>OY288250.1:58970720-60170720 GCA_958450325.1 Agrostemma githago | reverse complement strand
CTATCTCTTTATTTACTTCTCAGTTTAGCAAAACGCTTCGAAGTTTAATTGATTTATTAATTTTTACACCGCCTTTTTCTTCTGATGTTTCTTTCAATCCAAGTATGGTGAACTGCAGGTGCTAAAGTATTGCACTATTTATGCTTCTAATGTTTTTCTTACTGCCTTGCTGCACTCCATTTCAAATTAATATTGAAAGCATCGCTTTCTCCTTTAAATTTCATCCATTGTTTTATCTTCTTCCACATTTTGTTTACATAAGGACACTTTTGATGGATAAGTGTGAGCGGTTTCCAGCATCATGGTTGCAGAAAATACGCCAGCTGGTTATTAGAAAATCATGTTTTTCCGCATATTATCTAGCATTGCAAGCTTCCTTTGTCTTGTCATCTATGTTATGAATCCATACTTTGGAATCACCTTTTTACTCATTATCACCCTGAGTCAGCACCTACTACATTGTTTTCACCTGAAACAATCATATGCCAATTCAGCTTAAAAACTTACCAGGTTCCTGCGAACTTTGCACCAAACTTATAGCATTTGCCTTATTTTCCACTATCTCAAAAAGTTCATCCTAACAATGCTTAAAATGTTATTCCTGATTGAAGTATATCATTATTCATCTTTCTTTAATCTCCCAAATAGTCTTTGTTTCTAGAACACAATGCTTTCTTCAGTATTCCTGCCCCACTTACCGTTGATAAACTTCTAAAACCTTTGACTGACCAGTGCCTTGTTCCATGCTGTCAGACAGTGAAACCGAACTATTCTTCCTTCTAAGAAGCACATATGCTCTCCCAATTATAAGAAACATGCTAGTCTGATCTCTTATCAGTAATATCATTCAAGAAGTAATTATTTCTGCATAACTTGTTTACTCATTTTATCCATGACATTCCTTGGAAGCAATGTGTTAACACACCCGAAATTCATCACGCCTTGGATCATTAAATTGATTACTTGAATTTTTTCTGCAGAGGTCAAGTAGCTTGAAAATAAACCAACTATGCATTGATCTCTGAATTTTGCTAATTAGATACGCACAATTTTCAAACCTATTATTATTAACATAATTCAAAGGTACTCCTAAGTATTTGCGAGGAAATCATTTTTTCTTGAACCTTGTGTCTTTTATGAAAGTGTCTTTTATGTCATTACTGACTTTACCAAAATAAATATCAGTCCTTTCGCTATTTTGCCTACATCTCTTATTCACCTACAAACTTATCAAGAGTTTGAATAGCCGCTTTGGCATAGGGAAAGTCTTCCCTAGTACAGACCATTAATTTTCTGCAAAGATCTGCATTTAGGATAAAAGGAAGCGTGTGGTGTAGTGACAACTTAACTGAGAAGCCTTCACAACCCTTTCGTTTCTTCTACCGCATAACTTAAGCCCACCAATTATCTGTAATAGACTTAACCTATTTATCAAAAGCCTAAGTTGTCTTTTAAGAATAATATTCTTTTAATTTTACAACCAACTTATATTTATTTCTTATGATTTGTAATGTTTTCTTTTCAAAATATTTTCAACTTTTATATAGCCAATTTAACTCTTGACTTAACTTTACTCTCATCATTAAAATAAAAATTATCCAAATTATATTCATTTTCATTTCCTTAACTATGTTTCATTCCTAAGAACTTATTTTAATTTACCATTTAAATTTAAACTTATTAAAAAAGAATATTTAATTATAAACATTAATTAATTTGGTTGAACTCTCTTACCCCAAATATATTTATTTTAGAGGGCATGCACGACGCAATAATCACATATTTGACATTATGGATAAAGAAGTCGAGGGTTATGGATTTAGATTTGGGATAGAAAATAAAGATATTGTTATTTGAGGAATAGTCAAAGCAACACCTATGGATCAATGAAATTTGACTAAGAGTTTAAGAAAAGTGATGATATTATGTTTTCGAAACACTATTTAAAGGATAGAATAGATTATTCGAATATATTTTATGGTATATGAATATATCAAGAGCGAATTTTGGTAATGGTGAATTCTAAGAGTGAATTTCTTGTTAGAAGAACAATGAAAAAATTTATGGGAATGATGTTATTGAGGATTGATATTAACCTTGGAAGAATGGCGATAACAGAAATAATGGTCTCTAGAATGTTTAGGGGATTAATAGTTATATTAATTTAGAGAAAATGGGAAACATGAGATGTGGAATGGTATTGTTAGGATACTTGTGCTTTTGTAAGACGATCGTGGTATATGGAGGTGAAAATTAGTAAGAATGATTAGAGACAAATTACATTATGGACTAATGGAATTATAAGAAGCTAAGAGAGATTTTGGGCTTATTAGATATAATTTTAATTTGATGATTAGACATTCTCTTTAAGATTATGGAATAATATATGGAAGCTTGGAAACATAATTTTGAGGAACTTAGGAGTGAGATGGTCTTGTACATGTAACTATGAAAAGGTTGCAAGGAAATCATGCAATTATACGGTTAAGATGACTATTTAAAATGTATCGAGGCAGATATGTTTTATAATTCTACGGATTTTATGTATTAAGTTGACAGTTGAAATGATTTGATAAACTCGAGGATATAGTACATCATCTTATAAGGAACTAGATTAACATATTATATAAGATAGGCAATGATTTATGGGATATACATGGAGTAAAGATGAATTTTGAGAATTTTGGAAATAATCTAGGTCAAAGGACGAGGAAATATTATACTCGAGGGAGTTGAAATGTTATACTCGAGGAAATGTTATACATGGAGATATACTGAGGCTAAATTATTACTTGGATTTTGTGGGTCATGATCTAGTCAGAATATTTATAATGCATTTGAGGATATAAGATGATGATGATGATGATGATGATGATAATAATAATAATAATAACAATAACAATAATAACAACAACAATAATAACAATAACAATAACAATAACAATAATAACAATACATTTGAGTATCGTCTGATAATGTATTAGACCCGTGTATAGTAGGATTGTTAATTTCGTGGGAGTAAGGCCTCCAGTAGGAAACCTATATCATCCTCGATAGTTTTCGTACCTTATAAGTTTCGTGGACGAAACTTTGTTAGGGGGTAAGACTGTAACACCTCGTATTTTTAACAATCTTTTATATATTTTACCTATTTTACATTATATTTTGTCGTATTTTAAGGAACTACCAGACCCCCTTCCGTGGGGTGGATAGAAATTTCATATTTGATTTCTACAAATTTTCTCATTTTTATTTTTCTTTCAAAATCTGTAACATGTCATTTTATTTATTTATATTATTTTACTATTATTTATAATAGATTTTTCAGCTCAACTTAAAGACAACTTAAGTCGATCATAACTTTTTCATTAATTATCATACTCGCACACCCCAATATACGTTTTGAAGATAAGAGCGGGTACTACAACCTTGTAGAAGAAGTCAGAGACAGATTCAGACAACTATTAGAAGAAAATTTGGGATGAAATTCAAGGGTCTTGAGTGAAAATCCGAATTACTAACTCGACATATTATAAGCTATTTTAACTTATTTAAAAACGTACTCATCATGAAAACCGAATCTTGTACTCCGTACATTGTATAACCGAGTCAATTATGGAATAGGAGTCGACTCCAAATCAACACCTAACTTAGACATTCACACATGTCACGCCCCAAACAATTTAACCCAATATCAATCCCCCCATCATCCACCTCACCCTTAATATCTCAACAAAACTTTTCATCTCTACAATTCTCATTGTTACGCCTTACACCTTCGCCTCATTTATTTCCTATCTCATATTTTTTTTTGTTATTCCATTCTATATTCTTATGCATTCGTAAACAATTAACACTCAAATTTTTTTCATTTGTACAAGGAAGGGGAATACTTTAACTATCTCATTTCATTAAGATGAACCGCGATCTCAATTCCAAATTTATTTTGTTTTGATCTTTCATCCTTCCGGCTCATCTATTGTTTTGAATAAGGTGATATTATTTTCCTTTATTAAGATTTAATTTTCAAGATTTCCAACTTTCAATATTTAGTCAAAAAAATAAATAATCAATCAACATGCATGTGAATTTTGGTTCATATTTTAGCATAAAAATGAATCTAACTCTATAAACCGCTTTAAAACAATTTAATTAAGTAGTATCGGCGGAGTAATTTGATCTTGTTTCTTTTGAGGATAATGAACCTACCGAGGAGGAATCACAGAGGAGCCAAAATTTGCAAAACTATCATTGGGGGCATTCAGAATCGCTTAAAAATTTGGACTTTTATCCTCAACTACAAGCCCTTTAAAAAGGGTGGGTAAATCGTCAATAAATCCACTCTATAAAATGAATTTTTCAGTTTAATTTATTACTTGATAAAATTTCTAACTGCATGTTTATTTGAAAATAAATTGATTTGTAGGTGGATTATATGTGACTAATTAGGCGTGCATGTGAATCATATTTGTCTAATCTTATTTATAGTTATGTTCTATATTTGCATGTGAAATTTTTGATGGACTTGTGTGTCTAATATTAAGGGTTACTACGGTTGATCTTATTATTATTATTATTATTATTATTATTATTATTATTATGGACTTGCAAGTTAATTTTATTGCATGTGAATACAATATTGATAATCTTAATTGTATGTGGTGATTATTAGTTCTATCAAATTTTGTACCTACATCTAATTATAAATAAAATCCAATTTTAAGTTTTTCAAATCGAATTTCTTATTAGGGAAAAGGGAGACGAATGGCAGCAAGAAAGGAAAGGTTCAAGTTTTACAAATTTTATTAAATTTTTAACTTATTAATCTTTAATTATTTTAAGAGAAGAAAAATTATTATTATAATAAATTATTAATTTCAATATAAATTTTGTTTTATGAAAATTGTGGACATGACGTAGGTCCACCCCGACGCGGTCACGCGCGGGTTTGGGTAGGTGAATGAATCTCGTGGTAAGATTGATCTCGGGTTCGAAATTTAAGTCAAAGTTAGAGTCGCCACCGAATTTATGGGAATTCGGACCCATTCGAGTCCACTCTATGTCGTCATGGACCGTACACAAAGTATGGTCCATTTCGACTTCAGAGCTTATGGGGCTCGTCCCTTTGCATTGCAATACCGATACCATCTGCACCGGTTATCGTGTATAGAATGACTCTCGTGCGCCAACGGTTTCGGACGTCCAGAAACCGAGGTTCTGAGTAAGGGGTGAAGGTACGTGTTGGGAAGCCCATTAAGGCCACCCAACCACGCTGTTTGCACATAGCGGCATCTTCTAAGACATCGTTCATGTTCGTGTACGCGCGCTAGTAAAATGACTAAATGATATGCAAACAGTGTTTTTGCTAAGCATGCGAATTTCATGTTAACTACGTCATTTAATGCATCTAATTATTGTCGAAGTTGTTTAGCATGCGAGGTTCATTTATAAAGCAATAAGCAACGAAATAAACAAAACTCGTAAATATGTACAAAATACACGGGCGAAAATACAACCCGGCCAATACAAAGATTACAAACGATAATAAAACGGAATAAATAGAAAATAGAAAACGATAAATAATAGCTTGAAACGGACCCGTATACAATAGATGCAAACTAGACCGTAAGTTAGATAGATGGACGAACTTCGATTAAATACACATTATATTGTGTATTAAATGGAGGACGGAGATATGGGACCTAGGCATGATGCTAGCCCGATCCCAAATCTCGATGCCTTGTCCCGACTTATCACATCGAAAAATGGCGTCTTGATTAGCCATATATCGGACACGACTAAAGAGTCGTCAATATAAGACTAATCGTAAAAGACTACGATCAAAGTCGTTAAAGTGTAGTGATATGCATGAGTATTATAAAAAGAGGATCACGTGATTGACTTTACACGTGACGACTAAAGTCGTAAAAAAAAGACGAGGCTCGAATGATGCAATAGAGCTCTCAGTTTTCTTCGGGCTACAGGACCCACTCGATCGAGTCATGTCATGGACTCGGTCGAGTGTGCCTTTAAGGTGGCTACTTCCCGGTTTTTGGGGTGCTACTCGATCGAGTAGCCCATGGCACTCGGTCGAGTGCCCCCTGTACGAGGCATAACTCGTTTCGTTTTTTATTTGTTTAAAGTCGATGGTTGACCGAGTTGAATAAAAATATTTCATTATTGAAATTCAACTCGATTCTCGGTGCCATAATCGTGTACTATACGATTATGAGACCGTCATCGGAAATCTTACGAAAATGTGTTATTATGGGATTGAAAAATTTGATTAGTGACGAAATTGTAGTCCTCCGCGTCACGACATCGGTACTAATTCTAACGGATTATGTGATGTCGATTTTCGCATCAACGGATCTCGTACTAATCTTAGAAATGGAGTCCTACACGTTCAACTATGAGCGACCACGATCACATTACGCCCTTGAGTACATTGGAGCGGCGCTCCTCGAAAGGGTGCCACCTCCGTCGTGACTCGTAAAGTGATTAAACGGACGTTGGATGGTCGTCATAGTCAAACGCGTTAGGATCCGAATTTTAATACTATATTCGTATACGCGGTATTAATTAACGATAAAAAAGAACTAGAGTTAAAGTGCGAAAAGTATAAATGTTAGTATTAGTGTTAGTGTTAATATACTAATAAGATTATAACATAAAGTATAAAAATGTACATATAAATCGAAGTAGGAAAAAGATAGAAATGGGGTTTATGACATCCTCAACATACATGCTTAGTAAAGGCCTCGGCAATGAACTCGTAATAGCGACGGGAACGCGGGAGTATCGAGGATGTATGTAAAGTTATGGTGTGTGTGTGTGGGGGGGTGGATTTGTCGGTTTTTTGAGGGACAAATGACTCGGTTTTTTTGCCTAATATTGCTAGGGTTGTACTCCCTCCCTTCATAAGCAAGCAAACACACCACTTCTCATTTTGCCACTATTCACAAGTCAAGAGAATCTTCGATATTCTCGACAATCTACAAAGTAAAATATAGTCATGTGGGATCTTGTTTGATTCATCTTTATGAGTAGGGTAGGAATATCACATTTTTAGAATTTTTTGTAATGTAAAATGAAAGATATTGAAGGTGCAAAACGTGTCTCAGCAAATGTGAAAAAGCAAATGGTGTGTTTGGTTATGAAGGGAGGGAGTAGTATAGAGAAGAGTGTAGGACTTAGGGTAGAAATGTAGGGTGTTTGCCAAAACTTTTTAAAACTGAAAATGAAGTGCACAAGGAGGGGTATTTATAGAGTTTACCCCTCGACCTAGGGTCACTCGATCGAGTGGCCCTAGTGCACTCGATCAAGTGCCCAAGAAAACGGGTCTGTTCCGGTTTTTTTGGCTCCACTCGATCGAGTGAGGTCAATCCACTCGATCGAGTGGATAGGGTTGGCGAGCCAAATTAGGAAGTGTTTGACTTTTTTGATTTTTTGAATATTGTGTTTGGGCGCCATTTTCTAGAAGCTCTCTAGGCTGATTTTGAGGACGGATTCGTCTTTGACCGGGTTTTGACCCGGTCGCCAAAAGATGGTTTTTATTTTTGGTGTCGGTTTTGGCCCAAATTAGTCTTATTTTACTCGGAACGACCCACTGGGCCTAAATTTGAGGTTGGTTTTTAGAGATTTGTACTCCGCTAAAAGTCCACGTCGGATATTATTGATTCCGAGCCCATATTCGAGTATACTAAGTCACGTTTGCGTCCGATCATCATCGGGTGTTTTGTCGGGAACTGCTATAGACACTAGCAGGCAAAATGCGGGTGTCTACAAAAACCTATTATTTTAGATATGAATTTTAATACTATATAAAAATGCGTATTTCTAGATATAGTTAGAATTTTTACAACTATTTTTATCGTCTCAAAGAAGATATGTTAATTGACCTTATTTTAATTTTACCTGATAATGTTATTATACTAACTACGGGTAACATAAAAAAATATTTATTTTATTTTATTAGTTATTTTATTCGACTCTAATATAATCTAATTATTACCCGCGAGACATGACCAACGATACCCCGAAACAATGTAATATTAAAAAAACCTACCTTATTTTCTCGTAAGAAGGTTAGAATTTTGGGACCATGGCAATCGTTTAGGCCCGACTCACGATGTTGCTAGATCCATCTAAAGAGTGTTACAAATTTCATAAAATAAATGTCTTATTATATTCGAACACTTTGAAAAGAAAGTTTATTTATGAGACATGATTTGAGTTTTAACCAGTCTAAAATAAAATATCGACTTTGTAAGGACTTTGTTAAAACGGTCAATTATTTTTAAACTTGTTATTTTTCAAAAGTCATGATATATTTATCAAATTATTATCGTTTAAACATACAGATAAAAGTTTTTATTATCAATTCTCTGAGATTCTATTAAATGGTCAATCTTGGGTTCTTTTCCCCTAATAACTTAGCATTTATATTTTAAAATGGGGTTTTTAAAAAACAATCTTTCATAAGTAGATACTCTTTATATTTCGGTTACAATATTTTGGAGTCAAAAGTTACTTTAATTACACATTTTGGTATTATAAGTTATAGTTAAATGAATTAAGGGCGATTTCTAATCAATTGACTACTCAGGGGACTGAAAACCATCCCCTAGTTAATTGATTAAAAACTTGGCTAAACTCCATTAAATGGTCATAATAATCATTTAAATTATTAATCAAGTTCGTTAGCCAAATCCCGGCCTACAAACAACCCTGTAGGGAGACTTTTATTTGACTCCTTGCTATTTGGCTATTGTTACTTCGTATCTACTTACAAGAAAAGGAAATTTTTATGGAATTGAGTTAAATGACACACAACGTTTTCGAAATGATATAAATTTCAAATGAAGTCTTATTTTATTGGGCATTTTTAGGACTTTATTCAAAATCTCATTGAGCGGGAAAGCAGGTTATCTCTATTGTGTACGAAATGACTTGGAAGAATAGCGTTTAGCTTAACCGTATAAAACCGTCTGTAGCGTACGAAGGGTCTTTGGCTGCCCTTGTCATTGACTCGAGAGTAAGCGGGAGTGTGGTCATACTTTAGGTGGGGACCTGGTCAGTCCCGTACGTGTTAGGTGGATCGCACTCGGGTTTCCGTGAGTCGACGAGTGGAGCGTGGCTGCGGGGATAACCAGCCGGGTGCTAAGTAATCCATGGTGCGGGTAAAAACCCTACGTATCCGGCATTCGACCCTGGATATGAGAGGACGAATTTTGTTTTAAACGTGTTTATGTCACCACGGTAAACATGGGTAATAATGTAAGCCCCCTAGTATCGGTGTGATTGGCGGTATATTATTATTGTACAAGTATCCAATACGAAACTTATTCGGAACTTGTACAATAATTGGCCGGTATATCGTGTTAAAACTTTTCTAAAAATAATACGGCACTTAAAACATTTCTTACGATTTCTAAAGTTATGTGTTATCGGATGTGCTTTTGTGTACTGCTATTTGATCTGTGTTTGATTTAATATTTTATTCATATTAAATTTTGATAATTTACCCGCCTGACGATTTGTTTTTCTATGAAATTCTTTTAAAATATTCTAATCGTCGGATTAAGGGAAACTGACCATTCCTCAGACGGGCAATGTTGGAGATAGCTCAAGATGGGACTCAAACTAGGTTGCACAGACACGGACACGGACACGGACACGAAGACGTATCGGACACGGACACGAAGACGTATCGGACACGGGACACGGCGTTCGAAAATTTATAGGACACGGACACGGCAAAAAAAAAAAATCAATATACATATTTAAACAAAGAAAATTTGAAGATTTTTATATCTAAAATATGGTTTGGTTACTTAAACTATCGCAATTATCGTAAAATTAAAAAAAACAAAAATTAAAGTCTTATATACTAAAGTTAAAAATCAAATCTTAAAAAGCTCAAACAGTTATACTACTGTAATATAATAATTAATTAATTATATAGTCTTAAGTAGAACGTTTATAGTATCAAGTAACCCCTATAAACATATAATATTGTTGTTTTATTAAAGTCCACAAAAATCATAAACAACGCTAAGTGTCTTCGATGTGTCTTCAAATAGTATGAATCATGGCCGACACGTCTCAAAATAATATGAAACGTGTCCGACACGTCTCTAAATAAATTAAAAAAACCGGACACGGTTTTTCAGGTGTCCGAGACGTATTGTCGTGTGTCCGACGTGTGTCGGTGTCCGACACGGGTATCCGACACGACACGACGGTTTGGAGGAGTGTCCGTGCAACCTAGGACTCAAATGTATTTCTATTTCTTCATAAATTGTTGCAATTAAATGTAATATTTAAGTACTTTCATAATTATTATATGAAGTAATCTAATTAGTTGAGAATAGTAATGACTCGGATATGTATTATGTCTTCCGTTGTTTCTTATTATAGACGTATTAATAAAGTCTGGAAAATCCAGGTTGTTACAATAAAAATAGTTTTGATTATATATACACGGTAATAATGGAATTCGTATTCGTATTTCTAACCTGATTCATTTAATTGTGCTCGATTCATTTCCCTTCCCTTCTTTTGGGTTCCACCCACTCAAACCTTTTTCCCATTTACTATTGGATTCAATGCATCCCATCCACCTTCTCTAACATTTACATCCACCCCCATTTCTTTTTGTTTTCCCCACTTTATTTCGTATTCCCCTCTTCCCTTCTTTTGTTAATTCCACTGTTTCACTCCCTCATCTTTCTTTTCCCCTGTCCACCTCTACATTCATCCCACTTGTTACGTATGGTCTTCCCCTTTTCATGCTATGGGCATGAATTTGCTGATGCTCATTGCTACTGATTTCATTTTCGTTGTTGCGTTATTCGTGTACTGGTTGTTGTGCATTGTTGTCGATGTTGTTTGTGTGCCGCTGTTGTTCATGGTCCTTCCTATCATTGTCCTTCTTCCAGATCTCTTCTGCTGTCGTCATTTGTCGAGGTAATCTCCTCCTCCTCCTTCTCCTTCTTCTTCTTCTTCGCCTGATTAGCTGTTGCTGCTGTATTTTTTCTGCTGCTCCGTTTGGTTGATGCTCCTACGTGTGTCTCGTCATCTGTTCTTCTTCCTCTTCATTCTCCTTCTTTTCCTTTTCTTCTTTTCTTCTATTCTGTTCTACCATTGCTGCTGATGTTGTCGTTTGTAGTTGATGTCGCTGCTTGTTTTTTATTGTTTTGTGGGTTGCTTATCAACCCTATCCATCCTATCTTCTTCTTCTTCTTCTTCTTCTTCCTCCTCCTTCTCCTCGCATCATTCTCGTTTGTTGTTCGCTTATTGGCTGATGCTCTCGTTTGTTGCGCCGTTCTATTTTTCCTCTTCTCTTCTCTATTTTCTGTTCTCTTCTCTTGCTGTTGTTCATTATTCCGTTCTGCAATCCTTATCATTTCTCTATTTTCTGTACCATCTGCTGTTGTTTTCATTATTTTTCCGTTGCTGCTGTACGTTATCACCCTGCTGCTGTTTGTCGTGCGTCTGTGCTGTCCGTTTCTCCTCCTTCTGCTCATTTCTTTTTCTTGTTTTCATTACCGTTTCGTCTTGTTCTCATTTTGTGCTGCTGTTACGTGTTACGTGCTCTGCTGCCTTTGTTTCTTACGTTTTGCTACTGCTTTTCTAATCGGGTTCCTGGCCGTTTCTCCTCTTGTATTTCTGTGAGGCTGCTGTTGTTTCTCCTTCTAATGTCTTTTTGTTTTTGTTCCTCGTTGTTGTTGCTCATTTCGTTGTTCGTTCTCGTTCCTCAATTCCTTTATTTTTTTTCCTTCTTGTTCTTTCCCGATTCTCATTATCCCTTCTCCTCCCCTCTCTTTTCCTTGTCACGTTTTCCGTGTCACCTTTAGTCATTTTCAATATTCCTTAATTCCGATCCCATTGTTTCTGTTTCTCTTTGTCTCGAGTTCCGTTGGAGCCTTGAAGTTTTTTTTAAGACGAGTATCGGAGCGATTGGAGCTTGGACAAATGGGTTTAAGGAAGTGCATTGTGGATTTGTCACACAAGGTAACTTTAGGACGTTACTCATTTTTTATGTCGTATGTTGAGTAGTAGTATGTAGTAAATATTTTAACTTCGGTTTTCTAATTTTAGCTATTTATTATTTGTTAAAAATATTATTTTAAATTGTGTGCCTTATAAATATTTTACAAGTTTTCGATATCGTTTTATAAATCGTTAGTAATTTAATTATTTACGATCGTTATAATAAATAATATCGATTTCACTAGTAACTAAATAATATTTGTTGGTTATCGTGACACTAGTAACTAAATAATATCGATTTCATATTTTCGTCATATTTTGTTAATTTATAATTTTAACTCAAAATCGTATTTTTATATTATAATCGAGATTTGTATACTTGTTCAATAAATTAATTTCGTTTTACGACTTATATTAATAAATGAGAAAGTAGTCGATTTTGTTTTAAATACATTTTTAGTCCTGACTATTTTCTCTAATAATTTCTCACTTGTCCACGATTGATTATTTTTAGTAAAATCAGTATTATTTATTGATAAAATCTACTTGCTAAAACTAATTTGAAAGCTTTATAAAATCTCGTTTAATTTGTAAAATTCATCGACTCAATTAATTTTGATATAATTTTCTTAAAGCATCTCTTTTCTGAAAATTTATAGTTTTAACTCAATTTCCTAATTATTTATAAAATACTACGAGTATATATTCACTTATTATATTTTATTTAGATTTTGAGTAACGAATTTAGAAATATATTAAAGTTCTGATAACGACGATAATAATAAAATGTTAATTTTGTTAGAAAAGCTATTTTTATACATTTCACTTATTTTAATAACTTACGAATTTTCTATAACATTTCTATTTTAAGTAAATTTCTAAAGTTAGTAAGTTTCTATATATATAAAGTTTCTCGTTTAACATAAAACGTTTATTCCTTTTATCCTCATAATGATTATATCTTTTGAATATCGATAATGACTTGTTTTGGAGTTATGGAATAAAGACAAGTGTCGGGTTAGAGTAATATAGTCTGGGATGTACGTTTTTGCTATCAACTGTAAGGCTGTTGTGTCTCTATGGGCACATTGGTTGTTGAACTGAGCATGGTTTTTGTTCAGGAGAGTGTGCATTGTGCCCTTAAACATAGATATCGCATCGTGTAAGTCGCGTCGGGTTGAACTGGATATGGTTTGTGTCCAGGAGGGGTGTATACTACTTAAACCAAGACCTCGCTGCACGCAATCCTGTTAACTTGAGTTGCCTAGTTAGAGACTGGATTCTGTTATGAGTTAAGTCTATAGTTCTCGAATCTAGTTTCCAGTATTATCCTAGTGAAAGTCTAGCATTGTGCACACTGACCGAATTTCCATAACGCCAGTTTTGAATATTATTATTATCGATTGGTTTTGATTTGCAGGTTGACAAATGTTTTAAGTTTTCTCCAAAAACTTATTTTATTATATCGTTTTAATGTTTTCTATTTTAAATGTTTTGATATAATAATACCATTATTTTCCATATGATATAATATGGCTGGGAGAACCTTCGAGTTACTCCCCACTGACGTGGCTGATATGTTTATAACATGACCCTATTTGTTGCTGGGTTTTGGGAATGAGCTACCGAGTAACATGGATCCTACTCTTTCTTCATTCGCGATTTATTGAATTGTATTAACTTGTTTGGAGAATTTTCTTTTTAGCCCTTTTGTAAAAAGAGGTCTTTGTATTGACTTACTATTTCTTTTAATAAGATATAGTTTGTCAGTGTGTTTTAATCCCAACTCTACAGTGTTTCCGCCACTGTATTGCGTTAGAATTTCTAAACTTGCGATGTGAGATTGACAGAGCTTCGACGCTAGAGACCCTTGACTTGACTCGAATAAGGATGGCCCTGGGATTATGGCAAACCCTTAAGTTAAAGGGTTCTTGGATTGGGATGACTCAACAAACGGATTGAAATACAGGCGAGATTCCCTCAAGAGCGGTCATGAGAACCAGGGACGGACCCATGATTTTTTATTCGGTATAGAAAAATATTTTATTGATAAGAATATTGTAAAAAATGTCAAATTACAAGAAAAAAAATGTCTACAATATTCGACGGGTAAATGATGTCCTACCAATTAAAAAATACTACACTAAACAAATAAAACATAAACCAAATTGAGGAGTAAATAATAGTAAGGAATACCAAGTATAAAAGTCCGTATAATAGACTGATTTATCGTATATTTATAATTTACTCGATCGCAATAAACCGATAATTCTATTTTTACCCGTCTAACGAAATGAGTCAAAAATTGAATACAGAGTACAATTTATTTGATAAGGATGAGATGAATCACGTGTACTTCTGCCAACTGACTGCAACTCTGCCTCTGACACACTAATTTATTCACACTTTGATTTCTTTTGCCTATTCTCCCACGTCTCTCTCTCATAGTCTCATACTCTCATATCAATTACCAATTCACCATATTAATTAGAAAATTTGACAAAAGAAAATTGGATTCCTAATCATAAGTTCTAACTTTCAAATTTTAATAAACAATTGGCTGAGAATAGAGATCATCATTTATCAACATAAAATTGCATAAGATTATTACATTTTCAAATTTCAATTACCTCTGTTGGTGACGGATGGTCGAAATGGTGGACCCGATGTTTCTGTCACCGGCGAAATCGGCGGTGACGGCGAGGGAGAAGAGGGCCTTGACGGTGGTCTTGAAGAAGGTCCAACACTTGAGATACGAAGACCCGACGTTGTGAATCTAGGAGAATTGAAATGGTAATTCAATAGTAATTTGCTTGATTATAATTTTTAAGGAATGATGTATCTTTATAATTAAAGTAGATTAGTAGTAGATTGAATTAATTAAGGAGTTAACCAATGAACATGGGAAGTTGTGCTTTTTTTTGGAATTGTATATAATTAAGGATTTTATGTTTTGAAATGAGTAATAATAAGAGTAATGGAAAATGATATATGTATGGGTTGTATTTAAGAGACCAGATAAGAAAATAATCCATTGATACATGTATTTATTGTCTTGATGTATGTGTAATTTGTGCTCAAATCCATGTGTTTATACCAAAATTGGAATACTTTACATGCTTAAATACAACCCTATGGGTTGTATATAACATTACCCTTAATGAATATCGGTTAAAGATTCATGACATACTTTGAATTTATCTTATTTAATGAAGAGAAATCTCTTATTGATTATTCCATGACATTAATTATTGGTATAGCAAGATTTAAGATTCTCATATGTTTTTGTGTAGCAGTTGCTACACCTTGCTACTGTCTCGGTCTGCCCCTAATGGGGACTGTCCTTTTGGAGGGAAATATCGCGTGAGACTTTCTAGTTAGGACTTGAGTGTTTAGACAAACCTTCCATTTACGATTTTACGACTTGTGTTGGTTGGTTATGCCTTTAGAATAAGGCGGACTAGGATGGGGAAGAAACCCGTGATGTAGGATCGACAGAGTTTCGACGCTATAGACCTTCAACGAACTAGGTGAGACAAGACACATGTATTACGGTAGGCCCTAGAATCGCAAAGGTTTTGAAAATGATTGGATTTTGAAAATTAAGAGAACGGTCCTGTCTTTTGAAATTGACAGTGGGACGATAGAACTGGACACTTGAAATATTAGAATGGTTGCGAAAATTCCGCATTTTGAAAATAATTGGGGTACGGTCCTGTCTTTAGAAATTGGTGGCATGCCGACAGTGCCGGGTATTTGAAATGTTAGAATGGTTGCAGAAATTTCGCATTTTGAAAATTGGGAGACGATCCTGTCTTTTGAAATTGACAGTATGCCGACAGGAACGGGTTTTTGAAAAGTCCAAACTTCTTTAAAGAAGAAATTTGAATACTGATATGGGCAGCACGCCGGCTAGAAAATAGGCTATTTTGAGTCAAATCTTAAGTCTAAATTTTGGCAGCATTCCGACTTTTTGGAAATTAGACATTTTGAAAAGATCGATGCATTTTTGAAATTACGGTTTTTGACAAATGACACAGAAACTTAGTAGCAAGTTGTCAAACAAGCATTGTGACGACAACATGTATGCTTTATACTAAGTCTCAATCTTTCTAGATAGGGTCTATACCAACACCGATGGCTCTTTTGAAAATCATGACGGACATCCTAAGCCGAATTGGACTTAGAATATGCGGTGAAACACATACGAATTCGGCCATATATGTCTTTAGCGCACCCATGTAGGAATGCACCTCGGTATAGTGGGACGTCAATCATAAGTAACCGGCCCGGACAAGATTGAGGTTATGCATGAACAATCGAACTAAGACGCGTACTTTAGTAACCGATCAATTTCTTTAAGAGTCTCACCCTGAGAATCCCGATAACAAGTGGTACATCTGGCATCCCCAACGGAGCCGCCAAATTCTAGACATGTCAAAGTCTTCCCCGACGCGGCCACGCGCGGGTTTGGGTAGGCGAATGAATCATGTGGTGAGATTGTTCTCAAATTGAAATTTAAATGATAATGGAGTCAGCACCGAACTTTGTGGGAATTTCTTTAAGTTTTCAGAGAAACTTAAAGCACTTGTCAACCGGCAAGTCAAAACCAATCGATAATAATAATATTCAAAAAAGGCGTTATGGATAGGATTAGTGATGAATCTAGACTTTCACTAGGATAATACTGGAAACTAGTTTCGAGAATTGTAGCCTTAACTCATAACAGAGTTCAGTCTCTAACTAGGCAACTCAACTATAACAGGACTGCGTGCAGCGAGGTTCTGGTTTAAGTAGTGCATACCCCTCCTAGACAACAATTATGTCTAGTTCAGCTAACGGCGACTAACACGATGCGATATCTAGCTTAAGGTCAAAACATACACTCTCCTAGGTGAAACTACGCCCAGTTCAACGACCAAATGTGTCCCAAATAGACACACCGACTTTATAGCAGATGGCAAAAATGTACGTTCCAGACTATATTACTCTAAACCCACACTTGTCCTTATTCCATAACTCCAAATTAAAGCCATTATCGATATTGAATAATCATCGTAAATAATATGAAAATAAAAGAAATTAACATTTTATAAAAAAGGGAAACATTCTATAAATAGAAACTTACTAATTTTAGAAACTTGCTTAAAATAGAATTAGTCTTATAGAAAATACATAAGTTATTAAAATAGGTGAAATGTATTAAAACAACATTTCTAACAAAATTAACATTTTATTATTATCATCGTTATCGTAACTTTAATATATTTTTAAATTCGTTATTAAAATATAAATCAAATAGAATAAGTCAACGTATAGTATTTTATAAATAATTAGAAGAATCGAGTTAAAACGATAAATTTTCAAAAAAAGAGATGCTTTAAGAAAATGATATCAAATTACTTGAGTCAACGAGTTTCATAAATGAAATGAATTTTACATAGGTTTCAAATTATTTTTAGCAAATAGCATTTATTAATAAATAATACGGATTTTACTAAAAGTAGTCAAATGTAAACAAATAAGAAATTATTAGTGAAACTAGTCTCGACTAAAAATATATTTAAAACAAAAGCGACTATTTTCTCATTTATTAATATAAGTCGTAGGACGAAATTAATTTAATTAACAAGTCCTCAAATCTCGATTATTGTATTAGAATACGATTTTAAGTTAAAAATTAGAAATTAACGAAATATGACGAAAATATGAAATTGATATTGTTTAGTTACTAGTGTCATGATAACCAACAAAAAATTATAATGATCATTAATAATAAAATTACTAATGGTTTATAAAACGATAGCGAAAGTTGTGAAAATATTGATAAGCCATACGATTTAAAATTAATATTTAGCAAATAATACGTATCTAAAATTTAGAAAACCGAAGATAAAATATCTACTACATACTACTACTCAACGTACAATACAAAACCGAGTAACGCCCTGAAGTTACCTTAAGTCGAATCGATAACTTCAAAGCATTTGCTCCTTTAATCGTCCAAGCTCCAGTCACGAACTCGATAGTCGTCTTGAACACTTGTTCTTCAGTAAAACCATCTTACTCCAACAGAATTTGAGACATAGAAACAGAAATAAAGGAATCGGATTAAGGATTGATAAAAAGAATCGAAGAGTAGAAGAATAGAAAAATAATAGGCGGAATTGGCAGCAACAACCAATACGAATAGGGAAAGGGAAGGAACAGAGTCATGACAGCAACAAATACCACGAATAACATCGAGGTAATGAGAATAGAGGGAACAATGACGAAGAAGAAAACGGGATGAAAAGGGCTGATACGCCACCCACAAAACAGCAACAACAAACAGCGGCAGCAACTACAAAGGACAATAGCAACAACAATGGCAGGAAAAAAAAGAAGAAAAGGAGATCGTAGTACAATCGACATATAACAACATCAATGAACAACAACAACATAAAAGATAACGAGAACCCAACAGCAGTGCGCATCAACAGAAATGGGAAGAGAGGAAGTAAGAATAGAGGAAGCTTAAGAAGAATAAGAAGAACAAGAAAAGAACGAGAAGAAGACAGGACCAACAAACGACTGGTTGAACTACCTCCATCCCGTATGTCAGATAGTAGGGTGCTACACCGGTTGCGGTGCGGACTGACATTCGGTATCCCCATAGAGCGAAGGGTATCTTGTCGGGCCATTCTCGGTGATTATCATTCATCATTTTTAAGTATGGTGATAATTGTCTTGTTGGCTGCCTCTACCGCTTCATTTGTTTGGGGACGTTAGGATGAGGATGTATGCCTCTGGATTTTGTATTTGGTTAGCAGAGCTGCCCTTTCGGCTTGGAAATGGGTCCCGTGATCACTGATGAATACATGTGGGATCCCGTACCGACATATAATTTTATTCTGGATGAACTTAGCTACATGCTTGACGTTCAAAATGCGATAGGATTCGGCCTCGACCCATTTGGTAAAGTAGTCGATGGCTACTAGAATGAAGCAGTGTCGATTATGTAGATTATCTCGATTCCTCATGTTGAAAATGGTCATGGCAACATCATGGTGTACAATAGGGATGATGGCATATGTTGCACATTGGCGAAAATTTGACAGTTATGACAATGCTTGACGTACTGTCTGGAGTCAGTTCCATATTGTTCCAGTAGTATCCGAGCCTCATGATTTTTCGGACTAACATCTGGGTATTCATATGTGGACCACATTCACCGTCATGTACTTCAGCCATAACCTTTTCTGGCTTTTATTTTGTCGATGCATAGAAGAAGAGCCCAAATATGCTGTCTTTTTATATAGTTGCCCGTCATCTGTGCGGATAAAATGGATAGCTAATCTTCGTAGGGCTTTCCTGGCCCAGCCTTCGGTTCTAGGAAGATATTCTCCTATCGACATGTATATAAAAAAAGCTTGATACCAAAGTCCGGGGTCATTTATTTCAATATCTTCAATGGCGTGGATATATGCCGGTTTGGACCATCTTTCGACGCAAAAATGACATACTGGTCAGGTGATCGGGGATATTCAGTAGAGATGCAAGTTTGGAAAGTGCATCTGCTAACTAATTTTCTTCTCGGGGTAAGTATATATATTCTACCCTTAGGAATTTCTTCTCGAGAACCCATACTCGCGCCTAGCAGGCCACGAGGTTACCGTTCCAAGTTTTCCACTTCTGGAGAGCCTGATTGATTACCAATGATGAGTCGTCGTGTACCCGAAAATTTTTGACTCCTAAATCGGCAGCGGCTCGTAACTCATGGATGCATGCTTCATATTCGGCGGCATTATTAGTCACGTTGAAGTCAAGCTTGATGGATACGGGATCGAGTATGTTCCCTTTTGGTGAGATTAATAGAATCTCGACACCAAATCCTCGGAAGTTGGATGCGCCATCGAAATACAAATCCCATGTTTCTGCGTTGGTATGGAATATGTCTTCGTCTGAGAAGGACCAAATATCGGTTTGTCCGTCTTCAGTTATGGGACTATCGGCAAGAAACGCGGCTACTACCCGACCCTTGATGGCTTTTAGTGTCACAAATTTTAGGTCGAACTCTGCCAGCATTAGAGTCCACCTTGATATCCTGCCGTTGAGGATGGGCTTTTCAAATAGATATTTGATGGGATCCATCTTGGATAATACCTGTACTTCGTAACTGAGCATATAATGCCGAAACTTTTTGGTTGCCCAAACTAGTGCCAGACATGTTTTCTCGAGCATGGTGTATTTGCATTCATACTCTAAGAACTTCTTGTTGATGTAGTAGACGGCTCGTTCTTCCGACTCGACAGTCTGTGCAAGCATAGCCCCAATGGTTGTTTCGGTATTGTTAGATATAATGACAGAGACAAACTGGGTTGAGGTGGCATTAAGACTGGCTGAGAGGATAGAATTTCCTTGATTTTGTCAAAAGCCACTTGACACTTATCGTCCCACAATTTTTGTTCCCCCACTTTCAGCTTCTTGAAAATCAATTCACATGCCATAGTCAACTAGGAGATAAACCGGCTGATGTATTGAACTTTCCCGAGGAATCCCCTTATTTCTTTCTCGATCTTGGGAGGGTTTTTTCACGGTGATGGCTTTGATTTTTTCTGAGTCGAGTTCGATACCACGTTGGCTAATGATGTGACTCAGTAACTTGCCTGACGTTACCCCGAAACTGTATTTTTGGGGATTTAGCCTCATGTTGTACTTGCGTAGTTGAGTAAATAACTTTCTTAGGGAAATGATGTGCCCGTCCCGGCTCTTGGATTTGACGATCATATTATTTACGTAGACCTCTACCTTCTTGTGCATCATATCATGTAATAAGGTTGTAGCGGTTCGTTGGTAAGTAGCCCCGGAATTAATGAAGCCAAATGGCATGAAGGTGTAGCAGTAAGTACCCCAAGGTGTAGTGAAGGTGGTCTTGCTCATGTCTTCTTCTACCATTATGATCTGATTGTACCCGACATATCCATCCATAAAGGATTGCAAACTTGGGCCAGTTTAATTAGGTCCCAGAGTGCGTAGTAGTTGGTTAGAATAGACCAACTTGGATGGCTCCAAATATTGGCTTGATGAAGTAGTCAGTCAGTCCTGTGTTATAAGGGCTCAAGTGGATACCCTTTATGAGGTTACAGGCCTTTTCGAAGCCTGCTCGGATGACATTGCTCGGTGTTATAGCGTACCCTAGACCGAAATGGACATCCTCATCTCTTAGAACCTCGATGATCTTCCCAACGGGAAGATACAACCTAGAAGTGGCCCATGGGAGGTATCCCAAGTTTTGTAGTATTGTATCGATGCTGGTAGTTAAGTAAAGCCTAAAGAGTAAGCTATCCACAATCATACCCACAAAGCCGAACCCCCAAAGGTCCGTACCGAGACGGCTCGCGGCATTGCAGGTGGCCACAGTAATTGGTGTCGCCTCTAGGGTGATAATGTCTTAACTCAATGGCAACTTGATTTTCCTGTGGAGGGTGAAGGACAGTGCTTTGACAACGTGGATCCATGGGCGTCCTAAGAGCAAGTTGAAAGAGGATGGGACATCGATCACCTGGAGTTCTAGCTCTTTCTCCACTGGGCCCGTTATAATGGTCAAATTGATGGCCCCAGCTACCGACTTTGGGCTTCCATCGAAAGCTTGGATGGTTTGAGCAATCGGGATATATTCGACCTCGGTAATAATGAGATCTCTAGCGGTCCTTAGTGGTAGGACGTTGAAAGCAGACCCATCATCTATTATGGTGATGGGGAGATATTTCTCGCGGCATTTCACCATGATGTATAGGGCTAATTAAGTTGAGAGAAGCCTAAACGGTGGTAGATCGGACTCAGAGAAGTTAATCAGCAGGCCTTCTTCCTTAACCTTGCCCTTGAGGTGGGGAATGATGGTAGCTACCATTTCAGCAGAGGTAGCAGTTGAGTCGATCTTGATTTGATCGAGAGCCTTAGTAAGTGCCTCTCGATGTTGTTGCGAGCTGATTAGGAGTTGTCATATAGTGAGATCAACTCGGATCTTCTTCAACTATTTTACGAAAGTCGTGTCAGTAGTTGGCTCTTTGAGGATGGCTTCGATCTGTTCTAACTTGATCAGTGACAATTGCCGTAATAGGGGTGTCTCTAAAGCTAGTAGCTTGGTAGGGACGACCGGACCTGGTGAGGTGGTTACTGGCTGGGACCTTAGACTTAGCCTTTCGGATCTCCTCACTGGTGATGCGGACAACTTCCCCTTTGACAAGATACACATCATCTTGATCATCATACCAAATCTCTTTCCCTTGCGGGGTGAGAGGGCAAATAAGGTGGGACCAATCGATTACTTCCTCGGTAAAGATGGCGTGGGAACTGAAAGGATTGACATTGTTGCTCGGTTTGTCCCCGGGTAATGAAATCTTACCGCTTTCGATCAAATTCTGGATACGGTGCTTCAGTTTCCATCATTTCTCGGTGTCATGCCCGTTGCCCCTATGATATTGACAGTAGGCTTGTGCGTCCCAGTTTTTAGAGCGTCTGTGGGACGGGACTTCTGAAGTTGGGCTTATCGGTTGGATTAGGCCTTTGGAGGAGGGCCTTTGTAAGGCGTAGGCATAAGTAGTACCTATATCGGTGAATACTCATGGTGGGGTGTTCTTCTTGGATGGGGCATATAGTAGATTAACCTCACAATATGCCGCAAACTGTGGCTGGGGCCTTGCCCGAGGAGGAGGCCCCTTGGTAGCTCTTGCTAGAAGCTTTGGTTAAATCCTATAGCCTTAAGTCATCTTCGATCCTCATACCCATTTCAGTGAGGGTAGTAAAGTTGGGTATAACGGCATACCGGAGATGGATCCGATATGAGGGCGGTAGATTCTTCACAAATGGTTCCACCAAAGTCTTTTCACTGGGCTTGTCAGCTAGCTTAACACGCTCTGCCCTCCAGCGTTGAAGATACTTTGTGAACCCTTCTTTGGACTCTTGGGACCATGACCTCCAAAGTGCGCATGGTGGTCTGGATCTTGGTATTGTCAGCATAGTGTGGACGCTGCCACACTGCTGCCCGAGCCCACCCGCGCGGGGACCGTCGCAGCTGCCACCCAAACAACCCGTCGGATGCTCGTGGTTCGGGCCTATCCGATCTCGCGTTCGGGGCGAAGTGTCGGACCTCGATTTGGTTGACGATTCGAATTCTACTAGATAGAAGTGGGGACATCTATGTTTCCATTTAATCGATCAAGACGTGGTTGTATCTATTAAATGCAAGTAAATGTCAAGTTAATTGGTCAAATACAAGTGAGGATTAAAAAAATACAACGATAATAATTAAAGACTTGCCTCCATTGCACGCAGGTAAGACAATTGAGCCCCCCGATGATGTGTAGGCTCAGTGCACGCCTCCATGTTGCACCTCCTTTTTTTTGGTAAAATATAAGCTTTGCATTAATCATCACCAAATTACAATATCATTTTCAAATTACATCCAAAAAATTACCAACAAAGCTAACTCCATCTAGCTATCCACGATAATCTCTACTTGGTATAAACCCATTTATACTACTTTTGAACCGCCAAGATATTTGATGCACTATGTTATCAATAAGAAACTGAGGACGGGGGATACATCCATCTATCCTCGTTGCATTTCGCTTCATCCAAATGGCATAATAACCTGCATTAATCACACTCCAACATATTTGTTTCCGAAATTTAGATCATCTCTTCATGCAAACCCATTGATACCAGTCACCCCGAGCATCCTGCATCTCCCACCTTATAGCTATGCCCTCATTTTGTTTTTTTAGCCTGTTCATATCTCTTTTTAAATTCAGGAGTTGAACGATTCTTGATAAAGTCCTCCATGGCTTGATGACCTAAAATTTAGATTAAGAGATAAATTAAGAGAAGAGAAAAGTTAGACTATTAGACTAATTTAGCACATCAGAAATCGAGCATTAAAAACTATACTCTTCAGAACTTTGTCTTGATTGTTTCTTTGGGCCCGCTTGTACATATTGTCTTTGAACCGGCGGTTACAAATAGCTAAGTACCGCTCCCTAGCTAAATGTTCAATGATAAATTGTTGGATCTTAGTTTCGCCATCAGGAGACATCTCACCATGACAGATCCAACGATAATAATAATTTTCCGAAAAATCATTTGAGATGACATATTCATTAATCGCAATGATCTCTAAAAATGTAAGGTTCTTACATTTAATACAAGGACACCTAACTTTACCATTCAAAGCATACTCAGGTTAGTGTATAGCAAACTCCAAAAAAAACCTTCAAGCCCTTTAAAATTCAACAGTAGGACGTCTTTTCTTATCAAATCTTCTCTCATACATTCATTTCCGTTCTATTCTCTTCATTTCTTTTCTAAAAATAAATTATACAACAACCGATTACACAATATTTTGGCTAAGTAAATTTAATAGTAGCTGCTACTACTACTACTACAGTAATATTTACTAACTATTTTTTTGTGTATTAGAACTAAAAACACATATTTACAAAAAAAAAAAAACCTCAACTTAATACTATTAATAATTCATATTTTTAAATGACCTAAACCTAATACAATCGACTCCGTTTATAATTGATATTTTTACTATCAATTTCTTAAGACCTAAACCTAATACAATCGACCCAGTTTATAATTGATATTTTTACTATCAATTTCTTAATCATAAAGCTAATATACTCACAAAACACCAAATTCATCATAATATCAAACTGTAAAACCTAACCTCATACTTACAACCTAACTTATCAAATTTGGACAAACCTATTTGGCAAACTAACATGCTAAACTTAATTAACACCTTAACAACAACAAAAAATTAATCAAAAACAATAGTTACGAAATATAAACTAAATAATTCAACTTAATTAAAATCAATAGTTACAAAAATTAAACTAAATAATTAAACTTAATTAAAATTCAAACCCATACCTTAATGAAGTGATAAGAAAGAGGAAGCAAATTGGGGAGGAAATTTGAGAGTAAGGGGTTCGGGTGAGAGGAAGAAGGTTTTAGAGAGTGAAAAAAAATTGAGAACAAGGGGGATGCGTAGTATTTGTCGCGTCGAAATTTTGGTCATGTACTTGGCGACCGATAGTGGTCGCCCACTTCTCCGACAATCCCCTGTATACTAAAAGAATAACAACTTTCTAAAATTTTCCCTCCAAAATGCATTATTTCTAAAGATGGAAGTTAAACAAACTTTAAAATAAATTGGTAACTCATTACATTTCATGGATGATGACAAAATCATCAAAATGGTAAATTTATAGTATAGCGAATCTTACCTTCACACTAGAAAAATATACTCGATTCTTTGTTTTTAGAGTTGAATCTCTAAACATGTGAAAATAGTCCAATTTTTATTTCATAAAACAAAAAAGTACACTATTAAACCATTTAAGAAAAAATGTATCATATTGTAGACACCCAGATTTTGACCGCCAGGTGTCTATAGTAGGTCCCGCCAAACACCCGATGATGATAGGACGCAAACGTGCTTTAATGGGCTCGGATATGGGCTCGAAATCATGGACATTTGGTTTAGGCTTATTACGGAGTACAAATATCACAAAACGGACCTCAAATCCAGGCCCAGTGGGTCGTTTCGAGTCAAATGAGACTAATTTGGGTCGATTCCGACACCGGGGGTAAAACCGTCTTTTAGCGACCGAGTCAAACCCGGTCAAAGATATTTTTTCCCGAGTCACACGATCTGGCCGTGTCATTACACGTCCAATTCGGACTTAATCACTACAAAAATCAGCCTTCAATAATATTAAACAAATCCGTTTAAGGATAGAATTCGATCTCAAGTAGGAATTCTATCCGGAAACCGAAACAAAGTATCACCCGAGCTCAGATACTCGGCTGAAACAGCCGAGATACCTCCCCCACCAGCCGAGTTTTTGGCTTTCCCACTAAGAAACGAGAAGTTTATTCCCTTACGAACTCTCGTATTTCCTATCCAAACCGGTGTTTCTTGTCACACAAGCAAGACCACCTCGATTCCTATAAATAGGACATCCCGTCCAACACAAAAAAAGGGTTTTTAAGACAGAAAAATACCGGAAAAATCACAAATTCTCAGCAGCCAAAAACGACGTCCAAAATCCCGACGTAATCCCGAAATAGTTCCAAAAATCCGACGAAACCAATCCCGTCCAAACCGGCCGAACCCACGCCTACACACACACATCAAAACACTCCAAAAACCGACACCTTAACTCATCCACATCATCTTGACGCTCCCGAACCTAAGCTACCGTCCGACGAGCCTTATTCCGAGAACACAAAGCATGTAGGTTGAGGGTGTAAATCAAACCCGACTCTTTTCCTTTCTTTTTCCCTATCTCACGTTTTTTTTTATCCTTTTTCGTCCGTCGTTTTATTTATTTTTCATCGGTCGTCTAATTATTAATATGGGTCGTTCGTCACATCATATTTTTATTTATTTTCGATAATAAAACTATTTTCATATAACGTTCTTAAAATACGATACCGATTCTCTAATCGAATATCGTATCTACAAGAACTAAATTAATTTATTCTCGTTGAGGCTAAATAAAATCGTTACATCTTTTTAAACAAAATTCGACGATTTTTAACGCGGAGAGAATTAACATCTTTTTCGTTCAAAATTCTTTTTTATTTTTTTCGTTCAAAAACAAGTTTTTCAAAACCTTTTCTAAAATCATTCTAACTATTTGATATTGATTTCATAATCAAATATCGAATACGACGAATATCGAAAATATGAATCGAGCATAAATTAATCTATATTTGTACGCGATTTATAAGAATTAACGGTTTTCAAACAAAATAAAAAAAACCCGGCAGACCACCACGCGGGTCGCGCGCCTGCCAGGCGACCCGCGCGGCGGCCTGGTTCGCCCGGCCTCCTTTTTCTCGTTTCTTCGCTTTTCTATTTTTAATTCTTTTCGAACCTTATATTAAAATGCGACTTTCGCGACATATTTTAATAAATACTTTTTTTCGACCTCGGTCAACACGTGTTAATCAATCACGTGTCATTAAATCTTTTCTAAAATCATGCATATTATTTATTTACGTCTTTTTCAATTTATTCATCGTTACTAACTCGTTTTCTCGTGTTTGTAGCTTTTTATTTGTTTTTATCGTTTTATTAGACTAAAACGAACTCACATGCTAAAATAACTTTGACGTTATTAGTTTAATATGCATTAAACGACTTAGCAACCCATTTTATTTTTCTCACATGCTTAGGAAAATAATGTTTGCATATCATTCAACCGTCGAACTAACCCGTGTACACCAAAAACGAACGATATCTTAGTAAAGGCCGCTAAGTGCGGGCGGGGTTGGGTGTTCTTAGTGAACTTCCCAACACGTACCCTCACCCCTTACTCAGAACCGTGGTTTCCGGATGTCCGAATCCATTGGCAACGAGAGTCATTCAATATACGATTAACCGCCCAGTCGGCATCGGTATCGATATGCAAAGGGACGAGCCCAATAAACTCTGACATCGGAAATGGGCCGTATTTTGTATACGGCCCACTACGACATAGAGTGGGCTCGAACGGTTCCGAATAACCACAAAATTCGGTGGCGACTCCTACTTCGATTTAAATTTCAATTTGACCATCTCATATGGAGATTCATTCGCCTCCCCAAACCCGCGCGTGGCCGCGTCGGGGTGGACCTATGTCATGTCCACAATTTGGCGACTCCGCTGGGGATTAACTGATGAGTCACTTACCATCGGCATCCCTAGGGTGAGACTCGAAAAGAAATCGTTCGAATAGTAATGTACACGTTTTAGTTCAATGGGCCATGCATAACCCAATCTTTCCCGGGCCGGTTACTTGTGACCGACGTCCCACTATACCACGGTGCGTTCCCACTTGGACCCACTAAAGACATCGATGGTGGAACTCGTTTAGGTTTTGCGGCATGTCCTAAGACCCACTCGGCTTAGGGAGTCCGTCCTCAGTACGAGAAAGCCATCGTTGTTGGTATATACCCTATTAGACCGACCGAGACTTAGACTAAGAGCATACATGGCGTCGTTATACTGTTTCCGTGACTACATGCTACTTGGTCCGTGTCTCATCCTTTTTTTTCAAAAAACCGTGTTTTCAAAAAAAACTTGCACCTTTTTTCGAAAACCATCCATTTTTCAAACCCGGAAAGCTGCCGAATTTAGGACTTATGATTTTGACTCAAAATAGCCTATTTTTAGCCGGTATGCTGTTCAAACCTTTTCAAAAATTCAAAACTCGGCCCGATAAAACTTTTTTCCGATTTTCAAAAAAAGATTGGGCCGTCCAACCCGACTTTGCTCGGTTTTCAGATTCAAATCCTCTTTTCAAACCTTCTTCTTCTTAGGACTTCCCGTATTTAGCAGTGTCGGGTCTTGTCATAAGTAGTAAGAGTCTATAGCGTCGAAACTCCGTCGATCTTACATCACGGGTTTCCACCCCATCCCAAGTCCGCCTTATTAGTCAAGGCACGGCCCACCTATGTAGGACAAACTCCTACAAAGGGAAGCCCACTTACACAATCGAGTCCAAAGTCTGGGGATTAGCACACGTAGGTCTTTCTTCGAACGGGACTAGGCCCACTATGCCGAAATCCTAAAGAAAGCCCACCGTTCATGAGTCACCCGTCTAGGAGTCGGTTTAGTCCGTTTCCGAGTCTAGTCGTTTTTCTCGGGATGCACCTTTCGATCTGGGTCCGATTCTGATTACACGGTGTTCTTACAGACAGGCCACCTCACACCCGAACCATGACTAAGGACGCTATCGATCAACTGAGCACTTCGTTGGCCAAGATCCAAGAGCAACTTGACCAAATTAGGGGTGATCAGATCGCCATCGTTACCCGGGTCAGCGCCATCGAACAAGACAAGCCCAAGGACGGAGATGAAGCTCATGGGCCATTAGCCGAACTGACTAGCGCAGTCCTCAAACTGCAAGAGCAGGTCCATTTGTCGACCCACAACTCGATCCATACGGAGAATGCTCGAAGTTACTCTCCCTTGACCGACCAATTGCCCGCCAATCTCAATTTAACGGGCCTCCCGATGTTTGACGGAACAGAAGACCCGGTATTACATATCCGGGCCTTCAAGGAGTTTATGGCCCTAAAAGGAGTCAAGTCAGACATGTTCAAGCATCTGTTTGCCTCCTCGCTAGAGAAACACCCGAGAGCCTGGTTCTATAGGCTCGATTCCAAGAAGTACAAATCTTGGGACGACGTAGCAACGGAATTCGCCCGGAACTACGCCGACAATACGGAGATCCAAACCACCATGCGCACCCTGGAAGTAATGGCCCAGGAACCAAAGGAAGGGTTTACAAAGTACCTTCAACGCTGGAGGGCTGAAAGTGTCAAACTGGTCGACAAGCCCAGTGAAAAAGTCCTAGTTGAAGCCTTTGTCAAGAATCTCCTGCCCGCCTACCGGATCCATCTCCGGTACGCTATCATACCTAGCTTCGCGGTCCTAACCGAAATGGGAACGAGAATCGAGGATGATTTAAGGATGGAAAGCCTCACTAAGGCCTCCACCAAAGGATACCAAGGGGCCAGCTCATCAACAAGCAAGCCCGCATCCACCGCTGCCACTCGTAGCATTTTTGACGAGGTAAATCTACTTGATAACCCGTCCAAGAAGAATACGCCACCCCGAGTATTCACCGACATAGGTACTACCTATGCGAATGCCTTACAAAGGCTTTCATCAAAAGGCCTCATCGCCCCGATAGGCCCAACACCCGATCCTCCAGCTGAACGTCGCTCCAAATTCTATGATGCTCAGGCCTACTGCAAATACCATCAAGGTAAGGGACACGATACCGAGAAATGCTGGAAATTAAAGCATCTTATCCAGGATCTTATTGAAAGCGGGAAAATCCCTTTACACGGAGGCAAGCCCAACAACAAAGACAACCCGTTGGCCACCCACGCTATCTTCCCCGGAGAGGTTATAGACTGCTCACACCTCATTTCCCCATTTACCCCACAAATTAACGGGATCTGGTGTGACGATGAAGACGACGTTTATCTCACTATGGGAGAAGCAGTCCCTATCACATCTGAGGAGATCCAGAAGGTTAAGTCCAAAGCCTTAACCAGCAGTCAAGCCCTCATCACCACCGAACCGTCGTCCAAAACGGAGATTGTCCCGGAGGAGCCGCCAACTACTGAAAAGGCTCTGGTGAAGCAGCTGAGCAAGACTCGAGTTGACCTCTCTATATGGCAACTCCTAGTTAGCTCTCAAGAACATCGAGAGGCACTCACTAAGGCCCTCGATCAAGTCAAGATCGATTCTATGGCTACTCCAGCTGAAATGGTAGCCACGGTTCTGCCCCACCTAAAAGGGAAAGCAAAAGAAGAAGGCCCGCTTATCACCTTCTCCAATGCTGATCTGCCATCATTTGGGCCAGCCCACAACATGGCTCTCTACATTACGGTAATCTGCCGTGGAAAATATCTGCCCATGACCCTTATTGACGACGGGTCTGCAGTCAACGTCCTTCCCTTAAGGACCGCCAAAGCCCTCGGTGTCACCGAGGCCGACTACATTCCTACAACCCAAACTATCCAGGCTTTCGACGGAAGTCCAAAGTCCGTAGCCGGGGCCGTAAAACTCACTATCATAACAGGCCCAATAGAGAAAGAGCTGGAGTTTCAAGTGATTGACGTGACCTCTTCCTTTAACCTTCTTTTAGGAAGACCCTGGATCCACTCGACCAGGGCTGTGTCCTCTACTCTGCATCGGAAGATCAAGCTACCTTTGCACGATACCGTCATCACCCTAGAAGCCACACCTATGACTGTGGCCAACTGCAACACCTCGGGCCGCACCGATCTTTGGGGATTCGACTTCATAGAGGCCATCGAAGAAGAATACCTTTTCCGACCCTACTTTACTGTTAGCATGGACCGGATGTTACAAAATCTGGGCTTCTTACCAGGGGTCACGTCAAGGCCCGATCTCCCTGCAGGAAAAATCCTTGAAGTCCTCGACAACGGGATAGTTCAAACCGGTCTGGGCTACACCCTGACCCCGGAGAATATGGGCCAAACTGGAACCGGTAAAGTCATCTTCGTCACACCGGTGTTCGAGTCCGTCCAAACGGGCCTATATCGGCCTCCAACCACACGCCCTGGGACCCACTTGGCCCAGGTCTGCAACTACATACCCGACGACATCTTCGCCCTTGTCCAGTCCGAAGACGCTAAGAATGCTGAGCCCGCACTGGGGCTACTTTTCGGGGAAGAGCTCGCGACCCCGACACCGAAGGAGGAGCTAGTCAGCCTCATCCTCCGCAGCCGCACCTTCGATCCATCCAAACTGATCTCGGATGTTGGATCCGGGACAGGTAAGAGAGCCTGGAGAAAGGTTGTCAAGTGGACTGACAGTCAAGGAAGGACTTTCAAGCTTATCACAGGGGAAGGAGAAATGTCAGAATCTGAGTCTGAGTCTGAGTCAAAGTCCGAGTCAGAGTCTGAGATCGAGTCTAGTGAGTCCGGTGCTAGGGTCGGTCCCGTAACTCCCCCTCCCCCTTTAGTTTTTCCTGGTGCTTCGGGGTCTGTCCCGGGTACCCTACCTATCCCGCCACTGACTAGCGATCAGATGGCAGCTCTTTTCGAGCTTTTCTCTCAATTTATGAATAATAACAACCGTTCCGCTTACGACTTGTCTCATTTTCAAAAATTCCTAAATTTTCAAAATATTCTGTGCAATGACATTGAGAAACCCGACGAACAGGTATCCTTACCTCCACATCTAATCGAGCAACTAGAGCAGAGGGAATCCCGCAATCCGGTAATCGAAGAAACCGAATCTATCAACGTGGGAACAACCTTAGAACCTCAGATGCTTAAGATAGGGCTATCTCTAGATCCCGGGGAGAAACGACAATTCATCGATCTCCTTCAAGAGTTGAAAGACGTCTTCGCATGGTCCTACAAGGACATGCCGGGGATAGACCGCGAAATAGCCGAGCACCATATACCGATCAAGGAAGGGTTCAAACCAGTTAAGCAAAAACTCCGACGCATGAGGCCCGAATGGTCCCTCAAAGTCAAGGAGGAAGTCGACAAACAATTCAAGGCTGGGTTCATACGAGTCTCCGAGTATCCAGATTGGGTTGCAAACATCGTACCGGTCCCTAAAAAAGACGGTAAAGTGCGTGTCTGCGTGGACTTTCGGGATCTTAACAAGGCGAGCCCGAAAGACGATTTCCCGTTGCCACACATCGATATACTGGTGGACAACACAGCTGATCATGCCCTTCTATCATTCATGGACGGGTATGCCGGGTACAATCAAATAAAAATGGCAGAGGAAGATATGGATAAGACCACCTTCATTACACCTTGGGGTACTTATTGCTATACCGTCATGCCATTTGGTCTCATTAATGCCGGGGCCACCTATCAACGAACCGCCACGACTTTATTACATGACATGATGCATAAAGAAGTGGAAGTTTACGTAGACGATATGATCGTCAAATCCAAGCACAGTGACGGTCACATCACCGCCCTGAGAAGATTTTTCACCCGGTTACGCAAATACAACATGAGACTAAACCCTCAGAAGTGCAGTTTCGGGGTAACCTCTGGCAAATTACTGGGTCACATCGTCAGCCAACGCGGTATCGAAGTCGATCCAGCTAAGATCAAGGCCATCACCGAGATGCAGCCTCCTAAGACCGAAAAGGAAATAAGAGGTTTTCTCGGAAAGGTCCAATACATCAGCAGGTTCATTTCAAAACTAACCATGGTATGTGAACCGATCTTCAAGAAGCTGAAAATAGGGGAACGGTTACTATGGGACGACAAATGTCAAGCAGCCTTCGACAGAATCAAGGAAATCTTATCTTCACCGCCGGTCCTGATGCCACCTCAGCACGGTTTACCTTTGTCGTTGTACCTAACCACGACAGAGACAGCCATGGGGGCTATGTTAGCTCAAACGGTCAACTCCGAAGAACGAGCAATATACTACATCAGCAAAAAGTTTTTAGAGTACGAGTGTAAGTACACCATGCTCGAAAAGACGTGTTTAGCGCTGGTCTGGGCCACTAAAAAGCTCCGACATTACATGCTCAGCTATGAGGTACAGGTACTGTCAAGGATGGATCCGATCAAATATCTTTTCGAAAAGCCCATTCTCAACGGCAGAATATCAAGATGGACCCTGATGCTGGCAGAATTCGATCTAAAATTCGTACAACTGAAAGCCATCAAGGGCCGAGTAGTAGCCGAATTTCTCGCTGACAGTCCCGTAACCGAAGAAGGACACACCGACACTTAGTCCTTCCCAGATGAAGATGTTTTCAATACTGACACCGAGACATGGGATTTATATTTCGATGGGGCGTCCAACTTCCGAGGATTTGGGGTCGGAATCCTCCTAATCTCGCAAGAGGGGAACATACCCCCGTATCTATCAAATTGGACTTTGACGTCACTAATAACGCCGCTGAGTATGAAGCATGTATCCACGGGCTACAAGTCGCCACCGATTTAGGGATCACAAACCTCCGAGTACACGGCGACTCATCACTGGTCATTAACCAAGCGCTCCAAAAATGGAAAACCCGAAATGCCAATCTCGTGGCCTACCAGGCACGAGTAAGGGATCTCGAGAAACAATTCCAAAAGGTAGAATACATATACCTACCTCGGGAAGAAAATCAGTTCGCAGACGCACTTTCAAAACTGGCATCTTTACTAAATATTCCCGATCATATGACCAGCATGCCGATTTGCGTCGAAAGACGATCCGCGCCAGCATATATCCATGACATCGAGGATATCGAGATACCCGATCCCGAGCCATGGTATAAGGCGATCCAGGCATATTTGACAACCGGGGAGTATCCACCGGGGACCGACAATCGAGCCAAAAAGGCCTTGCGTAGGTTAGCGACCCAGTTCGTCCGTACCGACGACGGACAACTTTACAAGAAGACACCACAGGGGGGCTCTCCTTTTATGTGTCGACAAGGGTAATGCTGAAAAGGTCATGGCCGAAGTACATGACGGCGAGTGTGGTCCTCACATGAACGCCCAGATGCTAGTCCGGAAGATCATGAGACTTGGATATTACTGGAATAGCATGGAAACCGATTGCCAGCTATATGTCAGACGTTGCCATAATTGCCAGATTTTCGCTAATGTACAGCACATGCCACCATCCCTGCTGTATACTATGACGTCACCCTGGCCATTTTCGACATGGGGAATCGATATAATCGGAAAGATAAACCCCTCGGGAACCGGAGGACACTGTTTCATTTTGGTAGCGATCGACTATTTCACCAAATGGGTCGAAGCGGAATCCTACCGTATTCTTAACGCCAGCCACGTTGCCAAATTTATCCAAAACAAGATAATATGCCGATATGGGATCCCTCATGAATTCATCAGTGACCACGGGACCCACTTTCAGGCCGAGACGGCAGCCTTGTTAGCCAAATACAAGATCCAAAGACATACGTCTTCACCCTACCGACCCCAAACCAATGGAGCGGTAGAAGCAGCTAACAAAACCATTGTCACCATACTTAAAATGATGGCTGACAATTATCGGGACTGGCCCGATAAGATACCATTTGCCCTTTGGGGATATCGAACCTCGATTCGTACTGAGACCGGGGCAACGCCGTATTACCTTACATACGGGATGGAAGCGGTCCAACCTGTCGAGCTGGAGGTACCGTCACTCAGAATCCTACTCGAAAGTCAAATACCGGAAGCCGATTGGGTTCGAGCACGATATGACTCGTTAGTACTTCTAGACGAACGACGATCTCGGGCTCTCAATAACATACAGATCTACCAGAAAAGAATCCAACGGGCTTTCAACAAAAGGGTAAGGCCCAGGAACATCAAAGAGGGAGATCTGGTTCTCAAATCCGTACGAGCTTTATTACCAGTAGACCCAAGGGGAAAGTTCAAACCTAACTGGGCCGGTCCTTATTTGGTAAAGAAGATTCTATCGGGTGGAGCGGTGATGCTAACGGATCTGGACGGGAATGAGTTTGTCAACCCAACTAACCTGGACCAGCTAAAACGTTATTACCCTTAAACCCGTTTCTCTCAATGTCATTCGCAAAAGTTTATTAAAAACGTCTTTTCAAAATAAACTTTTGTAAGGCAAGTCAAAAGCTAGAATTACTTATTCTACTGTTATAAACATCTTGAACCAATAGTCTTGGTGTATTTCGAAATTGCAATTTAAAGTCTGAACTACGTTTGGTTTGATTCCGCTATTTGTGGATACGTAGGCAGCCCCTCAAAAGGGCACAACCACTGCAATCGAAAAAACGGGAACGGTTTCTAATAAACTTCCTTTATTTATTTCAAAAAAAATTCAATTACAAAAAATCCAAAAAAACAACACAACACTTAAATAGTACTAATATTAAATAATAATAAAAATCTAAGGCATTTTTTCCTTCTCCTTGTCCTTAGTCCCTTTTTCGGCCCACCGACGTCGGCGTGGAGGGGAACGCTCCCGAATTACCAAGGGAATCTCCTTAACCCAGGCTCGTTTCTTCGAACTTGATTCCCCGGTCACCTCGGTCGGTCCTAGCCGGACCCGTGCCCTCTCGGGTATCCGTTCCCGCGGCCCAAGCCTGTCTCGGACCGCTAGCTTAGGTCCGAGCCTTCTCTCTAAGTCACTAGCACCGGTCTCTTTAGCTCGAGTCTTAGTCTTTGATTTAGAACCTGACTCCGGCCCGACAAAGGTAATTGGAGTTTCCTCTTCAAAGAACCATCTATTATCCTTCATCGATTCTCTACGGGCTAAGTCAAAGGCCTCATTGGTCTTTAAAGCTTCACGGGCCTCTTTAGATTCTTCAGAAGCCCATTTAATATATGATTCAGAAACCCAAGCGGTCTGACAAGGGCGAGGTATAGTCCACATGACCCGGGTAAACCAGCGTTGTAACCACGTGTCACACATAGCGTCCGTCAATTGGACCGAGACGCTAATAATTGCTTCAGTTTCGGGGATCTGCTGAAATGAACCAAACTGCCTTAGAAGACGATCTGGGTAAATATGGACGGTCCAGTCCAAGGACAAAATCACCAGGTAACGGGCTTTATCTCTTTTAGCTAGGCCCGTCATCTTCGAAAGGAACCACCAGATCACGTTCCACCTAATCAAGGGCCCGCCATGGAATCTTAGCTCCTCATCCCAGTACTTCCGATTGATATGATGATTGGAGCTGATTCGTCGAGACCGTGAGCCTATCTGACAGCTTCGATACCTGGATATGCTCGTCGGGGGCTCTATAATTGACAGGCGCTCGGATAACCAAATCTGCAAAAATTTTCGAAAAGTCAAAAACTTTCGAAAAATCAAAAAAAATTCCGAAAAAAAATCGGAAATTCGAAAAAAAAAAAAAAAAAAATTCCGAAAAAAAATTTTCGAAAAAAAAATAAATAAATAAAATAAAAAAGGTCAAATACCTGCAGAAGACGAATGCCCGTTAATTGCCGATCTGGATCAAGTCTCCTCGCATCAAGGCCCATGATGATCTCCCCAGTTATCAGCCAGGCTGGGCTATAACCTGCCTCCATTTGATCCACTATGCTAATTAGCCTGATCTCGCCTAAACATGAGTCAGCCTCCATCCGGCCTTCGAAAGCGTATCGATGCAGCATGCAGAAGGCAAAGGCCCTACGCCTATGGATAGGAGAAATTCTGGGACCATTTGGATCCATAAATTTATCAGCTAGGTCGAACAAGGAAACAGAACCTCCCTTCACCATACGGGAAGTCTCAGCATGGGACAACCCAAGAAAGTCCCTCAGCCTCCTCCTTGGATCAGGGTAAAAAGGAGGAATAGCAGGATGAGCATTAGGGCACCAACCCCCTACAGCAGCAATCTCTTCGGGCAGAGGACATATTTCTCCCCGGGGAAAAGCGAAAACATGATGGGTAGTATCCCAAAAGGTTAAGCAAGCATCCAAGAAATGGGTATCCACCTTAAGTCGCTGGAGCGGGAACAAAGCTACAATTCCCATCTGAGTTAACTGGACCTTATCTCCATCTCGAAAATCTTGGGCCCACGCGTGAAGCATCGCGGTCAGATGTTCGATTCCCATAGCAGAAAGTTTTTATTTTATCTAAAAAGTCTAAAGTGATTTTTTAAGACGAGAAGGAAATATTTCAGGTTGAAATATGAGAAGATTAAAAGCAAGAACACTCTATTTATAATAGGGAAATTTCCTCTCCTAGTCACCCCTGGAATAGGGATTATTTTGCAGTATTCCTACTTCACCTAGGCATACAGGCCTAACCAGAGATTTTTTTAGGAATCCGTGTCAGAATCTGATTAGGAATCAAGTCATCCCAAACATTCCTTTTCTTCCAAAAATTTTCAAAAAAAAAATTTCCGCCATTTTTTTTTCAAAAAAAAATTTTCGGTTTTTTTTTCAAATCGGCCAAAAATCAATTTTCTTCCCCAGCACGAGTCGATGTTTTATCTGTATGTTACATGCAAAACAGACAGGTATCCCAAGACTCCCGGAGAATTATCAAAGTTCTCAGTGAAAATTCAAGCAACATTTTCGCTAAGGAATCGGATGTATCAGTAAGCGGTACATCCGCAGCTTCTAATAGGAGCTCCCGCGCAATTTCAAAATGGAAATTGTCTGCAACCAGACAAATCCAAGACTTTTTTAGTAGAAAGTCCCCGCGCCATTATCAACATCTATCCAGGTATGATTTCTATCCTATGGCTGGCGAGCCCTTCACGCAAGTCTAATGGACTCTAAACGACCCGATCGGAAGTCTGCCAGGTTTTAATCCTCGATTGGCCTGGTAGCTACTCTGACTTTCGCCTTGTCCAAGCCTCAGTCAGAGTGGGGGCTCTGTAGACACCCACATTTTGACCGCCAGGTGTCTATAGTAGGTCCCGCCAAACACCCGATGATGATAGGACGCAAACGTGCTTTAATGGGCTCGGATATGGGCTCGAAATCATGGACATTTGGTTTAGGCTTATTACGGAGTACAAATCTCACAAAACGAACCTCAAATCCATGCCCAGTGGGTCGTTTCGAGTCAAATGAGACTAATTTGGGTCGATTCCGACACCGGGGGTAAAACCGTCTTTTAGCGACCGAGTCAAACCCGGTCAAAGATATTTTTTCCCGAGTCACACGATCTGGCCGTGTCATTACACGTCCAATTCGGACTCAATCACTACAAAAATCAGCCTTCAATAATATTAAACAAATCCGTTTAAGGATAGAATTCGATCTCAAGTAGGAATTCTATCCGGAAACCGAAACAAAGTATCACCCGAGCTCAGATACTCGGCTGAAACAGACGAGATACCTCCCCCACCAGCCGAGTTTTTGGCTTTCCCACTAAGAAACGAGAAGTTTATTCCCTTACGAACTCTCGTATTTCCTATCCAAACCGGTGTTTCTTGTCACACAAGCAAGACCACCTCGATTCCTATAAATAGGACATCCCGTCCAACACAAAAAAAGGGTTTTTAAGACAGAAAAATACCGGAAAAATCACAAATTCTCAGCAGCCAAAAACGACGTACAAAATCCCGACGTAATCCCGAAATAGTTCCAAAAATCCGACGAAACCAATCCCGTCCAAACCGGCCGAACCCACGCCTACACACACATCAAAACACTCCAAAAACCGACACCTTAACTCATCCACATCATCTCGACGCTCCCGAACCTAAGCTACCGTCCGACGAGCCTTATTCCGAGAACACAAAGCATGTAGGTTGAGAGTGTAAATCAAACCCGACTCTTTTCCTTTCTTTTTCCCTATCTCACGTTTTTTTTTATCCTTTTTCGTCCGTCGTTTTATTTATTTTTCATCGGTCGTCTAATTATTAATATGGGTCGTTCGTCAGATCATATTTTTATTTATTTTCGATAATAAAACTATTTTCATATAACGTTCTTAAAATACGATACCGATTCTCTAATCGAATATCGTATCTACAAGAACTAAATTAATTTATTCTCGTTGAGGCTAAATAAAATCGTTACATCTTTTTAAACAAAATTCGACGATTTTTAACGCGGAGAGAATTAACATCTTTTTCGTTCAAAATTCTTTTTTTATTTTTTTCGTTCAAAAACAAGTTTTTCAAAACCTTTTCTAAAATCATTCTAACTATTTGATATTGATTTCATAATCAAATATCGAATACGACGAATATCGAAAATATGAATCGAGCATAAATTAATCTATATTTGTACGCGATTTATAAGAATTAACGGTTTTCAAACAAAATAAAAAAAAACCCGGCAGACCACCACGCGGGTCGCGCGCCTGCCAGGCGACCCGCGCGGCGGCCTGGTTCGCCCGGCCTCCTTTTTCTCGTTTCTTCGCTTTTCTATTTTTTATTCTTTTCGAACCTTATATTAAAATGCGACTTTCGCGACATATTTTAATAAATACTTTTTTTTCGACCTCGGTCAACACGTGTTAATCAATCACGTGTCATTAAATCTTTTCTAAAATCATGCATATTATTTATTTACGTCTTTTTCAATTTATTCATCGTTACTAACTCGTTTTCTCGTGTTTGTAGCTTTTTATTTGTTTTTATCGTTTTATTAGACTAAAACGAACTCACATGCTAAAATAACTTTGACGTTATTAGTTTAATATGCATTAAACGACTTAGCAACCCATTTTATTTTTCTCACATGCTTAGGAAAATAATGTTTGCATATCATTCAACCGTCGAACTAACCCGTGTACACCAAAAACGAACGCTATCTTAGTAAAGGCCGCTAAGTGCGGGCGGGGTTGGGTGTTCTTAGTGAACTTCCCAACACGTACCCTCACCCCTTACTCAGAACCGTGGTTTCCGGATGTCCGAATCCATTGGCAACGAGAGTCATTCAATATACGATTAACCGCCCAGTCGGCATCGGTATCGATATGCAAAGGGACGAGCCCAATAAACTCTGACATCGGAAATGGGCCGTATTTTGTATACGGCCCACTACGACATAGAGTGGGCTCGAACGGTTCCGAATAACCACAAAATTCGGTGGCGACTCCTACTTCGATTTAAATTTCAATTTGACCATCTCATATGGAGATTCATTCGCCTCCCCAAACCCGCGCGTGGCCGCGTCGGGGTGAACCTATGTCATGTCCACACATATGAATGTTCAATTGAAAAAACATTACCTTGATTGCTTATCAATTTGAAATTATTTTCTCAAAATTGATGAATGTATTACGTAACATTAATATACCACCAATTTAAAATCTTTAATTAGTATGCTATAAAGTAAATTTTATGTATACCACTACAAGAAAGAACGTTCATTCCTACGGACCCGATTTGTAGGTAACAAGCCCATTTCCGTCGGAATAAGCACGTTCCTACGGAAAATTCGTAGGAACCATTCCGTCGGTATACTTCGTCGGAAATAAAAAACTTCCTACGACAATTTTCGTGGGAAATAACATTCATACCGAATGTTCTGTCGGAATGACTGGTGACGAGTATTTGTTGACAAACAATTCGTTCCTACGGAACATTGTCGGAAGGGTTCGAATTTCCTACGGAAATTCCGTAGGACAATATTTTCCCGTAGGAGGTATTGATTGAGAAAAAAAAGATATTATTAAATATTTTAAGCTACAGATTTCGGTAGGAAACTTTAGAACTTCCGTAGGATACAACCTTTTTTAAAACATAATTTCACTAAATAAAACAAATACAACAATATACAAATTCTTGTTTGAGACGAAACTATCTGTCATAAACGTGTGACGGATCAAATAATACATACTTGGGTGAATAAGACAAAGTCATGTCCTACCCACTAACCTTGTCTTTTCTAATCCATGGTATTATTTGACCCGTTATTCTCTTGTGACGGATATATATATCCGTCACAAGGGAGACTTACTCATACAACAATCAGTCTGTTTCTCAAAACACTAAAGAATCATGCCATATTACAACATTTTTAGTCTACTTGCCTCTCTCGATTCGGCCTAAGCTTGACACACAGGAACGCACTAACTTCATTCATCAGCATATGTGGCAATTTAACAGAGAGCTCATGCCTACACCTATTTCTCTTTAGGCAGATCGCATAAATCGTCGCTAATACTCCTGCACTGAAAGTATCCACATTAGTCCCAGGTTTTAAATAAACACATTAGTATAATCCATTTAAAGGGGTTGTACAAACTGATACATCATACAATAGAGCATAAAAGGAAGGTTGGAGTATATTATTATTCTAATATAAAGATTATGTCCGCTAGATGCTAACTTACCGGATTATCCATTTTAAAGTCATTAATTTTGAAACATATCATTATGTTCTTAATCACGGATATATAGTGAGAGCTCTACCTGTTGCATAATGTTTTCTTGACCCTTTGCTCTCTTAGCATCAATAGCCATGGGCCGGTGCCGGTCAGCACAAGAATCATGTCTTCTACCAGCAAGGGACTGGCGTTTTTTATATCAGGATATAAGAGAGGCTTCTGACCTTGCAACGTTTTTATCTCTCTTTCTGCATTTGGTCTCTTGCCCTGCCTATAACAAAACACCACTCATTATGACATGAAAAAAGTTGAATGGTTTAATGAAATGAAACTGAAGCAGTTAACCAAGAACCTCAAGCCTGGTTTTCTTGAATAGTATTTTTACACTTAGGATCTGTCTCTTTCAGATTAGCTTTTGTTTTCTCAAACTCTTTCCTCAAAGATTCCTTCTCTCTGAACAAGGAAGATGATGACACCGAGAAGACTTCTCCCTGAAGGATCGCAATGTGAGAAAGAAGTTTACATTGTTCCATGAGATCACTAAATTTATTCTGGAACTGAAACTGCATATCCCAATAAACAAGATAATTTCACAGCTGGTGGAAAGCTAAAGTAAGTTAGATACCATCAAAGACCTACTGTGATCGCACCTTCTCACTCTAAAAGTTCAAATATTGTACTTTTCAACCAACCGATTAGCTTGCCATGATTATCAAAGATGGACTTCAGCAACTCTGCATTCTCACACATAAACAACTTGACATTCTGCAAGAATTATAGCAGATCAGGCAGTATTGGACCAAGTAACAGAACTAAAAAATACAACTTTAAGCAAATAACTAGAAGATAGGATGACATGATTGTTCTTCAACATACTCTAGGAGATTAGAAAGAATGAAATGAGAGGAAAACCATATACACAATGGAGTTCTTCAGTGACTAATGACATGCTTCCAAATCTGCAAATTAAGTTGCCAGTACAAATAAATAAAAAGCACAATGGAAGGGGAGCAAAAAAATTACACTAGTGGAAATAATCGCTGACAATGCATGATGAAAAGCAAAAATAAGATTAAATTAATTTGGCAAAAAAAGACGTTTTCTAGCATTCGGAACCCAATATATAAAGTAGTTCATGGAGGAAAGCAAATACGTGTACATTTCAAAATCAAGTTAAAACATTATCGCACCAACCTTTGGAGCACCAATACCATCTGGCTTCGTCTCTATAATATTCACATTAGAATCTATTCTTTCCTTAATGATATCATGTGTCTGCCAGAATATATCAATTGATAAAGGGATCAAGTTGATGACCATATTACACATCACATAAAGAAAAGAAGTATAAAATAATGAATACCAGCTCAAAGTGAAACATGTCCACGGTTTCTATACTACCTAAAATCATTAATTAGTGTAACAAATATACAAGTGCAAATGTTAGAAATTTTTTTGGCATCTCTTTTAAATATCTTTTTGCCCTTGACGAATGGTAAGTCATAGGTCCTCAACACCAGAATCACGGAGGACTTGTAGCATTAATCCCGGAAGAAACAGAGGGAAGAAAGAAAGACACAGAATACAAACAGTGGGCAACAGCAATAACGACAGGAAGGAGACGACAACGACATCAATAACTAACCATAAGAGCTAGAAGATCGTAGAAGAACAATTGGCCAAATTAGCTAGCAACAAACCGAAGCGATGTAAGAACTAAACAGCAATCGATTATTCGAACAACAGCAGTAACAAAACAACGACAGCAGAGGACGACACAAACAAAAAGAATGACATGGCTACAATAGCAGCGACAATAGACAACAACAACAACAACAACAACAAAACCGACAAGTAGCAGCAGCAAGGGTTGCAACGACATCAAGAGAGCAGAAAATGACAATGAAACTGAGCAACCAGAACAATAGGAGCGCGATAGGCAGGAATAGCAATGACAACAGCAGCGAAGAAACAGTACAACAACAAAAATAAGAAGAGAAGAAGAAGCAAAGATACAAAGGAGAACAAACAAGGGACCCCTACAAAAGATCAGCAGTAGCCGCCAATTAAGACGAACTGGTGAACAGAAACCAGAAGGGGAGGAGATTACCTTAGTTGGATCATATGTCACGTTGGCAATGGAAACATAAGGAAGAACGCAGGGGAAAGAACATTGGATGAAGTAGCAGCCACATCGATTGATGGTGAAGGTGGTGATGATTGATTGCAGAAGAAGGCGCAGGTGACGGGGGTAGTAGGTGTGCGAGACAACAACAAAAATAAGAAAATAAGGGAAGATGAAGATGGGTGAATGAAGAAGGAAACTAGGTAAGGTACAAATGATAGGGATGACTGTTGAAGGGGGCTGAATAAAGGGAAACAGAAGACCAAGAAAAGGAAAAGGGGGACGAATCAAATGGGTCTCCAATTAAATTAAATGCGGGATTTGTAAAACGGAGTAATCGAACTAGTCAAGCAGGAGACAGATTTCGAGACTATAATAAGTCGACCTACCCAACTAATTTATAAATATTAAATGACTGGTTAAATCTTAGTTCGATAAATTAATTAACAACTCATATGACCCGAATTGTGTGTCTGTGATCAAACTGTCACGCCCGATATCTCGTTTCACATGCCTAGTTATTAAAAGAGTGTTTACTTATCAAGAACGTAAACGAGACGACGGTTTCCTAAGAGTAGAGTAAACATGTAATTCAGAATTATTTGTAGTTTTTTTTACTCACATCTAACCTAACTTTCGCATCTTATTTTTTATTTTATTTATTTAACTGTGGGTTATTAACTATCCTAATAATATTTGCAACAAATTTAAAAAGTGTTGTCAGATGTTTCACTAAATGCAACAATTACTAAAAAAATGTTGCATTTTTTAATTAAATGCAACATTTTTTAGACAAGTGTTGCATAGATAATATCACTATTATAAATTGCAACATAACAAGAAATTGTTGCATTGAAAATATTGCAATAAGTCTTTATTGTAGTAGTAATATGGAGAAGAAAGAAAAGCAATGAAAAAAAAATACATATAGCTATAACAAACATTAATAATAAAACTATGAAGGCTATAATGACGTGAATAACATGGGAAAAAAATAGATATAACTAATAAAATTAAAAATTTACATAAATTCTAGAGAAAATAAATAACGTTAATAAAACTATAAAGTTATAATCACATGAATACAGTACTTGGTAATTAAGAACATCGTACGGGGGTGATATGGAATAACAAAGTTAAAAAGTAGGGAGTTAAACATACCGTGTATCACGTAGAAGAAGTAATAAAGTTCAAAAGTACGGAGTAAAACATACGGAGTACCATGTCGTGAAGTAAAATAAAAATACGGAGTACGCAACTCCATATTATCCTGTAATAAGAGGCAATATAACGTGACATATTGGGAAAATTCTACTCAGTGGCATACCTAACGACAAAACAATTTTATGGGAGGATTTTCTTTCGGGTTTCTGGTTTGATCATTTCGGGTTCGGTGAAACACGGGGCGAGTATATTTCGTGTAATTAAAATATGTTGTTGAGTGTATAAAAAGAATAATCATGTATGAGCGATAAAGTATTTTTAATTTATGCATTGACAATAGTTAAAAACAATTCATGAAACTAATTTTTTTGGACCTACGGAATATTCCGTAGCCTAACATGTTTTCTACCACACTCCGTAGGAATTCCGTAGGAGCTTTAAAGGAGCGATATATTGGAATTCCATAGGAAATATCTGTAGAAACTGTTACTTTCCGACGCCTTTCAAGATCCGTAGGAATTTTTCCGTTGGAATTACCACAATTTCTAGTAGTGTATCGTGCATTTATGCACGGCGCCTATACTAGTTTTTTATTATTATTTTTATAATAAAGGTCCACCGGTCTCCCACTTTATTTCTCGGTCGCTCGTTGAGCAACTATGAAATTTAGACGCCAGAAGGGATTGAAGGATTTTACCGGTGCGAAAGCGGAATTTCAGGAAACAATTTCTTAGCACCAATCCAAGAAAACAAGCACAAAATAGATATGAATCAGGATAAAAGTAGGTCGAGAAATACATACCCTCGTAACGTAAATTCCTCGATATATAAGACAGAGAGATACTAGAGCCCCACGTGTTGCTCCTCTACTTGGTCCACCAACCCAGTCGGAATCCCACGTCGGCTAGGACGGAAGAGATAGAACGATTCTCTCTCTTACTTTTAAGGGTGCTTGAGGCAATAAACTGAACTGACTTAGATTAAGGTTTTCTCCTTGGTTGATTCTCAAAAATCACCTTATGACTCATATACCATATCCTTATATAGTAGTAGAGTTTAGGTTAAACCAAGAGACTAACCGGGCCTCATAAGTAGTCACAGCCTAATACCTCACAAGTTCACAATGAGTCTGTTTAGTTTCCTGACTAAGTCTGACTGTGTGACCTTATAGGATTATATATCCATAGTCACCAGCCCAATCGAATTGGACTAATTATCATAATTATTATTCTCTAGCAAGCAATTATGAATTACTATAATATATAATGATTATCTCCATAATAATATCCTATATTATATTTAGTAATTGTCGGAAATATCTTAGGACATATTCCTTCAAAGGTCGCCCGCAAGAGTATTTCTTGTAGTGATACAATGCAACAATACATTCATGCACCACATCATCTTTGCATTTGTAATTTCTCCATACAACAAGTCTTCCCTGTGACGGACATATCCGTCACAAACATACGGCGGGGAAAATATTACCCATGTTGTGGATATATAAGACAAAACAGATTGTCATTTCATTTTATTTTATCTACCAACATGAGTAGTACTTGACTCGTCGCAAACATGCGACGAATATGTCCGTCATAAGTAAGAATTTGTTTTCTCCATATCGTCTTCACTCTATTTTCTTTTATATTCGTTCAACTATCCAGATTACATTATACTCCCTTCGTCCCAAAAAAATTGCTCCATTCAATTTAGCACATAAATTAAGGAATTTGAATTGTGTGATGATTGAGTATAGACAATGATGACCCCCTTCATATTGTAAATCATGATGTTTAATTAGTGAGTTGGTAGAATTAATAGAATGGCAAAATAGGTAAATACGTTTGTAAAACACGTAGGAAGGACTCAAAGTATCATCAAATGTAGGTTTAAGGACCTTAATTATGACTTTGTAGCTTTAACGACCTCATCACATACATTGGACTAAAATGCCCTTATACAAAGTAATACGTACTTTCTTATAACTTATAAATAGAATAAAATTAAAGTTAATGAAATCATGAAATATACATGTAATTTTACAAAATACATGAAGGGGATAAATAAAATTCTATATTTTCAAAAAAAAAGTAACTACATAGTATAAAATAATTATACTCCGTGATAAGGTCAAAACTTGACTCGCCTCGATCGTTCGACATTTTTTCATGGTAGATAAAGGACTTTTTTTTGGGGGAACGAAAAGAAATTTTTTTTATCATTGAAATATTTATTTATGTATAAAAAATTGTGAAAAGAAAAGGGAAAGAGAGAAGATGACTCGGTCTTTAAGGGTGAATATATGCCACATATTGATGGCTTAAAAAGAAAAGGGAAAAGAAAAGATGACTCGGTCTAAAAGGGAAAGAGAGAAGATCATTTAGACTCGGAGGGAATATATTTTTAAGTTGTAAAAGTAAATAAATAAATAAATAAAAAGTTTGTTTTTTAAAATTTTAAAAATGGGTACAGAGTATTAAAAAAGGCACAATAAAAATTTGCAAGTCACTGGCCTAATCTTTATCTACGAGTATATTTTTTGTGTAGTTGGATTTTTATTATTTGGAATACTCCCTCCGGACACTATTTTTTGCCCCACTCCATTAAAATACTCCTCACATATATTGAGCTAGTGGGGCAAAAAATAGTGTCCGGAGGGAGTATAAAATTGTATTTATCCACTTCTGATATTTTGTAAATTACTGTACCTACCTGTATACTTTCATTAACGTTTATTTCACTTGTATCATGATCATGTTTATTATTGATAAACGGTGACGTATTGTTACAATTAATTGGTTACACATTAACCATTATGAAATATTCTTTGTCAATATTGAGATGTTCATAGTTATATATACTAGATTAAAACCCGTGTGCTGCACGGGTTAGTTGGTTTAATTACATTGATGATGTACATTTGTTAAATAAGAAACTTAATAAAACTATGTCATTACAATAAATAAAATGATCACATGATATTAGTAATCAAATTTAATTTCAGCTGAGTTTATAGTCTTAAGAGCTCATTTTAGAACTCAAAAGAATACATTATTGCTCTTATTTATAATATAAAGTTTTATCACCTTATTATAATTTTTCGATGTGAGATTATTTTTACTTAAATTTGTAGTCTTATTAAGAGACATTTTAAGACTCAAAAGTTTTTTTGATTGATAATTAAGAACGAATAATTTTTTTTATTGATATCTAAGAACGAAAGATTAATCTTATTTATAATATAAGGTTCTATTGACTCATCTTAATTTTTCGATATAGGATAATTTACTCAAAGTTTATAATTTTAAGATCTGCTTTTAAGACCCAGAAAAACGCATGATTACTCTTGTTTATAATATAAAATCATCATCTGTAGTCTTTTTAAAAGTTTTTTAAGACTCAAAAGATTGTTGGTTGATATTTAAAACCGAAAGATTACTCATTTCTGATATAAAATTCCATCACCTCATCATAATTTTTCGATGTAGTAATTTACTTAATTAAGTTTATAGTTTTAAGAGCTATTTTTAAGATTAAAAGAACTTGTTTTTATATCTAAGTTAAAGGATAGACGATTACTCTTTATTTATATAATCGAATTTGATCATCTTATTGGAGTATATATTTTTGATGAATGATTACTCTTATTTATATAATAAAAAAATCACCTAATTATAATTTTTCAATGTGGGATAATTTCACTTTAAGTTTATATATAGTCTGATTAAGAGCTTTTATTTATAGGCGAATGATTACTCTTATTTATAATATATAGAATTTCATCACCCCATCTTAATTTTTCGATGCGCGATAATTAGACTTTAACTATATAGTCTTAGTCTTAGGAACTTTTTTTTAAGTCTCAAAAGATTGTTGATTAATATCTAAAAACGAAAGATTACGTAGAATTCTATCACCTCATTATAGACTAAAAGTTTTTTATTGACATCTAGGGATGAATGATTAGTCTTATTTATAATATAAACTTTCATCACCTCATCATAATTTAGAGAAATGGTTACTTTTATTTATAATAGAATTTCATTGTCTTATAATGGTCTTATAAGAGTTTATAAGACTACTTTTATTTATAATAGAATTTCATTGCCTTATTATGGTCTTAAAAGTTTTGTAAGACTAAAAAAAAAAGAGTATAATTTTTCGATGTGCGATAATTGTCTTAAGTATATAGTCTTAAGAGTTTTTTAAAACACAAAAGATTTTGATTGATATCATATCTAAGAACAAATAATTAGTCTTAGCTTATTTATAATTTAGAAATCCATCACCTTATTATAATTTGTCGATGTGGGATAATTTAACAAAAATTTGTAGTCTTATTTATAATACAGAATCATCATCGTACCTTATTTTAATTATTCCGATGTGGGATAATTTTAACTTTGTAGTCTTATTAAGACCTTTTTTTAACTCAAACTATTGTTAGTTAAATATTTTTAGTTGATATTGAAAAACAATGATTACTCTTATTTAGTAAAAATTCATAACCTCATCATAATTTTTCGATGTGCGAGAATTACTTAAGTTGGTTGATGTCTAAGGAAGAATTATTATTAGTCTTATTTACAATATAAAATTTCATCACCTTATTATAATTTTTTACTTAAGTGTATAGTCTTAAGAACTTTTTTAGGACTCAAAAGATTTTTGTTTGATGAAACTTTATATTTTGTTAATATCTAAGAGCACATGATTATCTTATTTATAATATAAAGTTTCATCACCTTATTATAATTTTTCGATGTGAGATTATTTTTACCCCATCTTAATTTTTCGATGTGACCGAATGGAATATAATTTTTTGATGTGGGATAATTTACTTAAGTTCATATCCTTAAGAGTGTCTTAAGACTCAAAAGAAAGGGTATAATTTTTTGATGTGAGATAATTTACTTAAATTTATAGTCTTAAGAGTTTCTTAAGACTCAAAAGATTTTGATTATTATCTAAGAACAAATAATTAATCTTATTTATAATATAGAAATCAATCACCTTATTATAATTTGTCGATGTGGGATAACTTAACTAAAATTTGTAGTCTTATTTATAATATAGAATCATCACCGTGGGATAATGTTAAGTTTGTACTCTTATTAAGACATTTTTTTAAACTACGTCATCATAATTTTTCGATGTGGGAGAATTACTTAAAGTTGGTTGATGTCTAAGAAATTTTTTTATTTGTTTTATTTATAATATAAAATTCAATCATCTTATTATAATTTTTTATTTAAGTGTTATAATTTTTTATTTAACTGTATAGTCTTAACAACTTTTTTAAGACTCAAAAGATTTATGTTTGATGAAACTTTATAATTTTTCGAATGTGAGATAATTTTACTTAAGTTTACAGTATTAATACGGAGTACGGAGTATATTTTAAGACTTAAATTTTTTTTGATTAATATCTAAGAGCAAATGATTACTATGAAGTATTATTTATAATATAAAGTTTCATCACCTTATTATAAATTTTCGATGTGAGATTATTTTTACTTAAATTTGTAGTCTTATTAAGAGACTTTTTAAGACTTAAAAGTTTTTTTGATTGATATTTAAGAACGAAGGATTAGTCTTATTTATAATATAGAATTCATCAACTTATCATAATTTTTCGATCACCTCACCAATGTGGGATGATTTTTATATTGAATTTCATCACCCCGTCATAATTTTTCGATGTGGGATAATTTAAAAGTTTTTCTTGGTCGATATGTATAACCGAATTCTTACTCTTATTTATAATTAAAATTTCATCACCTCATCATAATTTTTTGATGTAGGGTAATTAATTGAGGTTTATAGTCTTAGGAACTCTTTTTGAGATTCAAAAGATTTTTGATAGATATCGAAGAACGAATGATTACTCTTTATTTATAATATAGAATTTCATCATGATATTATAATTCGTCGATGTGGGATAATTTTAAAACTGTTATATGTAATAAATTCATCACATAATGTGAAACAAATAATATGAAATTTATAATCTAATGAAAGCAATTTTTACCACGGATCTAATTATTTTATTTTTATAATTTATTTTAAGATAATGTTTTTAAAAAATGAACTCTAAAGGTTTTTACCTAAGAATTGTAAAACATCACATTAATATAATAGATTAAATATATATTGTAATAATTAAAAGATTCTCTAATTGATTTTTTATTATTATTTATGATACTTTCCTAATTTGAGGTTTAAGGAAACGGAGCAATGAGATTGCTCGAAAAAAGCCTAAAATATATGTATATATTGATATATTGATATGAAAAAATTACCTTCTTTTTTGTAGAATTGTAGAATGCCCATCTTATTCCAATTACAAAACTCGGTATAAATATCGAAACCTTACAACCAGATTCGATGAACCTACATAGGTAATACTAATGACGGGAAGATGTATAGTTATGCACTAATGCTATACTAATGACATGCTAATCAATGTCTTCACTAACACGCCCCCTCAGTCAAAACAGTAGTTTACGGACGCTTTGACTGGACCAACAGATAATTGTAGATGCCGCTGAATATGAACCAACTCGACTTTTTGACGCCGGAACTGCAACTATGTGCCTTGAACGTATGTCTCGAACTTGCCTGAATGCCGAGAATAAAAGAAAAAACGCTAACAAAGCTAACGGTGCACGAGGCCGAAACGGCAGGTCGTGACACTCATAAAAAAAACGGTGTACGGGAGCGTAACTACCCATAAAGCACCACAAACTGGAGCAAAGCTCAACAGTATAAATTAAAAAGAAAAGAAAAAAAACGGTGTACCGGAGCGTGACTACCCGTAAAGCACCACAAACCGGAGCAAAGCCCAACAGTATAAAATAAAAGTAAAAAAAGACAACTAAACCGAAACATAAAACAGCCGACCGGGCTCTTCGATCCAGTGTCAGCTGGTTGGCCATGCGGGCCGTAGCCGGCAGAGTCGGACCACTCGGCCCGTGGGGCAGGGGTGGTTGCTGGGACGAACCTGAGACGGACACGGAGAAGGCGATGATGGGACGGGGTGAAGGCTTAGTGCGGCGGCGGTTGTCGTAACAACATGACAAAGAGACAACGACAAGGGTGGGATCGGAGCGGTATTGGCGAGGATCGAATCAACGGAGAACACGTCAGCGACAACATAATATGAAAATCGGTACGAAGGGTATTATTATTTATTTTTAATAATATAACATGGGATGAAGGTGAATGGATAGAGATGGCAGAATGTTGCATCGGTGGGATGGACGAAGGATTTCACCCCATGAGAGTACTATCGAAGGGAAAAAAACGTAGACATGACATAAGAAAATATAAATGGAGGACACGAAGTACCCGCCGGAGATGGAAAAAAATAAGAAAGCCATCTCCGGCCGACGGTTAAATGCACGAGGGGTTGTGGCAAGCGGAAGGAATTTTTAGGGATCGATTTAGGCTGATACCATGTAAAATTGTAGAATGCCCATCTTATTGTAGAATTGGTAGAGTCAGGCCACCCGACTCGTGGGGCAAGGGTGGTTGCTTGGGCGAACCTAAGACGGGCACGGAGAAGGCGATGATGGGACGGGGTGGAGGTTTAGTGCGGCGGCGGTTGTGTAGACACCCGCATTTTGCCTGCTAGTGTCTATAGCAGTTCCCGACAAAACACCCGATGATGATCGGACGCAAACGTGACTTAGCATACTCGAATATGGGCTCGGAATCAATAATATCCGACGTGGACATTTAGCGGAGTACAAATCTCTCAAAACCGACCTCGAATTCAGGTCCAATGGGTCGTTCCGAGTAAAAAGAGACTAATTTGGGCCAAAACCGACATCAAAAATAAAAACCGTCTTTTAGCGACCGGGTCAAAACCCGGTCAAAGACGAACCCGTCCTCAAAATCAGCCTAGAGAAGCTTCTAGAAACTGGCGCCCAATACAAAATTCAAAAAAATCAAAAGTCAACCATTTCCTAAAATGGCTCGCCCAACTTGATCCACTTGATCGAGTGGATTGACCCACTCGGTCGAGTGGAGCCTCAAAAACCGGACCAGACCCGTTTTTAAGGGCACTCGATTGAGTGCACTAGGGCCACTCGATCGAGTGACCCTAGGTCGAGAGGTAAACTCTATAAATACCCCTCAAACGCTTCTCATTTTTCAGCTTTTGCTAATGCATTTTTACCCTACATTTTCACCCTAACACTCCCTATTACTCTATACTACAAACCCTAAGCAACCTTAGTCAAAAAACCGAGTTAATATCCCTCGTAAAACCGATACACACACACACACATACACACCATATCTTGCATACATCCTCGTTACTCCCGCGTTCCCGTCGCTATTACGAGTCCATTGTCGAGGCCTTACTAAGCATGTATGTTGAGGGTGTCGTAAACCCCGTCTCAATCCTTACTATCTCATTTCATTTTATTTACATTTTCGCATTTTATGTTGTAATCGCATTAGTATACTAACACTAACACTTTTACATTTTTTGTACTTTAATTCTAGTTCTTTTTTTTTATCGTTAATTAATACCGTTTATACATATATAATAGTATTAAAACTCGGATCTGAACACGTTTGACTACGACGTCCATTTAAGGTCCGCTTAATCCCTTTACGAGCAACGACGGAGGTGGCACCCTTTCGAGGAGCGCCGCCCCAATGTACTCAAGGGCGTAACGCGATCATGGTCATTCATAGTTGAAGGCGTATGGATCCATTTCTAAGATTAGTACGGAACCCGTTGATACGAAAATCGACATCACATAATCCGTAAGGATTAATATCGATGTCGTGACGTAGAGGGACACGATTTCGTCACTAATCAAAATTTTCAATCTAACGACAACATTTCCCATAAAATTCCGACAACGGTATTATAATCATATAAATATACGATTATAGCACCGGAGGCCGAGTTAAATTAAAATCGTGCGATATTTTTATTTAACTCGACCAACCGGTGATTTTTAACCAAAAAATGAAACGAGTTATAACTCGTACAGGGGGCACTCGACCGAGTGCCATGAGCCACTCGATCGAGTAGCACCCCAAAAACCGGGCAGTAGCCACCCTAAAGACGCACTCGACCGAGTCCACGCCATGACCCGATCGAGTGGGTCCTGTAGCCCAGAAATCCAAGAGCTTTGATGCAACATTCGAGCCTCGTTTTTTTTACGACTTAGTCGTAGCGTGCAAAGTCAATCACGTAATTCTATTTTTCAAAACCCATGCATATCACTACACTAAAACGACTTTGATCGATTGTCCTTCACTATTGGTCTTGGATCGACGACTCTTTAAGTCGTATCCGACACGTGATTAATTCGGGAGCCAACATTTCGAGGTGATAGTTCGGGACAAGGCATCGGGATTTAGGATCGGGCTAGCACCACGCCTAGGTCCCATATCTCCGTCCTTCGATTAGTACACAATATAATGTGTATCTAATCGAAGTTTGTCCACTTGCACAACTTACGGTCTAGTGTGTATTTATTATATACGGGTCCGTTTCGAGTCATTTATTTATTTATTGCTTCTTTTATTTTCCGTTTATGCTATTTTATTATTCGTTATTTTTGTATTGGCCGGGTTGTATTTCCGCCCGTGTATTTTGTACGTATTTACGAGCTTTATTTATTTTGATGCTTATCGCTCTATAAATGAACCTCGCATGCTAAACAACCTCGACAATAATTTAGATGCATTAAATGACATAGTTCACATATAATTCACATGCTTAACCCGAAAACGCTGTTTGCATATCATTTAGTCGTTTTACTAGCGCGCGTACACGAACACGAACGATGTCTTAGTAGAGGCCGCTATGTGCGGGCGGGGTTGGGTGTCCTTAGTGGGCTTCCCAACACGTACCCTCACCCCTTACTCAGAACCTCAGTTTCCGGATGTCCGAAATCGTTGGCGCACGAGAGTCATTCTATACACGATAACCGGTGCACATGGTATCGGTATTGCAATGCAAAGGGACGAGCCCCATAAACTCTGAAATCGAAATGGGCCGTACTTGGTGTACGGTCCATGATGACATAGAGTGGGCTCGAATGGTTCCGAATAACCACAAAATTCGGTGGCGACTCCAACTTTGACTTAAATTTCGAATCCGAGAACAATCTTACCACGAGATTCATTCGCCTACCCAAACCCGCGCGTGGCCACGTCGGGGTGGACCAACGTCATGTCCACAATTTGGCGACTCCGCTGGGGATACCTGATGTACCACATGTCATCGGGGTTCCTTGGGTGAGACTCGAAGAGAAATCGTTCGTATATTAGTGTGCGCGCATTAGTTTAATGATTCATGCATAACCCATTTTTGCCCGGGCCGGTTACTTGTGACCGACGTCCCACTACACCGCGGTGCATTCCTAAATGGATGCGCTAAAGACTTCTATGGCCGAACTCGTATGGGTTTTGCGGCATGTCCTAAGACCAACTCGGCTTAGGGAGTCCGTCCTGATTTACGAGAGAGCCATATTTGTTGGTATAGACCCTATTTGACCGACCGAGACTTAGCGTAATGCATACATAAGCGTCGTTATAATGCTTGTTTGACTACATGCTACTTGGTTTCCGTGTCATCTTTTTTTTCAAAAACCGTCATTTCAAAAAATGCATCTTTCCAAAACACCAAACTTTGAAAAACCCGAAATGCTATCCGTTTCGGGACTCGTCTTTCCAAAATATCAAATTTTAAAAAACCCGAAATGCTACCCATTTTGGGACCCTTTTTTTTTTTTTTTTTTCAAAATATCCAAATTTTTCAAAATTCGGAATGCCGCCGAAATTTAGGATCAACGATTTGACTCAAAATATCCTTTTCTTTAGTCGGCATGCTGCCCGTTTTGACTCTCGAATTTCCGACACCACCTCGATTTTCTGAATTTTCAAAATTCTAATCTCGGTTTTCAAAATTTCGTTTTCGGTTTTCAAACTTTCGGAAATTCGTTCATTTTTTTATATTCGAATGTCAAAATATCAAACATTTAACTTTCCTAAAATAAATCTTCCTTATTATAGGACCTACCGTCTATTCGTGTGTCGGGTCTTTGCATAGTATGTCGAGGGTTTATAGCGTCGAAACTCCGTCGATCTTACATCACGAGTTTCCCCCTTTTCCCAAGTCCGCCTTATTTGTCAAGGCACGACCAACCCGCGTAGGGCATACCCCTACAAAGGAAAGTCCGTCCATACACTCGAGTCAAGAAGTCTGGGGAAAAGTCTCACATGGACCTTCCTTCGAACGGAACTAGGCTCACAAAGCCAAGTCCTAAGGAAGTCATACCACCCACGAGTCACCCGTCTAGGTGTGTTTCTCGAGTCTTTTTCACTTAGTCTTTTCTTTTTTGTCGCTCGGGATGTACTTTTTATGATTCCAAGATCTGGGTTCGGTTTCTGATTACGCGGTGTTCTTACAGACAGGCCACCGTCCACCAGACACAACCGCAAAATAGAAGCAGCTCTGAACAATCTGAAGACCTCCGTGGACGCCATGGTCGTCAAACAGACCGACATTGAAGCCCAACTTACTGAAATGAGGGCTGGTCAAGTGGCCATCGTTGCTCGTATGGCTGCAGTGGAGCAAAGGACTCCTAATACCGAGACCACTGGTTCTCTAGCTGAATTACTAAGCGCGGTTCACCGACTAGAGGAAAAAGTGCATTTAGCTGGGAGTAACAACATCCATCGGGAAAATAGCCGCGAGTATGCCCCGGTGAACGACAAGTTGCCCCCAAACCTGAACCTCACCGGTCTGCCAATGTTTGAGGGACCGAAGACCCGTTACTACATGTACGGGCCTTCAAAGAATTCATGGCCATCAAGGGAGTAGATTCTACAATGTTCAAGAATCTTTTTGCTGCGTCCCTTGAGAAGCACCCACGGGCCTGGTACTATAGGCCGGACCCGAAAAAATACCCTACTTGGGATGATGTGGCCACCGAATTTGCTCGGAACTATGCTAACAACACCGAGATCCAAATCACAATATGATCTCTGGAGGTTATGGCCCAAGAGCCAAAGGAAGGTTTTACTAAGTACCTTCAACGCTGGAGGGCCGAGAGCGTGAAGGTGGTCGATAAGCCCAGTGAAAAGACTTTGGTGGAGGCTTTCGTCAAGAATCTCCTCCCCTCCTACCGGGTTCACCTCCGGTACGCTGTCATACCTAATTTCACCACCCTTACTGAAATGGGTATGAGGATCGAAGACGACCTGAGACTAGAGGGCCTCACTAAGGCCTCTATCAAGGGATACCAAGGGGCTTCCTCTTCCACTACTAAGCCCCAGGCTGCAACCCGCAACATTTTTGACGCGGTTAATCTACTGGATGCCCCGTCTAAGAAGAACACCCCACCTCGGGTTTTCAGTGATATAGGTACCACCTATACCTATGCCTTACAAAGGCTATCCTCAAAAGGCCTAATCCAACCGATAGGCCCAACTCCTGAAGTTCTGGTCGAGCGACGCTCCAAGAACTACAATGCCCAAGCTTATTGCCAATACCACCGAGGCAATGGGCATGATACTGAAAAGTGCTGGAAGCTGAAGCACTTGATCCAGGACTTGATTGAGAGCGGTAAAATCCCGCTAACCGGAGATAAGCCAAGTAACAAGGAGAATCCTTTCAGCTCCCATGCCATCTTTGTCGGGGAGGTGATTGATTGCTCTCACCTTATCTCTCCATTTATCCCGCAAGTGAACGGGATCTGGTTCGACGACGATGTCTACCTCGCTAAAGGGGATACTGTCCCCATCACCTCCGAGGAGATCCGCAAGACCAAATCTCGAGTCTTAGCCAGTAACCACCTTGGTTGTCCCTATCAAGCCACTAGCTCTAGGGACACCCCAATCCCGACAAACGTCACTGAACCCCTCAGGATGGAAGTCGCCCCTGAGGAGCCGACTGCTGAAACGGCCCTCGTGAAACAACTAAAGAAGACCCGAGTTGACCTCACCATATGGCAACTCTTAGTTAGCTCACAAGAACATCGAGAAGCACTCACTAAGGCTCTCGACCAAATCAAGATCGACTCTTTGGTTACCCCTGCTGAAATGGTAGCCACAGTCCTGCCCCATCTAAAGAACAAAGCTAAGGAAGGAGGCCCAATGATCACTTTTTCAGAAGCCGACCTACTGCCGTTCGGGGCCTCCCACAATCTGGCCCTCTATATTACGGTTATCTGCCGAGGAAAATACCTCCCAATGACCCTAGTTGATGACGGGTCTGCTGTGAATGTCCTCCCCTTAAGGACCGCCAAAGCCCTCGGCATTAGCGAGGCCGATTATATTCCGACTGCTCAGACCATTCAGGCCTTTGATGGGAGTCCAAAGTCGGTAGCTGGGCCCATAAAGCTGACTATCATAACAGGCCCGATAGAAAAAGAGCTTGAATTCCAGGTGATTGATGTCACCTCATCCTTCAACCTGCTCCTAGGGAGGCCATGGATTCACGCGGTCAAAGTAGTGTCCTCCACCCTCCACCGAAAGATCAAGATGCCTTTGCTCGACAATGTCATTACTTTGGAGGCAACCCCAATGACCGTGGCTAGCTGTAACGCCACGGGCCGCACGGACCTCTGGGGGTTTAATTTTGTGGGGATGATTGAGGAAGAGTACATGTTTAGGCCCTACTTCAGTACGAGTATCGACACGATATGCTCCAAAACCTAGGGTACTTTCCGGGGGCTACCTCTCGAACCGATCTTCCAGCTGGGAAGATTATCGAGGTCCTCAAGGACGAAGACTCTCACTTCGGCCTTGGTTATGCCACCACTCCGGGCAACGTTGTCCGAGCAGGAATTGAAAAGGCCTGCAACATCATTGAACGTGTTTGGGGCTATTCAGGTTGGTCTATACCAACCCAATGCTGTGCACCTCGGGACCCAATCGGCCCGGGACTGTAACTATATCCCGGATGATGTGTTCGCCCTCATCCAATCCGATGGAGCCGACAATGCTGAGCCCGCGCTAGGGCTACTCTTCGGGGAAGACACCATAGCCCCGACTCCAAAGGAAGACCTGGTCAACCTGATTCTCCGCAGCAACAGGTTTGACCCGACCAAGCTGATCTCGGATGTTGGCTCCGAGACAGGAAACAGGGCCTGGAGGAAGACTGTCAAGTGGACTGACAGTCAAGGAAAGATCTACAAGCTGGTCACCGGAGAGGGAGACATGCTTGAGTCTGAGTCCGAGTCTGAGTCCGAGTCTGAGTCAGAGTCTGAGGTCGAGTCTAGGGAAGTCGGTGCTAGAGTCACTCCTGTAACCCCTCTCCCTTTTGTCATTCCTGCTGCTGGCACTTCGGGGTCTGTCCCGAGTGCCTTACCAATTCCGCCTCTGACCAATGATCAGATGGCTGCTCTTTTCGAGCTGTTTTCAAAATTCTCAATCAATAATAACAACCGTTCTGATTACGACTTGTCTCGTTTAAATTCTGCTTTCAAAAATGTTTTATGCAATGACATTGAGAAACCCGACGAATAGGTACCCTTACCTCCGCATCTGATTGAGCAACTAGAGCAAAGGGAATCTCGGAATCCGGTAATTGAAGAGACCGAGTCTATTAATGTGGGAACAACCTTAGAGCCTCAGATACTTAAGATAGGGTTATCCTTAGATCCCGAGGAGAAACAGCAATTCACGAACCTCCTCCGAGAGTTCAAAGATGTCTTCGCATGGTCCTACAAGGACATGCCGGGGATAGACCGGGAAATAGCCGAGCACCGCATACCGATTAAAGACGGGTGCAAACCGGTTAAGCAAAAGCTCCGCCGAATGAGGCCCGAGTGGTCTCTCAAGGTAAAAGAAGAAGTCGATAAACTGTTCAAAGCCGACTTCATACAAGTATCCGAGTATCCGGACTGGGTTGCAAACATCGTGCCGGTTCCTAAAAAGGACGGTAAGGTGCGGGTATGCGTGGATTTTCGGGATCTTAACAAGGCAAGCCCGAAAGATGATTTTCCATTACCACACATCGACATACTGGTGGATAACACGGCCGATCATGCCCTTCTATCATTTATGGATGGGTATGCCGGGTATAATCAGATCAAGATGGCGGAAGAAGATATGAGTAAGACTACCTTCACTACACCTTGGGGTACTTACTGCTACACCGTCATGCCATTCGGTCTCATTAATGTTGGGGCCACATACCAACGGACTGCCACGACCTTATTGCACGACATGATGCATATAGAAGTAGAAGTTTATATGGACGACATGATCGTCAAATCCAAAGAACGGGACGGTCACATCACCGCACTAAGGAAATTCTTCACCCGATTGCGCAAGTACAACATGAGGCTTAACCCTCAAAAGTGCAGTTTGGGGGTAACATCAGGCAAATTACTGGGTCATATCGTTAGCCAACGTGGTATCGAGGTCGACCCAGCAAAAATCAAAGCCATTACCGAGATGCAACCTCCTAAAACCGAAAAAGAAATAAGGGGATTTCTCGGGAAAGTCCAGTACATCAGTCGGTTCATCTCCAAACTAACCATGGTGTGTGAACCAATTTTTAAGAAGCTGGAAGTAGGGGAATGAGTACTATGGGATGACAAGTGCCAAGCTGCTTTCGACAAGATCAAGGAAATCCTATCTGCTTCGCCAGTCCTAATGCCACCTCAACCCGGTTTGCCTCTGTCATTATACTTAACAATGACCGAGACAGCCATGGGGGCTATGCTGGCTCAGACAGTTGACTCCGAAGAACGAGCCATCTATTACATCAGCAAAAAGTTTTTAGAGTATGAGTGCAAATATACTATGCTCGAAAAAACGTGTTTGGCTCTGGTTTGTGCCACTAAGAAGCTCCGGCAGTATATGCTCAGCTATGAGGTCCATGTGCTATCCAAGATGGACCCAATCAAATACCTCTTCGAAAAACCCATTCTCAATGGCCGTATTTCTAGATGGACTCTAATGCTGGCAGAGTTCGACCTAAAGTTTGTGCCATTAAAGGCTATCAAAGGTCGGGTAGTAGCTGAATTTCTTGCCGATAGCCCGATAACCGAAGAAGGACACACCGACATCTGGTCCTTCCCAGATGAAGATATCTTCCATACCGATACCGAAACATGGGATTTATACTTCGACGGAGCATCCAATTTTCGAGGGTTCGGAGTCGGGATCCTCCTAATCTCGCCAAAAGGAGAGCATACTCCCGTGTCCATCAAACTGGACTTTGATGTTACTAATAATGCAGCCTAGTAAGAGGCATGCATTTACGGGCTACAAGCCGCCGCCAATCTGGGGATCACAAATCTCCGGGTGCATGGTGACTCATCCTTGGTCATTAACCAAGCACTTCAAAAATGAAAGACTCGGAATGCTAATCTCGTGGCCTACCAGGCACGAGTAAGGGATCTCGAGAAACAGCTCCAGAGGGTAGAGTACATATACCTGCCCCGAGAAGAAAATCAATTTGCAGATGCACTCTCAAAATTGGCATCTTTATTGAACATTCCCGACCACGTGACCAGTATGCCAATTTGCGTCGAAAGACGGTCCGAGCCGGTATACATTCACGACATTGAAGATATTGAGATAACTGATCCCGAACCATGGTATCAGGCCGTATTAACGTACCTGACAAACGGAGAATATCCTCCCAGGACAGAAGGTTGAGCCAAGAAAGCCTTACGGAGGCTAGCTACCCAATTCGTCCGTACCGATGACGGACAACTGTACAAAAAGACGGTGCAGGGGGCTCTTCTCCTTTGTGTTGATAAGTATAAGGCCGAAAAGGTTATGGCCGAAATACATGATGGTGAAAACGGCCCACACATGAATGCTCACATGCTGGTCCGAAAGATAATGAGGCTCGGGTATTACTGGAATACTATGGAAGCCGACTGTCAGTTATATGTCAAACATTGTCATAACTGCCAGATCTTCGCCAATGTGCAACACCTGCCATCATCATTGCTTTATACCATGACGTCGCCTTGGCCCTTCTCGACATGGGGTATCGACATAATCGGGAAAATAAATCCCTCAGGTACTGGCGGACACTGTTTCATTTTAGTAGCTATCGACTATTTCACCAAATGGGTCGAAGCTGAATCATATCGCATTCTCAATGCTAAACATGTCGCCAAGTTTATCCAAAACAAGATAATATGTCGGTATGGCATACCGCATGAATTTATCAGTGATCACGGGACTCATTTTCAAGCCGAGACTGCAGCCCTGTTGACCAAGTATAAAATTCAAAGGCATACGTCCTCGCCCTATCGTCCCCAAACGAACAGAGCAGTAGAGGCGGCCAATAAAACAATTGTCACCATACTAAAAAAGATGGCTGATAATTACCGGGACTGGCCCGACAAATACCTTTTGCCCTACGGGGATACCGACCGTCAATTCGCACCGCAACCGGGGCGACACCGTATTACCTAACTTATGGGATGAAGGCAGTCCAACCAGTTGAACTGGAGGTACCGTCCCTCAGAATTCTGTTAGAAAGCCAAGTACCCGAAGCTGACTGGGTTTGGGCACGGTATGACTCGTTGGTTCTACTAGACGAACGACGATCTCGTGCCCTCAACAACATCCAAATCTACCAGAAAAGGATCCAACGGGCCTTCAACAAAAGGGTAAGGCCCAGGAACATTAAGGAAGGGGATCTAGTTCTTAAGTCGGTTCGAGCTTTATTACCAGTTGGCCCAAGGGGAAAATTCAAACCTAATTGGGCTGGGCCATACTTGGTAAAGAAGATCCTATCAGGAGGAGCAGTGATGCTGACGGACCTGGACGGGAATGAGCTCGTCAACCCGACCAACCTGGACCAGCTGAAGCGCTACTACCCTTAGCCCTTTCTCAATGTCATTAGCAAATTTATCAAAATCAGTTTTTTACAAAAGCAAGTCAATCATCTTGAACCAATAGTCTTGATGTAACTCAAGATTGCAAATCTACTGAGCTTGAACTACGTTTGGTTTGATTCCACTATTTGTGGATACGTAGGCAGCCCCTCAAAAGGGTACAACCAGTGCAATCGAGAAAAGACAGGAACGGTTTAATAATAAACTTCTTTTATTAATTCATAAAAAATCACGATAAACTCGGGAAATTACAAAATGCAGGAATTCAAAAAAATGCAATAAAAAAAAGTACACGACACAACAAAAATAATAATAATATTCAAATAATAAAACTAAGGACTCGGTATTCAGGGCATCTTGCCCTTCCCCTTGTCCTTGGCCTCCTTGGCCGTCCACTAACGACGACGTGGAGGGGAGCGTTCCCGAATCACCACAGGAACCTCTTTAGCTCGGACTCGCTTCTTTGAGCTCGAGTACTCGATCACTTCGACGGGCTCAGGAAGCCGTTCACGCGGGCCTAGTCGGTCCCGGGCCCCAGTCTTGGCCCAAGTCGTCTCTCCAAATCAGTCTGGGGGCTTGGCTGCCCCCGCGTACTGCTGGCACCGGCCTCCTTAGATCGAGTCTTAGTTTGTGACTTAGGACCCGATTCTAATCGGACTAAAGTAGCAGGAGTGTCTCCCTCGTCGAAGAAACCCCTGTTGTCCTTCGCCGTCTACCGGCGAACCAGTTCGAAGGCCTCATCAACCTTCAAAGCTTTACGGGCCTCCTCGGACTCCTCGGAAGTCCATTTCTGGTAAGCTCGTGAAACCCAAGCGGATTGGCAAGGGCTGGGTATGGTCCACATGGGACGGGTAAACCACCTCTGCAACCATGTGTCGCACATAGCGTCCGTCAATTGGAACGAGACGCTAATGATGGCTTCAGTCTCAGGAATGCGCTGAGAAGAACCGAACTGCCTCAGAAGGCGGTCCAGGTAAATGTGGACTGTCCAGTCGAGGGACAGAATCACCAGTTAGCGGGCTTGGTCCCTCTTGGCCAATCCCGTCAACTTCAAGAGGAACCACCAAGCAACGGTCCACCTAATCAAGGGACCACCATGGAAAACCAACTTCTCATCCCAATAAGCTCGATTTATGTGATGACTCGAGCTTATACGTCGCCTCCTTGAGCTGATTTGGCTGCTACGGTAATTGGGAATACTCGGAGGGGACTCTATGATCGACAGACGTTCCGACAACCAAATCTAAAAATATACACGAAATTCGTGAGTAAGTGGTCCGCTACAGCCCACTCGGTCGAGTACAGCAGCTGACTCGATCGAGTAAGCCCTCTGAAAACAGGCAGTAGCTCGCTAAGAGTGTCACTCGATCGAGTGACAGGTCCACTCGATCGAGTGACTTCCGGACATCAGAAATTCGCACGAAAGCGAAGTGGGAAAAAGAAGAAGAAAAAATGAAAACCGTGGAATGTATACCTGTAGAATACGGGTACTTCCCGTCAGTTGTCGGTCTGAGTCAAGTCGCCTGGCATCGAGACCCATGATGATTTCCCAAGTGGCTATCCAAGCAGGGCTATGACCAGTCTCCATCTGGTCAGCCACACCAATCAGCCTGATCTGACCCAAGCACGAGTCAGCATCCATCATCCCCTCAAAGACATAGCGGTGCAGCATGCAAAAGGCGAGGGCCCTACGCCTATGAGCAGCAGTAATCCTCACGTCTTGGAGGTTCATAAACTTGTCAGCCAGGTTGAAAAGGGAAACAGTATTTTCCCGTACCATACGATCGGTCTCAGCATGAGACAGACCCAAGAAATACCTCATCCTCCTTCTTGTATCCGGGTAGAACGGAGGAATAGCAGGACGAGCAATAGGGCTCCACCTACCTATAGCTGCGACCTCCTCAGGAAGAGGGCATATTTCTCCTCGCGGGAACGCGAAGACGTGATGGGTAGTATCCCAAAATGTCAGGCATGCGTCCAAAAAGTGTGAGTCGATTATCAGACGTTGAAGTGGGAACAGACTGACAATTACCATCTGGGTCAGTTGAACTTTGTCTTCGTCCCGAAAGTATTGGGACCAGGCAAAAAGCATCTCTGTCAAATGATCGATACCCATGACAGAAATTTGAGTCTTCTTGAAAGTTTAAGAGATTTTGAGGAGGAGAAGAAGAATTTGATTTGGGATGCAAAGGTTGAAGCAGGGAGACCTATATTTATAATAGGAAACCCTAACTGTAACCCTAACTACCATGCCTCCTCAGCAAACCTGAGCCCTATGCACGCGCAGGCCTGATTCCAGATAAGAACCCAGAATAGGATTCAAGTCGTCCTGAGCTTTCCTAAAAATTTCTAAAAAAAATTGTGATAAAAAAATCTTTCAAAATTTTTTCTACTTTCAAAATCAATATTTTATTTTCCCCAGCATGAGTCGGTGTTTTGCCTATGTGTTGCATGCAATTTGTTATGTGTCAGCCTACAGGTACACCCCAGACTTCAGAAGCGAGTCTCCGCGCAGCTACTTCACTCCCCAGCGTAAGTCAATGCTTCTCCCGGAATGCTACGTCCAATATTTGATGTGTCGGCATACGGGTACATCTGCATCTTCAAAGGCAAGTTCGGCTCCCCACGGAGCTATCACCAGGACAGGTATGACCCTCTGCTTATGGCTGGCGAGCCTTCACGCAAGTCTACTGGACTATAAACGACCCGACCGGAAGGCTGCCAGGTCGTAATCTGCGATTGGCCTGGTAGCTACTTTGACTTTCGCCTTGTCCAAGCCTCAGTCAGAGTGGGGGCTCTGTAGACACCCGCATTTTGCCTGCTAGTGTCTATAGCAGTTCCCGACAAAACACCCGATGATGATCGGACGCAAACGTGACGTAGCATACTCGAATATGGGCTCGGAATCAATAATATCCGACGTGGACATTTAGCAGAGTACAAATCTCTCAAAACCGACCTCGAATTCAAGTCCAGTGGGTCGTTCCGAGTAAAAAGAGACTAATTTGGGCCAAAACCGACACCAAAAATAAAAACCGTCTTTTGGCGACCGGGTCGAAACCCGGTCAAAGACGAACCCGTCCTCAAAATCAGCCTAGAGGAGCTTCTAGAAACTGGCGCCCAATACAAAATTCAAAAGAAATCAAAAGTCAACCATTTCCTAAAATGGCTCGCCCAACTTGATCCACTCGATCGAGTGGATTGACCCACTTGGTCGAGTGGAGCCTCAAAAACCGGACCAGACCCGTTTTCAAGGGCACTCGATCGAGTGCACTAGGGCCACTCTATCGAGTGACCCTAGGTCGAGGGGTAAACTCTATAAATACCTCTCAAACCCTTCTCATTTTTCAGCTTTTGCTAATGCATTTTTACCCTACATTTTCACCTCTAACACTCCCTATTACTCTATACTACAAACCCTAAGCAACCTTAGTCAAAAAACCGAGTTAATATCCCTCATAAAACCGATACACACACACATACACACCATAACTTGCATACATCCTCGTTACTCCCGCGTTCCCGTCGCTATTACGAGTCCATTGCCGAGGCCTTACTAAGCATGTATGTTGAGGGTGTCGTAAACACCGTCTCAATCCTTACTATCTCATTTCATTTTATTTACATTTTCGCATTTTATGTTGTAATCGCATTAGTATACTAATACTAACACTTTTACATTTTTCGTACTTTAATTCTAGTTCTTTTTTTTATCGTTAATTAATACCGTTTATACATATATAATAGTATTAAAACTCGGATCTGAACGCGTTTGACTACGACGTCCATTTAAGGTCCGCTTAATCCCTTTACGAGCAACGACGAAGGTGGCACCCTTTCGAGGAGCGCTGCCCCAATGTACTCAAGGGCGTAACGCGATCATGGTCATTCGTAGTTGAACGCGTATGGATCCATTTCTAAGATTAGTACGGAACCCGTTGATACGAAAACCGACATCATATAATCCGTAAGGATTAATATCGATGTCGTGACGTAGAGGGACACAATTTATCACTAATCAAAATTTTCAATCTAACGACAACATTTCCCATAAAATTCCGACAACGGTATTATAATCATATAAATACACGATTATAGCACCGGAGGCCGAGTTAAATTAAAATCGTGCGATATTTTTATTTAACTCGGCCAACCGTCGATTTTTAACCAAAAAACGAAACGAGTTATAACTTGTACAGGGGGCACTCGACCGAGTGCCATGAGCCACTCGATCGAGTAGCACCCCAAAAACCGGGCAGTAGCCACCCTAAAGACGCACTCAACCGAGTCCACGCCATGACTCGATCGAGTGGGTCATGTAGCCCAGAAATCCGAGAGCTTTGATGCAACATTCGAGCCTCGTTGTTTTTTTTACGACTTAGTCGTAGCGTGCAAAGTCAATCACGTAATTCTATTTTTCAAAACCCATGCATATCACTACACTAAAACGACTTTGATCGATTGTCCTTCACTATTGGTCTTGGATCGACGACTCTTTAAGTCGTATCCGACACGTGATTAATTCGGACGCCAACATTTCGAGGTGATAGGTCGGGACAAGGCTTCGGGATTTAGGATCGGGCTAGCACCACGCCTAGGTCCCATATCTCCGTCCTTCGATTAGTACACAATATAATGTGTATCTAATCGAAGTTTGTCCACTTGCACAACTTACGGTCTAGTGTGTATTTATTATATACGGGTCCGTTTCGAGTCATTTATTTATTTATCACTTCTTTTATTTTCCGTTTATGCTATTTTATTATTCGTTATTTTTGTATTGGCCGGGTTGTATTTCCGCCCGTGTATTTTGTACGTATTTACGAGCTTTATTTATTTTGATGCTTATCGCTCTATAAATGAACCTCGCATAACAACCTCGACAATAATTTAGATGCATTAAATGACGAAGTTCACATGCTTAACCCGAAAACGTTGTTTGCATATCGCGATTTAGTCATTTTACTAGCGCGCGTACACGAACACGAACGATGTCTTAGTAGAGGCCGCTATGTGCGGGCGGGGTTGGGTGTCCTTGGTGGGCTTCCCAACACGTACCCTCACCTCTTACTCAGAACCTCGATTTTCGGATGTCCGAAACCGTTGGCGCACGAGAGTCATTCTATACACGATAACCGGTGCAGATGGTATCGGTATTGCAATGCAAAGGAACGAGCCCCATAAACTCTGAAATCGAAATGGGCCGTACTTGGTGTACGGTCCATGACGACATAGAGTGGGCTCGAAAGGTTTCGAATAACCACAAAATTCGGTGGCGACTCCAACTTTGACTTAAATTTCGAATCCGAGAACAATCTTACCACGAGATTCATTCGCCTACTCAAACCCGCGCGTGGCCACGTCGGGGTGGACCTACGTCATGTCCACAGGTTGCCGAAATAACGACAAGGGTGAGAGCGGTATTCGCGAGGATTGAATCAACGGAGAACACGTCGGTGACAACATAATGATATAACAATCGGTACTGAGGGTATTATTATTATTATTATTATTATTATTATTATTATTATTTATTTATTTCTAATAATATAAGTACGGAGGGTAATATGGAGAAGATTGAGGGTGAAAGCTCTAGAAAGACGTCGGAAGGTGAAATGAGGAGATGGTGAACGGTAGGGAAAAGTTGCACACCAATATTTTTTTATTTTTATTTTTATTTTTAATACTAATAGTTGCAGTACACCATTATTACCGAAATACGATACTATAATAGTAGAGTATTGCAATCCTATATAAGCTCATAGCGTAAGTAAGAGTAGGGAAGACAACGATTACCCGCCGGAGATGGAAAATAAAAGTAGCCATCTCCGGCCGGCGACTAAATTATGAGGTTGTAGCAAGCGGAAAAGTTTTTTTGGAGGGATCGATTTTAGGCTGATACCATGTAGAATTGTAGAATGCCCATCTTATTCCAATTACAAAACTCGGTATAAATACCGAAACCTTACAACCAGATTCGATGAACCTACATAGGTAATACTAATGACGGGAAGATGTATAGTTATGCACTAATGCTATACTAATGACATGCTAATCAATGTCTTCACTAACATTTTTATATATTCACGAAGACATATCTTTGAAAAATATGTACGCATATTTTTTAATGTATTTAGAACATATATTATTTTAATACTATTCTTTATAGAAAAAAATATTGAAAACCGACTTAGTATTTTATACTCCAACATTTGTTATAGTAGTAAAAATATCGTCTTTTTCATGATGATACATGGTAGAAGTTGTTGTAAATACCGATAACATAAACTAACGTTACACCATTTTCATTTCTAAGAAAATACTAAAGAGTATGTTATAATGAATCAAAAGTGTATTTTAGTCAATATTCCATATTGACCATATATAAGATAAGGTCCTTGTAACTACATAATCAGGCCTCGTTTGGTTGATCCGGGAACTAATTTCCTGTAGGAAGTTATAATTCTCATAAACTTACTTCCCACATCAACTTCCCGTAAATTTACAAATATTTGTTTGGTTGTCATCCTGGAATTCACACTTCACATGAATTGAATTCCCGTGTTTTGTTTGGTTGCACTCATCAAATTCCCATGATTTTGTTTATAAAGACTATTATGCCAGTTATTAATCAAGGATATAAAACTTATGAAATATTTTTTTTTCAAGAACTTATGAAATAGCTGAAATTGTATTCACAATGATAGGCAGTCGTAACAAAATTACTTCATCAGCATAAAAAAGAATATTATATAAAAAAAATCTTTCTGAGTTACATTATCATCATTGTTCCGAAAAAAAACTTTACCATCATTTTTATGACCCTGTAATAAATAACATAATAAAAATATTGGTTCATTAATCAACTTATTATACTATTATAAAAAAGAAGTAAGTAAAAAAAATTATAAAGATGGAGAGTTGAGTGAAAAAAGTAGAGTTATAAAGTGAGAAATATGATTACTGCATAAGGGTAAAAAAAGTCATTGGTTTGAGTTGGGATGTGGGAAGTGTAACTCACCAATGGGGGCTTGGTGAGCAAGTTCTCACGTCATCCAGGAACTGCAACTCACGGTGGAAGTTTGACTTCCCCAATTTTTTACTTTTGGGATAACCAAACAACTCCCTCAAACTGTATTTCATGAGGATCTTCCACTTCTCGGGAAAGGGAAGAGTGACCAAACGAGGTCTTATAGTTGAGTTTCTTAAAGATACATTTAATGATAGTTTGAATCCTTCTTGTGGGATTTACTCGTAAATATTTAACTTACTGGGGATGGGTAGACCTCACAAAACTGACCCGACCTGAATATACCAACCTGAACCCGACCCAACACCAGAATTTAAGACCCGGGTTTGACACGTAACCTAAATTGACCCGAGCTAAACCGAAACGGACCCGACTGTTATTATAGAAAGCGATTTGATATTCCTAACAAATTGAAAGTAGCAAACCCGCTCAAAAATGACCCAAACCCGAAGTCAACACGATTCTTATAACCCGAAAGTGGCGTAACCCGAAGATGACCCCACCCAAACCTGACACGGTTGAACCGCTTGGCATATCTATAGACAATGATAACTTCTTTTATATGGTGAATCATGTTGTTTAGTGAGTTGGTACTTGGTATTATACAGTTAACAGAAATTACAAAGTAGTTAAATACTTTAACTTGGTAGGAACAAAATTGTAATAATAATAATAGAATAAAAAGAAATGTTGAAAAATTGAGTAGTGTGTGAGAACTTGTCAAAAAAATATGAGGCAATCTTAGTAGGACGGAGGGAGTATTGCGAAATGATATGATTGATGAGCGAGATCAATGGAGGGAGTGTTGCGAAACTTTCATTTTCCAAATCATACTCCACTCCACCCTTAATTTTTGTTCCACTCCTCCATAAAGTTTAGAATTGGATGAAGGGAGTACTATTAAGTACTCTTTCTCATTCATTCAATCTATTACTCCTTTTTCACAATTTTTAAGAAAAGTGGTAAAAGTAAGAATATTACTGGTAAATCAAGTGGTATTATGAGTCCACCAAACTTTAAAGTAAAGAAAAAGGAGTGACATTTTGTGTAAATAGAGGAAAGATATGAATATTATAAGGTAAATTTTTTATCAAAAGAAGAATGTACAGAATTGAATGGAGTATCCATTTATAATAAGAGTGTAAAGAGTTGAATAGGTGTGAGAGATTACCTAGAGGTGGCAATCAGGTTACCAGGGTCGGATATGGATCGGGTTAAGACGGGTCGGGTCATCTCGGGTTCGGGTTTCAACAGGTCAATATACTTAGACGAGTCGATTCGGGTTCGAGTCGGGTCACTTACGGGTCGGGTTTACTCGGGTTAAAAAATGTAACAGGTTGGTTTTGGTTCAGATCGGTTATCTAATAAATCAGGTTATATCGGGTCAATGGTCAGTTCGGATTCGGGTCGGTTATCTAATCGGGTTTATTCAGTTCAATTATCGGATCTTCCACAGTCAGTTGAGTCACATAAGTGTATTTTCAGGTCTACTTGTGAAAATAATCGGATCAATTCGGGTCAGACAATAAATCCGGTCAATTTGGGTCAGACAACAAGTTAGGTCAATTTAAGGAAAAATAACGAATCAGGTCAATCTGTTGAATTCAAATTGAATCGTTATTAATTTTTAATTTCGAATGTTAGATATGAAACCAAGCACCAACAAGGCAACAAGGCAACAACAAGGATTCAAGGAAGGATGGAAGGCGGGGAAGAAAATATTCAAAAGCAATGTTGATCCAAATTGCCCCTTCCTCGTTCCTCCCACCACATGTCCACATATTTCCATTTTCACGCGAAAGATGAATCAACACCCACGTCATCAATCCTCATACCCACCTTAAATCGCAGCCACACATCTACTCCCCTCCATGTTCGAATTGAAGTCAAATCAATGTTTAGATACTTACAATCAATGTACTACTATAAAGTACTCCCTCCGGACACTATTTTTTTGTCTCATTACCTCAATATTTGTGAGGAGTATTTTAATGAAATGGGACAAAAAATTAGTGTCCGGATGGAGTATAAACTATAATATTCGAACAAGTCGATCACATGACAACCAATAAGTCGGCTTGAGTTAGAGTATACGGGTAGTTTATAATCTTTATGGAAACAACTGATTAAATGAAATGTAATAATGTAAATGATAATATGATATACTACCTCGTATTCAAGAAATAATTGTAATTTATATATAGAAAATAAGATAAGTAGCGTAAATAATATTGTATATTCGTATTCACTTTACCGATATCCGGAGACTTTCTCGTACATTGTTATTTGTTAGCATTCAACATTGTCTCAACAATATATAAAATACGGAAACAACTGATTGGCTGTAATGTGATCAGAATATAAACCTGAAGTCTTATTTTCACGAAATTTAAGGCAAACAATTGCGCTAAAGCATTAAACTATTTGAAATACTAGTCCGTCATATCAGAAGAATTTAGGATCTTAATGAAGAATTATTAGAATTTATAAGTTTAGTTCGTATAAAGATCTAATCTCACTCTTACTCCTAATACAATGACCAAATAAATAAACTAAAATAGTTAAACAAGTTGGTCACCTGACACCCAATAAGTCACATTAAGTTAAAAAGTACTTTTAAAGTAGTCTATATGGAGACAATTAATTAAATGAAAATTGCTTTAAATAGTACTCCCTCCTAGTTGATTTTATCCTCCCTCTTTTTTTTTGGCACAAAAATTAAGAAGAGAATAAAGAATTGATTAAAGTAAAAAAAATGTGGGGTATAAAGTAGAAATATGGTGGGGTTTGTGAGTAAAGGAAAGAATAAAGATTTGAAGGAAGAATAAAGAAATGATTAAAGTACAACCCAAAAATTGAAAGAGGGAAGATAATCGAACTAGTGCCAAAAAGAAAAGAGGGAAGATAAAAAAAAACTAGGAGGGAGTATATTTTAGTAGTATATTACTCATATTTTAGAATCAATCACAGTTATGTACGGAGTATAAAAATAAAATAAGTGACATAAATTATACTACTTTGTATCATACCGTATTTAACTTCTTACCATACAAAAATGAAATAGTACAAGTACTTTGTATCATACTCTGTATTTAACTTTTCTGATAGCCATAGAGTCTCTATTATACTCCGTATTATTAAGATTCAACAATGTCTCCACAGTATATAAAATACATTTCGTTTACGATAATTAAATATATTTTTAAGTCAACTGTTTTTCATACAAGATTACAGAGTACTCCGTATGTGATTAGAAAATAACACATGTTACTAATCCCTCCGTTCCAATCAATTTCATGCATTTGCTTTATAACGTACACGCATTTTTTTGTATGTATCTTTAGTTACATATTTCTAAAAGCTATAAAAATTTGATATTCATGATGCACTCGATTAGATAATTTAAACAAGATGTCATATGTCTATATTTTTTTCGTATATGTTAAAAGTTATATCGATGATTCTTTTCATCTATGAATAGTAACTAAATGTATGAAATTGATTGGGACGGAGGGAGTACTTACTAGTTACTCTCTACTTACTAGTATTATAAATTAGAAGTCTTCTTTTCACGAGATATAGGCATATAGGACAAACAATTGTATTTTACTTCGTACTCCGTGCTCGATAAATATACATAATGTACAATATTTTTACGTAAATCGTGTGTGTGTCATAAGCTCACAACTCACAAGTCAATAACTATCGGAGTAACCAAATTAAAACACCAAACCTAAACAAAAGTGGTGTCACTGGTGTGAGTACAAAATTACAAATACAAAAACCCTAAACTATTCTTCTCATCCTCGCCATTCACCGCACTGCTTGAGTCAGTAGGAAAAAAATGACATTGAAGCCTTGATTCACTGTTTCACTACATCTAACTCTATTATCGTCAGATCTACCAAGGTTCAACTTTGATTAGTTTTTTTGGGTTCATTCTTCTAATCTTATTTTAATGTGTTATTTTAATTTTTTTTTTTATCAATTTTCATTTTATGCAAATTTTGATGCAATGAACATTCTAATCATGTACTTTGATTTAATTAGATTATATATTATGGTTTCATGGACTCAACTGTCGAATTTTGGCTCAGAAGATGAAGTTGGTTAAAGTATAGCAATAAAGTCTCATCATATTTCAAACCCATTGTGAGATTAAGCATAGGTGAGTCCGATTACTCCCCTTGTCAGTTGTCACCTTAACCTAAAACATCGAACAAGAGAATGTCTAAAGATGCGGGATCCGAGATCTCGAGTTTCTAGCTTAGAAATAAACCTCGGCCTGTGTTTCATAACAGCATTAAGAAAATTTTCCAAGAGAATAAATTTGTCTCCGTTTAATTAGATTCAACTAATTTAGTGCTAATTTGTCTCCGATAAATTAGCTAATTTAGATCCAAGGGAAGAAATTTTTCCAAGAAATTAGTTTCGATAAAACCCTGTCCCTGTATGTGCTATACCTAAGAAAAAGAACAGGACAAAAATAAGAGTTGCTCGGAAAACAAGGAAGTCGATATCACGTGTTAGCGTTAAAACCTCTATTTGCGATTTTGCACTATGTACATGCCTAACATGATAATGTCATTATTAGTACTAAACTACTCTATCATGGCAGGTAAGGAAAAGCTAACTCAATTAACTAACTAAACTATCACATCCTAATTCGCCTTGCTCAATTTCACCTTGTGTTGTTGCTTGTCGGTTCTGGAGATTTTATAATTATTTAAATATTGTATGTATAATAAACTAAGTTCTCTGACCTCCATGTCCTTTCAAAATATAAAAAATTATTGTGAGGATTTTGAAAGGATTTTTCATACATCTTTAATCTTTCTCATCACTTTCTCTTATTGAAAGGATTTTGATCCAAGTTTAGTTATAATTTGTGTAAATCGATATGTAGTCAAGTTATGTGTTGATGAGTTACAAAATGGTTTATTAATGCTTCTTAGGCTTTTTTTAGGTGTAGAAACTTATCATTGTTTTTTCTTAAAATGAACGGATTTTGTGGGCATTTTCCATGGATTATTCCTACGAAAATTGTATGTGGTCTACTTCATTAGTCATTATATATACTTGGCTATAAATGTCACTTTAGGTGGTAATATTATAATTAACACTTGCCTTAATTAATAATCTATATTTCAGTTGCTTCACATCAAGATTCTACAAGCACTTCGCAACTAAGGGAACAACAATCAGAAACATCTACGCCCTTTGTTTTGCCAAATTTCATCACGTCTGATCCTATTACGCCAAATGATGGGCTACCTCTACAAGAGGCAGATCAGCCTGTGGTACATCCAATGACTAAGCAACAATTATTTTTGGTTCTGTTTGAGGATACGTTCGGTAAGGGAAGGCGAAATTCTGCGGTTTAGAAGGAGTATAACTTCTATAAAGATGCACAAGATAAATTGTTCGCTATTTGTTGTCATTGTAAAAATGCAGTATATCAGGCTGAAGCTAGGAATGGTACTTCAAATGCTAAGAGACATATTGAAGTATGTGAACAATTAAAAAAGAAGACTGTTCCACCAGCTAGTAACAAGGTCCAACAATTTGATCAAAAAGTTTTTTGTGAATTGTTGGCTGAGGCTATTATGATGCATGGGTATCTATTTTCAATTGTTAAACATAAAGGCATGAGAAGAGTTTTCAAGTACTTAAATGAGAATGTGCAAAATGTATCGAGAAATACCATTAAGAAGGTGTGCATCTCAAAACATCTTCAATTCAAAGATGCACTCAAAGAAATGTTTGCTAAACTGCCTAGTAAGGTGTCTCTCACTTGTGATATTTGGACTGCATGTACTTCTCGCTCTTATCTTACTCTTACGGCACATTACGTAGATGCTCGTTGGACTTTGCGCTCTAAAGTGCTGATTTTTTTTTCATTTTGCTCCTCCTCATACGGGCTATGAGATATACAATGTTTTGTATAACAAAATAAGGGAGTGGGGTTTAACAGATAAAATTGTAACCATGACTTGTGAAATGCGTCTAATATGGACAGTATGATAGGACACTTGAAATCAACATTATTGGAAAATTTAGCATCTGATGGGAAATTTTTTCATGTTCGATGTGCTGCTCATATTTTGAATCTTGTGTTTAAGGAAGGTTTAGATTTTATTAAGGATAGTGTGTTTGGAAAGTCTGTGACACTGTGAAATATATTGATGCTTCAGAGGGTAGAATCATCATCTTCTATAAATGTGCTCATCAATGTGCTCTTGCTTGTAATACCAAGTTGTGGTTAGATGTTTCCACAAGATGGAGCTCGACCTACTTGATGCTTAAGAAAGCTATATATTATAAAAGAGGTATTGACCGTTATGCTTCTCAAGAGGTTTCTTTCCAACATAATCTTACATTACATGAATGGAAGAAGGTGGAAATGATTTATGAGTTGTTGGAGCCATTTTATGAAATTACAACTCTCTTTTCGGGTTCCGACTATCCGACATCAAACTTGTATTTTTACAATATAATATTTGGGATATTGAGTGTCTTCTACTTTTGACAAAAGATGATATTGATCCTGATATTAGAGCAATGGCAACGAAGATGCACGTAAAGTTTGACAAGTATTGGCATGATTATTCTTTAGTCATGTGTTTTGGTGTTATTCTCGGCCCTCGTTACAAGTTTGATTTTGTCAAATTTGCTCTAAAAGAGTTGCATGGTGAAGTTCAAGTTTTGATGATTTAAGGAATATCAAAGTAAACATCGACATAGTCGAAGTTCATCAGGTGCTTCTACTCCTACTTCTATTTCTACTTATGTTGATTCCAACTCCATTTCCAACTCTACCACTAGAGACAAGCGGAGCAAGATAGAGGTATTTACTATGAACGATTATTGATTGTAGCATTAATATTCGTATATACTTTATATGTTGGCTAATAACATATGTTCGATTTATTTTTCCCAAAACATAGGCATTTGATGTAACTTATGGTGCCTTAAGTAGAGATGGTGAGAGTGAGTTTGAGTTTTATTTTAAGGAGGACAAAGAGGCTCGAAAAAATGCATTAGATGTTTTAGGTTATTAGGGTAGAAAGGTGGAGAATATTCCCGTACTTTCCTTCATGGCAAGAAACATATTGGCCATACCAATTACAAGTGTTGCTTCCGAATCTACATTTAGTATGGGGGTAGAATCTTAAGTAAGTGGAGGAGTTCTCTCTTATCAAAAAACGTGGAAGCCTTGGTTACTACTCGTAATTGGTTGTTTGGATATGAAGGTATTGTTTTAATTAAAAATATATGTTAGTTTTATAACGTACTAAGTTTACCACCGTGTTTAGTTTAATAACGTTTTTTTTTAAGTGTATAGACTTGGAGAAGCTTGGGACCGTAGTTGGTGATGCCGATTCTGATGATGAAGATTGATACTCACTATGGAGTGTGAATGCTAACACGTTGACTTGCCATTAAGAGGCTTTTTTGGTAGCACTGGTCGATGTCGTTGCCGACGTATTTTGTATAGCAACTAGTGTCATATTTTGTATGGCAATCATTTTGAATGCTGACTTGTAGACGCTAATTCTGATGTCTTTATATGGTGGTGTGATTATTTATCCCTAATTTTAGCATTATAATTGCTATGAATACTCTATTGGATGAAAGTAAAGTCGAGGATAGAATGGTGACTGAACTTTAATTTGTAGAGTTTTAAAGTTGATGGAGATAGATTTGGTTATGGATGAGGCTGCTGTTTTTTTTATAAACATGGTTGAGGCTGCAGTTAAGGAAGTGACTCTTTGTAACAATGGAAGTACGGAGTGATAATCAATCATTGATCATTTGTTCAATTAGTTTCTATTTTTGGTGAATTGGGTCGTGTTAAATTGGGTCATGTTAAAATATGTTGTCAATTCGCTTACAAATTATGCATTTCAAGTCAGTTCAGGTTGAATCTAGTTACAAATTTATGAATTTTTGGGTCGGGTTAAATCGAGTTATGGGTCAACTCGGGTCGGGTCGGTTTGAATCGCATTACGGGTCAACTCGGGTCGGGTCACAAGTCGGTTCGGGTCATGTCATTTCGGGTCCTATCGGGTTTGCGGTTAGCCTTCGGGTCGGGTCAGGTGGGGTACGGTTCATAATATTTCGAGTTGTATCGGTTATCGGTTTGTCGTTGGGTCGAGTCGGGTCGGTTTCGGTTCATCAAAAGTTCGGGTCCTATCAGGTCGGGTTTCGGGTGGGTCGCATTGGTTTCTCGGGTCGGATCAGCTTTTGCCAGATCTAAGATTACCTAAACAACGAAACTCAAATACACATTTGCACTAACACCATCTCCAACAATACTGATTTCTATCAGCAAAAAGTTGATGAAGCCTTCATCAAACCCTCCAACAATGATGAAGTATCATCTAAAAGGTGATGAAGTGAAGGTTCATCAATACTCCCTCCGTTCCATTTGATTACATACGTTTGCTTTATGCACGTATGTAAATTATCATTTTCTTTTGTCCATATCTTTAGTTCCATATTACTAAAAATTATAAGAAATTGATATTCATAATGCACTCGGTTAGACGATTTAAACAAGATCTCACTTGACTATCTTTTCTTTTATATATTAGAACTTAAACCATCCGCAATGGTTTTCAACTTCTTCTTTTTCATCTTACCTTTTCTCCTCGTTTCAATCATCAACCTCATTTTTTCACTCACTATCTTCTTATTTTTCATCTTACCAAAAAACACCCACATTCATTTCATCTTCTACTTTCATTTTCTCTTTTATTTTATTATACCCCACACATTTACACATCAAATTTTCATTTAATCCAATCATTTATTTTCATACTAAGGAGTATAATATTTTTTCATTTACTATAATTACGACAATATCTAATACAGAATATAATAAAAACTCCAACTTCAACCTAATTTAAAAATAAATAAACCACATAAGATTTTAAAAAAAATTAAAAAGAAACTACGGAGTGCACGAAGTACTATATACAAACCATCAATTTTGATAAACTACTACACTTGATAAAAAAAAAAAAAAAAAAAACATTTCCCATCAAAGAGCCCTTCCTCCACTGTGCAAGTCATTATCCCCTCCTTCTCTCAGCTTTTCAAGATTTCAACTTCATGAAATTTTGAAAAGATTTCAACATACATTTCATTCTTTTCAACCATTGTCACCTCCAATTTCAACTTCATCTTCTACTTTCACATTTTTCTTTCATTTCATCTTCTTGTTTTTCACACATTATGGGTAGTCTTATAATATACTCCCTCCGTTCCATTTCATTCAATACATTTGCCTTTTTGGACATTATTCATCAATGTGGAGAATTTTTAATATAAGACCATGTACAATTGTTGAAAAAGAAGAAGATGAAAACCTGAAAAGTGAAACTTTGAGAAGATGAAGATGAAGTTGGGGGTTGCAACAGTTGAAATATTAGAAGACGAAGATGAAATGTTTGGGGGTTTTCATCTACATGAAAAGATGAAAAGTAGAGAGAAGACATGATTTTGAAGCAAGTGGACTTGTTTTTGCAGAGGAAAGGACGCATTATGTGTTAATTTTTGTTTTTTTATAACTTTGTTTTGGTTCCCGTCCATATTTGATCTTTCTCGACGACTATATTTTCGAGTTTATAATTTACTTTTAAATTTTTTGTAATTAAAATTTATCATTTATCCGAGCCGTATTTTATTTAACTTTAGGCGGTATTTTTTGTGACGACATTATTCTTCTGAAATTATTAGATGGTTCAAATGCATACAAGATGAATGACGAATTCGTCTTAAGAAATGCACAACTTGTAGTCGTTATTACATTAACAAAATATAATCGCGGCACGGATTAAAAAAAATTAATCGAGACAACACTATTCAGAAAGTATTCTTCGTAAAATAAATTATTAGCGTTTTGTGTTGGTTAATTTTATTTTATTTTCAAAGTGTGTCGTACTATATTTCCGAACTCACTACGTTTGTATTGTAATTTTTTTTCATTACAAATTTATCATTTCCAGAGCCGTACTTTTATTTTCATATTCATTCGAACCTAAATAACCCGAAACTTACGGCCCGAACACATTATTACCCAACCCGAGTACACCCGGCCCCAACCTAACCCGACCCGACTGACCCTATTTTCACCTCTATAAATATACTCCATTATTTACCTCTTTTCACACAACTCTTCCCTACTCATTCTCACAATTATATACTATTATTTAAATACTAATTATAATTATGAGTTATAATAATAATAATAATAATTCATCAAATTATCATTACAATTTCGATATCAATTCAGAATATTTAGATGAATATCAAGACACACAACAATTTCCAGATAATACAATATTACCTACACAATATTCGAGTCAATCAACATATGATAATACTAACCATTTTCCTATATTCTCTACCCAAACTCCTATAAATTTTCAGAGCCAATATCATGTTGATGACGATGTTGATGAAAATGTAGTAGAAAATTTATTGACCCCAACATCACGAAACTCGAACAGAGCTACTTTCTCCGTAAAGGAGGATGAGGCACTAATTTCCTCTTTTATTACCATTTCTGAAGATGGTGCTATTGGTACTAATCAAAACAAGAATGTTTTCTGGAAGCGTGTACATGAAAAATATGAATCGTCAAGAGCTTACAATCCTGCACTACGACAACGCTCTATTGGAATGCTCGATAATCGATTTAGAAGAATATCTACCATAATAATGAAATGGAGTTCGTGCTATGAGACGGCTTGTAGAAGAAGGGCAAGTGGGTGGAATGAAGAAAACGTCTTAGCAGAGGCCAGAGCTTTATTTAAATCCAGATTCAGCTTGGATCATGCTTGGGTTATGTTAAAAGGGAATCCGAAATGGAAAGTCTATTTAACTCTCTTCGCTTCAAACGCTTCCAAAACGGGTGTCGTTGGAGGGACATCTACCGGCGGTGTCAATGAAGACATCACTAGTAGTGGTAAAAGAGTACGACTTGATGATGAGGAGTCAAATCCTACCTCTAATGATATTGAGAGTGCAAGCACTCAACGTCCTGAGGGTCGACAACAGGCAAAGAGAAATAAAGGTAAGAAAAAAGTCAGTAATGTTGAGTTAGATGAAATAAACTTGCAGTTTGCAGCGATGAATGAAACAACTGCAGTTGATCTAGTTTTGGAGAGGGAGAAACTGCAATTTAAGAAGACAAGAGAAGAAAGAAAGAGAAAGGACCAAGACTGGCAAATGCTTCAACAATTGATGCAAGCTCCATCGCTACCACCACAGCTAGAAACTTTGAAGATGAATTTGCTTGATAAGTTTGGCAGTCTTTGAATGTTACTTTATTATTTTGTCAAATTTTTAGTATTCGTTATGTACTCAAGTTTTTTCTTATTTGTATTCAAGTTGGGTGTTTAATTTATATTAGTTTTTAATTTGTGTTTTCAATTGAATGTAGTCGTTGGAGTATTTGAATTTGAGCCGTTGGTTGATTTGTATTTGAAAAGTAGAGTTGTGAACATGACATAGGTCCACCCCGACGCGGCCACGCGCGGGTTTGGGGAGGCGAATGAATCTCCATATGAGATGGTCAAATTGAAATTTAAATCGAAGTAGGAGTCGCCACCGAATTTTGTGGTTATTCGGAACCATTCGAGCCCACTCTATGTCGTAGTGGGCCGTATACAAAATACGGCTCATTTTCGATGTCAGAGTTTATTGGGCTCGTCCCTTTGCATTACGATACCGATACCGACATTATCGGATATCGTGTATTGAATGACTCTCGTTGCCAATGGATTCGGACATCCGGAAATCATGGTTCTGAGTAAGGGGTGAGGGTACGTGTTGGGAAGTTCATTAAGAACACCCAACCCCGCCCGCACATAGCGGCCTTTACTAGGATATCGTTCGTTTTTGGTGTACATGGGTTAGTTCGACGGTTGAATGATATGCAAACATTATTTTCCTAAGCATGTGAGAAAAATAAAATGGGTTGCTAAGTCGTTTAATGCATATTAAACTAATAACGTCAAAGTTATTTTAGCATGTGAAGTTCGTTTTAGTCTAATAAAACTATAAAAACAAAATAAATTGCTACAAACACGAGAAAACGAGTTAGTAACGATTGAATAAATTGAATAAAGATGTAAATAAATAATATGCATGATTTTAGAAAAGATTTATGACACGCGAAATATATTTGTCGAAATCTGAAAATATACCGAGAAAACCGCTGTTTTATGTGAGAAAACGATGCTGGAAAAATCGGAAAAGAACGAAAAAAAGGCTGCGGCTTACAGCAGCCCGCGCGACTCGCCCGGGAGGGGCGCGACTCGCGCGGGTGGCTGTCTCAGATTCGATTTTCGAAAATTATTAATTTTGATAAATCGCGCACAAATATGGATTAATTTATACTCGATTTATATTTTCGATATTCGTCGTATTCGATATTCGATTATGAAATCGATATCGAATAGTCGGAATGATTTTAGAAAAGGTTTTGAAAAAAAGTTTGTTTTGAACGAAAAGTAAAAAAAAAAGAATTTTGAAAAAGATGTTAATTTTCTCCGCGTTAAAATCGTTGTATTTTGTTTAAAAAGATGTAACGATTTTTTTAGCATCAACGAGATTTAATTAATTTAGTTCTTGTTAGATATGATATTTGATTAGAGAATCAATATCGTATTTTAAGAACGTTATATGAAAATAGTTTTTTTTTTTTTAGTATCGATTATTAGAAATAAAAAAAATATGTGACGAACGACCCATATTAATAATACGAAACGACCGACGACCCTTAAAAAAAAAGTGACGGACGAAAAAAAGAGAAAAAAATGTGAGAGAGAGAGAGAGAGAGGAGAAGAATCGGGTTTGATTTACACCCTCAACCTACATGCTTTATTTTCTCGGTATAAGGCTCGTCGGACGGTGGCTTAGGTACGGGAGCGTCGAGATGATGTGGGTGAGTTTAGGATGGTGCGATTTTATGTGCGTGAGGCGTTGGGTTCGGCCGGATGGGCCGGTTTCGTCGGTACTTCGAGACTTCTTCGGGATTATGTCGGGATTTGCTTTGTACTATTTTTACTAGATAAGTTTATGAATAATTGATGTGTATTTTGGTTGCTCCAAATCTGTTTTTTGTGTTGAATGTGAGGTCCTATTTATAGGAGTCGAGGTAGTCTTGCTTGTGTGACAAGAAATACCGGTTTGGATAGGAAACACGAGAGTTCGAAAGGGAACGAAAGTCTCGTTTCTTGGTGGAGAAGCCAAGTATCTCGGCTGTCATGAAGAGTTGGCAGAGTGTTTTGGCTGTTTAAGATGTCTTGGCCGAGTATCTGGAGCTCGGTCGGTGTCTGATTCGGTTTCCGGATAGAATTCCTACTTGAGATCGAATTCTATCCTTAAACGGATTTGTTTAATATTTATGAAAGCTGATTTTTGTAGTATTTGGGACCAAATCAGCCGTGTGAGGTGTCACGGCTGACTCGTGTGTCTCGAGAATATTTTTCGACCGGGTTTTGACTCGGTCGTAAAAAGACGGTTTTACCCCTGGTGCCGGAATCGACCCAAATTAGTCTCATTTGACTCGAAACGACCCACTGGGCCAAAATTTGAGGTTGGTTTTGTAAGATATGTACTCCGTAATAAGCCTAAACCAAATGTCCATGATTTCGAGCCCATATCCGAGTCATTAAAGCATGTTTGCCTCCTATCATCATCGGGTGTTTGGCGGGACATACTATAGACACCTGGCGGTCAAAATGTGGGTGTCTACAGAGCCCCCACTCTGACTGAGGCTTGGACAAGGCGAAAGTCAGAGTAGCTACCAGGCCAATCGAGGATTAAGACCTGGCAGACTTCCGATCGGGTCGTTTAGAGTCCATTAGACTTGCGTGAAGGGCTCGCCATCCATAAGATAGAAATCATACCTGGATAGACGTCAATAATGTTGCGGGGACTTTTCTTAAAAAGTCTTGGGTATGTCTGTTTACAGACACATCCATCTTGGAATGGCGCGGGAGCCTCCATTGGAAGCTATGGGTATACCGCTTACTGATAATCCCACCTCAAAATAGCACGGAAACCTCCATTAGAAGCTGCGGGTGTACCGCTTACTGATACATCCCATCTTAGAATTGCGCGGGAGCCTCCATTAGAAGCTGCGGGTGTACCGCTTACTGATACATCCCATCTTAGAATTGCGCGGGAGCCTCCATTGGAAGCTGTGGGTATACCGCTTACTGATAATCCCACCTCGGAATAGCGCGGGAGCCTTCATTAGAGGCTGCGGATGTACCGCTTACTGATACATCCGATTCTTCAGTAAAAATGTTGCTTGAATTTTCACTGGGAATTTTCTTTTGAGAATTCTCCGGGAGTCTTGGGATACCTGTATGCTTTGCATGCAACATTCAGATAAAACATTGACTCACGCTGGGGAAGAAAATGATTTTTTTGATTGATTTTTGGAAAGAAAATGCTGTAAATTTTTGAACAATTTTGGAAACGCTGAAAATTTTTGAATTTTTTTTTGGAAATTAGAATGCTTGGGATGACTTGATTCCCGATCAGATTCTGACACAGACTTCTAAAATCCTCTGGTTAGGCCTGTATGCCTAGATGAAGTGTGATAAAAATTCCTATTCCCGGGGTGACTAGGAAAGGGATTTTCTCAAATGGCTAAGTTTTGCAAATTTTAAAATAAGAATTTGGATAGAGACATGCCGACAGACTCGACTCTGGACGTGACCGGACGAGTTGGCAGACACGACTGGACTCTCTAAGGGTTGGACCGTGACTCGGTAGGGGATGGGCCACCTAAGATGACAAGACTCTTAAGTTGCGCTATTCCGTAGCCTAGGCGAGTGGCAACATGGTCGAATCCTCAGAGTGAGATTGTTTCCGTATGACAGGGCTTTGTGGTAGCAATGCCGTAGACTGGTGTTCTTTTGAATTTTTTTTTTGGTTTCGGGGCCATGTTCCCAAAGTAGGTGTTGTCTCGAGTCTCTGACAGATTCTTGTCTTCGACTGGGCCGAGTACTAGGACACACTATAGAAAGGAGGCTAGATTTGAAAGTTATTTGGATTATGTGAGTGGATGGAGGTTTTCTGCCTAAGAGAAGCCCCCAGGACGATAAAGCTAGCTATTGAGAACATGACAGTGTCGTGACCGGAATGATGGCGCTTTTTTGAATTCGTGTCAATGTGGGTGGTTGTGCCTCTGTTGAAAGGCTGCCTACGTATTCACGTGTAGTGAAATCAAACCATGTCGTAGTTCAGTGTTGAAACATATATTATGGTGCCTAGTTTATTAGGGCTTGGTGTGTAACTAGCCATAGCGATGGTTAGGCTAGGTGTGCTCCCAATGATGCCTTGATCAAAGGGCTAGAATATTTAGGATATTGATCCTGTGACTGTGAGCGTTCTCCGGGGTAGCCCCCAGAGGTGGTGTGAGCTATTTGGGCATGTTCTATGCCGACTGCAAGTTGAGTTCCCGTGTTTGGGGTTGGTAACTGGTTTGGATGTGAAGAATTGGGATGGGATTTTAACAAGTTTTGATCTCGGAGATTTTAACGAGTTTTGCTCTCAGGGATTTTAACGAGTTTTGCTCTCAGAGATTTTAACGAGTTTTGCTCTCAGGGATTTTAACGAGTTTTGCTCTCGAGGATTTTAACGAGTTTTGCTCTCGGGGATTTTAATGAGTTTTGATCTCGGGGCTTTGTATGGTGATTGTGAATTTTGTTATGTAAAGGGGAAGTCGAGTAAAATGGCTCGAACTTTGATTGGGATAGGTTTTGATAATGCAGGATCTGGTTTCCATGTCTGGCCCTGATGGTTAGGGATATCCTATGGAGCTTGAATCCTCAAAATTTCGGGCTGTCTCTGGCCTGGGTCTCGAGAAGGTCTTGAGGGTTGTGATGTGGGAAGGCCGAGTGTGGTGTTAGCTGACAAGCTTGATTGTTGCTCCCCTATTGGATGGCATGGGTTTTGATAATTTTGAATTGTTTGAATTGACCGTTTTTACTACGGTCACGGGTATGATGGCCTGCTTTTTTGTTTTGGCCTTTTGCTTTTTTTTTTTCATGGACTTTCGATTTCTTTTTTTTTTTTGTCCAGTTTTTTTTAATGGCCTGCTTTTTGTTTTGGCCTTTTGCTTCTTTTTTTTTTTTATGGCCAGACTAACACCTAAGGTAGGGATTGGTCGGTCTTATTGGAGGGGTGTTTATTGTGGGAAATGGGCTTGCCTCCCGTCTTGAACCCAAACTAGGAGACTACCTAGATTTGTCATAGGATTCGATACCGCTCCTGCTACGGGTAGTCATGTGGCTTTTCTATACCGGACATGGAATAGGTAAAAGGAAAACACGGGCTCGGTTTCCTGCAGTCATTATAGATGTGCCTATAATAGTCACGTGCATGTGCTCACAGTGTATGATGGTGTTCATCATGTTCTCGGAAACACATAAGGAAATATATGAGAAAATAGAAAAGCTGATTTTATTGAATTTTGAAAAGAGGACAGAATGCAAATGACTCTGACTTTGACTTTGACAAAAAATAGTGATCCTAGACTCGGACTCAGACTAGGACTCGAATCAGATCCGGACTCGGATGCTCGGTTGGTTGTTTTTTTTGGTAAGGTCTTTGATTGGAGAGAACGACAAGTGCCACGACTCGCCTAAACTCGGCTTTGCGCAAATGCAAGAGAAGGTGTCAAACTAGACATGGCCCGGGGTGACGGGATGACAAAGACTCTTGGATCGGGATACTCGAATGTTGACCTAGACAAAGTAACGACCGCAAATTAGACTCGAGCTGCATAAGGGTGAGTCCGAAAATGGGGGCGACCGTGTTTGACCGTGTCGCGTGCTTGGCCCAACCGTGGTGACCTAACCCTAGGTGACTCGAGTGTTCGTAGCATAGGTTCGACTCGGAGAAGGCATCATAAGGACGCCGGCGTAAAGTACCCCTTAAGGTGACCGTGGTCGACTGCTCGGGTGAAGGACAGCCCTGAGTAAGACTAAAGACTCAGATGGTGTGACATCTAAGTGACTCAAAAGTGGGGTACGTGAGACAACACGTGCAAGACATGACCCTTAGAGCAACCGTGATTGACCGCTCTGATGAAGGGTAGCCCCCGAGTGAGGAAAAGCCCGAAAAGGAAATGAGTCGGAAAGGACACCTAGACGGGTGACTCGTGAGAGGTGGGCCGCCCTCAGGATTCGGCTATGTGGGCCGAGTCCCGCTCGAAGGAAGGTTCACGTAAGATACTCCCTAGACTTTGGACTTGAATGTGTAAACGGGCTTCTCTTTGTAGGAGTTCGTCCTACGTAGGTGGGCCATGCCTTGACAGATAAGGCGGACTGGATGGGGGAGAAACTCGTGATGTAAGATCGACGGAGTTTCGACGCTATGGACTCTAACAAGTTATGACAAGACCCGACACTGCTAAATACGGGAAGTCCTAAGAAGAAGAAAGCTTTGAAAAGAGGATTTGGATTTGAAAAACCCGAACAAAGTCGGATTGGAAGGCCCGACTTTTTTTTGAAAATCGAAAAAAAAGGTTTATCGGGCCGAGATTTTGAATTTTTTGAAAAGTTTGGGCAGCGTACCGGCTAGAAAATAGGCTATTTTGAGTCAAAATCATAAGTCCTAAATTCGGTAGCTTTCCAGGTAGCATGTAGTCACGGAAACAGTATAACGACACCATGTATGCTCTTAGTCTAAGTCTCGGTCGGTCTAATAGGGTCTATACCAACGACGATAGCTTTCTCGCAAATTAGGACGGTCTTCCTAAGCCGAGTTGGTCTTAGAACCTGCCGTAAAACCCATGCGAGTTCCGCCATCGATGTCTTTAGTGGGTCCAAGTAGGAACGCACCGTGGTATAGTGGGACGTCGGTCACAAGTAACCGGCCCGGGAAAGAATGGGTTATGCATGAACCATTGAACTAAAATGTGTACATTACTAATCGAACGATTTCTTTTCGAGTCTCACCCTAGGGATGCCGATGGTAAGTGACTCATCAGTTGATCCCCAGCGGAGTCGCCAAATTGTGGACATGACATAGGTCCACCCCGACGCGGCCACGCGCGGGTTTGGGGAGGCGAATGAATCTCCATATGAGATGGTCAAATTGAATTTAAATCGAAGTAGGAGTCGCCACCGAATTTTGTGATTATTCGGAACCATTCGAGCCCACTCTATGTCATAGTGGGCTGTATACAAAATACGGCCCATTTCCGATGTCAGAGTTTATTGGGCTCGTCCCTTTGTATTACGATACCGATACCGACATTATCGGATATCGTGTATTGAATGACTCTCGTTGCCAATGGATTCGGACATCCGGAAACCATGGTTCTGAGTAAGGGGTGAGAGTACGTGTTGGGAAGTTCACTAAGAACACCCAACCCCGCCCGCACTTAGCGGCCTTTACTAGGATATCGTTCGTTTTTGGTGTACACGTGTTAGTTCGACGGTTGAATGATATGCAAACATTATTTTCCTAAGCATGTGAGAAAAATAAAATGGGTTGCTAAGTCGTTTAATGCATATTAAACTAATAACGTCAAAGTTATTTTAGCATGTGAAGTTCGTTTTAGTCTAATAAAACGATAAAAACAAAATAAATTGCTACAAACACGAGAAAACGAGTTAGTAACGATTGAATAAATTGACTAAAGATGTAAATAAAAAATATGCATGATTTTAGAAAAGATTTATGACACGCAAAAAATACTTGTCGAAATCTGAAAATATACCGAGAAAACCTCTTTTTTATGTGAGAAAACGATGCTGGAAAAATCGGAAAAGAACGAAAAAAAGGTGCGGCTTACAGCAGCCCGCGCGACTCGCCCGGGAGGGGCGCGACTCGCGCGGGTGGCTGTCTCGGATTCGATTTTCGAAAATTATTAATTTTGATAAATCGCGCACAAATATGGATTAATTTATACTCGATTTATATTTTCGATATTCGTCGTATTCAATATTCGATTATGAAATCGATATCGAATAGTCGGAATGATTTTAGAAAAGGTTTTGAAAAAAAGTTTGTTTTGAACGAAAAGTAAAAAAAAAAGAATTTTGAAAAAGATGTTAATTTTCTCCGCGTTAAAATCGTTGTATTTTGTTTAAAAAGATGTAACGATTTTTTTAGCATCAACGAGATTTAATTAATTTAGTTCTTGTTAGATATGATATTTGATTAGAGAATTATCAATATCGTATTTTAAGAACGTTATACGAAAATAGTTTTTTTTTAGTATGGATTATTAGAAATAAAAAAAATGTGACGAACGACCCATATAATAATACGAAACGACCGACGACCCGTAAAAAAAAAGTGACGGACGAAAAAAAGAGAAATAAACGTGAGAGAAAGGAGAAGAATCGGGTTTGATTTACACCCTCAACCTACATGATTTATTTTCTCGGTATAAGGCTCGTCAGACGGTGGCTTAGGTACGGGAGCGTCGAGATGATGTGGGTGATTTTAGGATGGTGCGATTTTATGTGCGTGAGGCGTTGGGTTCGGCCGGATGGGGCGGTTTCGTCGGTACTTCGAGACTTCTTCGGGATTATGTCGGGATTTGCTTTGTACTATTTTTACTAGATAAGTTTATGAATAATTGATGTGTATTTCGGTTGCTCCAAATCTGTTTTTTGTATTGAATGTGAGGTCCTATTTATAGGAGTCGAGGTAGTCTTGCTTGTGTGACAAGAAATACCGGTTTGGATAGGAAACACGAGAGTTCGAAAGGGAACGAAAGTCTCGTTTCTTGGTGGAGAAGCCAAGTATCTCGGCTGTCATGGAAGAGTTGGCCGAGTGTTTTGGCTGTTTGGGATGTCTTGGCCGAGTATCTGGAGCTCGGTCGGTGTCTGATTCGGTTTCCGGATAGAATTCCTACTTGAGATCGAATTCTATCCTTAAACGGATTTGTTTAATATTTATGAAAGCTGATTTTTGTAGTATTTGGGACCGAATCAGCCGTGTGAGGTGTCACGGCTGACTCGTGTGTCTCGAGAATATTTTTCGACCGGGTTTTGACTCGGTCGTAAAAAGACGGTTTTACCCTTGGTGCCGAAATCGACCCAAATTAGTCTCATTTGACTCGAAATGACCCACTGGGCCTGGATTTGAGGTTGGTTTTGTAAGATATGTACTCCGTAATAAGCCTAAACCAAATGTCCATGATTTCGAGCCCATATCCGAGTCATTAAAGCATGTTTGCGTCCTATCATCATCGGGTGTTTGGTGGGACCTACTATAGACACCTGGCGGTCAAAATGTGGGTGTCTACAAGAGTCGTTATTGGATTTTCCTTATCTGTATTAAAGTCGTTAGAGTATTTTGAATGTGTGGACATCCTTATCCTTATCTAAAGAATATATCTATATAGATTTCAATTTCTTATTCACATCCTTATTAAAAATGACTCTATATATATGGATGATTTCACCTCAAAGTAATCCACACCAATTTCAATCACTCACACATCATGTCTAATTCTTCATCCCCACCATCTTCTCCACCATCTTCCCCATCATCTTCAACACATTCTTCTTCATCCTCAGAAGGCTACAATAAACGTCGAGCTCACAGGATTCAATTAAGAAATTTACTGAGTACTCGACTATTATAAATACAAGCACAAAATACTCAACATCAAAACCAACCACTACCTCGGAAACGAAGGAAATTCATTGAAATAAACAGAGAAGATGGTCATCGTAGGCTCTACAGTGACTACTTCGTTGATGAACCTGTGTACGATGATAGGATGTTTCGACTTAAATTTCGGATGCAAAGACATTTGTTTCTACGTTTGGTACACGCTGCTGAGTCCACTAAAGATTTTTTTCGCCAAAGACGTGATGCTACCGGAAGACCGGGTTTATCATCCTTGCAAAAATGTACTGCCGCTATTCGTATGTTAGCATACGGAGAGGCCGCTGATAGGGTCGACGAATACTTAAGACTTGGTGCATCAACAGCACGGAAATGTCTTTTAATGTTCGTCGAAGTTATAATTGCTCAATTTGGTGAACAGTATCTCAGAACTCCAACAGTTGCAGATGTTCAAAGGCTACTTCAAATCAATGAAACACGAGGATTTCCGGGTATGTTGGGGAGTATTGATTGTATGCACTGGAAAAATTGTCCAGTGGCCTGGCAAGGCCAATATCAAGGACGGTCAACAAAACCGTCGATAATTCTTGAGGCTATAACTTCTCAAGATTTGTGGATATGGCATTCTTATTTTGGCACGCCCGGATCAGCTAACGATCTAAACGTGCTTCATCGTTCCCCCGTCTTTGACGATCTCTTGAACGGGCGAGCTCCACGTATTAGTTATTGGGTAAACGGTAATCACCACAATACTCCTTATTACTTAACAGATGGGATATACCCAAGGTGGTCTACTTTTATCTCGTCTATAAGACATCCACAAACACCTAAAGATAGATTCTTTTCAACAAGACAAGAGAGTGTAAGAAAGGATGTGGAGCGTGCGTTCAGTGTCCTGCAAGCTAGATTTGCGGTAATTCGTAGACCAGCACTATCGTGGGATACAATAACTTTGCAAAAAGTTATGACAACATGTATAATATTACATAACATGATTGTGGAAGATGAACGTGATACATATGCTGGATACGACATTGCAAATGAGTATATGGAAGAAGATAATGAGGAAGCATCTACTAGTGTTGAACAACCTGAATACGATGTAGGATACATTCTTGATATTCATCAATTTGTGTCTAATCGAGATCGTATGGAAGATTCAGCTCGACATTTATCTCTTAGAAATGATCTTATTGAGAATCTTTAGCAAAAGTTTCGCCACTTAGGTTAACTTTTATTCGATGTATTCGTAACCTGTTTTATTTAATTAGATCTTAATTTTATTTAATTTTCCTTCTACGTACTTGTAACCTATTTTATTTAATTTTCCTTCTACGTACTTTTAATCTTATGTTTAATTATTCTGAAAACTTTTGTTTAATTATTATGAAAACGAAGTGACTACACACTACACCATTCCGACATACACTATTCTGATAAGACAATACACAATCAATGTGGTAAAAATTGACAACTCTAGTAGTTATGAAGGCATAGATGCTTTAATTGATACGATTTTCAAAAACAAAGTGTGTAGACACCCAAATTTTGACCGCCAGGTGTCTATAGTAAATTCCGCCAAACACCCGATGATGATCGGACGCAAACATGCTTTGATGGACTCGGATATAGGCTCGAAATCATGAACATTTGGCTTGGGCTTATTACGGAGTACAAATCTTACTAAACCAACCTCAAATCTAGGCCCAGTGGGTCGTTTCGAGTCAAATAAGACTAATTTGGATCGAATCCGGCACCAGGGGCAAAACCGTCTTTTAGCGACCGGGTCAAACCCGGTCAAAGATATTTTTTCCCGAGTCACACGAACCAAACGTGACACCACACGTCCGGTTTGGACTCAACTACTACAAAAAATCAGCTCCGAAAATATTAAACAAATCCATTTAAGGATAGAATTCGATCTCAAGTAGGAATTCTATCCGAAAACCGAATCAATTACCAACCGAGCATCAAAATACTCGGCCAACCCCCCCCCCCCCCCCCCCCCCCTCCCCCTTTCAGCCGACATACTCGACTTCTTCACCAAAAAACGAGACTCTTGTTCCCTTTCAAACTCTTACGTTTCCTATCCAAACCGGTATTTCTTGTCACCTATGCAAGAGTACTTCTCCTAACTCCTATCAAGGACCTATAAATAGGACCCTCCGTTCGACACATTCAGACACAATTCATAAATCGTAAATTTACACAACCATTACACATCAATTATTCCCGCATACAGCCTTGTTACGCTAAACAATTCCCGAGCAACCTCGACCCGACGAAACCGACCACAAGCCGGCCGAAATCCGTCACCCTACATGACACCTTAACTCATCCACATCATCTCGACGCTCCCGTGTTTAAGCCACTTTCCGACGAGCTCTATTCCGAGAAAACAAAGCATGTAGGTTGAGGGTGTAAAATCAAACCCGACTCTTCCTCTTTTCTCTTCCTTTCTCCACGTTTTTTTTCGTTTTTTTTGTGTCATGTCGTCGGTCTCTTTTTTTTAATACGGGTCGTTCGTCACATATTTTTTTATTTCTAGTATCGATATTACAAAAATATTTTCATAAAACAAACGTTCTTAAAATACGATATCGATTCTCTAATCGAATATCGTATCTAACAAGAACTAAATTAAATCTCGTTGATGCTAAAAAATCGTTACATCTTTTTTAAAAACAAAATTCGACGATTTTTTACGCGGAGAGAAATAACATCTTTTTTTCTTCTTTTTGTTCAAATTCTTTTTTAAATAAAACAAACTTTATAAAACCTTTTTTAAAATCATTCCGACTATTCGATATCGATTTCATAATCGAATATCGAATACGACGAATATCGAAAATATAAATCGAGTATAAATTAATCCATATTTGTACGCGATTTATAAATTGACGATTTTCGAAAAATAAAAAAGCGGGACAGACTCCCGCGCGAGTCGCACGCCTCCCAGGCGACTCGTGCGAGAGCCTGGATGGCCGACCCCCTTTTTTTCGTTTTCTCGCTTTTCTATTCTTTTTGATTCTTACATAGAAAGCGACTTTCGCGACATATTTTCAGATTTTGATAAATACTTTTTTTGACCTCGGTCAACACGTGTTAATCCATCACGTGTCATAAACCTTTTTCAAAATCATGCATATTATCGCATTTACATCTTTATTTAATTTGTTCAATCGTTACTAACTCGTTTTCTCGTGTTTGTAGCAATTTATTTATTTCTATTGTTTTATTAGACTAAAACGAACCTCACATGCTAAAATAACTTTGACGTTATTAGTTTAAGATGCATTAAACGACTTAGCAACCCATTTAATTCCTCTCACATGCTTAGGATAAATAATGTTTGCATATCATTCAACCGTCGAACTAATGCGTGTACAACAAAAACGAACGATATCTTAGTAAAGGCCGCTAAGTGCGGGCGGGGTTGGGTGTTCTTAGTGAACTTCCCAACACGTACCCTCACCCCTTACTCAGAACCATGGTTTCCGGATGTCCGAATCCATTGGCAACGAGAGTCATTCAATACACGATATCCGATAATGTCGGTATCGGTATCGTAATGCAAAGGGACGAACCCAATAAGCTCTGACATCGGAAATGGACCGTATTTTGTACACGGCCCACTACGACATAGAGAGGGTTCGAACGGGCCCGAACTCCCACAAAGTTCGGTGGCGACTCCTACTTCGATTTAAATTTCAATTTGACCATCTCATATGGAGATTCATTCGCCTCCCCAAACCCGCGCGTGGCCGCGTCGGGGTGGACCTATGTCATGTCCACAATTTGGCGACTCCGCTGGGGATCAACTGATGAGTCACTTACCATCGGCATCCCTAGGGTGAGACTCGAAAAGAAATCGTTTGAATAGTAATGTACACGTTTTAGTTCAATGGTTCATGCATAACCCAAATCTTTCCCGGGCCGGTTACTTGTGACCGACGTCCCACTATACCTCGGTGCGTTCCTAAATGGGCGCACTAAAGACTTCGATGGCGGAACTCGCATGGGTTTTACGGCAGGTTCTAAGACCAACTCGGCTTAGGAAGACCGTCCTGATTTGCGAGAAAGCTATCGTCGTTGGTATAGACCCTCTTTCGGCCGACCGAGACTTAGACTAAGAGCATACATGGTGTCATTATACTGTTTCCATGACTACGTGCTACTTGATCTATTTATCGTCTTTTCAAAAACTGTCATTTTCAAAACTTGCATCTTTTCAAATCATCCATTTTCAAAACCCGGAAAGCTACCGAATTTAGGACTTATGATTTTGACTCAAAATAAACTATTTTTAGCCGGTATGCTGTCCAAACCTTTTCAAAAATCCGAAATCTCGGCCCGGTAACGTTTTTTTTTTTTCGATTTTCAAAAAAAATCGGGCCATCCTATCCAACTTCGTTCGGTTTTCAAATCCAAATTTTCCCTTTCAAAACTCTCTTTTTCTTAGGACTTCCCGTATTTAGTAGTGTCGGGTCTTGTCATAAGTTGTTAGAATCCCTAGCGTCGAAACTCCGTCGAACTTACATCACGAGTTTCTACCCCATCCCAGTCCGCCTTATTTGTCAAGGCACGGCCCACCTTTGTAGGACAAACTCCTACAAAGGGAAGCCCGTTTACACACTCGGGTCCAAAGTCTGGGGATTTCTCACACGGATCTTCCTTCGAACGGGACTAGGCCCACTTTGCCAAATCCCAGGGAGAGCCCACCTTTCACAAGTCACCCGTCTAGGTGTCTTTTCCGAGTCAACCTTTTGCAAGGCATAGCCTTATAACAAAAGGTTCGTGATCCTTACATCTAAGGGTCACTCGTCCGACACTCGAGTCTTAACAAAGTCTTCAGTCCCACTCGGGGGCTACCCTTCAGTAAAGCGACCAATCACGGTTGCTCTAAGGGTCTTGTCTTACACGTGTCTCACGTATCCCACTTTCGAGTCACTTAGATGTCACACCATCTGAGTCTTACCAGAGTCTTTAGTCTGACTCGAGGGCTGTCCTCCACCCGAGAAGTCAACCATGGTCACCCTAGGGAGTACCCCACGTCCATCCTACACCGGCGTCCTTATGATGCCTTCTTCGAGTCGTACCTATGCTACGAACACTCGATTCACCTAGGGTTAGGTCACCATGGTTGGTCCGAGCACGCGATGCGGTCAAACACGGTCGCCCCATTTTCGGACTTATCCTCGTACAGCTTGAGTCTCATATTCGAGTCCAAGCCAGGGTCATTACCTCGTCTAGGCCAACGTTCGGGTATCCCGGTCCAAGAGTCTTTGTCATCCCATCACCCCGGGTCGTGTCTAGTTTGACTCCCTCTTGCACTTGCATAAAGCCGAGTTTAGGCGAGTCGTGGCACCTGTCGAGGACCTTACTCTACAAAAAACCAACCAACCGAGCATCCGAGTCCGGATCTGATTCGAGTCTAAGTTTGTGTACAAGTCTAGGATACCCTACATCCTCATTTCCAAATCAGAGTCAGAGTCTTTTGCATTCTGTCCTCTTTTCAAATTCAATAAAATCAGCTTTTCTATTTCTCATATACAATTTCCTTATGTGTTTCCAAGAACATGATAGACATCATCATACACTGTGAGCACACGCACGTGACTATTATAGGCACATCTATAATGACTGCAGGAAATCGAGACCCGTGTTTTCCTTTACCTGTTCCATGTCTGACATAGAAAGCCACATAACTACCCTTAGCAGGAGCGGTATCGAATCCTATGACAAATCTAGGTAGTCTCCTAGTTTGGGTTCAAGACGGGAGGCAAGCCCATTTCCCACCATAAACACCCATCCAATAAGACTAACCAATCCCTACCTTAGGTGTTAGTCTGACCGACAAAAAAAGGTTGGACAAAAAAATCAAAAGTCTGAGGAAAAAGCAAAAGGCCAAAACAAAAGAGCTGGCCATGGTCAAAAAGAATTATCAACATCCCCCGACCAGATACGGTCCATCCCATGATCGGGGCTAAGAGGTCAACCAACAAAAAAATTCAAAAAACCCATGACCGTGGTCAAACGGTCAACTCAAGTGAAAGTTCCTTGACCAGGGTACGGTCAATTCAAAATTATCAGTGTCCATACCATCCAATAGGGGAGAGATAGCCAAGCTGGTCAACTAACACCACATCTAGCCTTCCCACATTACAACCCTCAAGACCTTCTCGAGACCTAGGCTAGGGACAACCCATAATTTTGAGGATTCAAGCTCCATAGGATACACCCTAACCTTTAGGGTCAGACATGGAAATCAGATCCCGCATTATCAAACCTGCCCGATCAAAGTTCGAGTCATTATTACTCGACTTCCCCCTTTCCTACCACATCGCAATACCTTACCCTCGAAGCCTTAGCTCCACAAAATCGAGCTCCAGATTTCGAATCATCAAAGCCACTTACGACCTAGCACCAAATTTCCAAAAACATCTAAACCAGTTACCAACCCCAAACACGGGAATTCAACTTGCGGTCGGCATAGAACATGCCCAAATAGTTCACACCACCTCTGGGGGCTACCCCGGAGAATGCTCACAGTCACATGATCAACATCTTAAATATTCTAGCCCTTTGATCAAGGCATCATTGGGAGCACACCTAGCCTAACCATCGCTATGGCTAGTTACACACCAAGCCCAAATAAACTAGGCACCATAATATATCTTTCGACACTTGTAGACACCCATATTTTGACCGCTAGGTGTCTATGGCAGTTTCCAAAAAACACCCGATGATGATCGGACGCTAACGTGTTTCTATGCGCTCGGATACGGGCTCAAATCCATTAATCGTTAACTAACACACTTACAGAGTACAAATCTCACAAAATCAACCTCGAATCCAGGCCCAGTGGATCATTCCGAGTCAAACAAGACTAATTTGGGCCAAAACCGACACCGGAATTAAAACCGACTTTTCACGATTGGTCAATCCCGGTCAAAGTCGTTTCCGAGACACACAAAACAGCCATACAATCCTCAAAAGTCCACGTCAAACACAAAACCCATCAAACACCCAAAGTCAAGGTCCAAAACAATGGACCCGTGCAACCCGACTTGGCCACTCGATCGAGTGACCCACCCACTCGATCGAGTGGGCTTGTTTCAAGCCCGACGGCAGGCTTCACGGGCCACTCGACCGAGTTAGCCCCATACTTGGTCGAGTAACCCTAAATCGGTGCCCTAGCCATGCCTATATAAGCAACCCCCATGCAACACAATTACCAATCTTTTGGCAACCTCAAGAACCCTAGAGCAACCCTACACACACACACTACGTCTTTTACAAACCCTAATCAAACCCTAATTAAACCCTAGCAATTCTACACTAGCAAAAACCCTAAACCTAGTTTTAGGAATCAATCCCGAGCCACCACAACTCAACCTTCATCCACCTCGAAGACTCTTGTGTTAAAGCCACGATTACGAGTCCGCACCGAGACAAGAACATGTAGGTTAAGGGTGTCAAAACCCTCTCTTTCCTTTCCTTTCTCTCTTCGTCGTCCGTCCCCTTTTTCTCCGTCTTCTTTTGTTTTTTTTTACTTATTTTCGTTGCATCATAATATCGATAATACTACTAATATCAAAGCATTAAAATATTTATCGATTTGTGTCGAATAAGAAGGATACCGGGATAAGGAAAACCGCATATACAAGTGTACTGCACACGCGTCGTCGGTCGCTTATCCCGATACCCCGACTATTTGATTATTGAGATAAATTAACTTAAACAACAATTCGTTATTATTTCTCGTCATCATCATCATTAATCTTACATTCATCATTTTTTTAAAATCAATTTTAATAAGGGTCGAAACCCGTTGACACGGATCCGGCATCACAATCCCTAGGGATTTATTTCGATGTCGGAGAAGTCGAGGGAATCAAGTTCTTTATTTTATTTTATTTATTTAAGTAAAGCGTCAATTTTAGATTCGATACCAATTCCATAATTGGATATCGAATCTAACAATCAAGTCATATGAATTAATTAACGTGATTTGTTCATATCACGATAATTAATTTAAAGCGACTAAAATTAATTTATCTTTTTTTATTTCACTCTAATATCCCATATCGATTCAATAATCGAATATGGGATACGATGGGTATTCAAATTTAGAATCGGATATAAATTCAACAATATTTATATTCGGTTTAGCAAAATCAACGATTTATAAAAAAAACCCGAATCGAGCATAGGTTATGCAATACTTATGCCCAATTCGGTAAAACCGTCGATTCATCAAAAATCTAAAGCAATTTCGAAAATCAATATAAAATTGCAAGCGAATTACAATTCGTACAGATGCCACTCGACCGAGTGCCTTAGTCACTCGATCGAGTGACATCACAAAATCGAGTCAGAATGCATGTCACGACCACCACTCGGTCGAGTCTCACAGTGACTCGATCGAGTGGCCATGTACTCGACCGAGTTGGTCAATAACTCGGCCGAGTACGGTCTGTAGCGCGAAACAGAATCGTCTTTTACAGGTCCACTCGATCGAGTCCATCGACCACTCGATCGAGTGACCCATAACGATTAACACAATAAATCATACATTATTCTATTTTCAAAACTCGGTAGTAATTTGTGATTCATGTCAACACGTGTTTAATCAATCATGTGTATTACTATCTTTTCAAACCATGCATCTCATATTTGCACCTTTTCATCGCATCTCATATTTGCACAAACCGTTATTATTCGTTATATCATTACATCGTTACTAACGCGTTTGTTATTTCTTTTGTCAATTTAATTTTTATTCGTTTATTGTACTAAATGAACCCACATGCTAAAATTCCACTTTGACGTAGAATTAAACTGCATTAAATTGACATAGAAACCCTCTTTTCAATTTCATTCACATGCCTAGGAAAAACAATGTTTGCATAAGCATTTTTCCCGTTTTACTAACGCGCATATTGTAAGTCATTCGAATTCTTAGTAGAGGCCGCTAATGTGCGGGCGGGATTGGGTGTCCTTTGTGGACTTCCCAACACGTACCCTCACCCCTTACTCAGAACCTCGGTTTCCGGATGCCCGAAACCGTTGGCGCACGAGAGTCATTCATACACGATATCCGATAATGTCGGTATCGGTATCGCAATGCAAAGGGATGAGCCCAATAAACTCTTACATCGGAAATGGGCCGTATTTTGTATACGGCCCACTACGACATAGAGTGGGCTCGAATGGTTCCGAATAACCACAAAATTCGGTGGCGACTCCACATAGACCTAAATTTCAATTCGATCCATTCTCATATGGAGATTCATTCGCCTACCCAAACCCGCGCGTGGCCGCGTCGGGGTGGACCTATGTCATGTCCACAATTTGGCGACTCCGCTGGGGATTAACTGATGCGTGACTTACCATAGGCATCCTCAGGGTGAGACTCGAATAGAAATCGTTTGACAAATACAATACGCGTTTTAGTTCTACGGTTCATGCATAACCCATATTTTCCCGGGCCGGTACTCGCGACCGACGTCCCACTATACCGTTGATGTACTCCAATATGGATATGTATAAAGGTGTCCATAGTCGATTCGAGTGGGTTTCGCGGCATGTTCTAAGATCAACTCGACTTAGGAAGTCCGTCCCGATCAACGTCTAGACTATGTACACTGGTATAGACCCCTTATAGACCGACCGAGACTTAGTGTAGAGCATACATGGCGTCGTTATAATGCTTGTGTGACTACGTGCTACTTGGTTTCCGAGTCGCTTTCAAAAACCGTCTTTTTTCAAAGATTGCATCTTTTTCGAACTATTCAATTTCAAAACTCGGGACACATACCGAATTTATGACTTATGATTTTACTCAAAATAGCCTATTTTCTAGCCGGTATGCTGCCCAAATCAAAACTCGAACTTTCAAAACCCGTGGCCCAATGACTTTTCGTCCTCTTTTTCGGAAATTTGGGCCATTCACCGAGTCCAATCGGTCCTTTTTCAAAAAATCATCAATTTTCAAAACCTTCCTCTCCTTAGGACTTCCCGTATTTAGCAGTGTCGGGTCGTGTCTTAAGTTGTCAAGGTCCTTAGCGTCGAAACTCTGTCGATCTTACATCACGAGTTTCTTCCCTATCCCAGTCCGCCTTATTAGACTAAGGCATGGCCCACCTACGTAGGACATACTCCTACAAAGGAAGGCCCGTCTACACACTCGAGTCTAAAAGTCTAGGGAGGTCTCACGTGGACCTTCCTTCGAGCAGGACTCAGCCCACCTAGCCAAATCCTAAGGGAGGCCCAACTTTCACAAGTCACCCGTCTAGGTGTCTTTTCCGAGTCAACCTTTTACAAGGCATAGCCCTATAACAAAAGGTTCACGGTCCTTACGTCTAAGGGTCACTCGTCCCACACTCGAGTATTGACAAAATCTTCAATCCCACTCGGGGGCTACCCCTTAGCATGGGCGATCAATCATGGTTGCTCTAAGGGTCATGTCTTACACGTGTCTCACATAACCCACCTTTGAGTCACTTAGATGCCATACCATCTGAGTCCTTAGTCTCACTTGGGGCTATTCGTCGACGGAGCGATTAACCACAGTCACTCTGAGAATCGCACCCTACACATTCGGCTTAGAAGGGTCTCACCCAAGTCAAACATGGTCGCCCCATTTTCGGACTCACCCTTCTGCGGCTCGAGTCTAATTTGCGATCGTTACCTCGTCTAGGTCAACATTCAAGTATCCCGAGCCGAGAGTCTTTGTCGACTCGTCACCCCGGGCCGTGTCTAGTTTGACTCTCTCTCTCTTGCGCAAAGCCGAGTTTAGGCGAGTTTTAACAACACCCGTCGTTTCTTCCGATCAGGGACCCTATGAACGAGACGCTACCAAACCAAAACAAACCCCACGCCGTCATGAAAGGAGATATCTAGGGGAGTATGCTTATGCTATCTTGCTCCATTAACAACATCTTCTCGAAAATCAATACTGCCCTAGATAACCTAAGTTCAAGGGTAACCATCATCGAAGAAGACCTTGTAAGAACCCGATCCCGTCTAACACAACTAGAGCGGGTAAGGCAGCCAATCACCCAACCGAGCCATTTGAAGGGTGAACACTCTTACGAAACTGTCTGATACCCTCAAGATGGCAAGGCCGAGAGAGGTAACCCTCAAGTTACCTCTCCAAAAATCATGAACCAGTCAAAGGAAAGGACATTTGCCCACTTGGATATGTCCTACACCGTCGCTTTCCAGAGGTTGGTTCCGAAAGGCCTAATGCTACCTATAAGCCCAACAGCCGATTCACCTGTGGAGAAACGTTCCAAAGCATGGAACGCCGAGCATTACTGCAAATTCCACAGAGGGAGGGGACACGATACAGAACAATGCTGGAAGCTGAAACACCTCATTCAAGACTTCCTCGATGCCGGGAAGACTCCCATTTTGGAAACATTGTCACTTGCCAAGCCCCTCGTGGACTACACGGGGCCCGATGACCGAAGCATCCAATCTACCTCTCATGCACCCAAGAGTCCGGATTTGATTAAAGTCCGAGTCTGAGTCTGAGTCTAGGATGTTCTATTCCAAAGTCAAAGTCAAAGACAGAGTCAGAGTCAGTTGTATTCTGTCCTCTTTTTCAAAATTCAATAAAATCAGCTTTCAATATTCTTTCTCATATATACTTTCCTTATGTGTTTCCGAGAACATGATGAACACCATCATACACTGTGAGCACACGCACGTGACTATTATAGGCACATCTATAATGACTGCAGGAAACCGAGCCCGTGTTTTCCTTTAACCTATTCCGTGTCTGGTATAGAAAAACCACATAATTACCCGTAGCAAGAGCGGTATCGAATCCTATGACAAATCTAGGTAATCTCCTAGTTTGGGTTCAAGACGGGAGGCGAGCCCATTTCCCACAATAAAACAGCCCTCTAATAAGACTGACCAATCCCTACCTTAGGTGTTAGTCTGACCGGCAAAAAAAAAACGAAAGAGCACTGGACAAAAAAAAAAGGCCAAAGCAAAAAGAAGGCCATCAAAAAAGAAAACTTGACAAAAAAAAAATTCAAAAGTCCATGAAAAAGAAAAAAACAAAAGGCCAAAACAAAAAAGCAGGCCATCATCAAAAAATTCAGAATACCCATGACCGTGGTCAAGGGTCAATTCCAGTGAAAACCCCATAACCGCAAGGTCAATCAAAAAATCAAAAAATCAAATACTCAAGTGAAAATCCTTTGACCGGGGTACAGTCAAATTCAAAATTATCAATGCCATCCAATAGGGGAAGTGACAATCAAGCTAGTCAGCTAACACCACACTCAGCCTTCCCGCATTACAACCCTCAAGACCTTCCCGAGACCCAGGCCAGAGGCAGCCCGGAATTCTGAGGATTCAAGCTCCATAGGATACCCCTAACAATTAGAGCCAGACATCAAAACCAGATCCCGCATTATCAAACCGGCTCTCGAAGCCTTAGCTCCACAGAACCGAGCTCCAGATTTCGAGTCGTCAAGGCCATTTACTTCATTATCAAACCGGCTCTCGAGGCCTTAGCTCCACAGAACCGAGCTCCAGATTTCGAGTCGTCAAGGCCGTTTACTTCATTATCAAACCGACTCTCGAAGCCTTAGCTCCACAGAACCGAGCTCCAGATTTCGAGTTATCAAGGCCATTTACTTCATTATCAAACTGGCTCTCGAAGCCTTAGCTCCACAGAACCGAGCTCCAGATTTCGAGTCATCAAGGCCATTTACTTCCTAGCACCACATTCCCAAATACATCAAATCCCCGAGAGCAAAACTCGTTAAAATCCCCGAGAGCAAAACTCGTTAAAATCCCCGGGAGCAAAACTCGTTAAAATCCCCGAGAGCAAACCTCGTTAAAATCCCGTCCCAATTCCTCCCATCCAAACCAGTTACCAACCCCGAACACGGGAACTCAACTTGCAGTCGGCGTAGAACATGCCCAAATAGTTCACACCACCTCTGGGGGCTACCCCGGAGAACGCTCACAGTCACAGGATTAATATCCTAACCATTCAAGCCCTTTTGATCAAGACATCACTAGGAACGCACCTAGCCTACACCGTCATTATGGCTAGTTGCACACGAAGTCCTATTAAGAATAGGCACATAATACATCTTCCGCCACTGAACTACGGCTTGGTTTGATTTCACCACACGTGAATACGTAGGCAGCCTTTCAACAGAGGCACAACCACCCAAATTGACACACATTCAAAAAGCGTCATTATTCCGGTCACGACACCATCGTGTTCTCAACAGCTAGCTTTGTTGTCCCGGGGGTTCTCTTAGACAGAAGACCTCCATTCACTCACAAAATCCAGATGAATCCAACAAAAAATCTAGCCTCCTTTCTGTAGTGTGTCCTAGTACTCGGCTCAGTCGAAGACAAGAATCTGTCAGGACTCGAGGCAATACCCACTTTGGAAATGTATCCTAAAATAGGAAATCCAGAAGGGCACCAGACTAAAACAGTCTCGTTACAGGCTACTGCAATCCCCCCATAGCATATCTATCCCATTTCGATGTGCGACCGTGTTGCCACTCGCCTAGGCTACGGGATAGCGCAACTTAAGAGTCTTGTTAGGCGGCCCACACCCCTACCGAGTCACGGTCCAACCCTTAGAGAGTCCGGTCCGTGTCAGTCAACTCGTCATGTCGCGTCCAGAGTCAAGTCTGTCGATAGGCCCCTCTCTTCAGATTCCACTTTGAAATTTGCAAAGTTTAACCATTTGAAAAAAGATCTTTTTCGACAAGGTCAGATTTCAGTCTATTTAAACTGCGAATTTCTTTTCTACCCCTTTCCATTTTGAAAACCTAGCTCGTGATTGCTTTCAGGATTTCAAATCCAAAAACTTCAAAAATTATTTTCCCCAACATGAGTCGTTTTACTATCTACGTGTTGCATACATTTTTATGTGACTTATACAGGTACGACTCAAGCGAAGACATGCAAGTCATCAAATTTCCCCAGCAGCATTCTCCGGGATAGCACGGGATGGGCCAACACACAGGCACACCCAGGGCTTACGCGACAAGCCCAAATTCCCCACGGAGAACAATCATCAAGCTCGGGTATGATTTCTGTCTTGCGGCTGGCGAGCCCTTCACGCGAGTCCAACGGACTATAAACGACCCGACCGGAAGTCTACCAGGTCATAACGGGCTTGGTAGCTACTCTGACTTTCGCCTTGTCCAAGCCTCAGTCAGAGTGGGGGCTCTGTAGACACCCGTATTTTGACCGCCAGGTGTCTATGGTAGTTTCCAAAAAACACCCGATGATGATCGGACGCTAACGTGTTTCTATGCGCTCAGATACGGGCTCAAATCCATTAATCGCTGGCTAACACACTTACAGAGTACAAATCTCACAAAATCAACCTCGAATCCAGGCCCAGTGGATCATTCCGAGTCAAACAAGACTAATTTGGGCCAAAACCGACACCGGAATTAAAACCGACTTTTCACGATTGGTTACTCTTGTTAATATATGTTCCTATACTTATAAATTCCATTTCATATTATTGGTTACTCTTGTTAATTTTACTTACTTATAGCATGTTTAAGTTTAAATTAGTTTTAATACTATTATTGTTTATTTACGAATAAAATTTTACTCCACTTATATTTTATAAACTTAATTACGTTTTCTATAATAAACAAACTTAAATCATTCAAAAACTTTTATACGACGATCATAATTATTAAAAGAAATTTCACGTCAAAATTTTATAAATCGACTAAGTATGATTTAAATTGTATTTTCCCAAAAACGTTAAAATTTTAAATATATTTTTATATATCTTAAATTTTAAAATTAATATAAAACCTTATTTAAAGGAGAGATTTTTATTTTAAAAATAAAGGATACTCCATATACGATATTTGAAATATGATGTTTCGGGTGACACTTGAGGATTAAAGTGTAACATTGTCACACTGAAAGTAAGTATTTGAGGATTTAACTATTTCAAATGAGTCCGACCAATTTATTTAAGGTCACCAAATAAAATACTACTTGTACACGGACAACTTTTATATAAAGTTTACGATACGAGTCTGGAACGAATGGCTTGTGTTGGATTCTACCACTCGTGGTGTTTCGACTACACTTGTAATGAAAAGCAGACTCGGAGGCTGCGGTCCGAGAGTCGACCTAGTGTTTAAGGTAGTCGTCCTACGGTAGTGAGAGCTGCGGTTCAAGAGTCTGCGTAGGGTATGTGCGCACGTATAGACAAGTACTTGATCAGTATTACTACCTAGGTTATGGGGGCAGAACAAGATTCTGAAAACTGCGGGTTCCCTCTTGGTGATGCAGAGAATGTAATCATCAGCTTTCATTTCGCCCAGAGCCCCGTCTGAATAAACATATAATATAATTGAAGTTCGACCCAATTGAGCCTTATGGGCCAGATGCAAACCTCATGAGATCGGTTCGGTCTACGAGTCGGTAACACGGTTACTTCTATTGGTGAGATGCAAGCCAATAAGGTGTAGCGGTGATACTAGGAGCCACGACTCGTGTGTCTTATATATTCATTTGAAAAATGATTTAAAATCAAATGGCTGCCAATGTCCGATCTTCTAAAAATTTATCGTTTTCATTACCTCACATGTTGGTTAATTGGAATAAAGAAAATTATCTGTTACGTGATATCCTTTAATATTTTTATAAGTATGTCATTGGTTATTCACATGATTATCTTATGTGTATGAGGTGATGTTAGATGAACGGTTTGGTTGCTGTCCCGCTCATCGGTCTCTGTTTTATATATTTGTGCAGGTATGGGGCGATGGGAAAGAATTGAGTGAGAGACTTAATAAAATATCTGTATAAAATACGATTTATATTTTGTACTAGTAAATCGAGACTATGTTGTTAATAGTCGTTGTTTTTAAGGATCCGTAATGATTCGGATTTTATCATACTCTGATATTGTATAATTAAATGACTTAGATAATTTTCCGCATTATCTATTAAATTAAGTCATCGAAAATCCGGGTTGTTACATTTTGACCAACTTGGAAGTCCCGTCGCAAGACCATCTTATCATGCCAAGACTTCATTTTCTCCTTATAAGTTGTCGCGTTCTCATACGACTCGAGACGTAACTCCTCCAACTCTTGTAAGTGTAGCTTACGATGCATCCCCGATTCATCTAAATTCATATTTGTAGACACCCGCATTTTGACCGCCAGGTGTCTATGGCAGTTTCCAAAAAAGCACCAGATGATGATCGGACGCTAACGTGTTTCTATGCGCTCGGATACGGGTTCAAATCCATTAATCGTTGGCTAACACACTGACGGAGTATAAATCTCACCAAACGGACCTCAAATCCAGGCCCAGTGGATCATTCCGAGTTAAACAAGACTAATTTGGGCCAAAATCGACACCGGAGTTAAAACCGACTTTTTGCGATTGGGTCAACCCCGGTCAAAGTCGTTTCCGAGACACACAAAAACAGCCATACAACCATCAAAAGTCCAAGTCAAACGCAAAACCCATCAAACACCCAAAGTCAAGGTCCAAAACAATGGACCCGTGCAACCCGACTGGGCCACTCGATAGAGTGACCCACCCACTCGATCGAGTGGGCTTGTTTCAAGCCCGACGGCAGGCTTCACGGGCCACTCGACCGAGTTAGCCCCATACTCGGTCGAGTAACCCTAAACCGGTGCCCTAGCCATGCCTATATAAGCAACCCCCATGCAACACAATTACCAATCTTTTGGCAACCTCAAGAACCCTAGAGCAACCCTACACACACACACTACGTCTTTTACAAACCTTAATCAAACCCTAATTAAACCCTAGCAATTCTACACTAGCAAAAACCCTAAACCTAGTTTTAGTAATCAATCCCGAGCCACCACAACTCAACCTTCATCCACCTCGAAGACTCTTGTGTTAAAGCCACGGTTACGAGTCCGCACCGAGACAAGAACATGTAGGTTGAGGGTGTCAAAACCCTCTCTTTCCTTTCCTTTCTCTCTTCGTCGTCCGTCCCCTTTTTCTCCGTCTTCTTTCGTTTTTTTTTTACTTATTTTCGTTGCATCATAATATCGATAATACTACTAATATCAAAGCATTAAAATATTTATCGATTTGTGTCGAATAAGAAGGATACAGGGATAAGGAAAACCGCATATACAAGTGTACTGCACACGCGTCGTCGGTCGCTTATCCCGATACCCCGACTACTTGATTATTGAGATAAATTAACTTAAACAACAATTCGTCATTATTTCTCGTCATCATCATCATTAATCTTACATTCATCATTTTTTTAAAATCAATTTTAATAAGGGTCGAAACCCGTTGACACGGATCCGGCATCACAATCCCTAGGGATTTATTTCGATGTCGGAGAAGTCGAGGGAAACAAGTTCTTTTTTTATTTTATTTATTCAAGTAAAGCGTCGATTTTAGATTCGATACCAATTCCATAATTGGATATCGAATCTAACAATCAAGTCATATGAATTAATTAACGTGATTTGTTCATATCACGATAATTAATTTAAAGCGCCTAAAATTAATTTATCTTTTTTTATTTCACTCTAATATCCCATATCGATTCAATAATCGAATATGGGATACGATGGGTATTCAAATTTAGAATCGGGTATAAATTCAACAATATTTATATTCGGTTTAGCAAAATCAACGATTTATAAAAAACCCGAATCGAGCATAGGTCATGCAATACTTATGCCCAATTCGGTAAAACCGTCGATTCATCAAAAATCTAAAGCAATTTCGAAAATCAATATAAAATTGCAAGCGAATTACAATTCGTACAGATGCCACTCGACCGAGTGCCTTAGTCACTCGATCGAGTGACATCACAAAATCGAGTCAGAATGCATGTCACGACCACCACTCGGTCGAGTCTCACAGTGGCTCGATCGAGTGGCCATGTACTCGACCGAGTTGGTCAATAACTCGGCCGAGTATGGTCGGTAGCGCGAAACAGAATCGTCTTTTACAGGTCCACTCGATCGAGTCCATCGACCACTCGATCGAGTGACCCATAACGATTAACACAATAAATCGTACATTATTCTATTTTCAAAACTCGGTAGTAATTTGTGATTCATGTCAACACGTGTTAAATCAATCATGTGTATTACTATCTTTTCAAACCATGCATCTCATATTTGCACCTTTTCATCGCATCTCATATTTGCACAAACTGTTATTATTCGTTATATCATTACATCGTTACTAATGTGTTTGTTATTTCTTTTGTCAATTTAATTTTTATTCGTTTATTGTACTAAATGAACCCACATGCTAAAATTCCACTTTGACGTAGAATTAAACTGCATTAAATTGACATAGAAACCCTCTTTTCAATTTCATTCACATGCCTAGGAAAAACAATGTTTGCATAAGCATTTTTCCCGTTTTACTAACGCGCATATTGTAAGTCATTCGAATTCTTAGTAGAGGCCGCTAATGTGCGGGCGGGGTTGGGTGTCCTTTGTGGACTTCCCAACACGTACCCTCACCCCTTACTCAGAACCTCGGTTTCCGGATGCCCGAAACCGTTGGCGCACGAGAGTCATTCATACACGATATCCGATAATGTCGGTATCGGTATCGCAATGCAAATGGATGAGCCCAATAAACTCTTACATCGGAAATGGGCCGTATTTTGTATACGGCCCACTACGACATAGAGTGGGCTCGAATGGTTCCGAATAACCACAAAATTCGGTGGCAACTCCACATAGACGTAAATTTCAATTCGATCCATTCTCATATGGAGATTCATTTGCCTACCCAAACCCGCGCGTGGCCGCGTCGGGGTGGACCTATGTCATGTCCACAACACTGAACTACGGCTTGGTTTGATTTCACCACACGTGAATACGTAGGCAGCCTTTCAACAGAGGCACAACCACCCACACTGACACAAATTCAAAAAGCATCATCATTCCGGTCACGACACTATCATGTTCTCAACAGTTAGCTTTGTCATTCTGGGGGCTTCCCTTAGGCAGAAGTTTTCCTTCCACCCACAAAAATCCAAATACTTTTCAAACACTAGCTTCCTTTCTATAGAGTGTCCTAGTACTCGGCTCAGTTGAAGACGAGAATTTGTCAGGAACTCGAAGCAATACCTACTTCGGGAACATACCCCGAAACTAAAAAATTCAAAAGAACACCAGTCTACGGCATTGCTGCCACAAAGCCCTGTCGTACGGAAACAATCTCACTCTGAGGATGCGACCATGTTGCCACTCGCCTAGGCTACGGAATAGCGCAACTTAAGAGTCTGTTCATCTTAGGTGGCCCACCCCCACCGAGTCACGGTCTAACCCTTAGAGAGTCAAAGTCGTGTCTGTCAACTCGTCCTCACACGTCCAGAGTCGAGTCTGTCGGTATATCTCTCTCTTCAAGTTCTCATTTTAAAATTTGCAAAACTTAGCCATTTGAGAAAATCTCTTTCCTAGTCACTGCGGAAATAGGAATTTTTATCATACTTCATCTAGGCATACAGGCCTAACCGGAGGATTTTAGGAGTCCGTGTCAGGATCTGATCAGGAATCAAGTCATCCCCAGCCTTCCTATTTTCAAAAATTTTCAAAAAAAATCTCAGCATTTTCTTTCCAAAAATCAGTCAAAAATCATTTCTTCCCCAGCGTGAGTCGGTATTTTACCTAAATATTACATGCAATTTGTTATGCACAGACAAGTACACCAAGACTCCCGAAGGATTCTCAAAAACTCCCCAGTGGAAGACTCAAGTAAACATTTTTATCAGGATGTATCTACAAGCAGGTACACCCAGAGCTTACAGGCAAGCTCCCACGCAATTCCAAGACGGGATGTATCTACAAGCAGATACACCCAAAGCTTACAAGGCAAGCTCCCACACAACTTCAAGACGGGATATGTCTGTAAACAGACACACCCAAGACTTTTCAGGAAAAGTCCCCGCGACATTATTGACATCTACCCAGGTATGATTTCTATCTTATGGATGGCGAGCCCTTCACGCAAGTCTAATGGACTATAAACGACCCGATCGGAAGTCTGCCAGGTCTTAATCCTCGATTGGCCTGGTAGCTACTCTGACTTTCGCCTTGTCCAAGCCTCAGTCAGAGTTGGGGCTCTGTAGACACCCACATTTTGACCGCCAGGTGTCTATAGTAGTTTCCGCCAAACACCCGATGATGATCGGACGCAAACATGCTTTGATGGACAAGGATATAGGCTCGAAATCATGGACATTTGGCTTGGGCTTACTACGGAGTACAAATCTTACTAAACCAACTTCAAATCCAGGCCCAGTAAGTCGTTTCAAGTCAAATAAGACTAATTTGGGTCAAATCCGACACCAGGGGCAAAACCGTCTTTTAGCGACCGGGTCAAACCCGGTCAAAGATATTTTTTCCCGAGTCACACGAACCAGCCGTGACACCACATGTCCGGTTTGGACTCAACTACTACAAAAAATCAGCTCCGAAAATATTAAACAAATCCATTTAAGGATAGAATTCGATCTCAAGTAGGAATTCTATCCGAAAACCGAATCAATTACCAACCGAGCATCAAAATACTCAGCCAACCCCCCCCCCCCCCCCCCCCCACCTTCAGCCGAGATACTCGACTTCTTCACCAAGAAACGAGACTCTTGTTCCCTTTCAAACTCTTACGTTTCCTATCCAAACTGGTATTTCTTGTCACCTAAGCAAGAGTACTTCTCCTAGCTCCTATCAAGAACCTTTCCTATAAATAGGACCCTCCGTTCGACACATTCAGACACAATTCATACATCGTAAATTTACACAACCATTACACATCAATTATTCCTGCATACAGCCTCGTTACGCTAAACAATTCCCGAGCAACCTCGACCCGACGAAACCAACCACAAGCCGGCCGAAATCCGTCACCCTACACGACACCTTAACTCATCCACATCATCTCGACGCTCCCGTGTTTAAGCCACTTTCCGACGAGCTCTATTCCGAGAAAACAAAGCATGTAGGTTGAGGGTGTAAAATCAAACCCGACTCTTCCTCCTTTCTCTTCTTTTCTCCACGTTTTTTTCGTTTTTTTTGTGTCATGTCGTCGGTCTCTTTTTTTTAATACGGGTCGTTCGTCACATATTTTTTTATTTCTAGTATCGATATTACAAAAATATTTTCATAAAACAAACATTCTTAAAATACGATATCGATTCTCTAATCGAATATCGTATCTAACAAGAACTAAATTAAATCTCGTTGATGCTAAAAAATCGTTACATCTTTTTTAAAAACAAAATTCGACGATTTTTTACGCGGAGAGAAATAACATCTTTTTTTCTTCTTTTCGTTCAAATTCTTTTTTTAAAAAAAAAAACTTTATAAAACCTTTTCTAAAATCATTCCGACTATTCGATATCGATTTCATAATCGAATATCGAATACGACGAATATCGAAAATATAAATCGAGTATAAATTAATCCATATTTGTACGCGATTTATAAATTGACGATTTTTGAAAAATAAAAGCGGGACAGACTCCAGCGCGAGTCGCACGCCTCCCAGGTGACTCGCGCGAGAGCCTGGATGGCCGACCCTTTTTTTTCGTTTTCTCGCTTTTCTATTCTTTTCGATTCTTACATAAAAAGCGACTTTCGCGACATATTTTCAGATTTCGATAAATACTTTTTTTGACCTCGGTCAACACGTGTTAATCCATCACGTGTCATAAACCTTTTTCAAAATCATGCATATTATCGCATTTACATCTTTATTTAATTTGTTCAATCGTTACTAACTCGTTTTCTCGTGTTTGTAGCAATTTATTTATTTCTATTGTTTTATTAGACTAAAACGAACCTCACATGCTAAAATAACTTTGACGTTATTAGTTTAAGATGCATTAAACGACTTAGCAACCCATTTAATTCTTCTCACATGCTTAGGAAAAATAATGTTTGCATATCATTCAACCGTCGAACTAACGCGTGTACACCAAAAACGAACGATATCTTAGTAAAGGCCGCTAAGTGCGGGCGGGGTTGGGTGTTCTTAGTGAACTTCCCAGCACGTACCCTCACCCCTTACTCAGAACCATTGTTTCCAGATGTCCGAATCCATTGGCAACGAGAGTCATTCAATACACGATATCCGATAATGTCGGTATCGGTATCGTAATGCAAAGGGACGAACCCAATAAGCTCTGACATCGGAAATGGCCCGTATTTTGTACACGGCCCACTATGACATAGAGTGGGTTCGAACGGGCCCGAACTCCCACAAAGTTCGGTGGCGACTCCTACTTCGATTTAAATTTCAATTTGACCATCTCATATGAAGATTCATTCGCCTCCCCAAACCCGCGCGTGGCCGCGTCGGGGTGGACCTATGTCATGTCCACAAAGTGACTACACACTGCACCATTCCGACATACACTATTCTGATAAGACAATACACAATCAATGTGGTAAAAATTGACAACTCTAGTATTTATGAAGGCAATGCTTTAATTGATACGATTTTCAAAAACGAAGTGACTACACACTGCACCATTTCGACATACACTATTCTGATAAGACAATACACAATCAATGTGGTAAAAATTGACAACTCTAGTCTTTATGAAGGCATAGATGCTTTAATTGATACGATTTTCAAAAACGAAGTGCCTACACACTGCACCATTCCGACATACACTATTCTGATAAGACAATACACAATCAATGTGGTAAAAATTGACAACTCTAGTCTTTATGAAGGCATAGATGCTTTAATTGATACGATTTTAAAAAACGAAGTGACTACACACTGCACCAAAATATATACTCCCTCCGAGTTCCTATTATTGTCCCATAAGGTTTTGGGGTGAAAAATAAGGAAGGGAAAATGAGTGGTTGAAAAAAGAAGGAGGAAGAGAGAGAAATGAGGGAGTAATTGTGAACCACATATTGATGATCTAAAAAGGAAAGTGGGACAAAAATCAAACTCAGCCCAAAAAGGAAAGTGGGACAATAATAGGAACTCGGAGGGAGTATTTCATTTGTATTTTCTGACGAATGCTGTCATTAATAAAATACCAAAAAAGAAAAAGAAGATATATGGAAAAAAATAGCTCTATATAAGTGATGACTTCGTTTTACATCTCCTCACAACTCTTTCACTCCTACATAAAATTAACTGAAATATATAATATGTCTGCACACTATGATGAGGAAGTTGAAAAAACTCAATGTAAAATCAATAAGATAAGGGATGAAGCTCCCAACTTTTTTACTCGTGTTAACTTAGTCGTAATAGAAAGCATGTATATGTTATTATTAAATAGTCCACCGGCCCTAACCAAACTCCACCGTATAATTACTGGAAATGCAGAAGCCGTACTTAGTCCTCCAATGACAGTCAATAATACTTATGGTATGATTCTTACTATTACTATATATGAAATTTTATGATATATGCAGATTTTGATTATATTATCTCCTTAGAAACTGAAGTTGTTTCGATGATTCGTAGATTGTTGAAAATAGTTGATAAAGATGTTTTAAGTGATCTCTTGTCCGGTCGTGGACGAACATTTGTTCAACGCGAAGAGGTTTACTATTGGACTATTTATGACCAAATTACAACGGAGGAGGACCGACTCCATGAAATTGAACTTCTGGGAGACGAAAACCCAGACGGTTGGATGGACAATTCAGATTACGATTACGATGGGGACCATGAGCCTATTAGAAAATAATGGATTTTGTCCAATATTAACCGTCGAGTCTTTCTGTTTGTAAGAGTCTTTAAGTGCTGTCGTTGTCGTTCTCCCTTTTTATTTATTTTATGCTTGTTTAAATTAGTAAGTCTTAATTAAATTAGGTTTTATAATGTATTAAGTATTAAGTCTTTGCCTGTTTTCATTATAATTTATTTAACTTTCCGTGTGTTTTATTTTCATTTCTTACTTTCATTTTTTTAGAAACGATAATAATCAAAATAAAATGTAAGCAAATTAAGAGTACAAATTAATAAAAGTATGAAAATAAATAATTGAGTTTAAGGTAAATTTGATGTGTAAATGTGTGGGGTATAATAAAATAGGAGAGAGAATGAAAGTAGAAGATGAAATGAATGTGGGGTGTTTTTTTGTAACATGCAAAATAAGAAGATGGTAAGTGGAAAATGAGGTGGATGATTGAAATGAGGAGAGAAGGTAAGATGAAGAAGATGAAGATGAAAACCATTGCACATGGTCTTAGTGTAGAATTAGGTAGTGCTTAGGTGTGAGTATAGGAGGGAGTTGTACGTAGTAGTGGAGGCATAGGTTCGTATAGGTGTAGTACTATAGGTTAGTTAGGTGCCTAGGTGTACTAATATGGTACGTAATAGTATGGTGAATAGGCTAGTAGCACTGAAACGTGGGAGTTAGGAAAATAGGAGATCGAGTTTCGGTCTGTTTCTCGTACAAACGTCTTTCTTTCTTAAAAAGTTGAAATATAAGATTATGAATTTAAAATAATAGAAAACGTAAAATTTATTTTTAAAAAGGGATTTGTGAGACGGTAAGTAAAATAGACGATAAATAGTTTTATGGGACAAAAGTTATAAGTAATTATTATTGTAAGAATTTGATAAATTATTAAATTTTTACGAGACGAGAAAATATTAAAACGATGGTTCATTATAAAAATATATTTTTGAGTTTTAAACTTTATTTAACGAAAGATAAAGTTTTTAATAATTCGATAAATAAATTCCCATATTTTTATAATGGAATAATTTTAAATTAACGAAAATAAAATATTTTATTTACGAAAATAGTTTTTCAAGCGTTAAACTTGGTTTAAATAAATGTTTAAAATTTTAACTCTATTTGAAAAATACGGGGTATTACAAAACGGAACTCGAGCAAAGGGATAACGTTTAAGAAAAAGGGAGATTTACAGCTACGTGGGTATTGTGACTATGACCATGCAAGATGCCCAGTGACTCGAAGATCATTAAGCGGATATTTTGTGTTGATATGAGAATCACCCATATCGTGGAGAGCAAAGAAACAAGTGATCGTGTCAAGGTCACCAGCAGAAGCTGAATACAGAGCTATGGGATTTGCAACTAGTGAACTGATATTGCTAAAAACCTTTTTGGCCTCGTTAGGAGTATTCCACAAGGAGCCAATGAAGTTATACTGTGATAATCAGGCAGTGATACACATAGCAAGAAATCCAATATTCTATGATAGGACGAAGCACATCGAGATAGATTGTCATTTCGTCCGTCAACATTTGGTCTCGAATACAATCCATTTGTTTCATATCAGGAGTAAAGAGCAAATAGCGGACTTATTTACCAAGGCACTAGGAGGAGAATTGTTTGACAATTTACTGTTCAAGTTGAGACTCGGTTTACCAAGTACTCCAATTTGAGGGGGAGTGAAAGAATATAATATCATAGTCTTGATATTATTGTGATATGATTTGGATATCGTGTATATTATATATCATGTAATCCATGTAATTTAGGTAATGTGTATATTAAGTTATCTTTTTGATAGGAGTAATTTATGGGTACTCAAAGATTACAACTAAGGAGTAGATGTCTACATGTACGTGTTATTCAATCTTACTGAATAAGAAAATTGATCAGATTTCCTTCCTTCACAAATTATAGGCTTTGTTAGTAAAAGAATTCATGAATATGAGAACTCGTCGAATAGTGTAAGTTAACGTTGTCGTGTGTTGTACTACAAATTTTGTGCAAAGTAACTTTTGATCATGTTGTCGTCTTTTATGTTGTGCTACACCAAAAACTAAATCCTTGACTCGCCCCTGGAGGTGGATGTACTATGATCAGGGAGTCATTGGAAATGCTATGAGTCTAACCTAGACCTGTCGAACGGGTCGGGCGGTCGGGTTTCAGGTTCGGGTAAAATATGGGTTGGGTGTATTCGGGTTTGAAAAATACGGGTTTTATACGGGTCGGGTTTACACGGGTTTCGGGTCGAGTTTCGGGTCAAATACGGGTTATTAACGCACTTTGAAAACATTAATTTTCTTTATTTCTTTTTATCATAAATTAAATTTTATTCTTATTTTTTTTTAACGCATTACACATGGTACCCCTGCTTTTAAGTTTGTTCACATGGTAACCTTGAGTTTTATACTTTAGTTCCCGATTTGCCCTTATCCAAATTTCTGTCATGACGCCGTTAAATTATGACCAAAATTAACAACTACTTTTCTTCAAAAAGAGAGGCGTTCTCATGGTACCCTTAAGTTTTCATAGTTGTTCCCATGGTGCCCTTAAGTTTTCATAGTTGTTCCCATGGTACCCTTAAGTTTTCATAGTTGTTCCCATGGTACCCTTAAGTTTTCATAGTTGTTCTCATGGTACCCTTAGGTTTTCATAGTTGTTCTCATGGTACCCCTGAAAGAAAAGCAACGACTCATTGAAGCAAAACAACGATTAGCTTATTGAACTAGTTGTTACACAAGTGCTTATAAAGTCAATCCCCTTTCTTTTTTTGGCAGAAGAAGATCAAACAATCTATACTTACTCACTCAACCTTTTCACCTCTTTTCTCACTTGTACAAAAAAATGGAAAAACTTCATCACCATAACTTGACTCGATTTATTGATTTTTTTCTCATTATAATAATCATGTGATAAAAATATGATTTTAAAGATATATATAAATATTACTCCCTCCGAGTTTCTAACCTTGCCCCATTTGTGTTTTGGGTGGAAAATAAGGAAAAAAAATGAATGGTTAAAAAGAAAGAATAAAGAGACAAAAATTGGTGAACAAATGTGAATCACATATTTATGGCCAAAATTAGAAAATGGGTAAAAGATAAAACTCACCTCAAAAAGAAAAATGAATCAATGTTAGAAACTCGGAGAGAGTATTTCTTAAAATTTTGAAAATAAAAAAATATTTCTCAGTGTTTTTGAAAAACTTTGGTGTATAATAGCAATATTTTTTAAATTTATCTATTTTCGGGCGGGTAACGAGTTTGGGCGGGTTTTGACCCAATGTATTCGGGTTATTATCGGGTCGGGTCACTTTCGAATTTCGATCATTTTCGGACGGGTTTTCCCGGATTTTTTTCTGGCGGGTTCGGATCGGGTCAGCTTTTGACAGGTCTAGTCTAACCTATTAACAATAGTACTTGTACGAGTATAACATTCTGAGTTCTGACTACGGATGGCAACGGATCCGAGATCCGGTCCGCACGGATCGGATATGGATCCTAAATTTTGAGATCCGTTGGATATGGATCCGGATTCGGATCCGCTATCTTTAAACGGATCCGGATCTGGATCTTAATAAGTAAATCCGGATCCGGATCCGCAAATCCGTTTTATTAAAAAATTAACAATAATAAAAAAAATTGTGCGACCTAGAACTTTAATTTGTGTTTTGTTTTTGTTATTTCCAAGACTTTTTTCTTTTATTTTCTTAATATTTGATTTTGAATATTTCTATTCAATTTTATTTGTACGATTATAAAAATTAATATGATCGCAAATACTTATTAATCAAAAATTTTGTAGAATATAAGTAAGAAATTGGATCTGCGGATCCGATCCGGATCCGGTCCAAATCCGGCGGATCTGGATCTGGATCTGCAATTTTGAGATTTGTCGGATCAGGACCGAATCCAGATCCGCTACTAGGGGTGCGGATCTGGATCTGGATCTGGATCCATGCAAATCCGATCCGTTGGCATCCCTAGGTCCGACTCTTCATTTCAAGATTATCGCCACTTTTTTTTTTTACTTTATTTATTATTCATTTTTCTAAATATTTTGATTGATTTATGATTTCCAGTACTTGTAACAAATTCTACTACTTCACCATCACTTTTCTTACTAAATCTCGTAAAATCATATGAAAGGGGGAAAGCCAAAAGATGTTGTAGCCATGTTCCCTCGTTGAGTTAGCTCGTCGGCTCACTGAGTCACACAACAACATCTCCATCACATTCATTTTACCAACTGACGCCGGCTCCCCTCCATCCAACTCCACACTTTCTCTTCTAAACTCCATCCTCCCACAGTCCATAACCCACCTCTTTCTCCCATCCGTCGACGTCTCCGACCTCCATCACCTAGCCGCTATCGAAACCCGTATCATGCTCACCCTCACTCGGTCCCTCCCGGGCCTCGCTCACTCCCTCCGAGTCATGGCCGAGTCAACTCGGTTGGTCGCCATTGTCACGGATCATTTCGGGTTTCCTGTTTTTGAGTCGGCCCGCCAGCTTGGGGTTCCGTCGTACTTGTTTTTTCCGACCAGTGGGTTGGGCTTGTGTTTTGGGTTCAAGCTTCATGAACTTGATAAAATGCACACGTGTGAGTATAGATATTTGAGTGAGCCGGTCCAGTTCTGTCCCGGTTCGGTTCCTGTTCATGGGTCCGATTTCATCGACCCAGCTCAGGATAGAAAGGATGAAGCATATGAGGGGTTACTTTGCATGGTGAGCAGGTTTCATGATGTGGCAGGGATTTTAGTGAATAGCTTTGCGGATCTTGAACCGGTGGTTTTTGAGTATTTGATGGATGTTAAGATTCGGGAGAAGAAGAATATTCCTCCGGTTTATCCGGTTGGACCGATTATTCAAAGCGGTTTGGGAAGTGAGTGTGAGTCCGATGGCGGGAGTTGTATAAAGTGGTTAAATGAGCAAGCACGTGGATCGGTTTTGTTCGTTTCGTTCGGTAGTGGTGGGTCCCTCTCTTACGCTCAAATGTTGGAGTTAGCATATGGGCTTGAGCTAAGTGGGGTGAGATTTCTGTGGGTCGTAAAGAGTCCACATGACAAAGTAGCTAATGCCACATATTTCACCACGGTTGATAGTGGCAATGACCCACTCCATTATCTGCCACATGGGTTTTTGGAGAGGACTGGAGGAGTAGGTCTAGTGGTGTCCTCTTGGGTTCCACAAGCTCGAGTCCTAAGCCATGAGTCGGTCGGCTCATTTTTGACTCATTGTGGCTGGAATTCGATTCTGGAGGCGGTTGTTCATGGTAAGCCCATGATCGCATGGCCGCTCTTTGCTGAGCAGAGGTTCAATGCTGTTTTGCTAGCTGACGATTTGAAAGTCGCATTAAGGGTAAGGGTAAGGCCGAACAATGAGGGTTTGGTTGGAAGAGAGCAAATTGTTGAGTATGCAAAAAGTTTGATTCATGGAGACGAAGGAAAAGTTATGACACATAGGATGAGAGAGTTGAAGGAAAAGGCTAATCTAGTTTTAAGCGAAGATGGGTCGTCCAACAAATCATTAGCTAAGTTGGTTCAAGTGTGGACAAGTCATGATCGGAGGAGTTGTTCAAATACTAATTGTTGAGTTACATATGTTACTTTTTGTTTTTCGTTGTATTTTCGTTGTTCAATAAATCTATGCGTAGTTACATTATACTCTACAAATAGTAGTTTTGTATGCACATTACTAATTTTATTATCTTTATTTTATTTACTATATTTTTCATAAATTATATACTCCCTCCACCCCACTATGATTTTCCCACTTTAAAAGTTTTCTTATTCATCCAATTTACTCTCTTTCTATTGGTTACTTTTTGTGATTTGACTTCTTGAACCCCACCAAACAATTTACCACCATTTATTATCGATTTCTTAATCAATGTGCCATATTGAAATGGGAACATCAATGTAGGGTGGAGGGAGTAAGAAATATACGACTAAAAGTAATCCAATTGAATTTTGATATCAAAAAAAGTTTATAAATTGGAAAATGAATTATTGGTGGTGAAATATACTCCCCCTTATCCAAATAATCATTAACACTTACTATAAATGGAGAATCCAGTCAATTCTTTACATTCCCGTTTTGGAAAAAGACTTTACCTTATACATTCCCGTTTTGGAAAAAGACTTTACCTTATAATATCATTCTTCCTCTATTTACACAAAATGTCACTATTTTTTTCTTACTTTAAGTTTGATGAACCTATAATATCATTTTATTTACCAATAATATCTTTACTTTTACCATTTTTCTTAATATTGATGAAAAATCTTATGTCAAGGATTGTTTGTATGAGAGGGAGTAGCGTATTGTCAACAATCTGTCGGTATAGCATACTTATTTTTTAGATTTTTCTATAAGAGTAAAACATTAATTTATACTCTATCATTTTCACTATAATCTTCTTGCACACTTTGGGTCGAAGGTTTAAGGGAAGGTGAATATTTGGTTGAGGTTGGGTGGTATAAAAAGTGTGATGATATTAGTCATGTATTTTGTTTCAGAAAGAAAAGAGAAAGATCTTAGGGTAACATTATTAGTGAGTCTTGAGCGAGTCTTGAGAGAATCTTCTCTCAAGACTCAAGTGAGTCTTACCAATAATGTTGCAAAGTCTTGAGTAAAGTCTTAAGATTTTTGATAGTTTTGAGAAAGTCTTAAGATTTTTTGTAGTCTCGAGAAGATTATTAGTCGTCTTGAGATGAGTCTTGCCTCAAGACTCGTGTGGGGTCTACCAATAATGTACCAAAATCTTAAGTTGAGTCTTGAATTTTAAAGAGTCAACTTAAGACATTTGTGGGGTCATGACTCGTGTTGCATATTTCTCGACATATTATTCAATAAACGATTCGTATTTATACAATTTTTTTATATATTTTCTATTGTTTTTGAAGTCTCACGTCCCTGTTTAGTTGTCCTTTTTGTTGTTCGACCCCAAATAAATTATTAAATACGAGTACATATTTAACTAATAAAACACATAATTATCCAAGTTAACGTACGGAGTAATTACCTAATTAAACACTTAATCAACTAATTTCACTTAATCCCCTATATACTAAAAAGATAGGAGGAGTTAGGAGTATGATGACGTGTCATAACCTCCTTCGTCCGTTTTCCCGCCTAATGTTACTTCTACTACATAATGGGCTACCTAAACAACGAATGAAACTGTGTAGACAACCGCATTTTGACTACCAGGTGTCTATGGTAGTTTCCAAAAAACACCCGATGATGATCGGACGCTAACGTGCTCTAACGCGCTCGGATACGGGCTCGAAATCAGTAATGTCCGGCATGGGCTTTTAACGGGATACAAATCTCACAAAACCAACCTCAAAACCAGGCCCAGTGGGTCGTTCCGAGCAAAATAAGACTAATTTAGGTCAAAACCGACACCAAAAATAAAACCCGTCTTTTAGCGACCGGGTCAAAACCCGGTCAAATACGAACTCGACACATAAAAACGACCTGGTGCGCTTCCGGAAACTTGCGCCAAATAGCAAAATTCAAAAATAAATCAAAAACAATCAAGAGTCAATCAGCCCAAAAATATCTCGCCCTAATTGATCCACTCGGTCGAGTGGATTGACCCACTCGATCGAGTGGAGCCTCAAAATCCGGAACAGACCCGTCTTTGAGGGCACTCGACCGAGTGCACTAGGGCCATTCGGTCGAGTGACCCTATATCGTGGGGTCTCTCCTATAAATACCCCATCAACTCATCACATTTCACAACTTTTTTCTAATCATTCACTACTTTCAAAAGCTACACTTTTCAGCCACATTAAGTCACAAATCATCACCATTTCGACATCACCATATACACACCCGTCTACATGCACTCCGAGATCGAAACTCATAAAAACTAAGAAAACCATCCTCCATACAAACCTCATACATACACACCATCAACTCCTCCTACATATCTCGATGATTCCCGCGCCATTGCCGCCATTTGACGAACCGTATCCCGAGAAGCAAGAGCATGTAGGTTGAGGGTGTAACATTCAACACCGATTTCTCCTTCTTCCCTCTCTTTTCATTCTTTTTTTATGTACATTTATGTTTATGTATTAGTATTATAATTAGTCGAAAGTAACGACATGACTACTAACATCTAACATTTACTTATCGTATTCTAACATCTAACATTTATTTATCGCATCTAACAATCTAACATTTAATTTTCGTTATTTACATTTTGTCATAATATCACTACCGCGTATATATATCTACATATCATCAAAACTCGGATTTTAACTCGTTTAACTACGACTATTGCACAAAGTCCGTTTAATCCCTTTACGAGCCGCAATAGTGGTGGAGCCCTTTCGAGGAGCACCGCCCTACGCACTCAAGGGCGTAACGTGATCGTGATAGTACGTAGTTGAACGGGCTTAATTCCATTTCGAAGGATCGGTATAAAACCCGTTGACGCTAAATCGAGCATCGCATAATCCGTAAGGATTATTAAAGATGACGTAACGCGGAGGGAACTAATTTTGTCCCGGTCCAATTTAAAATGATTTTTATATCATCTTTTCTAAAATCTCCAATAACGGTCTCGTAATAATAATATATGCATTATGAGTACCGAAGATCGAGTTGTATATAAATCGTGCCATATTTATATGCGATTCGATTAATTATCGATTTTTTAAATACATAAAACGAGACGAGTTATACCTCGTACAGGTGTCACTCGACCGAGTACATAGGCTACTCGATCGAGTAGCACCCCAAATCATGGGCAATAGCCTCTTCTAGGACGCACTCGACCGAGTCAGGCCATGACTTGACCGAGTGGGTCCTGTAGCCCAGAAAACCGAGAGCTCTTTTTATCATCCGGGCCTCGTCTTTTAAAAAGCGACTTAGTCGACACGTGTAAAGTCAATCACGTGATCTCCTTTTCAAAATACATGCATATCATTGCACATAAACAACTTTGATCGACGGTCTCACTATTAATCTTGCGTTGACGACTCCTTAGTCGTATCCGACGCACGATTAATTTAGACTCCAATTTATCGATATGATAAGTTGGGACAAGGCATCGGGAGTTGGGATCGGGCTAGCACCACGCCTAGGTCCCATATCTCCGTCCTTTGGTTAGTACACAAAATAATGTGTATTTAATCAAAGTTTGTCCATTTACACGACTCACGGTCTAGTTTATACACTGGTCCGTTTCTAACCATTGTTTATCGTTTTGATTATGTATTTCGATTATTCTATTTTATTGTTCGTTGTATTGTAAATTCCGGGTTGTATTCCGCCTGTGTAACTTGTAATCGATTTATCATTGCTTTTGCTTTATTTATTTGCGTCTTACCGCTTTTAAATGAACCCTCGCATGCTAAATCACTTCGACAATAAATTAGATGCATTAAAATGACGTAGCTCACATTTGATTCGCATGCTTAGCTAAAACGCTGTTTGCATATCATTTCACCGAATCACTAACGCGCATATTAGAAAGTCAAACGATGTCTTAGTAGAGGCCGCTAAGTGCGGGCGGGGTTGGGTGTCCTTAGTGGGCTTCCCAACACGTACCCTCACCCCTTACTCAGAACCTCGGTTTCCGGATGCCCGAAACCGTTGGCGCACGAGAGTCATTCTTTACACGATTACCGGTGTAGATGGTATCGGTATCGTAATGCAAAGGGACGAGCCCAATAAACTCTAAAACCGAAATGGGCCATACTTTGTGTATGGTCCATAGCAATATAGAGTGGGCTCGAACGGGTCCGAACTCCCACAAAGTTCGGTGGCGACTCCATTTCGATTTAAATTTCAATTCGATCCATTCTCATATATATGGAGGTGCATTCGCCTACCCAAACCCGCGCGTGGCCGCGTTGGGGTGGACCTACGTCATGTCCACAATTTGGCGACTCCGCTGGGGAATAACTGATGAGTGACTAACCATCGGCATCCTCAGGGTGAGACTCGAATAGAAATCGTTTGACTAGTACAATACACGTTTTAGTTTTACGGTTCATGCATAACCCCTATTTTCCTGGGCCGGTACTGTTGACCGACGTCCCACTATACCACGATGTATTCCGCCTTGGATACGTTAAAGGTGTTCATAGTCGATTCGTATAGACTTTGCGGCATGTTCTAAGCTCAACTCGACTTAGGAAGTCCGTCCCGATTCTCGTCTAGACTATGAGCACTGGTATAGACCCCATTTAGACCGACCGAGACTTAGTGTAAAGCATACATGGCGTCGTTATAATGCTTGCGTGACTATGTGCTGCTTGGTTCCCATGTCGATTTTCAAAAAATGTCATTTTGCATCTTTTCAAAAATATATTCAAATTTCAAAACCCGGAAAGCTACCGAACTTAGGACTTATGATTTTACTCAAAATAGCCCACTTTCTAGCCGGTATGCTGCCCAATTCAAAACTCGAAAATATTTTCGAACTTTCAAAACCAAGGCCCGATGCACTTTCCGATTTTCTTGAAAAAAATCGGGCCTTTCCCCGAGTTTTCTCGGACTTTCCAAAAATAATCCTTTTCGAACTTTCCTCCCTCTTAGGACTTTCCCATATTTAGCAGTGTCGGGTCATGTCATTAGTCGTCTAGGTCTTTAGCGTCGAAACTCTGTCGATCTTACATCACGAGTTTCTTCCCTATCCCAGTCCGCCTTATTAGACTAAGGCAAGGCCCACCTACGTAGGACATACTCCTACAAAGGAGGGCCCGTCTACACATTTGAGTCCAAAGTCTAGGGACGTCTCACTTTGACCTTCCTTCAAACAGGATTCGGCTCACCCGTCGAATCCTAAGGAAAGCCAGTCATCCATGAGTCACCCGTCTAAAAGTCTCTTTCAAGTCATTTTTTTTAGTCTTTTCCCTGCTCGGAATGTACTATTTTGGTTCCAATGTCCGTGTTCAGTTTCTGATTGCGCGGTGTTCTTACAGACAGGCCACCGTCCACCAGACACAGTCGCAAGATGGAAGCAACTCTGAACAGTTTGAAGACCTCCGTGAATGCCATGGTCGACAAACAAACCGACATTGAGGCCCAACTGACAGAAATGAGGGTCAGTCAAATTGCTATCGTTGCTCGTTTAGCTGCAGTGGATCAAAGGACTCCAAATACCGGGGTTACGGAACCTCTAGCTGAACTAGTTAGCTCGGTTCGCCGATTAGAAGATCAAGTTCACTTAACTGGAAGTAACAATATCCATCGGGAGAATAGTCGGGAGTACTCCCCGGTAAGTGACAAACTGCCCGCGAACCTGAATCTCACGGGCTTACCCATGTTTGAAGGGACAGAAGACCCGTTACTACATGTACGGGCCTTCAAAGAGTTCATGGCTATTAAGGGAGTGGACTCTTCTATGTTCAAAAACCTCTTTGCTGCATCTCTTGAGAAACACCCAAAGGCCCGGTACTACAGGCTAGACCCAAAGAAGTTCTCGACATGGGATGATGTGGCTACGGAATTTGCTCGGAACTATGCTGATAACACCGAGATCCAGACCACAATGCGGTCTCTAGAGGTTATGGCCCAAGAACCTAAGGAGAATACCTCCAACGTTGGAGGGCCGAAAGTGTGAAACTGGTCGATAAGCCCAGTGAAAAGACTTTAATGGAGGCCTTTGTCAAGAACCTCCTCCCATCCTACCGGGTCCACCTTCGGTATGCTGTCATCCCCAATTTCACCACTCTTACTGAGATGGGCATGAGGATTGAATATGATCTAAGACTAGAGAGCCTGACTAAGGCCCCTAGCAAGGGATACCAAGGGGCTTCCTCGTCCACTACCAAGCCCCCGACCGCAACCCGAAGCATCTTTGATACGGTTAATCTGTTAGATGCCTCGTCCAAAAGAAATACCCCTCCCAGGGTATTCACTGATATAGGGACTACCTATACATATGCCTTACAAAGGCTCTCATGCTATCTTCACCGATGAGGTGATCGACTGCTCTCACCTTATCTCTCCTTTCATTCCACAAATCAATGGAATCTGGTTCGATGATGAAGAAGATGTGTACCTCACCAAGGGGGAAATTGTCCCCATCACCCCCGAAGAAATCCGGAAGGCTAAGTCCAAGGCCTTAGCCAGTAACCACCTCACCACCGCCGGTCGTCCTTATTCAGCCACTAGCTCCAAGGACATCTCAGTCCCGGCAACCGTCACTGAACCTGCCAGGATGGAAGAGGCCATTGAAGAGCCGAGCACCGATACGGCTCTTGTCAAACAATTGAAAAGAGCTCGAGTTGACCTCACTATATGGCAACTCTTGGTTAGCTCGCAAGAACATCGAGAGGCACTTACTAAGGCTCTCGATCAGATCAAGGTCGACTCCCAGGTTACCCCTACTGAAATGGTAGCCACCATCCTGCCTTACCTCAAGGGCAAGTCCAAAGAAGAAGGCCCATTAGTCACCTTCTCAGATGCCGACCTACCACCGTTCGGGGCCTCTCACAATCTGGCTCTGTATATCACGGTAATTTGTCGGGGTAAGTATCTCCCAATGACCCTAGTTGACGACGGGTCTGCTGTGAATGTCCTCCTCTAAGGACTGCCAAAGCACTCGACATCACCGAGGCTGACTACATACCGACTGCCCACACTATCCAGGCTTTCGATGGAAGCCCAAAGGCGGTTTCTGGGGCCGTTAAGTTAGCAATTACAACGGGTCCAATTGAAAAGGAGTTAGAGTTCCAGGTGATCGATGTCACCTCCTCTTTTAATCTACTCTTAGGAAGGCCTTGGATTCATGCCGTAAAGGCGGTATCTTCTACTCTTCACCGAAAGATCAAAATGCCCCTGAAAGACGGTATTATCACTCTAGAGACAACCCCTATGACTATGGCTAGATGTAACGCCACGGACCGCACCGACCTTTGGGGTTTCGATTTTGTAGGGATGATTGAAGAAGAGTACCTTTTCAGGCCCTACTTCACCACGAGCATCGACACGATGCTACAAAATTTGGGATATTTACCGGGGGCTACCTCGAGGCCATACCTTCCAGCTGGGAAGATTATTGAAGTCCTGAATGACGGGGAATCTCGCTTCGGTTTAGGGTATGCTGTGACCCCGAGAAATGTGGTCCAAGCGGGCATTGAGAAAGCTTGCAACATCATCAAGGGTACCTACTTGGGCCCTTATAGCCCAAGGTTGGCTGACTATTTCGTCACACCAGTATTTGGGGCTATTCAAGTTGGCCTGTATCAACCAACTATCACACATCCCGAGACTGAACTAGCTCGGGAATGCAACTACATTCCAGATGACATATTTGCCCTCATCCAATCTGAATCCAAGGAGGGTGCTAACAATGCCGAGCCCATGTTGGGGCTCTTATTTGGGGAAGACAAAGCTGTTCCGAGCCCCAAGGAAGACTTGGTGAACCTGATCCTTCGAAGCAACAGGTTCGATCCTTCAAAGCTGATCTCGGAGGTCGGTGCTGATACTGGGAAAAGAGCCTAGAGGAAGACCATCAAGTGGACCGATGGCCAGGGTCGAGTCAACAAGCTGATCACCGGGGAAGGAGACATGCCGGACACCGATTCCGAGTCCGAGTCTGAGTCTGAGTCTGAGTCTGTATTCGAGTCTAAGGGGTCTGGTGCTAGAGTCCAAACTGTAACCCCCCTCCCTGTAGTCACTACCACCGGAGCCTCTGGGTCTGTCCCGAAAGCGCTCCCAATCCCGCCTCTGACCAATGATCAGATGGCCGCTCTCATTGAGCTGTTTTCCAAATTTACTATCAATAATAACGAAAACCGTTCCGCTTATGACTTGTCTTATTTTCAAAATACTTTCAATTTCAAAAATATTTTCTGCAATGACATTGAGAAACTCGATGAACAGGCGTCCTTGCCTCCGCATCTGATCGAGCAGCTAGAACAGAGGGAATCCCGAGACCCGGTAATCGAGGAAACCGAGTCTATCAATGTGGGAACAACCTTAGAGCCCCAGATGCTTAAGATAGGGTTATCTTTAGATCTCGAAGAGAGACAACAATTCACAAACATCCTCCAAGAATTCAAGGATGTCTTCGCATGGTCCTACAAGGACATGCCGGGGATAGATCGGGAAATAGCTTAACACCGCATACCCATCAAAGATGGGTGTAAGCCGGTAAAACAGAAGCTTCGAAGAATGAAGCCCGAGTGGTCTCTCAAAGTCAAAGAAGAGGTAGACAAACAATTCAAAGCGGGCTTTATACAAGTGTCTGAATATCCAGACTGGGTTGCAAATATCGTGCCGGTACCCAAGAAGGACGGCAAGGTGCGGGTATGCGTAGATTTCCGGGACCTTAACAAGGCTAGCCCAAAAGACGATTTTCCGTTGCCACACATCGACATACTGGTGGAAAACACGGCTGATCATGCCCTTCTATCATTTATGGATGGGTATGCCGGATACAACCAAATCAAAATGGCAGAAGAAGATATGGGTAAAACCACTTTCACCACGCCATGGGGTACTTATTGTTATACCGTTATGCCATTTGGTCTCATTAATGCCAGGGCCACTTATCAACGAACAGCCACGACCTTGTTACATGACATGATGCATAAGGAAGTGGAGGTTTATGTGGATGACATGATTTTTAAGTCTAAAAGCCGAGACGGGCATGTTGCTGCCCTAAGAAAATTCTTCACCCGACTGCGCAAGTACAACATGAGGCTAAACCCTCAAAAGTGTAGTTTCGGGGTAACATCAGGCAAATTACTGGGCCATATCGTTAGCCAACGCGACATTGAGGTCGACCCAGCTAAAATCAAAGCCATCACCGAGATGCAACCACCCAAAACCGAAAAAGAAATAAGGGGGTTTCTCGGGAAAGTCCAATACATCAGCCGGTTCATCTCAAAGCTAACCATGGTATGTGAGCCCATTTTCAAGAAACTGAAGATAGGGGAACGGGTACTATGGGACGATAAATGTCAAATAGCTTTTGACAGAATCAAGGAGATCCTGTCTGCTCCGCCGGTATTAATGCCACCTCAACCCAGTTTGCCTTTGTCGTTATACCTAACGACGACAGAGACAGCCATGGGGGCTATGCTGGCCCAGACAGTCGATTCAGAAGAAAGGGCTATTTACTACATCAGTAAAAAGTTCCTAGAATATGAGTGCAAGTATACAATGCTCGAGAAAACGTGCCTAGCTCTGGTTTGGGTCACTAAAAAGCTCCGGCACTACATGCTCAGTCACGAGGTACATGTCCTGTCCAAAATGGATCCGATCAAATACTTGTTCGAGAAGCCCATTCTTAATGGAAGAATGTCCAGATGGACTTTAATGCTAGCCGAGTTCGACCTCAAATTTGTACCATTAAAAGCCATCAAAGGCCGGGCAGTAGCCGAGTTCCTCGCCGATAGTCCGGTATCTGAGGAAAGCCATACCGATACTTGGGCTTTTCCAGATGAAGACATATTCCATACTGACACCGAAACATGAGACTTGTATTTTGACGGAGCTTCCAACTTTCGAGGGTTCGGAGTCGGTATTCTCCTTATATCACCAAAAGGGGAGCACACACCGTTATCCATCAAACTGGATTTTGATGTGACTAATAACGCGGCCGAGTATGAAGCATGCATCCACGGGTTACAAGCAGCTGCTGATCTGGGAATTACGAATCTCCGGGTTCAAGGGGACTCGTCCCTAGTCATCAATCAAGCCCTTCAAAAATGGAAAACTCGGAATGCTAATCTCGTGGCTTACCAAGCGCGAGTAAGGATTCTAGAGAAGCGATTCCAGAAGGTAGAATATATCTACCTCCCACGTGAAGAAAATCAGTTCGCGGATGCACTTTCCAAATTGGCATCCTTACTAAACATCCCGGAACATATGGCCAGTATGCCAATCAGTTTCGAAAGACGGTCCGAGCCGGCATATGTCAACGCCATTCAAGATATCGAGATCACCGATCCAGAACCTTGGTATCAGGCTGTCCAAATTTATTTGACTACGGGAGTATATCCCCCGGGAACTGAAAATCGGGCCAAGAAAGCCCTGCGAAGACTGGCCACCCAATTCATCCGTACGGACGACGATCAGTTATACAAAAAGACGACACATGCGACTTTACTCCTATGTATCGACAAAACACAAGCCGAAAAAAGTGATGGCCGAAGTACACGACGGTGAAAACGGTCCGCATATGAACGCCCATATGCTAGCCCGAAACATCATGAGGCTCGGGTACTACTGGAACAGTATGGAGACCGACTGTCAATCATATGTCAAACACTGCCATAATTGTCAAATTTTCGGCAATGTTCAACACATGCCATCGTGTCTAATGTACATCATGACCTCGCCATGGCTATTTTCGACATGGGGAATCGACATAATTGGGAAAGTGAGAGGTCACTGTTTTATTTTGGTGGCTATCGACTATTTCACCAAATGGGTCGAAGCTGAGTCATATCGTGTCTTAAAATCATATGTCGGTACGGGATCCCACACAAATTTATCAGTGATCACGGGACCCACTTCCAAGCCGAAACCGCTACTTTGCTAGCGAAATACAAAATCCAAAGGCATACATCTTCGCCTTACCGTCCCCAAACAAATGGAGCGGTGGAGGCTGCTAACAAGACAATTGTCACCATACTTAAAAAGATGGCTGATAATTATCGGGACTGGCCCGACAAAATACCCTTTGCCCTATGGGGGTACCGGACATCAATTCGTACTGCAACCGGGGCAACTCCATATTATTTGACGTATGGCATGGAGGCAGTCCAGCCGGTCGAATTAGAAATACCGTCTCTGGAAAGCCAAGTGCCCGAAGCGGATTGGGTTCAAGCTCGATATGACTCGTTGGTTCTTTTGGACGAACGACGGTCTCGGGCTCTCAATAACATCCAAATATACCAAAAGAGAATCAAACGGGCCTTTAACAAGAGAGTTAGGCCCAGGAATATCAAGGAAGAGGATTTGGTCCTAAAATCGGTTCGTGCCTTACTACCGGCTGACCCAAAGGGAATATTCAAACCCAATTGGGCTGGGCCATACCTAGTCAAGAATGTTCTATCAGGAGGAGCAGTAATGCTGACGGACCTGGACGGGAATGAATTTGTCAACCCAACCAACCTAGACCAGCTGAAGCGCTACTACCCCTGAACCCTATCTCAATGTCATTTGCAAAATTTATCTAAAAACATCTTTTTCAAAATTTATAAGCAAGTCAATAAGTTAGGATTATTTATCCTACTGTCGCACATCTTGAACTCATAGTCTTGGTGTATTTCGAAATTGCAAAAAATCTACGCCCGAACTACGTTTGGTTTGATTCCACTAACTGTGGATACGTAGGCAGCCCCTCAAAAGGGCGCAACCACCGCAATAACGAAAAAGACAGGAACGGCTTCACTAATATAGTATTTTTATTATTCCAAAAAAAAACCGATAAACTCGGTAATTCAAAATTACAAAAAGCCACGAAAAACCCAAAAAAAAAACACACAACAAAAATAGTAATAATATCTAAATAATAATAATAATGGAGACTAGTATCCGGGCATCTTGTCCTTGCCCTTGTCCTTCGGGTCTCGTGGAGCCCGAGGTCACCGGGGTGGGGAAGAACGTTCCCGGATGACCACGGGAACCTCCTTGGCCCGAGTCCTCTTCTTCGACAGAGGATCTTCAGCTATTGTTACGGGTCCGAGCCGAGCCCGTATGTGCTCTGGCAACCTGTCCTTAGGACCAAGTCGGTCCTGAACTGATGGTCTGGGCCCTGCTCTTCTCTCCAAGTTTGTCTGGGGGCCCACTTCCCCCCAAGCACCTCTAGCACTGGATCCCCCGGTTCGAGTCCTAGCTCCTCTCGTTTGACCCGGCGTTAGACGGACTATCGGGGCTAGAGTCTGCCCTTCAGCAAAAAAAAGTCTATGTTATCCTTGACTTTCTCTCACCGAAGCAGGTCGAAGGCCTCATCGACCTTCAGGGCGGCGCGAGCTTCGGTAGTCTCCGCTTTGATCCACCTTTCGTAAGAATAAGACACCCAGATAGAATGGAGCAACTTGGGAACATACCAAGTAACTCGGGTATACCACCTATGAATCCATGTGTCTCACATGATGTCGGTCAGCGAGTAGGTTCACTCACAACTGCCTCGTTCTCTGGGATGCGCTGAGTCCACCCACACTGCCTGAGTATGCGATCAGGATAGAGGTGAACTCTCTGGCTAAGGGACAAAATCACCTGGTAGCGTGCCTTATCTCCGGGCGCCAAACCCGTCCAGGAGTAGATGGGCCACCATGAAACCACCCATCGAATCAGTGGACCACGATGGAATGATAATTCTTCCTCCCAGTATTTCTGGGTAATAAGGCAGGATGAGTCGGTAGGCCGTCTCCTCGTCATCACTTGGTTGAACCAATATTGGCTCGGGTTGGGAGGAGGCTCGATCATTGACAACCTCTCAAATAGCTAGAGCTGAAAAGAAAAGCAACGCTCATAAGATTCCGGAACGATTTAGAAATCCGCCCAGAGGCACTCGATCGAGTGCCGAGGTCACTCGATCGAGTAACACCCCCTAAAACGAGGCAGTAGGCTCCTTTACGAGGGCACTCGATCGAGTGCCAGTGTGACTCGATCGAGTGCCCCCTGTAGCAGTATATCGCGAAAAAAAAAAAATCGGAAAAAAATCAAAAGAAAAAGGAAAAGCGATATACCTGCAGCAGGCGGGTGCTCCCAGTGAAACGGGCTGACTCATCCCTCTTGCGGTTGTCCAGACCCTGAATAATTTCCCCCGTGATCAACCACGCGGGACTATATTCCGTCTCCATAAGGTCGGCAATGACGAGAAGACGAACGCTGCCCATACAAGACAGCAGGTCCAGATAGCCTTCGAAGGCATACACATGCAGCATACAGAAGGCGAACGCCCTGCGGCTATGAATGGGCGAAACCCGGACGTCGTACGGGTTCATGAATTTCTCAGCCAAAGCAAGCAGAGAAATAGTATCCCCTTCAGTCATACGGGACACTTCAGCATGGGAGAGCCCTTAAAACTCCCGTGGTTTTCTCCTAGGATCCCGAACTAAGAAGGGGACGGCGGGGCGGAGCAGTGGGTTCCACCCTCCTATGGCAGCAATTTCCTCCGGGAGAGGACAGATTTCGCCCCGAGGGAAGGCGAAAACGTGATAAGTGTCATCCCAGAAGGTCAGACAGGCGTCAAGAAAATGACGGTCCACGTGCATCTGGCGGAACGTGAACAATTGAAAAATACCCGACTGCTTTAGGGCTACCTTGCTCGCATCTCTAATACGGTGGGACCAGTCTTGCAGCATGTCAATCAGACGGTCAATACCCATGATAAAATTTCTTAAAAAGAGATGAATTTTTTTCTTGAGGAGAAGAAGAAGTTTTGAGGGTTGTGACAAAGAAGGAACCAGGGTGATGTATTTATAACATCAAAACCCTGGTACATTCCCTGCAGCTGTGCCTCCTTGGCCCAAACGGGCCTAAGCATACAGGCCCGACTCATGACTCTTCCCCACAGATACAGGAATTTAGTCATCCCGAGCAGTCTGTCAAAATTCAAAAAATAATATTCTAAATTTTTCTAAAACTTTTTTCAATCTTCCAAATTTTTTTATTCCCCAGCGCGAGTCGTGTTTTGCCTAAGTGTTGCATACAAAGCTTTATGTAACTGATACAGGTACAACTCAAGGCTTCAGAAGCAAGCCCGCACAGCTCATATTTTTCCCCAGCGGAAGGTCTAAAGACGACATCTTCCCAATTTAGCACGGGATGGGCCCACATATAGGCGCACCCAGGACTTACGTAACAAGTCTGAATTCCCCACGGAGTTATCATCATCCCCTCAGGTATGATTTCTGTCTTATGGCTGGCGAGCCCTTCACGCGAGTCTAAAGGACTATAAACGACCCGATCGGAAGTCTACCAGGTCATACTTGGCTTGGTAGCTACTCTGACTTTCGCCCTGTCCAAGCCTCAGTTAGAGTGAGGGCTCTGTAGACACCCGCATTTTGACTGCCAGGTGTCTATGGTAGTTTCCAAAAAACACCCGATGATAATCGGACGCTAACGTGCTCTAACGCGCTCGGATACGGGCTCGAAATCAGTAAAGTCCGGCATGAGCTTTTAAAGGAATACAAATCTCACAAAACCAACCTCAAAACCAGGCCCAGTGGGTCGTTCCGAGCAAAATAAGACTAATTTGGGTCAAAACCGACACCAAAAATAAAACCCGTATTTTAGCGACCGGGTCAAAACCCGGTCAAAGACGAACTCGACACATAAAAACGACCTGGTGCGCTTCCGGAAACTTGCGCCAAATAGCAAAATTCAAAAATAAATCAAAAACAATCAAGAGTCAATCATCCCAAAAATATCTCGCCCTAATTGATCCACTCGGTCGAGTGGATTGACCCACTCGATCGAGTGGAGCCTCAAAATCCGGAACAGACCCGTCTTTGAGGGCACTCGACCGAGGGCACTAGGGCCATTCGGTCGAGTGACCCTATATCGTGGGGTCTCTCTTATAAATACCCCATCAACTCATCACATTTCACAACTTTTTTCTAATCATTCACTACTTTCAAAAGCTACACTTTTCAGCCACATTAAGTCACAAATCATCACCATTTCGACATCACCATATACACACCAGTCTACATGCACTCTGAGATCGAAACTCATAAAAACTAAGAAAACCATCCTCCATACAAACCTCATACATATTGTGGACATGACGTAGGTCCACCCCAACGCGGCCACGCGCGGGTTTGGGTAGGCGAATGAATCTCGTGGTAAGATTGTTCTCGGGTTCAAAATTTAAGTCAAAATGGAGTCGCAACCGAATTTTGTGGTTATTCGGAACCATACGAGCCCACTCTATGTCGTCATGGGCTATACACAAAGTAAGCCCACTTCGATTTCAAAGTTTATGGGGCTCGTCCCTTTGCATTGTTATATCGATACCGTTTACACCGGCTTTCGTATATAAAATGACTCTCGTGCGCCAAGGGTTTCGGACATCCGGAAACCAAGGTTCTGAGTAAGGGGTGAGGGTACGTGTTGGGAAGCCCACTAAGGACACCCAACCCCGCCCGCACATGGCGGCCTCTACTAAGACATCATTCGTGTTCGTGTACGCGCGCTAGTAAAATAATTAAATGATATGCAAACAGCGTTTTCGGGCTAAGCATGTGAATAGTATGTAAACTACGTCATTTAATGCATCTTGATTATGGTCGAAATGATTTAGCATGCGAGGTTCATTTATAAAGCGATAAGCAAGTAAATAAACGAAACTCAAAAGTAAATAACGTACAAGTTACACGGGCGGAAATACAACTCGGAATTCACAATACAACGATACATAAAAATAACAAACGAAATAATAAAAGGCAATATAATGATGGAAATGGACCCGTATGTAAACTAGACCGCGAAATATGTAGATGGACTAACCCTGATTAAATGTACATTATGTTGTATATCAAACGGAGGACGGAGACATGGGACTTTGACGTATTGCTAGTCCGATCCCACTTCTCTAAGCCTTGTCCCGACTTATCACTTCGAAGAAGATCGGTCAAAGTCGTTCTACGTGTCGTGAAATGCGTGAGTTTTGAAGAAAGGAGGGTCACGTGATTGTCTTTACACGTGATGACTAGAGTCGTAAAAAGACGAGGCTTGAAATGTGTGTCAAAGCTCTCGGTTTTCTGGGTTACAGGACCCACTCGATCGAGTCGTGAGCTGACTCGGTCGAGTGCGTCCTTTACGTAGCTACTGTCCGGTTTTTTGGGTGCTACTCGATCGAGTAGCCTACGTACTCGGTCGAGTAGCCCTTGTACGAGTGGTAACTCATTTCATTTTTGATTGAAAATCGATGGTTGGCCAAATCAAATATAAATATCGCACGATTTGTGTTTAACTTGGCCTATGGTGTTATAATCGTGTATGTACGATTATAATACCGTTATCGGAATTTTATGAAAACGTTTTCGTTAGATTAAAAAAAAATTGAATTAGTGATGAAATGCTTCCCTCTACGTCACGACATTGGAACTAACCCTTTCGGATTATGTGATGTCGGTTTTCGTGTCAACGGGTTTCGCACTAATTGTAGAAATGGGATCAAATACGTTCAACTATGACCGATTGCGATCTCGTCACGCACTTGAGTACGTTGGGGCGGGGCTCCTCGAAAGGGCTCCACCTCGTCGTTGCTCGTAAAGGGATTAGACGGACCTTAAGTAATTATCATAGTCAAACGTTTTTGAAACCGAATTTTGATACTAGAGTATATATACGCGGTATGATAATGTTAGTAATGATAAAAAGATGATAAGGAAAAAGGTAAAAAGATTAGTGTTAACGATACTATTACGATTATGATTATGATACAGAATGCGATAAAGTAAATAAAAATGAGACATGATAGTAGAGATCAAGATGGGGTTTGGGACACCCTCAACATACATGCTAGGTATAGGCCTCGGAAATGGACTCGTAAATAGCGACGGGACGCCGGAGTATCGAGGATGTACGCGAGTTATGGTGTGTAGGTGTGTGTGTGTATCGTCGGTTTTTGAGGGACGACGGACTCGGTATTTTGGCTAGTATTGCTTAGGGTTGAAGCGTAGTGTGATATAGGGTGTAGGGTGTAAGTGTAGGGCAAATGTAGGTTTATCAAAACTTGTGAAATGAATGGGGTTAAGGGGGTATTTATAGGCCTTTCCCCACGACATAGGGGCACTCGATCGAGTGGCCCGAGTGCACTCGATCGAGTGCCCCTAGTGCACTCGATCGAGTGCCCTTGCAAACGGGCCAAACCCGGTTTTTGGCGCTCCACTCGACCGAGTGGGTCAATCCACTCGATCGAGTGGGTCAAGAAAATCGAGACAAAATAGGAAAGAATTGATTTTGTTGTTTTGATTGATTTTTTGAATTTAGATTTATGCGCCAGTTTTGAGAAGTTGAATTTGGCTGATTTATGAGACGGTTTCGTCTTTGACCGGGTTTTGACCCGGTCGCCAAAAAAAGGGATTTATTTTTGGTGTCGGTTTTGGCCCAAATTAGTCTTATTTTGCTCGGGACGACCCACTGCGCCTGAGTTTGAGGTCTGTTTTGTGAGATTTTTACTCCGCTAAAAGTCCATATCGGATATTATGAATTCCGAGCCGAAATACGAGTATACCAAGTCACGTTTGCGTCTGATCATCATCGGGTGTTTTTTGGAGACTACCATAGACACCTGGCAGTCAAAATGCGGGTGTCTACAGAGCCCCCACTCTGACTGAGGCTTGGACAAGGCGAAAGTCTGAGTAGCTACCAGGCCAATCGAGGATCAAGACCTGGCAGACTTCCGGTAGGGTCGTTTATAGTCCATTAGACTCGCGTGAAAGGGCTCGCCAGCCATAGGATAGAAACCATACCTGGGCTGATAACTCCGTGGGGGATCGGACTTGTAGCACAAGTCCTGGGTGCGCCTATATGTGGGCCCATCCGTACCATTCGGGGAAAATGCCGCCTCGGGCTTTCCGCTGGGGAGATATATGAGCTGTACGGGCTTGCTTTTGAAGCCTTGAGTCGTACTTGAGCTGATGATGATGGCTCTGTGGGGAGTAAAACCTGCCTTTCGGGGCGTAGGTGTATCCGTATGCCAACACATCACATCTTGGATGTAGCATACCGGGGAGAAATTGGCTCCGTTGGGGAATGAAATGGCTGCGCGGGGACTTGCTTCTGAAGTCTGGGGTGTACCTGTATGCTGACACATAACAATTTGTATGTAACACATAGGCAAAACACTGACTCGCGCTGGGGAGAAAAGATACAGAAATTTTTTGAAAATGCCACAATTTTTGAAAGAAAATCGTCACAATTTTTTTTATCACAAAATTTTTTTTTAAAAAAAATCTTAGGAAAGCTCGGGACGGCTTGATTCCTATTCTGGGTTCTTTTTGAAACCAGGCCTGCGCGCGCATAGGGCCCAGCTTGCTGAGGAGGCAAGGTAGTTAGGGTTACAGTTAGGTTTTCCCATTATAAATATGGGAATCCCTGCTTCAATCTCTGCATTCCAACTCAAACTCTTCTCCTTTTTCTCAAAATCTTTTAGACTTTCAAGAAAATTAGGAATTTCTGTCATGGGTATCGACCATTTGACGGCTATGCTTCTCGCTTGGTCCCAGTACTTTCGGGACGAGGAAAAGGTTAGACTGACCCAGATGGGAATCGTCAGTCTATTCCCCCTTCAACGTTTGATAATTGATTCCCATTTCTTGGATGCCTGTCTGACGTTTTGGGATACTACCCATCACGTCTTTGCGTTCCCACGGGGAGAGATATGCCCTCTTCCTGAGGAAATCGCAGCCATAGGTGGCTGGGGTCCAGTTGTTCAGCCTGCTACTCCCTCGTTCTACCCAGATCCAAGGAGGAGGCTGAGGGAGTTCTTGGGTCTGTCTCATGCTGAGACAAATCGGATGGTGCGGGGAAATACTGTTTCCCTATTCGACCTGGCCGATAAGTTCATGAACCCTCGGGATGTAAGGGCCACCCCTGCTCATAGGCGTAGGGCATTCGCCTTTTGCATGCTGCACTGTTATGTTTTTGAAGGGCTGATGGAACTTGACTCGTGCATGGGTCAAATCAGGCTGATTGGAGTGGTTGACCAGATGGAGACTGGTCATAGCCCTCTTGGCTAGCCACTGAGGAAATCATTATGGGTCTGGATGCTAGGCGGCTTGACCCAAATTGACGGCTGACGGGAAGTACCCGTCTCTTGCAGGTATATATCTCGCGTTTTTTTTTCACGCGAAATTCCTGAAGTCCGTAAGTCACTCGATCGAGTGGACCTGTCACTCGATCGAGTGACACTCACAACGAGCTACTGCCTATTTTTGGAAGGCTTACTCGTTCGAGTCAGCTGCTGTACTCGATCGAGAGGGCTGTAGCGGACCATTTTGTTGCTTACGACGCTTGTGTATACTCTTTAGATATGGTTGTCGGAGAGGCTGTCAATCATAGAGCCCCCTCCGAGCATTCCCAATTATCGGAGCAGCCAGATTAGCTCCCGAAGGCGGCGGATAAGCTCGAGTCATCAGATAAACCGAGCTTACTGGGATGAGGAGCTGGTGTTCCATGGGGGTTTTTTGATCAGGTGGACCGTCGCTTGGTGGTTCCTTTCAAAGTTGACTGGATTGGCCAAGAGAGACCAAGCTCGCTACTTGGTGATTCTGTCCCTAGACTGGACAGTTCATATTTACCCGGATCGTCTCCTGAGGCAGTTCGGTTTGTCTCAGCGCATCGCTGAGACTGAAGCCATTATCAGTGTTTCGCTCCAATTGACGGATGCTATGTGTGACACCTGGTTGCAAAGATGGTTCACTCGTCCTACATGGACTATTCCCAGCCCTTGCCAATCCGCTTGGGTGTCACGGGCTTACCAGAAATGGACTTCTGAGGAGTCCGAGGAAGCTCGCAAGGCCTTGAACCTTGATGAGGCCTTTGAATTGGTTCATCGCGAGACGGCGAAGGATAACACGGACTTCTTCACCGGGGAAGACATTCCTAAAGCTACAGTCCGGGAAGGATCGGGTCTTAAGTCACAAACTAAGACTCGATCTAAGGAGGTTGGTTTCAGCAGCACACGGGGGCAGCCAAGCCCCCAGACTGATTTGGAGAGACGCCTTGGGCCAAGGCTGGCGGCCCGGGACCGACTGGGTCCGCGGGACTGGCTTCCTGAGCCCGTTAGGGCCCGACTTGGGCCTATTGACGTGATAGAGGATTCAGGCTCAAACAAACTAGCCCGGGCTAGAGAGGTTCCTGTGGTGATTCGGGAACGCTCTCCTCCGCGTCGTTGCCAGTGGACGGCTAAGGAGGCCAAGGACAAGGGGAAGGGCAAGATGCCCTGAATGCCGAGTCCTTTAGCTTTATTATTATTTAAGTATTATTACTATTTTTGTCGTGTGCTTTTTTTGTAATTTTTTTGAATTCCTGCATTTTGTAATCTCCCGAGTTTACCGGGGCTTTGAATTAATAAATGAAGCTTATTATTAAACTGCTCCTGTCTTTTCTCGATTGCATTGGTTGTACCCTTTTGAGGGGTTGCCTACGTATACGCGATTAGCAGAATCAAACCAAACTTAGTTCAGGCATAGTAAATTTGCAATCTCGAATTACACCAAGACTATTGGTTCAAGATGTTTGCGACAGTAGAATAAGTAATTCTAGCTCATTGACTTGTTTTTTGAAAAAAATGATTTTGGTAAAATTTGCTAATGACATTGAGAAGTGGTTAAGGGTAGTAACGCTTAAGATGGTCCAGGTTGGTTGGGTTGACAAACTCATTCCCGTCCAGGTCCGTCAGCATCACTGCTCCCCCTGATAGGATCTTCTTCACCAGATATGGACCAGCCCAATTGGGTTTAAATTTTCCCCTCGGGTCAACTGGTAGTAGAGCTCGAACTGACTTAAGGACTAGATCGCCTTCTTTAATGTTTCTGGGCCTTAATCTCTTGTTGAAGGTCCGTTGGATCATCTTCTGGTAGATTTGGATATTATTGAGAGCACGAGATCGCCGTTCGTCTAGTAGAACCAACGAGTCATATCGTGCTCGAACCCAGTCAGCTTCGGGCACTTGGCTTTCTAGCAGAATTCTGAGGGATGGTACCTCTAACTCAACTGGCTGGACTGCTTCCATCCCATAGGTTAGGTAATACGGCGTCGCCCCGGTTGCGGTGCGAATTGACGTTCGGTATCCCCATAGGGCAAAAGGTATTTTGTCGGGTCAGTCCCGGTAATTATCAGCCATCTTTTTGAGTATGGTGACAATCGTTTTATTGGCCGCCTCTACTGCTCCATTAGTTTGGGGACGATAGGGCGAGGAAGTATGCCTTTAGATTTTATACTTGGTCAGTAGGGCTGCAGTCTCGGCTTGAAAATGAGTCCCGTGATCACTGATAAATTCGTGCGGAATCCCATACCGGCATATTATCTGGTTCTGGATGAACTTGGCGACATGCTTAGCGTTGAGGATGCGATATGATTCAGCTTCGACCCATTTGGTGAAATAGTCGATGGCTACCAAAATAAAGCAATGCCCACCAATACCAGAGGGATTTATTTTCCCGATTATGTCGATACCCCAAGTTGAGAAAGGCCAGAGTGACGTCATGGTATAAAGCAATGATGACGGCATATGTTCCACATTGCCGAAGATTTGACAGTTATGACAATGTTTGACATATGACCGGCAGTCGGCTTCCATGGTATTCTAGTAATAACCGAGCCTCATGACTTTCCGGACCAGCATGTGGGCATTCATATGTGGACCGTTTTCACCATCATGTACTTCGGCCATCACCTTTTCAGCCTTATACTTGTCAACACAAAGGACAAGAGCCCCCTGTGCCGTCTTTTTGTATAACTGACCGTCGTTGGTACGGATGAACTGGGTGGCTAGCCTTCGTAAGGCTTTCTTGGCTTGACCTTCCGTCCCGGGAGGATACTCTCCGTTTGTCAGGTACGTTAACACATCTTGATACCATGGTTCGGGATCAGTTATCTCAATGTCTTCGATGTCGTGAATGTACGCCGGCTCGGACCGTCTTTCGACGCAAATTGGCATACTGGTCACGTGGTCGGGAATGTTTAGTAAAGATGCCAATTTTGAGAGTGCATCTGCAACTGATTCTCTTCCCGGGGCAGGTATATGTACTCTACCCTTTGGAATTGTTTCTCGAGATCCCTTACTCGTGCCTGGTAGGCCACGAGATTAGCATTCCGAGTCTTCCATTTTTGAAGTGCTTGGTTAATGACCAAGGATGAGTCACCATGTACCCGGAGATTTGTGATCCCCAGATTGGCGGCGGCTTGTAGCCATTAAATGCATGCTTCGTACTCTGCTGCATTATTGGTAACATCAAAGTCCAGTTTGATGGAGATGGGAGTGTGCTCCCCTTTTGGTGAAATTAGGAGGATCCCAACTCCGAACCCTCGAAAATTGGATGCTCCATCGAAGTATAAATCCCATGTTTCGGCATCGGTATGGAAAATATCTTCGTCTGGGAAGGACCAGGTGTCGGTGTGTCCTTCTTCGCTCACTTGGCTGTCGGCAAGAAATTCAGCTACTACCCGCCCCTTAATGGCCTTTAATGGTACAAATTTCAGGTCGAATTCTGACAACATTAGGGTCCATCTAGAAATTCGGCCATTGAGAATGGGTTTCTCGAAGAGGTATTTGATGGGATCCATCTTGGATAGCACATGGACCTCGTAGCTGAGCATATAGTGCCGAAGCTTCTTAGTAGCCCAAACCAGAGCCAAACACGTCTTTTCGAGCATGGTATATTTGCACTCATACTCTAAAAACTTCTTGCTGATGTAGTAGATAGCTCGTTCTTTGGAGTCAACCGTCTGAGCCAGCATAGCCCCCATGGCTGTCTCGGTCGTCGTTAGGTACAACGACAGAGGCAAACCGGGTTGAGGTGGCATTAAGACCGGCGGAGCAGACAGAATTTCCTTGATCTTGTCGAAAGCAACTTGGCACTTGTCATCCCATAGTACCCGTTCTCCCACTTTCAGTTTCTTGAAAATTGGTTCGCACACCATGGTCAGCTTGGAAATGAACCGACTAATATACTGGACTTTCCCGAGAAATCCCCTTATTTCTTTTTCGGTTTTGGGAGGTTGCATCTCGGTAATGGCTTTGATTTTAGCTGGGTCGACTTCGATACCTCGTTGGCTAACGATATGACCCAGTAATTTGCCTAATGTTACCCCGAAACTGCATTTTTGAGGGTTTAGCCTCATGTTGTACTTGCGTAGTCGGGTGAAGAATTTTCTTAGGGCGGTGATGTGACCGTCCCGTTCTTTAGATTTGACGATCATGTCGTCTACATAAACTTCTACCTCTTTATGCATCATGTCGTGTAATAAAGTGGTAGCGGTCCTCTGATATGTGGCTCCGGCATTAATGAGGCCGAATGGCATGACAGTGTAGCAGTAAGCACCCCAAGGTGTTGTGAAGGTGGTCTTACTCATGTCTTCTTCCGCCATCTTGATCTGATTGTACCCGGCATACCCGTCCATGAATGATAGAAAGGCATGATCGGCTGTGTTATCTACCAGTATGTCGATATGTGGTAACGGAAAATCATCTTTCGGGCTCGCCTTGTTGAGATCCCAAAAATCTACACATACCCGCACCTTACCGTCTTTTTTAGGAACCGGCACGATGTTTGCCACCCAGTCCGGATACTCGGACACTTGTATGAAGCCGGCTTTGAACTGTCTGTCGACTTCTTCTTTTACCTTGAGAGACCACTCGGGCTTCATTCGACGAAGCTTCTGCTTGACCGGTTTGCACCCGTCTTTGATTGGTATGTGGTGCTCGGCTATTTCCCGGTCTATCCCCGGTATGTCCTTGTAGGACCATGCGAAGACATCCTTGAACTCTTGGAGGAGGTTTATGAACTGTTGTTTCTCCTCGGGATCTAAGGATAACCCTATCTTAAGTGTCTGAGGCTCTAAGGTTGTTCCCACATTTATGGACTCGGTTTCTTCGATCACCGGGTTCCGGGATTCCCTTTGCTCTAGTTGCTCAATCAGATGCGGAGGTAAAGGTACCTGTTCGTCTGGTTTCACAATGTCATAGCATAAAATATTTTTGAAAGCAGAATTTGAAAGAGACAAGTCGTAAGCGGAACGGTTGTTATTATTGATTGAAAATTTGGAAAACAGCTCAAAGAGAGCAGCCATCTGATCATTGGTCAGTGGCGGAATTGGTAAGGCACTCGGGACAGACCCCGAGGCGCCAGCAGCAGGAATGATAAAGGGGAGAGGGGTTACAGGAGTGACTCTAGCACCGACTTCCCTAGACTCGACCTCAGACTCTGACTCAGACTCCGACTCAGACTCGGACTCAGACTCAGACTCAGGCATGTCTCCCTCTCCGGTGACCAGCTTGTAGATTCTTCCCTGACTGTCAGTCCACTTGACAGTCCTCCTCCAGGCCCTATTTCCCGTCTCGGAACCAACATCCGAGATCAGCTTGGTCGGGTCAAACCTGTTGCTGCGGAGAATCAAGTTGACCAGGTCTTCCTATGGAGTTGGGGCTATGGTGTCTTCCCCAAATAGTAGCCCTAGCGCGGGCTCAGCATCATCAGCTCCATTGGATTGGATGAGGGCGAACACATCATCCGGAATATAGTTGCAGTCCCGGGCCAAGTGGGTCCCGAGCTACACAGCATTGGGTTGGTATAGACCAACCTGAATAGCCCCAAATACCGGTGTGACAAAGTAGTCAGCCAACCGTGGGCTGTAAGGGCTCAAGTGGATACCCTTAATAATGTTGCAGGCCTTTTCAATTCATGCTCGGACAACATTGTCGGGAGTAATGGCATAACCGAGGCCAAAGTGAGAGTCTTCGTCTTTGAGAACCTCGATGATCTTCCCAGCTGGAAGGTCGGGTCGAGAGGTAGCCCCCGGAAAGTACCCTAGGTTTTGGAGCATCGTGTCGATACTCGTAGTGAAGTAAGGCCTAAAGAGGTACTCTTCCTCGATCATACCCACAAAATTGAACCCCCAGAGGTCCGTGCGTCCTGTGGCGTTACAGCTAGCCACAGTCATTGGTGTTGCCTCTAAAGTGATAACATCGTTAAGCAGAGGCATCTTGTTCTTTCGGTGGAGGGTGGAGGACACCGCCTTGACCGCGTGGATCCAAGGCCTACCTAGGAGCAGGTTGAACGATGAGGTGACATCGATCACCTGGAATTCGAGCTTCTTCTCTATCGGGCCCATTATGATGGTCAGTTTCACGGCCCCAGCTACCGACTTTGGGCTCCCATCGAAGGCTTGGATAGTCTGGGCAGTCGGGATATAATCAGCCTCGGTAATGCCGATGGCTTTGGCGGTCCTTAGAGGAAAGACATTTACAGCGGACCCATCATCAACCAGGGTCATAAGGAGGTATTTCCCTCGGCAAACCACCGTAATGTAAAGGGCCAGATTATGGGAGGCCCCGAATGGCGGTAGGTCGTCTTCGGAGAAAGTGATCATTGGGCCTCCCTCCTTAGCTTTGCCCTTCAGATGAGGCAGGACCGTGGCTACCATCTCAGCAGGGGTAACCAAAGAGTCAACCTTAATTTGATCGAGGGCCTTTGTAAGTGCCTCTCGATGCTCCTGCGAGCTAACTAGGAGTCGCCATATAGTGAGGTCAACTCGGGTCTTTTTCAGCTACTTCACGAGAGCCGTTTCAGCAGTTGGCTCTTCAGAGGCGACTTCCGTCCTGAGTGACTCAATGACGGTTGTCGGGATAGGGTCGTCCCTAGAGCTAGTGGCTTGATAGGGACGACCAAGGTGGTTACTGGCTAAGACTCGGGATTTGGTCTTTCGGATCTCCTCAGAGGTGATGGGGACAGCTTCCCCTTTGGCGAGGTAGACGTCATCCTCGTCGCCGAACCAGATCCCGTTCACTTGCGGGACAAATGGAGAGATAAGGTGAGAGCAGCCAATCACCTCCCCGGTAAAGATGGCGTGGGAGCTGAAAGGGTTATCCTTGTTGCTAGGCTTATCTCCGGGTAGCGGGATTTTACCGCTTTCGATCAAGTTCTGGATCAAGTGCTTCAGCTTCCAGCACTTCTCGGTATCATGCCCATTGCCTCGGTGGTACTGGCAATAGGCTTGAGCATTGTAGTTCTTGGAGCGTCGCTCGACCGGAACTTCAGGAGTTGGGCCTATCGGTTGGATTAGACCTTTTGAGGATAGCCTTTGTAAGGCATAAGTATAGGTAGTACCTATATCAGTGAAAACCCGAGGTGGGGTATTCTTCTTGAACGGGGCATCTAGTAGATTAACCGCGTCGAAAATGCTGCGGGTTGCAGGTTGGGGCTTGGTGGTGGAGGAGGAAGCCCTTTGGTACCCTTTGCTAGCGGCCTTAGTAAGGCCTTCCAGTCTTAGGTCGTCTTCTATCCTCATACCCATTTCAGTAAGGGTGGTGAAATTGGGTATGACAGCGTATCAGAGGTGAACCCGGTAGGAGGGTAGGAGATTCTTGACAAAGGCCTCCACCAAGGTCTTCTCACTGGGCTTATCGACCAGTTTCACGCTCTCAGCCCTCCAGCGTTGAAGGTATTTGGTAAAACCCTCTTTCGGCTCTTAGGCCATGACCTCCAGAGATCGCATTGTGGTTTGGATCTCGGTGTTGTCAGCATAGTTCCGAGCGAACTCGGTGGCCACATCATCCCAATTAGGGTATTTCTTCGGGTCTAGCCTGTAGTACCAGGCCCGTGGGTGCTTCTCAAGAGACGCAGCAAAAAGGTTTTTGAACATGGATGAATCCACTCCCTTGATGGCCATAAACTCTTTGAAGGCCCGTACATGTAGTAACGGGTCTTCGGTTCCCTCGAACATGGGCAAACCCGTGAGATTCAGGTTTGCGGGCAGCTTGTCACTCACCGGGGAGTATTCCCGACTATTCTCCCGATGGATATTGTTACTCCCAGTCAAATGGACTTGCTCTTCCAATCGGCGAACCGAGTTAACCAGTTCAGCTAGAGGTTCCGTAACCCCAGTATTTGGAGTCCTGTGCTCCACTGTAGCCAAACGAGTGACAATAGCAACTTGACCAGCCCTCATTTCATTTAGTTGGCTTTCGATGTCGGCCTGTTTGTCGATCATGGTGTCCACAGAGGTTTTCAGACTGCTCAAAGTAGCTTCCATCCTGCGTGTGTGTCTGGTTGCCGGCGGCCTGTCTGTAAGAACACCGCGTAATCAGAAACCGAACCCAGATCTTGGAATCAAAACAAGTACATACCGAGCTACCCAAAAGAGAAGGACTGAGTGAAAAAGACTCAAGAAAGACACCTAGACGGATGACTCGTAGGTGGTATGACTTCCTTAGGATTTCGGCCTAGTGGGCCTAGTCTCGTTCGAAGGAAGTTCCACGTGAGATTATTCCCCAGACTTTTGACTCGAGTGTATAGACGGACTTTCCTTTGTAGGGGTATGCCCTACGCGGATTGGTCGTGCCTTGACAAATAAGGCGGACTCGGGGAAACTCGTGACGTAAGATCGACGGAGTTTCGACGCTATAAACCTTATGCAAAGACCCGACACACGGATAGACGGTAGGTCCTATAACAGGGAAGATTTATTTTAAGAAAGTTGGAGGTTTGAAGCTTGAATATGTAAAGGGTGAATTTCCGAGAGTTCGAAAATGGAAAGCGGAATTTCGAAAACCAAGATTAGAATTTTGAAAAAATCAGAAAATCAAAACGGTATCGGAAATTCGAGAGTTAAAACGGGCAGCATGCCGACTAAAGAAAATGTTATTTTGAGTCAACTCGTTGATCCTAAATTTCGGCAGCATTCCGAGTTTTGAAAATTGGATATTTTTTGAAAGAATGAGTCCCGAAATGCTGCCCATTTCGGGTTTTCCAAATTTGGTCGTTTTGAAAAGACGGGTCCCGAAATGGACAGTATTTCGAGTTTTTCGAAAAGTGGGTATTTTTGGAAAGATGCGATTTTGAAATGACGATTTTTGAAAAATGACACGGAAACCAAGTAGCACGTAGTCAAACAAGCATTATAACGACGCTTATGTATGCATTACGCTAAGTCTCGGTCGGTCAAAATAGGGTCTATACCAACAACGATGACTTTCTTGTAAATCAGGACGGACTCCCTAAGCCGAGTTGGTCTTAGGACATGCCACATAACCCATACGAGTTCCACCATCGATGTCTTTAGCGCACCCATGTAGGAATGCACCGCGGTATAGTGGGATGTCGGTCACAAGTAACCGGCCCGGGCAAATTTGGGTTATGCATGAATCATTAAACTAATGCGCGTACACTAATATTCGAACGATTTCTCTTCGAGTCTCACCCTGGGAACCCCGATGACATGTGGTACATCAGGTATCCCCAGCGGAGTCGCCAAATTGTGGACATGACGTAGGTCCACCCCGACGCGGCCACGCGCGATTTTGGGTAGGCGAATGAATCTCGTGGTAAGATTGTTCTCGGGTTCGAAATTTAAGTCAAAATGGAGCCGCCACCGAATTTTGTGGTTATTCGGAACCATACGAGCCCACTCTATGTCGTAATGGGCTATACACAAAGTAAGCCCACTTCGATTTCAGAGTTTATGGAGCTCGTCCCTTTGCATTGTTATATCGATACCGTTTACACCGGCTTTCGTATATAAAATGACTCTCGTGCGCCAAGGGTTTCGAACATCCGGAAACCAAGGTTCTGAGTAAGGGGTGAGGGCACGTGTTGGGAAGCCCACTAAGGACACCCAACCCCGCCCGCACATGACGGCCTCTACTAAGACATCGTTCGTGTTCGTGTACGCGCGCTAGTAAAATAATTAAATGATATGCAAACAGCGTTTTCGGGCTAAGCATGTGAATAGTATGTAAACTACGTCATTTAATGCATCTTGATTATGGTCGAAATGATTTAGCATGCGAGGTTCATTTATAAAGCGATAAGCAAGTAAATAAATGAAACTCAAAAGTAAATAACGTACAAGTTACACGGGCGGAAATACAACCCGGAATTCACAATACAACGATACATAAAAATAACAAACGAAATAATAAAAGGCAATATAATGATGGAAACGGACCCGTATGTAAACTAGACCGCGAAATATGTAGATGGACTAACCCCGATTAAATGTACATTATGTTGTATATCAAACGGAGGACGGAGACATGGGAGTTTGACGTATTGCTAGTCCGATCCCACGTCTCTAAGCCTTGTCCCGACTTATCACTTCGAAGAAGATCGGTCAAAGTCGTTCTACGTGTCGTGAAATGCGTGAGTTTTGAAGAAAGGAGGGTCACGTGATTGTCTTTACACGTGATGACTAGAGTCGTAAAAAGACGAGGCTTGAAATGTGTGTCAAAGCTCTCGGTTTTCTGGGTTACAGGACCCACTCGATCGAGTCGTGAGCTGACTCGGTCGAGTGCGTCCTTTACGTAGCTACTGTCCAGTTTTTTGGGTGCTACTCAATCGAGTAGCCTACGTACTCGGTCGAGTAGCCCCTGTACGAGTGGTAACTCCTTTCATTTTTGATTGAAAATCGATGGTTGGCCAAATCAAATATAAATATCGCACGATTTGTGTTTAACTTGGCCTATGATGTTATAATCGTGTATGTATGATTATAATACCGTTATCGGAATTTTATGAAAACGTTTTCATTAGATTAAAAAAAATTTGAATTAGTGACGAAATGCTTCCCTCTACGTCACGACATCGGAACTAACCCTTTCGGGTTATGTGATGTCGGTTTTCGTGTCAATGGGTTTCGCACTAATTGTAGAAATGGGATCAAATACGTTCAACTATGACCGATTGCGATCTCGTCACGCCCTTGAGTACGTTGGGGCGGGGCTCCTCGAAAGGGCTCCACCTCGTCGTTGCTCGTAAAGGGATTAGACGGACCTTAAGCAATTATCATAGTCAAACATTTTTGAAACCGAATTTTGATACTAGAGTATATATACGCGGTATGATAATGTTAGTAATGATAAAAAGATGATAAGGAAAAAGGTAAAAAGATTAATGTTAACGATACTATTACGATTATGATTATGATACAGAATGCGATAAAGTAAATAAAAATGAGACGTGATAGTAGAGATCAAGATGGGGTTTGGGACACCCTCAACATACATGCTAGGTATAGGCCTCGGAAATGGACTCGTAAATAGCGACGGGACGCCGGAGTATCGAGGATGTACGCGAGTTATGGTGTGTATGTGTGTGTGTGTATCGTCGGTTTTTGAGGGACGACGGACTCGGTATTTTGGCTAGTATTGCTTAGGGTTGAAGCGTAGTGTGATATAGGGTGTAGGGTGTAAGTGTAAGGCAAATGTAGGTTTATCAAAACTTGTGAAATGAATGGGGTTAAGGGAATATTTATAGGCCTCTCCCCACGACATAGGGGCACTCGATCGAGTGGCCCTAGTGTACTCGATCAAGTGCCCTTGCAAACGGGCCAAACCCGGTTTTTGGCGCTCCACTCGACCGAGTGGGTCAAGAAAATCGAGACAAAATAGGAAAGAATTGATTTTGTTGTTTTGATTGATTTTTTGAATTTAGATTTATGCGCCAGTTTCGAGAAGTTGAATTTGGCTGATTTATGAGACGCTTTCGTCTTTGACCGGGTTTTGACCCGGTCGCCAAAAGACGGGATTTATTTTTGGTGTCGGTTTTGGCCCAAATTAGTCTTATTTTGCTCGGGACAACCCACTGGGCCTGAGTTTGAGGTCTGTTTTGTAAGATTTTTACTCCGCTAAAAGTCCATATCGGATATTATGAATTCCGAGCCCAAATCCGAGTATACCAAGTCACATTTGCGTCTGATCATCATCGGGTGTTTTTTGGAGACTACCATAGACACCTGGCAGTCAAAATGCGGGTGTCTACACATACACACCATCAACTCCTCCTACATATCTCGACGATTCCCGCGCCATTGCCGCCATTTGACGAACCGTATCCCGAGAAGCAAGAGCATGTAGGTTGAGGGTGTAACATTCAACACCGATTTCTCCTTCTTCCCTTTCTTTTCATTCTTTTTTTATGTACATTTATGTTTATGTATTAGTATTATAATTAGTCGAAAGTAACGACATGACTACTAACATCTAACATTTACTTATCGTATTCTAACATCTAACATTTATTTATCGCATCTAACAATCTAACATTTAATTTTCGTTATTTACATTTTTTCATAATATCACTACCGCGTATATATATCTACATATCATCAAAACTCGGATTTTAACTCGTTTAACTACGACTATTGCACAAAGTCCGTTTAATCCCTTTACGAGCCGCAATAGTGGTGGAGCCCTTTCGAGGAGCACCGCCCTACGCACTCAAGGGCGTAACGTGATCGTGATAGTACGTAGTTGAACGGGCTTAATTCCATTTCGAAGGATCGGTATAAAACCCGTTGACGCTAAATCGAGCATCGCATAATCCGTAAGGATTATTAAAGATGACGTAACGCGGAGGGAACTAATTTTGTCCCGGGCCAATTTAAAATGATTTTATATCATCTTTTCTAAAATCTCCAATAACGGTCTCGTAATAATAATATATGCATTATGAGTACCGAAGATCGAGTTGTATATAAATCGTGCCATATTTATATGCGATTCGATTAATTATCGATTTTTTAAATACATAAAACGAGACGAGTTATACCTCGTACAGGTGCCACTCGACCGAGTACATAGGCTACTCGATCGAGTAGCACCCCAAATCATGGGCAGTAGCCTCTTCTAGGACGCACTCGACCGAGTCAGGCCATGACTCGACCGAGTGGGTCCTGTAGCCCAGAAAACCGAGAGCTCTTTTTATCATTCGGGCCTCGTCTTTTAAAAAGCGACTTAGTCGACACGTGTAAAGTCAATCACGTGATCTCTTTTTCAAAATACATGCATATCATTGCACATAAACAACTTTGATCGACGGTCTCACTATTAATCTTGCGTTGACGACTCCTTAGTCGTATCCGACGCAAGATTAATTTAGACTCCAATTTATCGATATGATAAGTTGGGACAAGGCATCGGGAGTTGGGATCGGGCTAGCACCACGCCTAGGTCCCATATCTCCGTCCTTTGGTTAGTACACAAAATAATGTGTATTTAATCAAAGTATGTCCATTTACACGACCCACGGTCTAGTTTATACACGGGTCCGTTTCTAACCATTGTTTATCGTTTTGATTATATATTTCGATTATTCTATTTTATTGTTCGTTGTATTGTAAATTCCGGGTTGTATTCCGCCCGTGTAACTTGTAATCGATTTATCATTGCTTTTGCTTTATTTATTTGCGTCTTACCGCTTTCAAATGAACCCTCGCATGCTAAATCACTTCGACAATAAATTAGATGCATTAAAATGACGTAGCTCACATTTGATTCGCATGCTTAGCTAAAATGCTATTTGCATATCATTTCACCGAATCACTAACGCGCATATTAGAAAGTCAAACGATGTCTTAGTAGAGGCCGCTAAGTGCGGGCGGGGTTGGGTGTCCTTAGTGGGCTTCCCAACACGTACCCTCACCCCTTACTCAGAACTTCGGTTTCCGGATGCGCGAAACCGTTGGCGCACGAGAGTCATTCTTTACACGATTACCGGTGTAGATGGTATCGGTATCGTAATGCAAAGGGATGAGCTCAATAAACTCTAAAACCGAAATGGGCCATACTTTGTGTATGGTCCATAGCGATATAGAGTGGGCTCGAACGGGTCCGAACTCCCACAAAGTTCGGTGGCGACTCCATTTCGACTTAAATTTCAATTCGACTCATTCTCATATGGAGGTGCATTCGCCTACCCAAACCCGTGCGTGGCCGCGTCGGGGTGGACCTACGTCATGTCCACAAACTGTAAATCTCATAATTCTCATATAAGGCCCAATGTAAATCCCTAATCACTTTAACTTACGTTAGGGAAAAAAATACGTAAATTAAATTAAAAACATATACTCAGTGTACAAATTGTGCAATATTTTTGTTTCTAAGACTTAAAAACAACGTGACTAAATTAAATTATATTGAGATGTAATAAAAAAATATTCATCATCATCTGGTCAGTGTTAATTGAAAATTTATTTCAAAATGACATTATAGTTATCTGATAACTATAAACAAATTTAACATAAATCGACATGTCAATTTAAATAAAATTTATTATTAATTTATTTATTGATAAATTTATTTCTAATGTAAGCCTTGCATTTTGTACGTGGTCTGAACTAGTTGACTAATTAAACATTTATTTAACAAATAAAAATGCAATTTCACCTAATTAACTAATTAATAGAGTCAACGTAATTAAACACTTATTTAACAAATAAAAATACAATTAAGTAATTATACATAATTAGCTAATTAAACACGAAATTAACCATTTTAATGTAGTCATTATTTTGAAAAGGACAAAAAAGATGACCGTTCATCCACCAACGTTTATTTTTCTTTGCAAAATAACAATTACGAGTACATTTTGATTCTAAGGGAATCGTAAGTCAATAACCTAAATCGATACACCTAAGACCATGTATGAAAAAAAATTATTAAAATATCGTAAATTAATATAAGTAACGCATAATCAAAGTATCATAAATCATCCGGATCTATAATATGAACGAAGCCAAAAAGACGTCTACCCGTCTTTTTCTATATCAAACAAACCAACAACAATAAAAATTTTAAGGGATTTTCTACGTGATACCCCTGAATTTTTTACTTTTCTACCTTATACCCCTACACTTTTTACATGTACACATGGTACCCTTGTACTTTACTAAAAGTTTCTTTGGTACCCCTAAACTTTATTATTATCTTTATTGGTACCCCTAAACTTTTTTCCCGTCAAGTTTTGGCAACAAATTACATTTTTATGATCAAGATTAAAAGTTAAACGTCATTATATTAAACATACCTAATTAACCGATAATTGAACTTAAACTAACAATTTTGTACGTGTTTGCAGTTTATACTCCAAATCTAAACGAATTATATTTTTGACGTTATATTGTCAAATCAAATGATAACACTTAAATTAAGTTCAATTATTTGTTAATTATCTAAGTTAAATGATATTGAAGTCTTAATCCTAAGCAAAAAACATAATCTAACGACAAAACTTGATGGAAAAAAAAATCTGGGGCGCTAGTTAAATTAATAATAAAATTCAAGGGTACCATGTATAGACATAGAAAAGGTAGGGGTACCAGGTAGAAAAGTGAAAAATATAGGGGTACCGCGTAGAGTAATTAGTAATTTGTACCAAACAAGTAAATTATATATTGTTTAATCACAAATTAAACCAAATTAATAATTTTTTAACCAAAAATGGGTAAGGTGAGTCTGAGCAGAGTCTGACTGATAATGTATAAAATCTGAGGTGAGTCTGAGAAATAAATAAATATTAAAAGTTAGTGGAAATCTGACGTGACAGAGTCTTAAGACTTTGGAGAGTCTTACTAATAATGTTACCCTTAGAGAATATGGCCCTGTTCTTTTCGTCTTATATTCAGCCTGTTTCAGACCAGCGTAGCTTCTATCAGCTCAGCCCAGCTTCTATCAGCTCAGCCCAGCTCTTATCAGCTCAGCTCAGCTATTTTCAGCTCAACTCCAATAGTTTCAGCTCCTAAAAAAATAATTTTTCAATAATACTAATAATAATAATAATAATACTCCGTAATACTAATAATTTGTTTGGATCTTAATACAAGTTCCGTTTTTTTAAAATAATAATAATATTATTATTAGTATTTATTTATTTATTTATTTATTTATTTCTATATATGAATTGGAATATCTCTTAATTGCTAACCAAAATAATAATGATAATCATAATATTGCAATATTTGTAGAACAAAATAGTTGTCACTCGTACAATTTTAAGAAAATATTTTGTCTTCGCATATCACATAATATCGTTCTCTACGGTTCACTTGCTTCCATATGTTCTACTGTTTCATCTTCCTCTTGTAGTCCGTCTTCTTCGAAGCCATTAGCTCGCCATATTTCTTTAGCTTTTTTTTTCGCACTTTGTCCATGCATTTCTTCCTTTCTTTATCGTCCATTTTTGTATATGCCCTTCCTTCACTTCTACCATGTTGTACAACTGGTATACCAACTTTATGCATCCTTATGAAATTATGTAGTGTGAAAGCGGAAACGATAATTGACATTTGATACTTTTTTGACATTTGCGGCATATTATATATTATTTTCCATCTCTTCTTCAACTGACCAAACGTCATTTCAACTTTCATTCTTAAAGACGAATGTCGATAGTTAAAATGTTCAGAAATTCGTTGAGGTGGTCCATGTTCATATTCCGGCATATGGTATCTAGCGTTTGAGTCGTCAATAGGACACAAGTAGCCAAGTGTACTAATATATCCCGAGTCCACCAAGTAGTACTTACCTACAAATTAATATCGAGTATTAACATACATGAAAACCAATGAAGTAAACAGGAAAAAATCTTGGAAAGACCGACATCATATATACCTTGCAGTGGATGCGGAAAACAATATTTTGAGTTGGTCAATGAATCGCGCTATACTGTAAGATCGTGGGCAGTTCCTTCCCAACTGTGGACATGACATAGGTCCACCCCGACGCGGCCACGCGCGGGTTTGGGGAGGCGAATGAATCTCCATATGAGATGGTCAAATTGAAATTTAAATCGAAGTAGGAGTCGCCACCGAATTTTGTGGTTATTCGGAACCATTCGAGCCCACTCTATGTCGTAGTGGGCCGTATACAAAATACGGCCCATTTCCGATGTCAGAGTTTATTGGGCTCGTCCCTTTGCATATCGATACCGATGCCGACTGGGCGGTTAATCGTATATTGAATGACTCTCGTTGCCAATGGTCTCGGACATCCGGAAACCACGGTTCTGAGTAAGGGGTGAGGGTACGTGTTGGGAAGTTCACTAAGAACACCCAACCCCGCCCGCACTTAGCGGCCTTTACTAGGATATCGTTCGTTTTTTGTGTACACGGGTTAGTTCGACGGTTGAATGATATGCAAACATTATTTTCCTAAGCATGTGAGAAAAATAAATAAGTGGGTTGCTAAGTCGTTTAATGCATATTAAACTAATAACGTCAAAGTTATTTTAGCATGTGAGTTCGTTTTAGTCTAATAAAACGATAAAAACAAATAAAAAGCTACAAACACGAGAAAACGAGTTAGTAACGGTGAATAAATTGAAAAAGATATAAATAAATAATATGCATGATTTTAGAAAAGATTTGATGACATGTGATTGATTAACACGTGTTGACCGAGGTCGAAAAAAAGTATTTATTAAAATATGTCGCGAAAGTCGCATTTTAATATAAGGTTCGAAAAGAATTAAAAATAGAAAAGCGAAGAAACGAAAAAATAAGGGGGCGGCGGATCAGGCCACCGCGCGAGCCGCCTGGAGGGTGCGCGACTCGCGTGGTGGTCTGTCGGGTTTTTTTATTTTGTCGAAAAATCGTTAATTCTTTATAAATCGCGTACAAATATGGATTAATTTATACTCGATTTATATTTTCGATATTCGTCGTATTCGATATTCGATTATGAAATCGATATCGAATAGTCGGAATGATTTTATAAAAAAGTTTTGAAAAACTTGTTTTGAACGAAAATTGAAAAAAAGAATTTTGAACGAAAAAGATGTTAATTTTCTCCGCGTTAAAAATCATCGATTTTTTTTAAAAAAAGTAGTGATTTTATTAGCATCAATGAAAATTAATTTAATTTAGTTCTTGTAGATACGATATTCGACTAAAGAATCGATATCGTATTTTAAGAACGTTATAAAAAAGTTTTATTACCGAAAATTAATAAAAATATGATGCGACAAACGACCCATATTAATAACGCGAAACGATCGATGAAAAATAAAAAAAGACGGACGAAAAGAGGGGAGAAAGACGTGATAGAGAGAGAAAGGAGAAGAATCGGGTTTGATTTTACACCCGCAACCTACATGCTTTAGTTTCTCGGTATAAGGCTCGTCGGACGGTGGCTTAGGCACGGGAGCGTCGAGATGATGCGGGATGAGTTAAGGTGTCGGTTTTATGTGTATGAGAGGCGTCGGGTTCGGCCGGTTCGGACGGGTCGGTTTCGACGGATTTTTGAAGCTACTTCGGGATTCCTTCGGACGTGCGTCGAGACTATTTTTGCTATATATCGAGTATGTATGTCTAATAACTATGGTGTGTCGGAATTTTTGGTGTTTTCATGTGTCTCTTTTGTGTTGAATATAGGTCTTATTTATAGGAGTCGGGGTAGCCTTGCTTGTGTGGCAAGAAATACCGGTTTGGATAGGAAATATGAGAGTTCGTAAGGGAATAAACTTCTCGTTTCTTAGGGGAGAAGCAAACATCTCGGCTGGTTGGGGAGTGTTTGGCCGAGTATTCGGTTGTCTCGGCCGAGTATTTGGAGCTCGGTCGATGTCTGATTCGGTTTCCGGATAGAATTCCTACTTGAGATCGAATTCTATCCTTAAACGGATTTGTTTAATATTATTCGAAGCTGATTTTTTTTTGGTGTTTGAGTCCGAATCAGCCGTGTAGTGTCACGGCCAGCTCGTGTGACTCGGGAAAAAATATCTTTGACCGGGTTTGACTCGGTCGCTAAAAGACGGTTTTACCCCTGGTGTCGGAATCGACCCAAATTAGTCTCATTTGACTCGAAACGACCTACTGGGCCTGGATTTGAGGTCCGTTTTGTGAGATTTTGTACTCCCTAAAAAGCCTAAACCAAATGTCCATGATTTCGAGCCCATGTCCGACTCTATTAAAGCATGTTTACGTCCTATCATCATCGGGTGTTTGGTGGGACCTACTATAGACACTTGGCGGTCAAAATGTGGGTGTCTACAAAGCCCCCACTCTGACTGAGGCTTGGACAAGGCGAAAGTCAGAGTAGCTACCAGGCCAATCGAGGATTAAGACCTGGCAGACTTCCGATCGGGTCGTTTAGAGTCCATTAGACTTGCGTGAAGGGCTCGCCAGCCATAAGATAGAAATCATACCTGGATAGATATCGATAACGGCGCGGGGACTTTCTACTAAAAAAAGTCTTGGATTTGTCTGTTTATAGACAATCTCCATCTTGAAATTGCGTGGGAGCCTCTATTAGAAGCTGCGGATGTACCTCTTACTGATATATCCGATTCCTCAGCGAAAATGTTGCTTGAATTTTCACTGAGAACTTTGAGAATTCTCCGGGAGTCTTGGGATACCCGTCTGTTTTGCATGCAATATACAGATAAAACATCGACTCGTGCTGGGGACAAAAATGATTTTTGGTTGATTTTTTTTGGAAAAAACCGAAAAAAAAAATTCGAAAATGGCGGAAATTTTTTTTGAAAAATTTGGAAGAAAAGGAATGTTTGGGATGACTTGATTCCTGATCAGACTCTGACACGGATTCTAAAAAATCTCCTGGTTAGGCCTGTATGCCTAGGTGAAGTAGGTAATATCGCAAAAATTCCTATTCCAGGGGTGACTAGGAGAGGGGATTTCTCTATTATAAATAGAGAGTTCTTGCCCTTAATCTTCTCATATTCCAACCTGAAATATTTCCTTCTCATCTTAAAAATCCCTTTAGACTTTTTAAGATAAAAGAAAACCTTCTGCTATGGGTATCGAACATCTGACCGCGATGCTTCACGCGTGGGCCCAAGATTTTCGAGATGGAGATAAGGTCCAGCTAACTCAGATGGGAATTGTGGCTTTGTTCCCGCTCCAGCGACTTAAGGTGGATACCCATTTCCTAGATGCTTGCTTGACCTTTTGGGATACTACCCATCATGTTTTCGCTTTTCCCCGGGGAGAAATATGTCCCCTTCCCGAAGAGATTGCAGCTGTAGGGGGTTGGTGCCTCAATGCTCATCCTGCTATTCCTCCTTTCTACCATGATCCAAGGAGGAGGCTGAGGGACTTTCTTGGGTTGTCTCATGCTGAGACCTCCCGTATGGTGAAGGGAAATTTTGTTTCCCTGTTTGACCTAACTGATAAATTTATGGATCCCAATGGTCCCAGGATTTCTTCTATCCATAGGCTTTTGCCTTCTGTATGCTGCATCGATACGCTTTTGAAGGTCGGATGGATGCTGACTCATGTTTAGGCGAGATCAGGCTAATCAGCATAGTGGATCAAATGGAGGCAGGTTACAGCCCAGCCTGGCTGATAACTGGGGAGATCATCATGGGCCTTGATGCGAGGAGACTTGATCCAGATCGGCAATTAACGGGCGGCATTCGTCTTCTGCAGGTATTTGACCTTTTTTCTCTTTTTTCGAAGATTTTTACGAAAAAAAAATTTAAAAAAAATTCCGAAATTTTTTTTTTTGATTTTCGAATTTTTATTTTGAATTTTCCGAACTTCCGATTTTTTGATTTTTTTTTTTTTGAATTTCCGAAAAAATTTAATTTTTCGAAAAAAAAAATTTTGAATTTTTTTCGGAATTTTTTTATTTTTCGAAATTTTTTGCAGATTTGGTTATCCGAGCGCCTGTCAATTATAGAGCCCCCGACGAGCATATCCAGATATCGAAGCTGTCAGATAGGCTCACGGTCTCGACGAATCAGCTCCAATCATCTCATAAATCGGAAGTATTGGGATGAAGAGTTAAAATTCCATGGCGGGCCCTTGATTAGGTGGAACGTGATCTGGTGGTTCCTCTCGAAGATGACGGGCCTAGCTAAAAGAGATAAAGCCCGTTACCTGGTGATTTTGTCCTTGGACTGGACCGTCCATATTTACCCAGATCGTCTTCTAAGGCAGTTTGGTTCATTTCAGCAGATCCCCGAAACTGAAGCAATTATTAGCGTTTCGGTCCAATTGACGGACGCTATGTGTGACACATGGCTACAACGCTGGTTTACCCGTGTGATGTGGACTATACCTCGTCCTTGCCAGACCGCTTGGGTTTCCGAATCATATCTTAAATGGGCTTCTGAAGAATCTAAAGAGGCCCGTGAAGCTTTAAAGACCGATGAGGCTTTTGACTTAGCCCGTAGAGAATCGGTGAAGGATAATAGATGGTTCTTTGAAGAAGAAACTCCAACTACCTTTGTCGGGCCGGAGTCAGGTTCTAAGTCAAAGACTAAGACTCGAGCTAAAGAGACCGGTGCTAGTGACTTAGAGAGAAGGCTCAGACCTAAGCTAGCGGTCCGAGACAGGCTTGGGCCGTGGGAGCGGCTACCCGAGAGGGCACGGATCCGGCTAGGACCGACCGAGGTGACCGGGGAATCAAGTTCGAAGAAACGAGCCCGGGTTAAGCAGATTCCCTTGGTGATTCGGGGGCGTTCACCTCCACGCCGACATCGGTGGACCGAAAAAGAGGCTAAGGACAAAGGAAAGGGAAAAATGCCTTCGATTTTTTTTATTATTTAAATATTAGTATTATTTGTGTGTTGTGTTTTGTTTTTTTTTTTTTGGATTTTTTTTGTAGAAATTTTTTTTTTGAGAAAAATAAAGAAAGTTTATTAGAAACTGTTCCTGTTTTTTTCGATTGCAGTGGTTGTGCCCTTTTGAGGGGCTGCCTACGTATCCACAAATAGCGGAATCAAACCAAACGTAGTTCAGACTTTAAATTGCAATTTCGAAATACATCAAGACTATTGGTTCAAGATGTTTATAACAGTAGAATAAGTAATTCTAGCTTTTGACTTGTCTTAAAAAAGTTTATTTTGAAAAGATGTTTTTAATAAACTTTTGCGAATGACATTGAGAGAAACGGGTCAAGGGTAATAACGTTTCAGCAGGTCCAGGTTAGTTGGGTTGACAAACTCATTCCCGTCCAGATCTGTTAGCATCACCGCTCCACCCGATAGAATCTTCTTTACCAAATAAGGTCCGGCCCAGTTAGGTTTGAACTTTCCCCTTGGATCTACTGGTAATAAAGCTCGTACGGACTTGAGAACCAGATCTCCCTCTTTGATGTTCCTGGGCCTTACCCTTTTGTTGAAAGCCCGTTGGATTCTTTTCTGGTAGATCTGTATGTTATTGAGGGCACGAGATCGCCGTTCGTCTAGAAGTACTAGCGAGTCATATCGTGCTCGAACCCAATCGGCTTCTGGTACTTGACTTTCGAGTAGGATTCTGAGTGACGGTACCTCCAGCTCGACAGTTTGGACCGCTTCCATCCCGTATGTAAGGTAATACGGTGTTGCCCCGGTCGCAGTACGAATCGAGGTTCGATATCCCCAAAGGGCAAATGGTATCTTATCGGGCCAGTCCCGATAATTGTCAGCCATCTTTTTGAGTATGGTGACAATGGTTTTGTTAGCTGCTTCTACCGCTTTATTGGTTTGGGGTCGGTAGGGTGAAGACGTATGTCTTTGGATCTTGTATTTGGCTAACAAGGCTGCCGTCTCGGCCTGAAAGTGGGTCCCGTGGTCACTGATGAATTCATGAGGGATCCCATATCGGCATATTATCTTGTTTTGGATAAATTTGGCAACGTGGCTGGCGTTGAGAATACGGTAGGATTCCGCTTCGACCCATTCGGTGAAATAGTCGATTGCTACCAAAATGAAACAGTGTCCTCCGGTTCCCGAGGGGTTTATCTTTCCGATTATGTCGATTCCCCACGTTGAAAATGGCCAGGGTGACGTCATGATATACAGCAAGGATGGTGGCATGTGTTGTACATTAGCGAAAATCTGGCAATTATGGCAATGTCTGACATATAGCTGGCAATCGGTTTCCATGTTGTTCCAGTAATATCCGAGTCTCATGATCTTCCGGACTAGCATCTGGGCGTTCATGTGAGGACCACACTCACCGTCATGTACTTCGGCCATGACCTTTTCAGCATTACCCTTGTCGACACATAAAAGGAGAGCCCCCTGTGGTGTCTTTTTGTAAAGTTGCCCGTCGTCGGTACGGACGAACTGGGTTGCTAGCCTACGCAAGGCCTTTTTGGCTCGATTATCGGCCCCGGGTGGATACTCCCCGGTTGTCAAATACATCTGGATTGCCTTGTACCATGGCTCGGGATCGGGTATCTCAATATCCTCGATGTCATGGATATATGCTGGCGCGGATCGTCTTTCGACGCAAATCGGCATGCTGGCCATATGATCGAGAATATTTAGTAAAGACACCAGTTTTGAAAGTGCGTCTGCGAACTGATTTTCTTCCCGAGGTAGGTATATGTATTCTACCTTTTGGAATTGTTTCTCGAGATCCCTTACTCGTGCCTGGTAGGCCACGAGATTGGCATTTCGGGTTTTCCATTTTTTGGAGTGCTTGGTTAATGACCAGTGATGAGTCGCCGTGTACTCGGACGTTTGTGACCCCTAAATCGGCGGCGGCTTGTAGCCCGTGGATACATGCTTCATACTCAGCAGCGTTATTGGTGACGTCAAAGTCCAATTTGATAGACACGGGAGTATGTTCCCCTCTTGGCGAGATTAGGAGGATCCCGACTCCAAATCCTCGGAAGTTGGATGCCCAGTCAAAGTATAAGTCCCACGTTTCGGTGTCAGTATGGAAAATATCTTCATCCGGGAAGGACCAAGTGTCGGTGTGTCCTTCTTCGGTTACGGGACTGTCGGCGAGAAATTCGGCTACTATTCGGCCCTTTATGGCTTTCAATGGTACGAACTTTAGATCGAATTCTGCCAACATCAGAGTCCATCTCGATATCCTGCCGTTGAGAATGGGCTTTTCGAAAAGGTATTTGATCGGGTCCATTCTTTACAGTACCTGTACCTCGTAGCTGAGCATGTAATGTCGGAGCTTTTTAGTGGCCCAGACCAGTGCTAAACACGTCTTTTCGAGCATGGTGTACTTACACTCGTACTCTAAAAACTTCTTGCTGATGTAGTATATTGCTCGTTCTTCGGAGTTGACCGTTTGAGCTAACATAGCCCCCATGGCTGTCTCTGTCGTGGTTAGGTACAACGACAAAGGTAAACCGTGCTGAGGTGGCATTAGGACCGGCGGTGAAGACAAGATTTCTTTGATTCTGTCAAAGGCTGCTTGACACTTGTCGTCCCATAGTAACCGTTCCCCTATTTTCAGCTTTTTGAAGAATGGTTCACACACCATGGTCAGTTTTGAAATGAACCTGCTGATATATTGGACTTTTCCGAGAAAACCTCTTATCTCCTTTTCGGTCTTAGGAGGTTGCATCTCGGTGATGGCCTTGATTTTAGCTGGATCGACTTCGATACCGCGTTGGCTGACGATGTGACCCAGTAACTTGCCAGAGGTTACCCCGAAACTGCATTTCTAAGGGTTTAGTCTCATGTTGTATTTGCGTAATCGGGTGAAAAATCTTCTCAGGGCGGTGATGTGACCGTCCCTGTGCTTGGATTTGACGATCATGTCGTCTACGTAAACTTCCACTTCCTTATGCATCATATCATGTAATAAAGTTGTGGCGGTTCGTTGATAGGTGGCCCAGGCATTAATGAGACCAAATGGCATGACGGTATAGCAATAAGTACCCCAAGGTGTAATGAAGGTGGTCTTATCCATATCTTCCTCTGCCATTTTTATTTGATTGTACCCGGCATACCCGTCCATGAATGATAGAAGGGCATGATCAGCTGTGTTGTCCACCAGTATATCGATGTGTGGTAACGGGAAATCGTCTTTCGGGCTCGCCTTGTTAAGATCCCGAAAGTCCACGCAGACACGCACTTTATCATCTTTTTTAGGGACCGGTACGATGTTTGAAACCCAATCTGGATACTCGGAGACTCGTATGAACCCAGCCTTGAATTGTTTATCGACTTCCTCCTTGACTTTGAGGGAGCATTCGGGCCTCATGCGTCGGAGTTTCTGCTTAACCGGTTTGAACCCTTCCTTGATCGGTATATGGTGCTCGGCTATTTTGCGGTCTATCCCCGGCATGTCCTTGTAGGACCATGCGAAGACGTCTTTGAACTCTTGAAGGAGATCAATGAATTGTTGTTTCTCCCTGGGATCTAGAGATAACCCTATCTTAAGCATCTGAGGTTCTAAGGTTGTTCCCACGTTGATAGATTCGGTTTCTTCGATTACCGGATTGCGGGATTCCCTCTGCTCTAGTTGCTCGATCAGATGTGGAGGTAAGGACACCTGTTCGTCGGGTTTCTCAATGTCATTACATAGAATATTTTGAAAATTTAGGAATTTTTGAAAATGAGACAAGTCGTAAGCAGAATGATTGTTATTATTCATAAATTGAGAGAAAAGCTCGAAAAGAGCTGCCATCTGATCGCTAGTCTGTAGCGGGATAGGTAGGGTGCCCGGGACAGACCCCGAAGCACCAGGAAAAGCTAAAGGGAGAGGGGGAGTTACAGGACTGACCCTAGCACCGGACTCACTAGACTCGATCTCAGACTCTGACTCGGACTCTGACTCAGACTCAGACTCAGATTCTGGCATTTCTCCTTCCCCTGTGATCAGCTTGAAAGTCCTTCCTTGACTGTCAGTCCACTTGACAGTCTTTCTCCAGGCTCTCTTACCTGTCCCGGATCCAACATCCGAGATCAGTTTGGATGGATCGAAGGTGCGGCTGCGGAGAATGAGGCTAACCAGCTCCTCCTTCGGTGTCGGGGTCGCGAGCTCCTCCCCAAAAAGTAGCCCCAGTGCGGGCTCAGCATTCTTAGCGTCTTCGGACTGGACAAGGGCGAAGATGTCGTCGGGTATGTAGTTGCAGACCTGGGCCAAGTGGGTCCCAGGGCGTGTGGTTGGAGGCCGATATAGGCCTGTTTGGACGGACTCGAACACCGGCGTGACGAAGATGACTTTACCGGTTTCGGTTTGGCCCATATTTTCCGGGGTCAGGGTGTAGCCCAGACCGGTTTGAACTCTCCCGTTGTCAAGGACTTCAAGGATTTTTCCTGCAGGGAGATCGGGCCTTGATGTGACCCCTGGTAGGAAGCCCAGATTTTGTAACATCCGGTCCATGCTAACCGTAAAGTAGGGTCGGAAAAGGTATTCTTCTTCGATGGCCCCTATGAAGTCGAACCCCCAAAGGTCGGTGCGGCCCGAGGTGTTGCAGTTGGCCACAGTCATAGGTGTGGCTTCTAGAGTGATGACGGTATCGTGCAAAGGTAGCTTGATTTTCCGATGCAGAGTGGAGGACACAGTCCTGGTCGAGTGGATCCAGGGTCTTCCTAGAAGAAGGTTAAAGGAAGAGGTCACGTCAATCACTTGAAATTCCAGCTCTTTCTCTATTGGGCCTGTTATGATAGTGAGTTTTATGGCCCCGGCTACGGACTTTGGACTCCCGTCGAAAGCCTGAATAGTTTGAGTTGTAGGGATGTAGTCGGCCTCGGTGATACCGAGGGCTTTGGCGGTCCTTAAGGGAAGGACGTTGACTGCGGACCCGTCGTCAATAAGGGTCATGGGCAGATATTTTCCACGGCAGATTACCGTGATGTAGAGGGCCATGTTGTGGGTTGGCCCAAATGATGGCAGTTCAGCATTGGAGAAGGTGATGAGTGGGCCTTCTTCTTTTGCTTTCCCCTTTAGGTGGGGCAGAACCGTGGCTACCATTTCAGCTGGAGTAGCCATAGAGTCGATCTTGACTTGATCGAGGGCCTTAGTGAGTGCCTCTCGGTGTTCCTGAGAGCTAACTAGGAGTTGCCATATAGAGAGGTCAACTCGAGTCTTGCTCGGCTGCTTTACCAGAACCTTTTCAGTAGTTGGCGGCTCTTCCGGGACAACCTCCGTTTTGGGCGATGGTTCGGTGATGATGAGGGCCTGACTGCTGGTTAAGGCTTTGGACTTAACCTTCTGGATCTCCTCGGACGTGATAGGGACTGCTTCTCCCTTAGTGAGATAGACGTCGTCTTCATCGTCACACCAGATCCCGTTGATTTGTGGGATAAACGGGGAAATGAGATGTGAGCAATCTATAACCTCCCCGGAGAAGATAGCGTGGGTGGCCAACGGGTTGTCCTTGTTGTTGGGCTTGCTTCCGGGTAAAGGGATTTTCCCGCTTTCGATGAGATCCTGGATAAGATGCTTTAGTTTCCAACATTTCTCGGTATCGTGTCCCTTACCCTGATGGTATTTGCAGTAGGCTTGGGCATCGTAGAATTTGGAGCGACGCTCAACTGGAGGATCAGGTGTTGGGCCTATCGGAGCGATAAGGCCTTTTGATGAGAGCCTTTGTAAGGCATTCGCATAGGTAGTACCTATGTCGGTGAACACTCGGGGTGGCGCATTCTTCTTGGACGGGTTATCAAGTAGGTTCACCTCGTAAAAAATGCTACGAGTAGCAGCGGCAGATGCGGGCTTGCTTGTTGATGAGCTGGCCCCTTGGTATCCCTTGGTGGAGGCCTTAGTGAGGCTTTCCATCCTTAGATCATCCTCGATTCTCGTTCCCATTTCGGTTAGGACCGCGAAGCTAGGTATGATGGCGTACCGGAGATGGATCCGGTAGGCGGGCAGGAGATTCTTGACAAAGGCTTCAACTAGGACTTTTTCACTGGGCTTATCGACCAGTTTGACACTTTCAGCCCTCCAGCGTTGAAGGTACTTTGTAAATCCTTCCTTTGGTTCCTGGGCCATTACTTCCAGGGTGCGCATCGTGGTTTGGATCTCCGTGTTCTCGGCGTAGTTCCGGGCGAATTCCGTTGCTACGTCGTCCCAAGACTTGTATTTCTTGGAATCAATCCTATAGAACCAGGCTCTCGGGTGCTTCTCTAGCGAGGAGGCAAACAGATGCTTGAACATGTCTGACTTGACTCCTTTTAGGGCCATAAACTCTTTGAAGGCCCGGATATGTAATACCGGGTCTTCTGTTCCGTCGAACATCAGGAGGCCTGTCAAATTGAGATTGGCAGGCAATTGGTCGGTTAGGGGAGAGTAGGTTCGAGCATTCTCCGTATGGATCGAGTTGTGGGTCGACAAATGGACCTGCTCTTGCAGTTTGAGGACTGCGCTAGTCAATTCGGCTAAAGGCCCATGAGCTTCATCTCCGTCCTTGGGCTTGTCCTGTTCGACGGCGCTAACCCGAGTAACAATGGCGATCTGATCACCCCTAATTCGGTCAAGTTGCTCTTGGATCTTGGCCAACGAAGTGTTCAGTTGATCAATAGCGTCCTTAGTCATGGTTCGAGTGTGAGGTGGCCTGTCTGTAAGAACACCGTGTAATCAGAATCGGACCCAGATCGAAAGGTGCATCCCGAGAAAAACGACTAGACTCGGAAATGGACTAAAAACCGACTCCTAGACGGGTGACTCATGGATGGTGGGCTTTCTTTAGGATTTCGGCATAGTGGGCCTAGTCCCGTTCGAAGAAAGACCTACGTGTGAGCTAATCCCCAGACTTTGGACTCGATTGTGTAAGTGGGCTTCCCTTTGTAGGAGTTTGTCCTACGTAGGTGGGCCGTGCCTTGACTAATAAGGCGGACTTGGGATGGGGTGGAAACCCGTGATGTAAGATCGACTGAGTTTCGACGCTATAGACTCTTACTACTTATGACAAGACCCGACACTGCTAAATACGGGAAGTCCTAAGAAGAAGAAGGTTTGAAAAGAGGATTTGAATTTACAAACCGAGCAAAGTCGGATTGGAAGGCCCGATTTTTTTGAAAATCGAAAAAAAAAACGGTTTATCGGGCCGAGTTTTGAATTTTTTTGAAAAGTTTGGGCAGAATAATTGCTAAAAATAGGCTATTTTGAGTCAAAATCATAAGTCCTAAATTCGGTAGCTTTCCGGGTTTGAAAAAATGGATAGTTTTCGAAAAAGATGCAAGTTTTTTTTGAAAACTCGGTTTTTTTTTTTGAAAAAGGGATGAGACACGGACCAAGTAGCATGTAGTCACGGAAACAGTATAACGACACCATGTATGCTCCTAGTCTAAGTCTCGGTCGGTCAAAATAGGGTCTATACCAACAACGATGGCTTTCTCGTATTGAGGACGGACTCCCTAAGCCGAGTTGGTCTTAGGACATGCCGCAAAACCTAGACGAGTTCCACCATCGATGTCTTTAGCGCACCCATGTAGGAATGCACCGTGGTATAGTGGGACGTCGGTCACAAGTAACCGGCCCGGGAAAGATTGGGTTATGCATGGCCCATTGAACTAAAACGTGTACATTACTATTCGAACGATTTCTTTTCGAGTCTCACCCTAGGGATGCCGATGGTAAGTGACTCATCAGTTGATCCCCAGCGGAGTCGCCAAATTGTGGACATGACATAGGTCCACCCCGACGCGGCCACGCGCGGGTTTGGGGAGGCGAATGAATCTCCATATGTGATGGTCAAATTGAAATTTAAATCGAAGTAGGAGTCGCCACCGAATTTTGTGGTTATTCGGAACCATTCGAGCCCACTCTATGTCGTAGTGGGCCGTATACAAAATACGGCCCATTTCCGATGTCAGAGTTTATTGGGCTCGTCCCTTTGCATATCGATACCGATGCCGACTGGGCGGTTAATCGTATATTGAATGACTCTCGTTGCCAATGGTCTCGGACATCCGGAAACCACGGTTCTGAGTAAGGGGTGAGGGTACGTGTTGGGAAGTTCACTAAGAACACCCAACCCCGCCCGCACTTAGCGGCCTTTACTAGGATATCGTTCGTTTTTTGTGTACACGGGTTAGTTCGATGGTTGAATGATATGCAAACATTATTTTCCTAAGCATGTGAGAAAAATAAATAAGTGGGTTGCTAAGTCGTTTAATGCATATTAAACTAATAACGTCAAAGTTATTTTAGCATGTGAGTTCGTTTTAGTCTAATAAAACGATAAAAACAAATAAAAAGCTACAAACACGAGAAAACGAGTTAGTAACGGTGAATAAATTGAAAATGATATAAATAAATAATATGCATGATTTATGAAAAGATTTGATGACATGTGATTGATTAACACGTGTTGACCGAGGTCGAAAAAAAGTATTTATTAAAATATGTCGCGAAAGTCGCATTTTAATATAAGGTTCGAAAAGAATTAAAAATAGAAAAGCGAAGAAACGAAAAAATAAGGGGGCGGCGGATCAGGCCACCGCGCGAGCCGCCTGGAGGGTGCGCGACTCGCGTGGTGGTCTGTCGGGTTTTTTTATTTTGTCGAAAAATCGTTAATTCTTTATAAATCGCGTACAAATATGGATTAATTTATACTCGATTTATATTTTCGATATTCGTCGTATTCGATATTCGATTATGAAATCGATATCGAATAGTCGGAATGATTTTATAAAAAAGTTTTGAAAAACTTGTTTTGAACGAAAATTGAAAAAAAGAATTTTGAACGAAAAAGATGTTAATTTTCTCCGCGTTAAAAATCATCGAATTTTTTTTAAAAAAGTAGTGATTTTATTAGCATCAATGAAAATTAATTTAATTTAGTTCTTGTAGATACGATATTCGACTAAAGAATAGATATCGTATTTTAAGAACGTTATAAAAAAGTTTTATTATCGAAAATTAATAAAAATATGATGCGACAAACGACCCATATTAATAACGTGAAACGATCGATGAAAAATAAAAAAAACGGACGAAAAGAGGGGAGAAAGACGTGAGAGAGAGAGAGAAAGGAGAAGAATCGGGTTTGATTTACACCCTCAACCTACATGCTTTAGTTTCTCGGTATAAGGCTCGTCGGACGGTGGCTTAGGCACGGGAGCGTCGAGATGATGCGGGATGAGTTAAGGTGTCGGTTTTATGTGTATGAGAGGCGTCGGGTTCGGCCGGTTCGGACGGGTCGGTTTCGACGGATTTTTGAAGCTACTTCGGGATTCCTTCGGACGTGCGTCGAGACTATTTTTGCTATATATCGAGTATGTATGTCTAATAACTATGGCGTGTCGGTATTTTTGGTGTTTTCATGTGTCTCTTTTGTGTTGAATATAGGTCCTATTTATAGGAGTCGGGGTAGCCTTGCTTGTGTGGCAAGAAATACCGGTTTGGATAGGAAATACGAGAGTTCGTAAGGGAATAAACTTCTCGTTTCTTAGGGGAGAAGCAAACATCTCGGCTGGTTGGGGAGTGTTTGGCCGAGTATTCGGCTGTCTCGGCCGAGTATTTGGAGCTCGGTCGATGTCTGATTCGGTTTCCGGATAGAATTCCTACTTGAGATCGAATTCTATCCTTAAACGGATTTGTTTAATATTATTCGAAGCTGATTTTTTTTTGGTGTTTGAGTCCGAATCAGCCGTGTAGTGTCACGGCCAGCTCGTGTGACTCGGGAAAAAATATCTTTGACCGGGTTTGACTCGGTCGCTAAAAGACGGTTTTACCCCTGGTGTCGGAATCGACCCAAATTAGTCTCATTTGACTCGAAACGACCTACTGGGCCTGGATTTGAGGTCCGTTTTGTGAGATTTTGTACTCCCTAAAAAGCCTAAACCAAAGATCCATGATTTCGAGCCCATGTCCGACTCTATTAAAGCATGTTTGCGTCCTATCATCATCGGGTGTTTGGTGGGACCTACTATAGACACCTGGCGGTCAAAATGTGGGTGTCTACACCAACCTACATTGATAAATGTGAAAATTCGATCAAAGGAGCAAGCAGCCAACTATTGTGTGCTAAATTTAGACCGTTTTTCCCTCCATTTAGACCCGTTTTTCCCTCGTTTTGCGAGTTTTGAGTGCGATTATCGCCATATTTTGCGTACTTCTCGCATTAGCGTCTCTCTTGTGCGTTTTACGTGTTTTTGGTAGTTTTTCTATCATTTTGATAGGATTTGGCGCCGAAAATCACGATTGAGCTTCCACGAGCACAAGAGAAAGGAAAACCGTCCAAAGAGCAAAGCACACAACTTAAAGTTTAAAGCCATCCGATCGAACAAACGAAGAATGAGACAAGACTCGAGGCCAGAAAAATGACCGGGCGAAATTTCACCCGGTGAGACACCACCGGGCGAAATTTCACCCGACGGAAAAAAGTGCCTCCTGAAGATTTTCCGAGCTCCCCACCGGGCGAAATTTCGCCCGATGGTGAAGACGTGCCGAAAACGCGAAAAATCGAAGAAAATCTCACCGGGCGAAATTTCACCCGGTGAGAATTACTGACATGTCCGCGGGGCGAAATTCCACCCCATGAAGAAGCAAAGGGAGATTGTCTCACTAATGGAGCAAAAAGATGGATTTGGGCTTTAGGTTAAGGATCCATTAAGAGAATTACTATATATATGTTACCCTAATGCATTGCATAACTCACCTCTCCATTGTGCTAAGGAGGGAAGACATTACACCACTCCACCACCTTATTACACCATCAATTAGTAGTAGTAGTAGTAGTAAAAATCCTACAAAATTCCTAGTAGTTTATATAGTAATTAGTAGTAGATCTACACAATTCTCATCAACAATTGTTAGATCTCAAGTTTGTAGAAGATTATTCAAGGTTTTATTGAAGATTTGTGGGTTTATTGGAGGATTAGTGACAAATTCTCCATTTTATTCATCAAAGATTCAATCTTTATCTATGATAACTTCTTATTTCTTTTAGATCTTCATAGTTGGTACAATTCTCTTCCACTCTCTAATCTCCATTTAGTTTTTTGTGTTATTTTCTCATCATCATCTTCTTTTAATCTTATTAATTTGCATGTTTTGATGATTTCCATAATGTTGTGTGAGTAGATTTCTTGTTGGGGAGTTTAGGGATGAGGGCTTGGTTTATTTGAATATAGGGATGTTGGTGGGTTGCTTGCATGTTGGTTTATCTTATTTATGGTGTCATGTCATTGATGTTTTAGTCCGGCCAACTAGATCGACCTTGACTAATTTCTATCAATATGGGAAAATTCGGGGTAGGAATTACCATAACTAGGAACTCACCCTCATTCACCGCGAAAGCGGGTTTTTAGGCGAGTCGACCGACATTGTGACAAAAACTCGATCCCGACCTTCTTAGACCCCAAGCATCGAATCCCGACTTCTCCCTAACGCCTTTCCTTAAATTGATTACCTCCAAAACCATCAACGCGCTAATCTCTCTAGTATAGACTCGACCTCAAAAAGAAAACCCCCCTTCTAAGGCATCGAACACGACACTTTAAGCTTCACAAACACACACCGTTCCCTGTGGACCGACCTCGACTTACCACGATTACTTGTTTGTTTTTGTGATATTTCCGAGTCTATAAATATCGTTTGATCCCCCGTCCTTCGTTAACGATCGATCCGATTGGGAGGCGATCAAAATGGCGCCGCTGCCGGGGAGCGGCTAATTGTTGTGTTTTTAATTGTTGTGTTTGATTCTTTTCTCTTCTCTCTTTTCCCTAGTGCCGCGAGGTGCTAGGAGTCTCACCGTTTAATTGAGTTTTATGCCCAGGAACACGTCATCGCCCTTGTGGTTCGATCCGGAACCGGAAAGGACTTTTAGAGCATTGCGTTTTCGAGGAAATAACTCAACCACCATCATTCCACATCCTTCATTATCACCTCCTAATCTTAACCCCATCCTTCCACATTCACCTTCTACACCTTCTACATCACATAATCCCACTCCAAACAATCCTCCTACTTCACAAAATTCACCACCACCACCACCATCACCGAAAACACCACCACCAATCCCATCCCCTCCAAATCCTCCAAATTCTCCAAATCCTCCAAATTCTCCAAATCCTTCAAATTCTCCAAACCCTCCAAATTCTCCAAATTCAAATCCACCATCACCACCAATCCAACCAATGGCGACTCTAGGCTCGCATTCTCAACTCACACATGAAGAAACACCATCTCCCGTCGATTTCGGAGAGATTCCCGAGAATTACGAATTGAAAGCTTCTTTAACCAATGCGGTCCAACAAGATACATTTCACGGTTTTTCTCAAGAAGATGCTCAAGAGCACATCGCTTCATTCAAAGAAAAATTAGTAGGAGCACGTCTCAATGGGTTAACTTCATGCCAATTGCATCGTTTATTATTTCCGAAGACCCTAAGAGATGGAGCTCGTAGATGGCTTCAAGGTCATCCCGCTAATACATTTACAACATGGGCTCAACTATCTAATGCCTTCTTGGAGAAATATTTTCTGCCGTCAAAGACTAACCAATACCGCATGGAGATACAAACCTTTAAGCAAGATGAATTTGAAAGCCTAAGCGAGGCTTGGGAAAGATTTAGAGACTTGTTGCGCAAATGTCCACACCATGGAATACCCGATTGGCTAACTACCCAAACGTTTTACAACACCCTTTCATCGAGAACCAAGGAAAACCTCAATTCGGCCGCCGGAGGAGACTTCTCTTCTCTCACCGATGAGGCATCTAAAAATCTTATTGAGAAGATGGCAAGGAGTGATTCAAGAATGGGTCAATCGAGGGATTCTAGAAAGAAAATTGAAGTGAACTCATCTACGAGTTCTAACGAATTGAAACTCCAAACGGAACTTGAAGAATTGAAAAGGAGAATGGATGCCATGAATTCTAAGCCCACTCCTAGAGGTATTTACCAAATTCAAGGGAGTGTTCCTCCAAGGCAACCATCTCCTCCAAAGCTTTTAACATGGGAAGTTCAATGTGATCATTGTGGCAATTATGGCCACGACTCTAGCTCTTGCATTCCTAATGAAGAAGTCTATGTTGAAGAGCCAAATGAAGTTCAAGCTATACAAGTATATAGGCAAATACCTCAATTTGATCCTTTTTCTAATACTTACAACGCCGGCACAAGGTTTCATCCTAATTTCTCTTATGGAAATCAAAATGTTCAAAACCCGATGCCGCGCGTCCAAGGGAGTCAAATGAGGCCATTCAATCAAAGTCAACAAAGGCCTTTTAACCAAGGACCTCCAAAGATGCCCCCATATATGCCTCCTCATCAAAGGAGTAACTTCAATCAACAAGGTAGCAACTTCCATGTTCCTAACAACTACAACAATTACCAAAATCAACATGGTAATCACTTTAATCATGGATACAATCAAGGGTTCCAAGGAAATTCTCATGGTAACCAAGGTTACAATCAACAATCATTCAATCAACCCTCTCAACCTTATGGCCAATCAAACAATTCTCAATTTGGTCAAGGAGGCCCCTCATGGGAGAACTATAATGATTTGCAAAGGACCGTTGGCCAACTATGGAATGAACATCAAGATACTAAGGCAAGGCTAAAAGTTTGGGAATCACAAGAAGCAACAAAAGCCTTAGCCGCACCAATTCATCCACCCCATGGTTTGCCCGGTCAACCTCAAAACCCAAGAGATCCTTCACACCAAGCAAATGCCGTAATTTTGAGAGGTGGCAAAGAACTTGAGGACCCATATAAGAATTTGAACTTGAACACCAAGACTACCCCATCCAAGGTTAATCAAACAAGTGCATCACAAGAATCATCTCCTTCTTCCCCCAAACAAAACCGGGGAATACAAACGGAGTTTGATATTCTTCAAAATGCGGAGAATGAATTAAGAGAACAAAGAAAGAAGAAAGAGCAAATGGAAGCCGAAGAAGCCAAAAGAAAAGAGGCGGAGCGATTAGCCGAAGAAGAAGAAGAATCCAATGTTCCACCGCCTCCCACTTTTGTTCCTCCATTGCCTTTTCCCGAGCGAGCTAAGCCACACAAAGAGAATGCTCAATTTAGCCGTTTCGTGGATATGTTGAAGAAAGTAGAGGTAGCTTTACCTTTCACCGAGGTAATTTCTCAAATGCCCCTCTATTCTAAGTTTTTGAAAGATGTCTTGACTAAAAAGAGAACCATAGAAGAGAAAGAGTGTGTCTCTCTCACGGGTCATTGTAGTGCCATTCTTATGAACGAAATGCCAAAGAAACTAGATGATCCCGGTAGTTTTTCCATCCCTTGTCGGGTAGGAAATGTTGTTGTTAATCAAGCTTTATGCGACCTAGGGGCTAGTGTTAGCTTATTACCCTATTCCATTGCTAAGAGACTTAGTGTGGGGGAGATGAGACCCACTAGCATGTCAATTCAACTTGCGGATAGGTCCGTCAAGTACCCACTTGGCATACTTGAGGATGTACCCGTTCAAGTTGGTAAGTTCTTCATCCCCTCCGACTTTGTTGTCATGGATATGCCCGAAGACACTATTACCCCCATTATCTTAGGTCGACCTTTTATGGCTACCGGTGGCACTATAGTTGATGTTAAGAATGGAAAATTGTCATTTAACATAGGGAACGATTCGGTAGAATTTTCCCTTCCTCAAGCTCTTAAACAACCAATGATTGAACAAATGAATTTCATTGAAGTTATTGATAGTTTGGTTGAGTATAGCTTGATAGATGGTGATAAGCAAGAAGATGAACCATTTGACTCTCCACCTCTTGAAGAAGAATGTTTGCATGATGAAAAGGTAGAACCACTACCGGTGGGTAAGAGTATGGTATCTTCTCCTCCTAATCTTGAACTTAAACCACTCCCCTCTTCCCTCAAATATGCTTTTCTTGAAGGGACTAATTATCCCGTTATCGTCAATGCTACCCTTGATGGACCTCAATTGGAAAAACTCTTAATTGTTTTGAGAAAGCACAAAAAGGCCATCGGGTATAGCATTGCCGACCTCCAAGGCATAAGCCCAAACGTTTGCATGCATAGGATCATCCTTGATGATGACCACCGTCCTTCGGTGGAGGGTCAACGTAGGTTGAACCCCACCATGAAAGAGGTTGTCATGAAGGAAGTCCTCAAGTTGTATGAGGCTAACATTATATACCCGATAACCGGAAGTAAATGGGTTAGCCCCGTACAAGTTGTGCCGAAAAAAGGAGGAATGACGGTTGTTAAAGGAGAAAAGGGTGAGTCAATATCTACTAGGACTATTACCGGTTGGCGCATTTGCATAGACTATCGTAAATTGAACATGGCCACCATAAAAGATCATTTTCCCCTTCCCTTTATTGATCAAATGCTTGAAACATTGGCGCATCATTCTTATTTTTTTTTCCTCGATGGTCATTTCAGATTTCTTCAAATTCCTATTCATCCCGATGACCAAGAGAAGACCACTTTTACATGTCCCTATGGCACCTATGCTTATAGAAGGATGCCATTTGGATTGTGTAATGCGCCGGGAACGTTTCAAAGATGTATGATGGCTATTTTCTCCGATTTTATTGAAAAATCTATGGAAGTTTTTATGGATGACTTTAGTGTCCATGGTACATCTTTTGATTCTTGTCTTGAAAATATTGATCAAGTGTTAGCTCGATGTGAAGAGTATAGACTTGTTTTAAATTGGGAAAAGTATCATTTTATGGTTGAACAAGGTGTTGTCCTAGGTCATATTGTTTCTAATAGAGGAGTTGAAGTCGATAAGGCGAAAGTCTCCGTGATTGAGAACTTGCCACCACCGACAAATGTCAAAGGGGTGAGGAGTTTTCTAGGTCACGCCGGTTTTTATAGACGATTTATTAAAGACTTTTCTAAGATTGCTAAGCCTTTGACTTCTTTGCTTATGAAAGATGCCCCTTTTGTTTTTGATGACTCTTGTCTTGAGGCCTTTTGTAGGATAAAGACCGCTCTCACTCCCACACCGATTATCAAAGCTCCCGATTGGAATCTTCCATTTGAAATCATGTGCGATGCATCCGATTTTGCCGTTGGTGCCGTTCTAGGTCAACGAGTTGATAAGAAGCTACATGTGATTTATTATGCAAGCAAGACCCTAGATGAAGCCTAATCGAGGTACACCACAACCGAAAAAAGAATGCTTGCCGTTGTCTATGCCATGGAGAAATTTCGAAACTATGTTACCGGCTCCAAGGTCATTATTCATACCGATCATGCGGCGATTCGTTACATCATGTCCAAAAAGGAGACAAAGTCCCGACTGTTTCGATGGGTGCTCCTTTTGCAAGAATTCGACATTGAGATTAAAGACAAAGCCGGATCGGAGAACTTAGTAGCGGATCATCTTAGTAGATTAACGGTAAGTAAAGAGAGCAATGAAGAAGATGGTATCCCCATCAATGAAGCTATGAGAGATGAGGCCTTGATGGCCGTTGAAACTATTACACCTTGGTATGCCGATATCGTCAATTTCTTAGTATCTCAATTTATTCCGGACGATTATTCCAAACAAGAGAGGAAGAAACTACGTTATGAAGCCCGACGCTATTATTGGGACGAGCCTTATTTATTTCGCCGATGTATAGATGGAATTTACCGACGATGTGTCACGGCCGAAGAAGGATATAATATAGTGAAACACCTTCACTCGACATCTTATGGTGGACACTTGGCCAATCAAAAGACGATTGCCAAGGTTCTCCAAAGCGGGTTTTGGTGGCCTTCTATGTTCAAAGACATCCGAGCTTTCATTCTCACATGCGATGCATGCCAACGAAGCGGCAATATTACAAAAAGAAATGAGATACCCCTTCAACCTATCTTGGAGATTGAATTGTTCGATGTTTGGGGTATTGATTTCATGGGTCCGTTCACACCCTCTTTTGGTAACAAGTACATTCTAGTCGCGGTTGATTATGTCTCAAAATGGATCGAGGCCGTAGCTTCTCCCACCAATGACTCCAAGGTTGTAATCAAGCTTTTCAAAAATGTAATTTTCCCGAGATTCGGTATGCCTAGAGCCATAATTAGTGATGGAGGCTCTCATTTTAGGAAAGATACCTTTGAACACCTTCTTAGGAAGTACGGTATCACCCACAAAATGTCCTTAGCCTACCACCCTCAATCAAATGGGCAAGCCGAGATCTCCAACCGACAAATCAAGGAAATTTTAGAGAAAGTTGTTAATACACACCGAAAGGATTGGTCATTGAAATTAAATGACGCCCTTTGGGCTTTGAGGACGGCTTACAAAGCGCCGATTGGAACCACTTCTTATCGTCTTGTGTATGGTAAAGCTTGTCATTTACCGGTGGAATTAGAACACAAAGCCAAATGGGCAATCAAAGAGCTAAACTTCGATGAGAGTGTTGTAGGAAATAATCGCCTTCTCCAACTACAAGAATTGGAAGAACTAAGACTTGAGGCCTACGAGAACTCGAAGATCTACAAAGAACGAACTCGCCAATGGCATGATTCTCGAATTCTTCGTAAGGACTTCTTCGTTGGTGATAAGGTATTACTCTTCAACTCTCGCTTTAAGCTCTTTCCCGGTAAGTTGAAATCAAAATGGTCGGGTCCATTTGAAGTGACCGGAGTGCAACCATATGGATCGATAGAGATATTTAGCCCGGAAACCGGGAAGTTTATGGTTAATGGGCAACGTTTGAAGATTTATCATCCCGGTCATATTCGCGAGACCTTTGCTACTATGAAGTTTGGTGAGCTCCCATCGGGGAGCGTTGTTTAACCCTCTCGAAGTTGAAATAGGTTTGGTGGTATCCTCAACAACCACCTTGTATATATGTATCATATTTCTTTAAGTTTATTAGTTTTGTTAGCTTGAGAAGATCGATTGAAAATTGGATTTCATCATGGAGCAAAATTTGGATGAAAATCAAGCTTTGGAGATGTTATGGAGCTAAATTGAAGACCACAAGCATGTTTGTGGAAATTATTGATTATGTAATGTGAGTCGAGTCATATATTTGAATCTCTAGGTGATTATTGAAGAGCCATGAATTGGCAAGGCGGAAAAACGCAGCAGGAAGACCGTCGGGCGAAACTTCGCCCGGTGAGACTCGACCGGGCGAAATTTCGCCCTACGGAAAAGTTGCCAGAATTGCCGGAACGAAGAAGTTACCACCGGGCGAAATTTCGCCCAGTGAGATTTTGACCGGGTGAAATTTCACCCGGTGGAAAAAGACGGCAAAATTGATTTTCACGACGAAATGTCGTCGGGTGAAATTTCACCCGATGGTACCCGACCGGGCGAAATTTCACCCGGCGGTGTGTCTTGGCCGGATCACCTATGCTCACTTATTTACTCACTACATCTTCACTTTCCCTCCAACAAATTTACCTCAACATGACTTTCCCTCCAATACTTTTACACCAAATTTTTACCACCAACTTTAAACTTTCACTTTCCCTCCTCAAACACCCTTATTTATACCACCTTTTTCACCTCACTCATCATTTCACCCTTCCAACCATCACAAATTCACTACATCACCTTCCATTTCCCATATTCAACCTCCATTCATAACTCCATTCCATATTTGGGTGAATATTTATTTCGGGTTTTTGAAGAGGAGGAAGCTAAGTTTCGGGATTTTTCTTGCAAATTATTATCATGGAAACAAGGGCTCAAAGAGTGGCACGTAAACAAGGTATGGCCTCGACTTCTAATCCTTCTAAGCATTCATCTTCCAATAAGTCCGCTAGGCCTAAACTTTTACCGTGCCTTGATTCACCACTTGCTCGTATTTTCTCTAAAAAGAACTTTGAGAGTACGAGATGGCCTTGTTTAATCACAATGCAAAATTTAGGAATTAAGAACGATATTATAGAGTTATCGTCTAGAATTGGTACTAGTAAACTACTTGGTTTTGTGCCTTGCACAAACAAAGACTTGACTTGTGAATTTCTAGGTAGTTTTACAGTCGATAACCCGACCGCACCTAAGGAGTTCAAATTTAATTTGTTTGGTAGAAATCACTGTTTAAATATTTCCGACTTTAGCTTAGCTCTAGGGTTGCCCTCATCGGGTACCGGGCTAAGTAGACCCCTAAGTGATTCGCGAAGTAGTGCGATTAGGAGAGACTTGTGGAGGCGCATAGCGCCGGGTCAACGTGATTTCGAACCCAATTCTAGTTTTACCGCTGAAATCCGTAACCCAGCCATTCGTTATTTTGCTGAAATCCTTTCACACTGTCTTTTGCCTTCTACCGAAAATATCATTAACCTCAATGTGTGTGTCTTACAATTGTTATGTGACTCTTTACTCGGTAACCCTTACCCCCTAGACCTACCTATTGTCGTGGCGTTACACTTTCATCAAATTATCATTGACCAACGCCTCTCTGTCGACTGTGGTGGTCTTGTGACCATAATAGCAAGAAATTTGGGTTATTATACCGACCATCTTAAACCACATGACCCCCGTGTCTGGCTGGACGAGGCTTATTTCCCTACGTGGATTTTTAAGGTGCCTGACCATCGCCTCGTTTCTCTTAGCCATGACCGTGCCTTAATTGTCCCCTGCAAAAACCAAATCAATATTTATAACAGTCACAATTGGGACCTACCTCCAGGTCCCTGTGAATACCGACTAAACAACTCGGGGGATGTAGGAGTTTGGGAGTATGCCGGTGAAGGAACTCCCACGGCCTCCTTTGCGTCCAATGACTATTCAAATTAGACCCCCCTACGAGAGTCGGTTGATAATTTGGTTTGTTTGTGTTGTGGGTATATATGTGTGGTTTAGGTCGGTGAGTATTAATCATATTCAATTGTATGTGAACTAATGTTGTTCTTTATTCCCTGTCCCATCAGTTTAATCATTGTGATCATTTTTATCTTGAACAAAATTGCAAGCTGTCCCACCGTCCCATCAAATGTGGCCGTAGCGGCCTTGGTATTGCTCCCGGTCGCTTGGCGACGTGATTACGCCATTGACCCCTTTGAAAAATCCAAATTTTTAAATCAAATCTTTCTCAATTTTCTTAATCCGGGCTAGGAGACGTGACTACACCTATGCCCAATTTTTCACCTTTCATTTTCTTTTATTTTATTTTTCATTTTCTTAGCCACTTGGCTAGGGTCTAGGTGATGTGATTGCACCTAGGCCCGCCACTATCTTAATCGCTTTCTTTATTTTCTTTTCATTTTCTTTTTCTCAAATTTTCGAAAAACACAAAAACATTCAAATATTCTCGAAAAAAAATCCAAAAACATATAAAAAAAAATTATAAAATCCAAAAACATTTGAAAAATTATAAAAATCCAAAAAGATTTTTCTTAATTTTCTTTTCCACTTTTTTCGTTCTTCCCTACTTGTACATTGAGGACAATGTACAGTTTTAGTGTGGGGGAGGAGTTTATTATCTTTTATTTTTCAAAAATCTTTTCAAAAATCCATAAAAATTTGAAAAATTCGAAAAATCAAAAATATTTTCTTTTTCTTTTTCCTTCTTGTTTCTCGTTATGTTTCGTGTCCCGTGTATAGTCTTGTTCTCTACTCTTACAGGTAATCACCACCTTAATAGCGCGAATTGAAGAGATAATGAAAACACCCGCTTGGTAACTTCCTTCCTTCTTTCTTCTTTAATTTTGTAGAGGAGTTAGGTTGTTGCTATTGGAGGCTCTCGAAGTTGAGCATTTTGGTGTTGTGGTTTATGCTTGAATGTTGATGGAGTATGGAGTTCATTGCTTTACTTGTGTTTTCTTTTACTTGTTTTTCCTTTTCCGTATGTTTTGTTTTGTTTTGTTTTTGTATAGTGTGTCTAGGATTAAACCTTTTCGAAAACCCGATTACAAACTTATTACAAGAGTTTACATTCCATTATAAATAACCCATTGTAGATTTTGGACCTTAGTCTAGTAGAATGACTCTTAGGCAATGAATTTGTTGATCCTTTAGCTTTGAGTCCACCTTTTCTACTAGATGTTTACTTCGGGGTTTGCATTTGACCACCTTGACCACCCATGGAGGAATTAGGCCTTGGTTCCCGCATCCCGTTTTGTAGGTGACCTTGCTCGAACGACCATTGCACCTTTAGTCAAATCTTTTCCGCCTTTTGTGGGTTATCCGGAATGGCGCGCGTTCTCGATTACCTATTTTTCCTCCACCTATACATCATCACAATAAGTTTACAAAAATAACCTCCAAGCTTGGTTACAAACCACATCAAAGAGCCAAAAAAAGGGCAAAACCAAAGCAAGAGAAAAAGGGCACAAAAATATGAAAAAAAACAAGAAAACAAAGGAGAAGAAAAGGAGCTTCAAATGAAAAATCAAATTATCAAAAGTGTCTCCTTCAAAAAAAAAAAAAAAAAAAAAAAAAAAAAAAAAAAAGCCCTTTGATCGATTCATCATCGTGAAGTGCCAACTAGAGGACCGAGTCCCGAGGTCGGAAGATAGCGGTGATGAATTGATCCACCCCAATAATTGTAAACACTCCACCTTTTTATTTGGGCTAATTTAGGAAATTCGAGTTTTGGAACGACCCTCTTGGCTTAGCCAAAGAGAGCGGGACCGCACTTACCTACAGTGTCGAACAAATCCATGGTTCACCTTTTCCACTCCATTATACGCCCCGTAGTACCCCTTTAGAAGATTAGGAGGACCTGGCTAAGTTATCAACATCTATATTGCTTAATTGTCATAGTATTAGGCTTTGGTCCTTGTTTACGTGGGTGATTTATCTTGGAAGTCTATTGTTGTTTTAGGTAAGTAATCGGTGTCTTTCCCCGCCGTCTCGATGAGGGATTCGGTGTTTTATTTTTGCTTTGGATGCGTCTATTCTCTCGTGCTATGTGTTTCTGTGTGTTTAGTCGCATCCACCATTTTGAGCAAGCCCCAACTTGCCTTGCATGGGAGTACTTTACCTCATAAGTATTTCGATGTGAGTTGAAGGGACGGAGCGGGCCCGTTAATTGCCCTGTATCGGCTTAGCATAGTCTAGCTAGTAGTAGTAGTTTGTAATTTCTTTTTGGGTCTTTGCTCGAGGACGAGCAACGGTTTAGTGTGGGGGAATTGTTGTGTGCTAAATTTAGACCGTTTTTCCCTCCATTTAGACCCGTTTTTCCCTCGTTTTGCGAGTTTTGAGTGCGATTATCGCCATATTTTGCGTACTTCTCGCATTAGCGTCTCTCTTGTGCGTTTTACGTGTTTTTGGTAGTTTTTCTATCATTTTGATAGGATTTGGCGCCGAAAATCACGATTGAGCTTCCACGAGCACAAGAGAAAGAAAAACCGTCCAAAGAGCAAAGCACACAACTTAAAGTTTAAAGCCATCCGATCGAACAAACGAAGAATGAGACAAGACTCGAGGCCAGAAAAATGACCGGGCGAAATTTCACCCGGTGAGACACCACCGGGCGAAATTTCACCCGACGGAAAAAAGTGCCTCCCGAAGATTTTCCGAGCTCCCCACCGGGCGAAATTTCGCCCACCGGGTGAAATTTCGCCCGATGGTGAAGACGTGCCGAAAACGCGAAAAATCGAAGAAAATCTCACCGGGCGAAATTTCACCCGGTGAGAATTACTGACATGTCCGCGGGGCGAAATTCCACCCCATGAAGAAGCAAAGGGAGATTGTCTCACTAATGGAGCAAAAAGATGGATTTGGGCTTTAGGTTAAGGATCCATTAAGAGAATTACTATATATATGTTACCCTAATGCATTGCATAACTCACCTCTCCATTGTGCTAAGGAGGGAAGACATTACACCACTCCACCACCTTATTACACCATCAATTAGTAGTAGTAGTAGTAGTAAAAATCCTACAAAATTCCTAGTAGTTTATATAGTAATTAGTAGTAGATCTACACAATTCTCATCAACAATTGTTAGATCTCAAGTTTGTAGAAGATTATTCAAGGTTTTATTGAAGATTTGTGGGTTTATTGGAGGATTAGTGACAAATTCTCCATTTTATTCATCAAAGATTCAATCTTTATCTATGATAACTTCTTATTTCTTTTAGATCTTCATAGTTGGTACAATTCTCTTCCACTCTCTAATCTCCATTTAGTTTTTTGTGTTATTTTCTCATCATCATCTTCTTTTAATCTTATTAATTTGCATGTTTTGATGATTTCCATAATGTTGTGTGAGTAGATTTCTTGTTGGGGAGTTTAGGGATGAGGGCTTGGTTTATTTGAATATAGGGATGTTGGTGGGTTGCTTGCATGTTGGTTTATCTTATTTATGGTGTCATGTCATTGATGTTTTAGTCCGGCCAACTAGATCGACCTTGACTAATTTCTATCAATATGGGGAAACTCGGGGTAGGAATTACCATAACTAGGAACTCACCCTCATTCACCGCGAAAGCGGGTTTTTAGGCGAGTCGACCGACATTGTGACAAAAACTCGATCCCGACCTTCTTAGACCCCAAGCATCGAATCCCGACTTCTCCCTAACGCCTTTCCTTAAATTGATTACCTCCAAAACCATCAACGCGCTAATCTCTCTAGTATAGACTCGACCTCAAAAAGAAAACCCCCCTTCTAAGGCATCGAACACGACACTTTAAGCTTCACAAACACACACCGTTCCCTGTGGACCGACCTCGACTTACCACGATTACTTGTTTGTTTTTGTGATATTTCCGAGTCTATAAATATCGTTTGATCCCCCGTCCTTCGTTAACGACCGATCCGATTGTGAGGCGATCACCAACACATTCCAAGTTTTACCATGACGACCTCAAAATGGCACACCGTTCTGATCACTAATAATTGCTTCAATATGTGTTCCATCTATGGCTCCGATAGCGTCCTGAAAAATCATAATAATATGTAAACATTTATAAAATAAAAGAGTTAGATAAATTAAAGTTGTTGGACGTTACCTTGAAAAAAGGCCAGTAGAGCGAGTTGTTTTCTACCTCCGAAGGCACCTCTAGTAAATCACGATGTGGTCTAATGATATCATGGGACAATATTACCAAAGCATCCAAAACCTTTCTGAAATATTTGCATATTGTAGATACAGAATGTTTGAATCTATCGGCAACATCACGATAAGAAGATCCTTTAGCCATCATGTATAAACAAATTCCAACTTGTTCGTCTACTTTGACAAATCGGCCATCTGCTAGTAATTTTCTCTCAACCATCAGGTCCACTAGCTGCGCAAACATATATTTATCTAGTCGAAGTTGCTCATAACACGATGTAGTATTTTCATTTAACAATCTATAGATATATTCAGCACCACTATCTCCCCACTCTCTTTGAGGCCGTCTTGTTGATGACTCCGGTAATTCTTCTAATTCAGGTGTTTCAAGTGATCTGCGTAATTTCTCTAATGCAATAATCATAGATGCACGCCTTATATTATCATCCATTCTACACTATAAAAGTTAAAACATTAGTTATCAGAAAATTGAAACACAACCACTTAGATTTCAAGAGGACAAATATCAGAAACATTACATTTGAAACGGAACAATTGAAATTAAAAATTCAACATTAAGAGGATCAGCAACACAATGAAGTGAAAATACAAATTCCTAAACATGATAGTTCAAACATTTAAATTGTTGAATTGCATAAATAGAGGATCGTTGCTTATGGATCTTATATAGACCCATTTTTTATTGTCATTTTGAACTGTTAGGAAAATATCAGCCTGTTTCTCATCACTCAAGTATCTCAAAGCTGCAATAAAGTATGCATCGCCATATGTTTCAGCCACTTGCAGTCTTGTTAATTCATCATTAACTATTTTAGCCTTAGATGGCCCACTTGATGAACCAATACCTCCTTGCGACAGTAGTTGGATGACACTGTCAAAACTAGTTTCTCTTCTCTTGCGTTCAACTGGACTAATCAAATCTTCACTTTTACGTTTGCGAAAGGAACTCATTGGAACCTTTTGTGCAAGTGATTGTGGCGGTGATTTACTTTCATCACCCGACATATTATCAACTGCGATGTTATTAAAATCCTCCGCACTATCTCCAGAACCTTCCTTAACCTCTTTGATATGATTAGTCAAGTATGATGGTCCTTTTCCCATTACAGGAGAAAAGCAACCACCCACCCCGTGAGCAGCTTTACCATCAAATAACTTGCTCAACTCATCTAAGTTCTCCAGGTTTTGCTTAATTATCTTCATACCATACTTTGCATTCCGTTGTGAAAACAAATACAAGTATTTACTTATGCAAGTATTCACCAATAACAAAACAAATTAACCACATTATATCAAAAACAAATAACTCAGCAATCATCGTACCTCCATAAATGCGTTATATCTCTCGGTACATCTCTCTTCTTTAGTTCTAGGATCGTATGATATACCTGTCAAACTTTGTAGTTCCTCCCAACATTTGTATTTCTCTTTCAAATCAGTATAGTGATTTTTCACTTGCTTTGACACAAGATTAATTCCTGTTTGGGCACTAAGATTCTTCGCAATCTTTGGCCAAGAAAATTTGCTAAGCCCTTTAGCTTTCTCTTCATTTAGAATTACAAGTAACTTTCTTGTGATCTCGTCAGTCCAAGTGGTCCTTCCCATTATTATCTTATGTGTAGATAAATAAATACATTTAAAAATTAATTACCCAATAATTTTTTTAAACATTAAAAATTAATTATCCAACAATCCTTAATTAACACATGAAAACTACTCAAGTTAATTAATGCATATAAGTATGTAACACTAATGAAGTTATAATCATCAATGGAGTATTTTCACTTTCGCTTCTCGTCGTCGACGATTTTACTTAATGTCGTCGATATTTTATGTGATTTGCCAATTTTACCCTTTATAAACAATTACCAAATGATTTCCCCCTGTTCAAAACTTTTTACTAAATGATTTCCCTTCTATCTCGTTTCCATCCCTCAATCTTTCGACCTCTTCTCTATTAACCAAGAACCCACCATTTTTGCATCTTGTAAAACTCAAAGAAAGAAAAACAGGAGGAGAGTTGCACGACAGCAGTAAGCTTTAATGCACTAAAATTAATGGGTTTTCTTGGGGTTTTAATCCTACCAAGCTTCAATCTTCTAACTATTAAAGCAAGTTCATGATGCCAAATACAATACAAGTAATCAATCATCTTCTCCCTGAACGAAAATGCACCACAATATTCGTATTTAGCAATAAAGATTTTTTTTTTAAATCGATCGCACCTAGAAAAACCCAGATGTAGAAGACCCGTTTCTGGGTCTGGATCCAGACGTCGAAGTTTTTGATTTTTTTTTTTTTTTTTTGATTTTTTGATTTATCGTGACTTCTAGCAACTTACGATGTACAGAATGTAAGGATTAGGAAATTGAATATATATATATATATATATATATATATATATATATATAGATCTAGGATCCTTTGAGGCAGCTCAACTCGCCGCACCCATTGAGGCACAATCTCAACCATTAGATTAAAATCAAATAAAAGGCTAAGATTAAAACAAAAAATCATACATAAAAAAAATTTCCCCAATTTTTTTTTCCCGGGGAAAAAAATCGATATTTTTCGGAATTTTTTTTTTTTTTTTTCCAGAAAAAAAAAATCGGAATATTTTTTTCCAAAAAAAAAAAATTTTTTTCGAAAAAAAAAAAATCCGAAATTTTTTTCCAAAAAAAAAATCGGAATTTAAAATAAAATTGGTGTATATAAAAACAATTTCAGTGTACATAATAACTGTTTTAAGGTATATAACAATTCTATTATATCAAATAATTAAGTACATATGCCAATTATTTCAGTGTATATATGTTGATTAATTGGTGTACATAGTAACCATTTGAGTGTATATAACAATAACTATTTTACTGTATATATATTTAGTTCTTAAGTGTATATATATATATATATATATATATATATATATATATATATATATATATATGTAGTGTGTTTAATAGCGTATATAATGAGTTTTTTGGTGTATATAACAGTTATTTTGATGTATGTTCCATTGTTGATTAACTGATGTACATATTAATTATTTGGGTGTATATAACAATTATTTTACTGTATATATATTGAGTTCTTAAGTGTATATATGCAGTGAGTTTAATAGCGTATATAATGAGTTTTTTTAGTGTATATAATAGTTATTTTGATGTATGTCTCATTGTTGATTAATTGGTGTACATAATAACTATTTGAGTGTATATAACATTTTTTTATTTAAGTGTATATAACATTTTTTTACTGTATATATTGAGTTCTTAAGTGTGTGTGTGTATATAGTGAGTTTAATAACGTATATAATGAATCTTTTTAGTGTATATAACACTTATTTGGATGTATGTCCCATCTTAATCTAATGGTTTAGATTGTGCCTCAATGGGTGTAAGGAGTTACCCTGTCTCGCCGGAACCCACCTACATATATTATATATATATACATATATATATATATATATATATATATATATATATATATATATATATATATATATATATAATACAGAATATCTCTAAGTATGTAAAGAGAATAAGAATAAACTACCTAAGGATACATAATATGTGTTAGGAGCAATATACAAAGATAGCAAAATATATACCAAGAATACAAAGGAAATAATATCAAAGATATATTTATGAGATATCAAGAGATATCGTTAACATGCTCCCGCAAGATGGACGATCCTCCGAAGAGTCCAATCTTGGTAACTAGGTCGATGAAGTGCGGCCGGGAGAGGGGTTTGGTGAGCGCATCGGCAAGTTGATCATCACTTGCGATGTGTTGAACACGGAGGGCACCATTGGTGACCAATTCGCGGACAAAGTGAAATGCAAGCGCAAGATGTTTCATTCTGGAGTGAAAGATAGGGTTGGCAGAGTAGTTGGTGGCACTTAGATTGTCACAGTAGATGACGGGTCGTGGAGCTAATTTTGGAAGGTGTAGTTCTTTGAGAAGGTTTTGTATCCATAATAATTCAGAGGTTGTAGTTGCTACAGCTCGATATTCAGCTTCAGTGGTGGACTGTGCAAGTGCTGATTATTTCTTGGAAGACCATGAGAGCGGATTTTTACCGAGATACGTAACAAATCAAGTGGTGAACCGGTAGGTGTCGCGGTCACCTGCTAAGTCTGCATCGCTGTATGTGTGTAGACTGGTGGGTGAATCTCGATGTAGTAGTAATCCGACTTGAGCCGTACCTTGAAGGTAACGGAGGAGTCGTTTTAATGCGGTCCAGTGAAGATCGGTGGGGTGTTGCATAAACTGGGCAAGTCGGTTTACCGAGAATGCCAAGTCGGGTCTGGTGAAGGACAAGTATTGCAAGCTTCCAACAATGGCACGGTATTCCGTGTCGTTAGTAACAGGGGAAGATTCGTCCTTGTGAATGGGTGGGAATAGTGCCATTGGTGTGTTCATGGGTTTTGCCTCAAGCATGTGGTGACGGTGCAATAAATCATGAATGTATTTTGATTGTGTGAGAAGTAGTCCCGATTTGGTGGGTGTGACTTCGACCCCTAAGAAATAAGATAATGCACCAAGATCTTTGAGTGCAAATCGGGACGCTAATTTTGACACAAAGGTTGTGACTACATGTTGGTTAGGCCCAGTGATGATAATATCATCAACATAGACAAGTAAGTAAATTTTGTCGCGTGGTGTCGTGGTGATAAATAGTGATGGGTCAGTTATTGACCCAGTGAAGTCATTATTGAGTAGGTACTGCTTGAGGGAGGTGTACCATGCTCGTGGGGCTTGCTTGAGGCCATAGATGGCCTTTGTGAGTTTACAGACGTGGGAAGGATTGTGAGAGTCCACAAACCCGGGTGGTTGTGTCATATAGACTGTTTCAGTGAGATTGCCTTGCAGGAAGGCATTATTTATATCAAGTTGACGCAGTTTCCAATTGTTAGTGAGTGCTAAAATAATTAAAGTACGAACCGTGGTGGGTTTTACAACGGGACTGAAGGTGTCGGAGTAATCAATTCCGGGTATTTGAAGGAATCCCTTAGCAACAAGTCGAGCTTTGTACTTGTCAATTGTATTATCTGGGTTGTATTTGATACGATATATCCATTTGCAATTGATTACATTGTAATTTTGGTGACGTGGGACAAGTGTCCAGGTTTTTTTTTGCATAATCCATCATATTCGGCTAGCATGGCCTCCTTCCATTCCGGAATGGCTAAGGCTTGTTTTGTAGTGTTGTGTAATTGGGAGGTAGGGGTTAGGGATGCAAAGTTGGCATACTTGGGGTTTAGTTTACGGGTGTTATGAGAGAGACGCATTGTGGGCCGGTTTGTAGGAGGTGGAGGGGGTGGTGGCTGATTCGGGCCTGGAGTGGGCTCGGGTTGGGGCGAGTGGGTCGGTTGGGTTGTGGAAGACAATTGTGGGCTGGTCGGGGTGGACGACGGGGGTTGTCGGGGTGGTGTGAGGATGTCGGGGTCCGGGTGGGTGTTGGTTACGGGTTCTTTTGTGGGTTCCGGGTTGGCGGGTGTCGAGATGGGTGGATCGGGTATAGTTGAGTAAAACCATTGTATTGGTGTCCGGGTGTCGTGAGGGGTTTGTTTTGAGTCTAGGTCCGGAAATGGGAAGCAATGTTCTATAAACTTGACATGACGTGAGACAAAAATATTGTATGTCTTAGGGTCGAGACAATAATAGGCACTTTGGGTTGGTGAGTATCCTAGGAAGACACATGGGGTGGAACGTGGTTGTAATTTGTTTGTTGTATAGGGACGGAGCCAAGGATAGCAAAGACAACTGAAACTACGTAGTTTGGTGTAGTTGGGATGGGAACCAAAAAGTGACGCGTTTTGTAGGGTGGGAGTGGGAAGTCAGTTTATGAGATAGATCGCGGTGGAGAAGGCATGAGTCCAAAAGGAGGTTGGCCTGGGAGACGCGCGTGGGTTAAGAGTGCTAAGCCGGTTTAAACTATGTGACGGTGGCGACGCTCGGCATACCCATTGAGTTCGAGGGTGTGAGGTGGAGTGGTGAGATGTCCTATTCCATTGTTTGTGAGGGTGTGTGACATTTTTATATATTCACCACCGTTGTCGGAATAGATTTGACGAATAGGAGTGTTAAAAAAACTTTCAACCAAAAGTTTAAATCTAATAAAAACAATGGTGGAATCAGACTTATTTTTAAGAGGATATAACCAAATATACTTGGTAAAGTGGTCAACAAAAATAATATAATACTTGAAATTATCGTAAGATAAAGTAGGTGAAGACCAAACATCGGTGAAAATAAGTTCAAGTGGAGTAGTAGTAGATATAGTAGATTTGGCAAACTCAAGTTTGTGACTCTTGTGAATATTACAAGGGTTACATGTTTGCGTAGCAAGATTATTGGTAGAAAAATTAAACTTAGTACGTAAATAATTAAAAATCTTGATTGACGGGTGTCCAAGACGGTGATGCCAATCTGGTGTGATGGTGGTGGAGGTGTGCGCGGTCGGCTTGGGGGTTGCCATTCATAGGCACCTCCGTTAGGTCTTCCACAAATAAGAATCTGACTCATTTTGGAATCCTTAATAAGAAAAGAATCAGAAGAAAATTCAAAAATAGTGTTATTGTCATGACAAAATTGTGGGACAGATAAAATATTACGTGAGATGGTTGGAACACACAAAACATTGGAAAACTTAAAAGATGAATGAGAAGGGTTAGAGATTTGAAACGAACCAACATGGGTTATGGGAAGTGTCGAGCCATCACCGATAACTAGTTCATCACTACCGTCATAGGGCGCATGAAGGGCGAGGTTGGAGAGGTCGTTGGTGACATGATGTGTGGCGCCGGTGTCGAGAAGCCATGGTTGGTCACGAGAGGGTTGGTGAGTAGTAGCAAGGTTGACTTGTGGCGTGACACGTGAGCCACGGGTTTGGTTTGTGTTGGTGGGGCGTGGTAAGGTTTGGAATGTGACACCCGGGAAGTCTCTAGCGAACCGGCGGCACTTGGGTACAACGTGTCCAATGTAGTTACAATATTGGCATCGGCCTTTAAAGGGGGGGGGGATTGGTCCGGGTTGGGCGGGTTAGGGTTGATTTGGTTTGGTCGATTTTGGCCTTGGGTAGGGCGGTTGTAAGGGCGGTCATTGGGACGATATTGGGCCATGTGGGTCGAGGTGGGGAACGGGTCGGGTTGGGTTGGTTTCGTTACGGTTCGGTCATAGTTTAGGAGTTTTTCGTGAAGGTTGTCGAAGGTAATGGGTTCATCACGGGCATTGACGGAGTCAATAAAGGACTTGTAGATGGTGGAGTCAAGTCCACGAAGTATTTTTGCCGTGATGTCTTCGGGGTCCATTGGTTTACCGAGGACAGCGAGTTTGTCCGTGCAGGTTTTGATGGATTGCATGTATTCGGTTACGGTTGTGGTGGCGGTTTTGGTGATGGAGTCAAGTCGGTCCTTGACTTGAAGGATGTGGCCACGGGAGGGGTTGGCGTAGGTTTTGGCTAGGGAGTCCAAACCTCACGTGATGTGGTGAGGCGTGTGACTAGAGCTCCCGTGTCCTTGGATAGGGAACCTAGTAGGGCGCTTTTGATGAATTGGTCTTGACGTTGCCACGTCATGTAGGCCGGGTTGGGTATTTCGGTGGGTTTAGGGGTCTTGTCATTTTTGTCGTCGGTTTTGGCGTTTGGGTCGGGGATGGTCTCGGGTCGGCATGGGTGGGTACCATCGAGGAATTTCAGAAGGTCGTAGCCGAATAGCATTGCTTCCACTTGTGTTTGCCATTGCATGTATGTGAGGGGTGTTAGTTTGTCGACCATGGAAAGATTGACAATGAATAGTGGGACGTTTGGTTCATGGATGTTGGTAATTTGATTTGTAGCCATTGTTTTTTAGGAGGTTGAAGATGGTATGGATCAATAGGGCTCTGATACCATGTAAGGATTAGGAAATTGAATATATTGAATTGAATTAACTGAATTACAACATATGTATATATATATATATATATATATATATATATCTAGAATACAGAATATCTCTAAGTATGTAAAGAGAATAAGAATAAACTACCTAAGGATACATAATATGTGATAGGAGAAATATACAAAGATAGCAAAATATATACCAAGAATACAAAGAAAATAATATCAAAGATATATTTACGAGATATCAAGAGATATCGTTAACACAGAAGAGCCCTAATCGAATTTACGAATTTACAGAAGAACCCTAATCGAATTTACGAATTTATAGAAGAACCTAGATGTACAATTTACGAAGAACCCCTAATCGAATTGAATACATAGTTTGCTAGGATGTACAGAAATTAAGAAACATTAACTTTGAATTCGAAAATAGAAGAAAATCAGTAATAACTTTGAGAGCTTTGAAGAAAATACTGCTCTATTCCAGTATCCTAGCTTAAAATCAAAATAATTAAAATATCAAACAAGAAGAAGAATAAACATACCTAATCTGAAAGCTTGAGAGAAGCAGTACAGTGGAAGTGTTGTTTGATGTTCTTATCTTCATCATACACCATATTTATAAAGCTGATGAGGTAAAGAAATATTGAAGGTTAGTTGGGACATGAATGTTTGATCTGCAAAAAATCTGTAAAAGGGATTATTTTTGTAGATTTGCTTTCAATTTTGCCAAATTCCAATACCCATTGCATGTCTTCATCTGCAAAAGAGATTGCTTTTGTTTTTTTGTTTTTTTTGAGGAAAAGTCCGTAAAAGAGATTGCTTTTGTTTGGTATCCAGTTGTTTGGTTAAACAGGAGACAGAAAATGTGTACACCTTTGTGTAAAGGAGTACGAAAATCCAGTAGTAGCTTCTAGTACTTTAGACTACTATACTAGTACTATCTACGATTAGATCTGTTTAAAACCGTATTTCACATAAAGATATATTACGTAAATAAAGATACTCCCTTCGAACATTATTTTTTGTCCTATTTCGTTAAAATACTTCTCACAAATTAAAGTATTACGGAAATAAAATGGTGTCCGGAGGGAATATATAATTAACAAATTGTCCATTGTTGAAAAATACAAAAGTAAAAAAAAAATGTCAAATGAATTGGAGGATCATTATTATTATTATTATTATTATTATTATTATTATTATTTATTATTATTATTATTATTATTATTATTTGGTTTTGTTATATATATATATATAATTAGATAATTTATATAAAGAAATTCTTAGTTTCAGCTTCTATCAGCTCAGCTCAGCTCCTATTAGACCAGCTCAGCTCAGCTCAGCCCTGTTTCAGCCGAAAAGAACAGAGCCTATATATCCAAAAAAGAAAATGCGGAAAAACTAAGTGAAAAGGAGGGAGTATCTTTATGATAATATCATGATTAATCTTTCATTAATTAGGTTATTAACATGTGTCTAGTGCGCTCATGTTAGAAACCCGTTTTAAAAGTTATCTTGTAAGAACACACGATTTGGATAACCCCATGAAATCGAAAAGAGGGGAAACATAAGACCATCCCCAAGCAAGGTGGACGGGGAAGGTCATGACCCCTAGGTCATCCCAATTATTAATTATATGGAAGATTAACATGAGGGGTCATGGATGACCTTTCTTGAGGAAGGTCATGACTTCCTAGTGACGGACCTAGGATTTTTCGCCTGGGGGCACAAAAAAATTCAACATTTTTTAAGTGTATAAATTACTCCACATTTTACGCTATTATTTTTTTATAAATTACTCCATATTTTACGCTATTATTTTCTTTATAATACTTGAAAGTTTTGAGAAATATTTTAAATATAATATAAATCTTCCAATGATATGAACATGAAGTATAAGGTGGTGAAAGTGGTTACATTGACAATACTTTACCCCCTATCCACGCATTTGTCTTTTGAAAAACTACAAAATAATTTAACAAACAAAATGTTGAATCTCATTTAATTCACTAATTCCTCGGAAGGTACTGAATTTTTGTATTTGAAAAATGTTTCGGGAAGAATCTCTGAAGTGAATGGAGATTTATATTTGTAGAGTAATCCTTGATCATAATTTTTCGTATGAATACTATGCCCAACCTGAAACTTAGATTGATAGTAAAACTATGAATACTATGCCCAACCTGAAACTTATGATTGATAGTAAAACTATGGAACAAATTAATGTAAAAATTAATGTTACAATTAATGATAAACAATCATTAATAGTATTGATGTATTCTTTAATCATTAATAGTATCGAGTAAATAGTCATCCTTTATTTGTGATTAATGTATTAATCATAATGTTACATTAATGTAAAAATTGTAACATTATGATAAACAAATTAATAGTATGATTAATATTTATGATTAATCATAAATAAAATTTATAAATAATTTATATACTAAGCAATTGAGTACAAGACAAATGACTAAACCACTACACCAACACCGATAAACTGATATTTCAAATGATTCAAAATTACTTGTTTCGAAAGTCTTTCATGACTTTGAGGTGTCATTTTATGGTTGGTTGATGCAAAAAAAAAAGTACAATGCGAAATAATGGGGATCATGGGGTGGCTGTCACACCCACTCTCTCACATTTGTCAATATTTTCAACTTATTTTGTATTTGAACTAAATTAAAAACATTTATAATATTCTTGTAAAAAAATATTTAAAAGATACTCTAAAATCTTTTTAATATTTATGGGCTACAAAATAAGCTCCATTTGATATACTTTGTATAGGTAAAAATATTTTACAAAAATAAAAGTAATCCTAAAAATTATTTTTTTTCTCTTTTTTTAGTGTAATATTAAAAAAAAATAGATTAATTAATCGAGTTTCGGGACTATTAATTTGAGTTGGAGATTATTACTCGTATTAAATATAGTAATGTTTCATAACATTATACCCTTAAGTGCCTCAAGTGCCTAGGGCGGCGCGCCTCGGAGGGCGTCACCTCCAGTACGACTTGTCAAGGGATTATAACGGACTTTGGACGGAATTCGTTGTCGAACGTATTCGACTTGAAAATTTGATTGAAAATAGTTTTTTTTGTTAATATACGCGGTATTATATGACATGATATAAATAAACGGTAATTGAATGTTAGGTGTTAGATTGTTAGCGTACAATAAATAAATTGTTAGATTACGAAAAGTAAATGTTAGTAACGAAAATTAGAATGTTAGTATACAAAAAAATTAAAAGTTAGTATTAGTTAGTAACGATTAGTAATGGTTAGTATATAAATAAAACGAAGAAGAGAAAGGAGAAAAGAGATGAAGGGGTTTGTTTTACACCCTCAACCTACATGCTTAAGTATCTCGGAAACGGGCTCGTCTAGTAGCGGTGAAGGCGCGGGAGCGTCGAGAATGTAGAGTGAGTTAGGGTGTGTATGGTTGAAGAGACAGTTCTCGATTATTGGGAGGCTCAGTCTCGGGATGTGTGTGTACGCGTGCGCGTTCGCAAATGAGAGGATGTGAGGAGGTTGAAATGTGATGTTTCAAGTGTAGGTTTGAAGTAATGTGTTGATTGAAAGTTGTGTTAAGGGTTGCAAATGGGGGAGGTGTGTTTATGGAGGTTACCCCGTCCAGGGATCACTTGATCGAGTGGCTCTAGATGCACTCGATCGAGTGGCTCGAAAAAATATTCATGTACGGTTTGGAGGAGTGTACTCGATCGAGTGGACCCATGTCACTCGATCGAGTGGGCTCAACTGGGTGAGACAAAAGGGGAAAGTTGAGATTTTTATGCTTGACTTTAATTTGGTTGACTTATTTGTTTTGACTTTGTATTTGGACGCATGCAGGCTAGTTTCGTCTCGGGTTTCAACTTTGATCGGGTTTTGACTCGGTCGCAAAAGATGGTTTTATTTTCGGTGACGGTTTTGGCTCAAATTAGTCTTATTTTATTGAAAACGACCCACTGAGTCTGAATTTGAGATTGATTTTGAGATATTTGTACTCTGCTAAGTGCCCACGTCGGATACTATTGATTCCGAGTCCGTATTCGAGCGCATTAAAGCGTGTTTACGTCCGATCATCATCGGGTATTTTGTTGGAAACTGCTATAGACACTAGCAGACAAAATACGGGTGTCTACAATATATATATATATATATATATATATATATATATATATATATATATATATATATATATATATATATTACTTATTAATTTGTCATGTATGTTAGTTTATATCATATGTCAACCTAAATCAATATAGCTAAGACCATGTACGAAAAAATAATTATTAAAATATCGTCAATTAATACTCGTAAATTATCGTAAACGATCTGGATCTATAATATGAGCGAAATCCAAAAGACCGTCTACCCGTCTTTTTGTAGATCACACAAAAATCAACAATAATAAAATAAAACAAGTTGGAGTAATTTTTTTTAAATAAAACTAAACAGTAAAGTAATACTATAATTTGTACCAAACAAGTAAATTGTATTATTTAATCACAAAATAGACCAAATTAATTAACTTTTTAACCAAAAAAGGGTAAGGTGAGATTGAGCAGAGTCTGACGGATAATGGGTAAAATCTGAGGGGAGTCTAAGGAATAAATAAATATTAAAAGTGAGTGGAATAAATAAATATTAAAAGTGAGTGAAAAGCTGAGGTGACAGATTCTTAATACTTTGGTAAGTCTTACCATTGGAGATACCATGATGTAGGTTGTGTTCCATTCTCGTTGTTGACATAAATGGTCTCCGATTCTTATGGTTGACATAAATGGTCTTCAATTCTTACGTGCGACTGAGGGACATAGATGTATAGCAGGCTCAGTTGAACAATTGAGCCTAAGGGTGTTAACGAGCCAAGCAAGAGCTTGGCCTTACTCGACGCGTGCTCGTTAAACAACATTCGAACTCGAGCTCACCCGAGATTGGAAAAATTGAGCTCACAAAATAAGTTCGCAAACTAAAATGCGAGTTCGGGCCTCACTCGAGCCTATATATAACTATTAAATTTATGCTTTTTTTCATCAATGTGTTTTACCAAATTGGGATCCGTATACAAAATGTATTAGGCACATCAATAAGAACATTTTATATGAGGAAAAGAAGTATATAATACGAGTAATAATTATTATTTTTTTGAATAATATCAAAATACTCGTATTAACTAATCACGTTATTTCAAGCTGCTCGCGAGCTTTTCGAGCCGAGTCGATGCTCGTTAAATTCTCGAGCCGATCTCAAGCCCAAGTCAAGCTCACACGAGTCGAGTTTTGACCTAGTTGAGCTCGAATTGTTCGCGAACTGTCTCGTTCCATTATCACCTCGGTCGAGCAAAAAAAAAAAAAAAGTTAAGATGACATGAGGTTGTGTGTTCGAAACCGGAGAGAAACGGGAGTATTTGAGCACAGCTAAGAAACAGTCACAAGGGGGAGACGGGAAGCTTAAACCCTACAGAATTGGCGAGAAATGGAGAAAAAGGTGGCGACATTGGAGAGAGGAACAGTATGCTCAGCTTGGAATTACGACGGTCAAAGATTAGCAAGTGGTTCAATTAATGGCAAAATCTCTATATTCGATCCTCTTGACCCCGCTTCTTCTTCTTCCTCTTCTCTTTCCTGCTCTTCCTCTTTCCAGGTCACCCCCCGCTTTTCTTCTATATTTCTATGGTGTTAATTCATATAGTTGAATCATGACATATTCACATGGTTGGCCATCAATTGTTCGAAGACCCCACTTTTTTAGCTGCTTCGGATTTCACATATTAATATGCTGCATTTGATTGTATACGTATTTTCAAAACACCCTTCAATTGCAGCTGTGGGTTGTAGTGGTGAAAAGATTGGGTTTATTGGGGGATGCATTATCGTGTTAGGTATGCTGATTTCGAAGGGGTTTCCATGTAAGCGGCACTGTGGTAAGCCATGGTGGCGCGGCCGGGTACATTGGTATTTGGTTCTTGTATGTTATTAATGATTTAATTTAATGGGTGCCCGTAATTAGGTTTTAGGTTAGTTGCTATGCTCCATGAAACAAAATGGTTTATTTCTCAAGTCATGGAATTAATTAATTGACGACAACAAGTGATTTACTGTGGGGGATTTTTAGGTAAATGAAGTTAGCGTTGTGAAGGTTGTATGGGTTCCTCCGGAATTTGGTGATGCAGTTGCATGCATTTCAGCTGATGGCACTTTGTCTTTGTGGGAAGAAGTCATGGAAGGTAATTCATTCTATTTCTCCGTATTTCACCTAATAACCCATTGTTATATCAGTGATTATTTTCCTTTTGGTATGACTCCATTATGCTTTGAATCATTGGTCCTTTTTTCCCTAGAGTAAAATCAATCAGTAGTGACATTTGATGGTTACTCCCTCCGTTCCATTCAATTGTTTGTCTTTTATATTAACTGTGAGGAGGATTTTAATCAAAGGCAAACAATTGAATGGAATGGAGGGAGTATTTTTTTGTATTTTCTGTTAACTCTTTGTCCAAGGAGCATTCTCTCTGTTCACTAACTGCTTTCAGATGTAATAAATCTATCAACTGGCAATTTTTTTTTTCTTCTTTATCTTTGAAAATTTTGTATCTTCTATGGAAGAAATGACAATTAGGACTGTGTGGGTTGAATATTTTTGTTTCATAGAAAATGATTGTGAATCTTAAACCTCCTCCTTTCCAGCCGGGCAGTCTATTCAATGGAAGTTCTGTACCAAGTTTCAGAGTAAAACTGCTGGTGTACTGGATATTCAATTCGGAGGCTCTTCAAATTGTTTGAAGTTGGTGAGAGTTAACCCCCAGTGTTGCTTCAATACTATCTATCTTCAATACACAACGTACTTTATCATTTTTCTGGTGGTTTCAGGTTGCTGCATTTTCAGATGGTTATGTGAAAGTCTATGAGCTACTGAATCCGTTGGAGTTGAGCACTTGGCAACTTCAGGTATTTTATGCTTTTTATAGAGGAGCTACTTATATAATGCAGGAAGCTCATTGTTCTTATTGTTATTGGTCGCTTAGGTTGATTGTGACTTCTGCTTGACTCTCTTCTATTGCCAAATTGCTTAGGCTGAGTTCCAGAATGTGATTGACTCTGTGTCTAAATTTAAAAAAGTTTCTTGCTCATCCGCAACCTTGTCATGGATTCCACAAAGAGGTGAAACCCAACAATTCAGTTTTGTTCTTGGATTAAACTCAGACATAGCTCAACTCAATTCTCCTAAGGTATAGTTGTCGTTGTCACTTTATGCTCTTTATATTCACCACGTTATAATTTCAGAGCTCATCTGACAGTAATAGATGTCTTTGTAATAGTCAAAAATACAATAAGATCCATCTAGTGCGTTTGGTAATAGTCAAGAGGTATATTACGAATTTACGATGTATCTGGTGGTGGACATGTCCATGCTATAGTCTTGTACCCTTGTAGCAATGCTTTTAATATCATTATTGCTCATGTTCCATTCCTTTTCATCTACCACTTTATGTCTCATGGTCTTGTATATTCTTTGCTCCCTGTGTTCTGTTTGCTCTTTTCTCAACATCATTTCTATTTTTGTCAAGTTAACCACTTGACTGATAAATTCGGTTCACATTCGTTCGATACGGTTTGAGTAACCTTATTGCATCTCACTAAGGTACAGAATTTCAGATAATCTGATTCTTGGTCTGCTTATGGGACTAAAAAGTGTTTATGCTGTTTCTAATTGTTGCATAAGGCTAATAGTCTGTCACCTGTTCACTTTCTAGTTGTGTTTTCAAAACAAATATGTCTAGTTAATCGGTCTCCTTCATGTATACGACTGATGCTTATGAATCTAGATCACAATCTTTAACTTCATCTACAATGTTGTGCTGGGGCCCATAAGAAATTTCTTAGTTCACGGAGGGGTAATTTCTGATTTATGAATGCTTTACTTATCAATATGGTATTTAAAGGGGCTCTACACTTCTACTCAGTGTCAGAGTGAAACTTGATATTGTTAACAATGGAATCGATGTGTGCAACAGTTTGAGCTGGTTTTGGTTACATGATGATGCTGTTGTAGGAGGATCAATGTATGGACTTCATCTGCTTATAATAGAAATGCTCAGTTCTACCGCTTTCCATGTTTTCATTTCCCAGTTTCCTGACCCCGTTTTCTGGTTTATCACTGTTTAGAATGGAGGATCGAATAGATATGTTAGTTTCCGATTACATCCATTCCCGAGAACAATATTTTGATACCTAGATAACTGTTATACTGACTGAAGAATCCAAAGTGGCTGTGCTTTTTAGATTGAAAGACCATAATGAGGCTGCTCGATTAATTTCATTTTATATTTTTATCAAAAGAAAGATTAATTAATATAAATATCACCTCAAATATCATCAGGTTTGGGAGTTTGATCAAATGCACCAGAGGTGGCTTCCCGTAGCCGAGTTGGCTCATGCTGAAGAGAGCGGTGAACCAGTACATGCTGTGGCTTGGGCTCCCAATATTGGCAGGTACCTTTTAATGGTATAGAAAGCTTATCAAATGTTGGAAGAAGGGCTTAAACTGAAATCTTGTTTAATAACTCCTCTTGTTTTGACTTGTAACTTTGAAGGCCTTATGAAATAATATCAGTCGCTACCCAAAAGGGAATCGCAATATGGCATGTTGGTTTGGACCCGGATGTTGATGGACGTCTGTCAGTGGAAAAGGTTGCTTTGCTATCAGGTCATCATGGCGAGGTATCTGAATATTATATTATTTTATTTTCTTCATTTTTCATGTTTTTTTCTCTCAAACTCTTATCTTTTGTAGCCAGAGGAACAAACTGATACAAGTACATAATTCACGTATTCAGTTAGGAGTTGAGTTGTTAGTTTTGACAGGTTTAGTCAGTGAGAGTGACTTTATGTTTGAGAGCACTGAAGTGAAGTCCGTCCTAGCGTGCGATGAGCAAGAGGCTTTGAGGCACTAAACCACGTGATTAATTTGCTAGTGCTGATTATTTTCCTGAATTTCGGGTGTCTTTGATGAATGCAGGTGTGGCAAATGGAATGGGACATGAGCGGAATGACATTGGCAAGTACCGGGAGCGATGGGGTAGTGAGACTTTGGCAATCTAACCTGAATGGTGTTTGGCACGAGCAAGCAACTTTGAATCCTACATCTTAGCCATCACTCCTAAGTCCTAAGCTCTACCTACTGTATGATACTAACATGATTTGATGAACGAACCTATAGCGTCATTTTTTTCCTATTACTTTAGTGTTACAACTTATGCTGTTGATTGCTGAGTATGTAAAAATAGGGAGTATCAATTTTCGTAATGTGATCCTTCCATTCCAATCCGATGTTCTCATGTTTAGAACATTTTACTCAAATACTTCAAATAATAACTGTCTTGTCCTCACCAAAAGTGACATCTACTTTTGTGAGGTCAAACTTCAAAAACGTGGTGTCGATGATTGTGGGAGGGGTCGCAAGCTACCTTGCCAGAGAGTCGATGGTGGTAAGAAATTCTTCTCTATTTTTAACAACGCAGTACAGAAAAAAAGAAGTTGGGGAAAGTGCAAGGCCTAAAATGGTAAAAAAAAAATTACTTCCTGTTTGTCGATTCAAGCTCCAAATTTTATATTCTATTTGTGGTAAAAAGAAAAAAAGCTTTACCATATATTTTACTCTCATCAAATCCAATGGTAACATTTATGAGTAAATCAAAGATAAAATGGAGGCTCTAAATAAATGTGAATAAAAAGTGGTGGTATTTGTTGTAAATAAAGGGAGAGTTGAGGATTAGTTGGTAAAGTTTTTTGCCAAAAAAAGGAATTGATAGTTTAGATTTGATGGTCAATTTATGATAAGTGTTAGTCCTTCTGATTCATTGGATTCACAACGTATTTCGTTTTTGGCAAATTTATCAGCTTTGCAACATTTCCATTTTGGACCATATTTTTCTTATGAAATGACTAACCTATCCTTCACTTTTCATTAATATATTCCAAAATATTCAATCCAAAATATTATATTTAAATCAAATGGTAGGATTCCAGTAAATGGGAGGGAGTACTTAATCTTATATGACATCACTATTGTGGTCCACCAATTCATTTTCCTTATTTTTTATGTGAACAGTAAATGTTGCGATTCCAATGAATCGGAGGGAGTACCATTTAATTGAATGAGGGAGTATATATAATAATTCTATCCTTCTTCTTGATCTTGGGATCCAATGATCTTATTGCATAATTTTTGGATTGGATATGTTAAAGTAAAAGTTTATTTAACAGGAATAATACTAACTTTGGGTGGTAATCCATCAATAAAATTAACTTTAATCAATACGAGAATAAAATCAAGTATGAGAAATATTATACGAGAATGAAATTGCCTCTTAAATGACCGAATGAAGTCGGTTTTTGTGGGTCCCATACTATTAATAAACACCCATCTTCATCTTCTTCATCTCCTAAATCGAAAACCTAAGTTAAACCCAGAAAAATCGATTTGGGGAAATGAAAAGAAAACTCACCGTTGACATTGTCGAACCACAAGATTGAGGAATGGACTTGACAATACCCTGGAAAATTAATTTTCGACAAAATTAATGATAATCAATTTATAAACACGGACGTAGAAAAGTCGAAGAAAGATAAACAAACAAAAGTTTCGTAAAAAATTACCTTCAACGAAGTGAATGATGAAGTGATAATATGAAGTGATTAGTTTGAAGTTTGAAGTTTGGGAATTAATGAATTTAAGAGTGAATTGGTTATGTCAGAGTGTTAGTAAATCTTGTATTAGTGGTAATATTGACGGGTGTAGGCGGTAGCAAGTAAGCGTATTTCATTCTCGTAAATGTCTCCTACTTGATTTTATTCCCGTATTAATTAAAGTTGGTTTTATTAATGGAATACCACCCAAAATTGGTATTATTCATGTTAAATAACCCTAAAGTAAAATGCATATTATGAAGAGTAATTACGTAAATGGAGTATTTTCATAAGACTCTTGTCGTTGTCAATATGGACTCAAAATGAAATTAAATTAGATCGAATTTGGGTGGAGGGTTCAAACTGTTTACTTCCTCCCATCCATTCAATGGTTTATATGGAGGGTTTCACAAATTTTAAGAAAAGTGGTAAAAGTAAAGGTATTATTGGTAAATCAAATGGTTTTATGGGGTCCACCAAATTTAAAGTAAAGAAAAAGTAGTGATATTTTGTGTAAATAGAGGAAAGATAAGAGGGTTATATGGTAAAGTCTTTTGCCAAAAAGGGAATGTAAAGAATTGATTGGATTGTCCATTTATAGTAGGTGTAAAGAATTGAATGGATGGGAGGGAGTATAAATCTCAACCTGGTACGTTTTCAATACAATAGGATCGAGAATTATCCCTCTATCCCAATAATAATAATCCCTCTTTTTCTTGAATACGCTCCACTTTTCTTTTACAAATTTATTTTTAATTAATTTCATTTCTCAATGAGACAAAATTTCTTAAAATTTTGTGACCATATTTCTTTTATCAACTTTTACCTATTACCCTTATTTACCTTCATTTAACCTTTTTTTTTTTTTTTTTTTTTTTTTTTTTTTTTTTTTGCTTTATTAGGATTAAAAAGACCACAAATATCCTCATGGAGTAATAACTTGTGGGCCCATACAGATTAAAAAAAGAAGATAAATTTATGAGAATAAGTTGGAAGTGGATATGAGGAGGGAAGAGAAGATAGAGAAGAGAGTGGCCTGAAAACAGAAAATGATTTGTTTGAATTGCCATTGTTATTTTCACACAACTCCAAAACACGACCCAGTTTCAGTCATTCCTTCATCACCAATACTTGCACCATTACCATTAGGATCATGGTCATGGTCATGGTCAGTGAAGATAAGGAAGTTGAGGAGGAGTATGAGAAGAAGAAGGGGGGTAGCGGTGTGTGGATTTTTAGGAGGAGTGGACCCATGGGCACCCAGTATTGATTCACAGAGCATAGCTTCGCAGCTCTTTGCTTTGTCCCTCTTCCCTTACCTGGGCTTCCTCTACTTCCTCACCAACTCCCACAATGTCCCTAAACTTACCCTCTTCGGTTTCTACTTCCTCCTTGCTTTTGTCGCCGCCACCAGTTATGTTCTTTCTTCCTCCCTCTTTTCGCGATTCATTATACAATCCATCTTACTCCCACTCTTCTAATTTTCATTTTAAACCAAAATATGCCTAATTGAGTACCACACCTGGATTAGATGCCCCCATGCGTCCCAGATACTTTTAAACGAGTGAGTCCGAGCAACCTATATAGTCCATAAGCTGGCTGCTCAGTTATAAATGCTAAGCTTAGGGGTTAATCTTAATCATCAATTCACATTTTGTGTACGTGGTGTTGTATACTAATTGTTTGTACGTTGTTGGATTTGCAGTTCCAGCTGGAATCTATGGTAAGTTACTTCAACTTCATCAAATTGCACACTAAATTTCCTTACCAGGTGTTTGGGTTGACACATACACTGCCTTTTTTTTTTTTTTTTGTGGTAGCTAAGGTACACTACGGTACATCTCTCTCTAACGTCGACTGGTTGCACGGCTGTGCTGAATCACTACTCACCCTCTCAAACTTGTTTGTGGTTCTTGGGTTGAGAAATGCACTCAGGGAAACTGAAGTGGAACCTACACCATCAGATAACGAGACCCAATCCCAATCCCAACTCAATGAAGACGATCTTTTTTCACCATGACTCACCAGGTAGTATTTCTTATCATCTTCCTGCTTCCTTCTTAAACATGCTTCTTCATCATCTTTTCTTTCTTCTTATTATTATGTATTTATTACCCATGCAGCTTTACTACGACGACGACTACGCAGATCAACCATGCCAATATCAGCTAACTGGTTCTGGTAGGTTGTGCAGGCTGCTCAAAAGTTTTGAGTGTGTAATCTTCTTAGCTTCCCATTTTCTTTTGTTTCAACATTATGTTTATTTATCTATTCCCTTTGTTGTACACTTTGATCGATGGTTCATTCACCATTCAGCAGCTTGTAATCTTGTTCTGTCTCAGTGTAATAGGCTTAACATCATACTTTTTCGCATTATTCTCTGGTATATACTATATACTGAGGAAAGATCTCCCAGTACTACTGCTTGTGTCGGATGTTTTGCAATACGATGGAGAAATGATCGTGTTGTTTGTCTTGCAACAGCCTTTTTCAAGAAAAATAAGCATTACTGTTAAAGCAATGAAGAAGTACAGTTCCATTGATTAAACATTATTGGAATACCCTTGAAAGCATCCAGATTTACCCCACTAAAAACCTTTAGAAAAGAATTCTACCTCCAAATATAATTTTAAGTATGCGTATTCGTTGGAACACTACGCGAATTTCCCTCCAAGCAGGTGCAAATCCTCGAATAGTGTAATTTAGAATTTTATCGGAAGGACCTCCAAAATTTGTAAGGAAAATACGAAACTGCCACTAGTGATTAGGAAGCTCTTGGTTTGCGCCCCTTTTAAAGTTACTTAAGCTACTTGTCTACTAGTTTGTTGTACTCGGACGTAATTGCATCCTATTTTCGTTTGCTAGTTGCCTGATACTATACAGCAATACAGCTTTATGTATGACGGTTTCCGTCTTTAGCTTGTGGGTTACCTAAGGATATGATTGGTTGCCATATTGGAAAGTGGGGTTAAATTCCATTTGTTCAAGTGCAAAATCTAAACCCATAATGGGAGAGTTTGTTGCTGAAGTATTGGTGGAAAAGATCTCTGTGAAATCGGATTCAGAATTTTGTCCAAAGTGGACGCCTCCGAAAGCGCTCATATTGCAGGGTGATGGGGAAAAGTAATTTGATGTTGAGGTGGCTGGTGATACTGTGAATGGTGATGGAAAACTGCTGTAAAAGTTATCATTGGTTGTCGACGGTGTAAAGTTGTTATTTTCATATGCTGATCCACTCGTAGGGGGGAAGGGAAGTTCCACCTCGTGATTTTCTAGGTTTTGTACGTCTATACTCAACCCGGTTTGAAAGTTCAAGAGCATGTCAGATGGCGGTTGGTATGCTGTGATAGGAAATTGGTTTTGTTTCATGCGTTCTTGTTTTTCAGGTGATGTTGGTGCAGATTTGGAGCGTGGGGTACATGTATGAGTTCCTTTGTAGGTGATGTCAAACAGCAAGGGATCTGCATCATTCCGCTGAACTTGTTTAATAGCACAGCAGCCTTGGATTGCGCGGTATGTGCATCTGTAATAGCTTCTGTAGGAACATGATAATATTGATGTCAGCTTATCTCATTAATATGCTTCCGTCAAATGAGGTTAATTTTCTCTATGATGGGCAGTTTGAAGTTTTAACTAATGTTGAAGATCCTCTCTTCTACCTTTAATAGGAGGTCACCCCTTCTTAAAGACACTGTAAAACTGAAAAGATCTGTGACAAACTGCCCACACCTTTTGATCTAAAAGGGTCTATTGATTTGGTAGATTCGCTTTCAAATACCTTTGTTTTTTTTTGGGTCTACCATATTTAGGTGCAAAGACCCGGGGGATTATCAGCAAACTTTATTTTGACCATTATGTTGACTTCTTTGGTTGCTTCTACAAGTACTTTTGGTCTACTGCAAGGACTGACTAGCAAACCTTTGCTTTTGTTTAGGGTAGGGTGTAAGGTGAAGTTGATGACTTGTTATATATGTTGGGTAGTTGTCTGATAGAGTAGAATTCTCCTGAATGGATTGAGGGCTCACAAATTTAGCTACTCTGATTATATAGATACAAACTGGAAGGACAGACAGACCGACCTAGGATGTTTGGCTCCCAAGATATCCTTCTGACCATACTTCCTCCAGCTGTGACCATCATTAGGAGGTCCGTCCACAGCGTTCTCATCGTTCACTTTCACCTGGTCTTTCCAACTTGGCATCTTCTTTCTGCAACACATACCCCAAACCAGACGTTAATACAATACTTTTCCAATATGATACATTTGTGACTGACTTGGTGTTGAAATCATACCTCTTCTTGGACAAATCTCTGGTATCCTCCTGGTTGGCAAACCCTTGCTGGTTCAAATCTTCACTACTCTTGGGACTTCCAGCCACGGAAATGGGTGAGGCCGGTATGGTGGATGGCGATGGCGAAGGTAGCACATTCGGGTAAGACTGTTCCATTGAGCCTCCTCCACCTCCACTCCATTTCAGAATCAAGAGGGCCTTGTGGAAGGAGGCCTGAATCTCTTCGACCAACATTTCAGTACATCCTCCTCCACCTCCAAGTTGTGTGCCCACATGAGCCTTGAGCTGGCTAGCAAGCTCCATCCCTTGGGTCAGTTCACTCACTAACGTCTCTTGCTCGTAGCTTAGATTCATATCTTCGTCTTAATTTTTCTCAACGAGTTTGATTTGGGTTGAGTATCAAAGGCGCGCCCAAATTCGTAGTATAATTTTTAGTTGCATCTAATACTTTGTTCCGGGTTTATATGTTGTTTTGGTAGTTGGATGTTAAGATGGAGTGAGTTGAGTTGGATATTTAAAAGGAGGTTGGTTATATAGGGAAGTTTGTGAGTTAGGGAAGAGAGGGAATTTGACTGGAAAATGAGATGTTGACTTTTAACTATTTGTTTACTAAAAATAATACTGTATTTCCTGTAAGAAGACTAGTCTATGGTCATTGGTCAATGGAAAAAACGGAGTATTATGAATGGAGTATGAAGGAAAAGAGTGAAAGTGCTGACTGATTCAAACTTGGGTACATCCTCATCCTGGCCATATGATTGGTCCACAATAATGAGATGATTTGCCATTCACTTTGAAATCAAAACATATATTTGGACCCCCTTTGATTTATTGCTTTCTTTCCGCGTTCCTTTTTTTGTTCTTTCTTACTTATGTTTCTAGATTACTTTTGTTATATGAGTATCTAAGTGACTTCTTAGTGGTCTATTTGCCATTCATTATAAGGTGGATTACTCATCTTCTATCCTGTAGGAGTAACTTGTAACTTTGCTATTACAAGTTTAAGTTTTCATTAGTGTCATTGATTGATGTTTGGCAAGTATGGCATCTGACCCAATAAGGCCCTGTTCTTTTGGATTTATATTCAGTCAGTTTTAGTTCAGTTCAGCATATTTTGTCTCTATATTTCAGTCAGTTTCAGTTAAATTAAGTTCAGTTAAGTTAAGTTCAGTCAGTTTCAGTCCAAAAGAACATGACCTAAGTTCATGTTCTTTTCACCCCACTTCAGTTCAGTTCAGTCTCAAAAATCTTATTTTGTCTCAGTACTTCAGTTCGCTTCAATTCAGTGTAGCTCACTTGAATTCAGTTCATTTCAGTTTACTTCAATTCAAAAGAATAGAACCTAACTCTATTTCATCCAAAACTACTCTTCCTTATCCCCAAGATTTGGCTTTGTCATTATTCATCCATATAGAATGTGGTTTTGGATCAAGTGTTACATCCTCTCATTATTCACACGATATTCCTAAAATGACAAATTCATTGAATTCATATTATTTTCTATAGTGGTAAAAGCAATCATCTTAAATCACCTTCCTCCCCTTCTTTTATATCTTCCACATTAATTTTGGGGAAAAAATTAAGAAGGGTGAAACATGTGGATGAAGATGAAAATTGTGAATTCTACGTCAAGCTCCATTGTTGCAGTTGTGAGTGAAGAATTAGAGAGGGAGAAAATATCCGAATGTTGTATTATATTATGTATTGTATATGTTGCTGTATTACATGATATGTATTTATACAAGATGTATAACAACCTATAGTGAGAAAGGAAGTTTGTTACAGAATGTGTAACTGATTCGAGTCTCATAACTAACTCGAGTACCGACTTGATAATCTTCTTAACACTCCCCTCTCAAGCTGGAATATCAACTTGTAATGAATTATATTCTGATAAAGTAACACTCCCCTCTCAAGTTGGAATGGTGCTGAGAAACTTCATGCCCAGCAATTCAGAAATGTAACTATGATGTTGTGATCCTAAAGGTTTCGTCATTATGTCTGCGAGTTGCATCTTCGAGTTGACATGAGAAGTAAAAATGAATCCTTCTTGAACTTTATCTCGAACATTATGGCAATCCATATCCAAGTGTTTCGTTCTTTCATGAAACACCGGATTTTGTGCTATGTGTTGGGCAGCCTTGTTGTCGCAAACCAAATCAATAGGTGTTTGCAGTTGCACTCCTAGATCTTCTAATAACTTGCTTGTCCAAAAAAGTTCACTGGATGTGTACGACATACTTCTATACTCTGCTTCAGTGGAGCTTTTGCTCACAGTTTTTTGTTTCTTAGTTTTCCAACTTATCAATGATTTTCCCAAGAAAACACAGTACCCGCTCAATGATCTGCACCTAAAAACGCATGTGCCCCCCCATCTACATCACTGTACCCTTTGAGAACGAGGTTGTTATGAGATGGATAGAACAGAACAGCCCTGCATTAATAGTATGTTTGAGATATCTCACTACATGAACTGCAACTTGTAAATGAGGGTCTCTTGGTTCAACCATAAATTGGCTCAAGTGTTGAACTGCGTATGAAATATCTGGCCTGCTGAGGTTGAGGTATAATAACCTACCAACTAATCTTCTATAGACTTCAGGATCAGGTAGGAGTTCTCCCATATCTGTACTTAGTTTCAGCCCTTTTGGAAGTGGGAAACTAGCAGGTGTACAGTCCTCCATGCCTAAGTCTTTAATGATGTCCAGGCAATACTTTCGTTGATTCAGAGTAATGCCTAATTCATTCCGTGCTACTTCCAATCCTAGGAAGTATCTCATCATTCCTAGATCTTTAATGGTGAATGTCTTATCCAGGCTTTGTTTAACCATCTGGATTTCATTCTGATTGTCGCCAGTTAGCAATATGTCATCCACGTACACCAATGCAACCAAAAAGGATTGGGAATCAGTGTTGCGTCTTGTGAATAACGAGTAATCTTGCTTTGACTGGATAAAACCAAGGCTCACGAGATGTTTTGTGAGCTCTATATTCCACTGCCTCGATGCTTGTTTCAAGCCATAGAGTGACTTTTGCAGTCGGCAAACCTGGCCATTCTTAACTCCTGGATAACCTTGTGGCGGTACCATGTACACTTCCCCATCCAAGAATCCAAGTAGGAATGCATTATTTATATCTAACTGGAATAAAGACCAGTTCTTTGCTGCTGCTAGAGCAATTAAAGCTCTTACAGTTGTGAGTTTGGCAACTGGCGAAAAGGTATGTTTATAATCCTTGTTCTTAACTTGATTGTAGCCTTTTGCCACTAATCTTGCCTTGAATCTCTCAATTGTGCCATCAGCTTTGTGCTTAATTTTGTATACCCACTTGCACCCTATCGCTTTCTTTCCTGCAGGTAGATCAGTCATTATCCAAGTTTTGTTAGCATCAAGTGCATTCAACTCATTGGACATAGCCTGACTCCATCTCTCATCAAGCGCAGCTTGATGATAATCTGCAGGTTCTACCTCCTGAAAAACATTATTCAATGAAGCAATATATTCATCATCAAACATAGGCAATTCATCAAGAATATTCGCCTGGAATGCAGAATATCTTCCATGTCCCACGAAATCTTTCAACCTAATAGATGGTTGTCTATTCCTAGAAGAAATTCTGAGTGGAGGTTGAGGATTCTCTTCAACTGGTGGACTCTCAACATTGGTTGATTCGGGAACAGCATTCTCACCCTGTTCATCCTTAGGTATTCCTCCAGGTTCAAATTCAACATGTGGCTCAGAATCATTCTCAGAATCCGGATGATTCTGCAACTCTTGGGTGAAAGGAACATATGGTACATCCGCTGGGTTTACCAAAGGGACATCTGATGTAGTATGGTCATTCACAGTCTTCATTGTCCTGGTAAGAAAAGGAAATATCGACTCTTTAAACACAACATCCCTGCTAATGAATGTTATTTGTTTCTGTAGATCATATAGCTTGTACCCTTTTACTCCATAAGGATACCCTATGAACACACATTTCCTAGATCTGAGACCCAGTTTATCCCTATATTTGCTTGGTACTGCTGCATAACATAGAGAACCAAAAACTCTCAAATCTTCATATCTAGGTGCTTCTTTGAATAGAAGTTCATGAGGAGACTTCCAATTCAAGACTGTTTGCCTGACTGTATCCTTCAACCAACTCTGACCATAACTGCTTAGCAGTAGCAACATACATCATGTTTTGCCTTATTGATTTCTTTAAGTGAATTCAACAACCATTTTCGCACCAGGTCACACCTAAGCCACTGCTGGTGCTTTTTATCAGTCTTAGGTATATTGCAAGTACCAGTAACAAAACCTTCCTTGTTTTTAGAAGCTAAAGCCATGAGTACATCTCTTTTCCAAACCAGAAATCCAGTTCCATCAATACATTACTAACAAGTTGTAGGTTTGGTTGATCAGTGCTAGTAAGGTATAGTGGATCATCATATAGATCATACTCATGTGAAGAATCAGAAGATGCAGAATCAGGCATTGTGAGAATAGCAATTTAACAGAATCAATCAATCAAAAACAGATGAACAATGGCGAAAAACTGCAGATGATTCAGATTCTTAGCTAATTATCTCAAATTGAATGCCACAGATTCAGTTTGACGAAGAAGTTGAGCAAACTAATGAAGGAAAGGATCAATCAAAACCGCGCAAAATACAGAGAAGAAAGTGAGCTAAGGAGTTATACCAGAAGCTCGAACAATTAGCAACAATGAAGACGATCAATTACCGTAAGCTCTGATACCATGTGAATTCTACATCAAGCTCCATTGTTGCAGTTGTGAGTGAAGAATTAGAGAGGGAGAAAATATCTGAATATTGTATTATATTATGTATTGTATATGTTGTTGTATTACATGATATGTATTTATACAAGATGTATAACAACCTATAGTGAGAAAAGAAGTTTGTTACAGAATGTGTAACTGATTCGAGTCTCATAACTAACTCGAGTACCGGCTTGATAATCTTCTTAACAAAAAAGAAAGTAAAAAAAAAGAAAGTGAGGTCACAAATATTGAGAACAAGATATGTACTAAAAAGTAAAGTGAAAGATATAAAGAAGCTATCAAATAGGAAATATGGGTGATTATAGAGAAGTCGAGGGATTATAATCTTTATATAAAAATATCTCACATGTCACATGTATCTTTAATCTCCCACGTACTCATAGGAAGCAAGGGTGTCTAATTCTATACTCGTATATGATTCCATTTATCTCAATATTTGTGAAAAAAATGGTATGTTCTACAGGAATGAGAGGTAGTACAGAGTGAGTGGAAAGATGATACACTTACACGTGGTGTATGGAATTTTCATACACAGCGAACGATATCACGCCACGTGTCAAACCTAAGGTAATTAGTCTATGGTTAGGTTAGTAATTTTACGTCTTTAGTTAATTGTTAACCTTAGTCTAGTTAACTTGATTTTGGAAACTTTTTTATTTTTGTTTTTATTTTGTATTTTTTAATTTCTCGAAATATTTATATAATATTGTTAATATATTTTCGATTAATTTAAATGTACAATTATTTAATATGATTATATTTTTGTGTTTTTTTTTTTAAAATCTTAATCTACTACTATTATTATTGATGAGGGTTGAAGAGCCTGCACCGGGTCGCCCGACTGGCAGGCCCCGCAAGTACCCAACCCGGAGCCGAAGGGCCTGTCCAGCAGGCCGTCGAGGTGGGACACCAGGGCTGTCCTCTGTGAATGTACCTCCAAGAGGGTCGCCTGTCCGACAAGGTAGGGCGACCAGCTGGGAGGAGCCAGTAGACTCCACTCAACCACTTGCCCCCAGGCGACCTCCTCCCCAAGCAGGGCAGGGATTGCCAGGGGCCCCTTCGTCTTTCTGCCTAAAGGTAAAAGGGAATGAGCGGATGAAGCAGGTCCACGTGTAACCATGATATCCACTCATTCTCCCGCTCCCTTTTCCCTCCAACCTTCTCTCTTGTGGGAAGGTATAAATACTCACCCATTTCCCACTTAGAGGAGGTTGGATTTTCTCTCTCTAGACCCTTACTCCTAAAAACCGCCACCTAGTTCCTCACGAGCTAGGTTCGTCAAGACATTCACGGACTGACTTAGGCATCAGAGAGGGTTCCCTCGGACAACCTCCGAGGCCCTGTGCGTTGCTTGTGCAGGGAGCAAACTCGCTTCGCCGGGAAGGTCCGACTATAGGAAAAGGGGAAGGAGAGATCAAGGGAAACCAAGCAAAGCGATATCTGAGCACTAAAGACCCGAGTTCTCAATTCGGGTTAATTGATTCCTTAACCGGAACAATTTGGCGCCGTCTGTGGGGAAGATCTAGGTTGTGCTCACGAGATTACCCACAAAATCAACCATTCCAAAAACACAAATTAACCATCCACAATCGAATATGCCTGAGATTTTCGACACCAGTTCGGTGGCAAACCCACCCAAAGCCCCCCAGTATGGCATGCCCCCCGAAATGACGCCTGCTGCCACAATTTCGGGTGTGGGGCGGGCCAGTCTGCAGGGGGCAGCGGGCCAAGGAGCAGCTACCATGGCTGGGCAGGGGAGCCAATCGAGACCCGTCTTAAACCTCACCTCTGCCCAGATGGTACAGACTGCGGCTTTCTTCTCAGCCATGCTGGACCAGGAATTTACCCCTGATGACCTGATAGGCAGGGTCGCGACGACCCCCAGGTTGCTCCACTTTGAAAGTGGAGAAGGAACCGGGGGCACAAAGCGAACCGCCGTCAGAAACGCTCAGAAAAAAGCCAGAAGGACAGCTCATGCTTATGCACAAGTGCAAAGGCGAATTTCAGAAGCTCGTCAGGAGCCGCCTGCACGGCAAGAAGTGGCTGGTCCGGAGGGCGCATTCTCCATCCATACTACAGAATCCACTGCTGCTCATGAAAGAAGAGGCCTATCCCAAGACCTGAGGGACCGCATGAGGCACAAAGAGCCAGTATCCAAGCGCCTGGGAGAAAAGCAGGATGTGTTCTCCAGGTTGACGCCAGCTGAGGGATTGCAGCCACCCCCTGGGCTGTCCCAAGGCCTGCAATCCAGGCTCAACAACGGCCAACCCATGAAGCCCAGGTACCGTCAGGGCGATAACCTCGAGTCCGCCCAGAAGAAGCGCTCGCGGTATCACTCCCCCTCTCAAGGCGACGAGGCGATTAGCAGGCCGAGGCCCCCACCAAGGCACCGCTCCCCTGAGGGCAGGCGACCGACCCCTGATAATTGGGATGACTACGGTCGCTACTCAGATGCGGGCAGGTCAAAAATGGTGGGTAGGCCAACTAAGACCCCGCTTCACCCTGAAGTCCAGGCGTACCCGATCCCGAAGATTAAAATGCCAACTGTAAAGTTCGACGGAACTACAGACCCGGAAGATCACCTGGCTGCGTACGAAAGCCACATGGGCATGTACGACGCCGACGACGCAATCTGGTGTAAGATCTTCCCCACCACCCTGGTAGGCCTAGCCCAGGGTTGGTTCAGGGACCTCCCGCAAGGATCAATCTCCTTCTTCATCGAGCTGGCGGAGATGTTCTTAGACCAGTATGCCGGAAACAAACGACGACGTCTCACCCGCTTTGACCTGATGACCCTCAGGCAGAAGAAGGGTGAAACTGTCAGGGAATATCTGAAAAGGTTCGATTTGTCATTCCAACAGGTGAAGGAAATTGACGACCCAACAACGGCATATGCACTAACCAATTCCCTGCTACCCGGCGAAATGAAGAACCAGATGATCAGGGCCCAACCGGAGACCCTGGCCAAGGCCAGAAAAATCGCAGAGGGGTTTATGTTGCAGGAGGAATTCCACAGCCTGCCGGAGACCCCTGCAGGCCCCACGAGGCAGCAAGGGGGACCGCAGGGTGGACGCGGAAGAAGCGACTCCGGAAGACATAGATCCGAGGAAGGGGATACCCCCAAAAAGGAGCGCACTGCTTATCAGCCCAGATTCGACAGTTACACTGCCCTTAATAAGTCCAGGGCAGAAATCTTCGAGCTGGAAAAAGAAACCGCGAAGTGGAATCGCCCGAGCAAGCCGCGCAGTCCAAGAGGGGACCCCAAGAAATTCTGCACTTTTCACGACTGCGTAGGCCACACCACCGAGGAATGTCGTCATCTGAAAGACGAGATCGAAAAGTTGATCAGGAACGGCTGGTTGGCCAACTATGCAGCCAGGAACAAGTCCCAGAAGGAGACACCTGAAAAACCCGAGGGCTCGGTACAGAATCGCCTGGTAATCCATGTGATATCAGGAGATGCAGAAGGTCCAATCAGTCGGAGGGGGCAGAAAAGGCAGATTCGTGAGCTAAGAAACCAAATCTGCTACGCTGAAAGAGCAGGAAGCCCAAAGGGAGTAACGCTGAGCATTACTCCCGAGGATGCAGGGCAGGTGATATACCCCCACAGTGATCCCTTGGTACTATCCTTGGTAATTAGCAACCACATTGTCCGGAGATGCATGGTAGACACGGGCGCCTACACGAATCTGCTGTACAAAGACGCCTTCGACAAAATGGGTCTGGAGAAACGGCACCTACGACCTGCCCCGGGGTCATTATATGGGTTCAGCGGAGCAGGCGTCTTGCCCGTCGGAATCATAGACCTGCCGGTAACGTTCGGGGAAGGAGCTACTGCCAGGAATATCAGGGCGTCATTTGTTGTGGTAGACGCGAAGTCCGCCTACAACGCCCTGATCGGCAGAGTCACCCTGGACGAAATTGAAGCAGCCATATCAATCCGGGCTCTCACCATAGCCTACGTCACTGACTTCGGCCTAGAAGGCAAAATACGCGGGGACCAAGAGTCGGCCAGACAGTGCTACTCCGTGGCCCTGCAGGCTCATGAGAGCGAAAGAAAAAGGAAAAGAAAAGCCGACAGCTCCCCCAGCAGAGAGGGCGAGATCCTAGCCGGTAACCAGACGTCAAACCACCTGGAACCTGGGGGAGAAAGCATGCTGGTGGACCTGGAGCCGGGGAGACAAGTCCTTGTAGAGGCTGACCTGGAAGAGTCCTACCAGGCTGAGCTGGTCGAACTAATGAGGGAGAACAAGGATGTATTCGCCTACTCGGCGGATGAAATGCCAGGGGTCGATCCAGCGTGTATCGTTCACAAGCTGAACGTAAACGCGGACGCCCGCCCTGTAAAGCAGAAAAAGCGGAACATGTCCGCAGAAAAAGATTTGGCAATCAAGGAAGAAATCGAAAAACTTTTGAAGGCAGACTTTGTAGAAGTTTGTGACTACCCTGAGTGGCTGGCGAATGTGGTCATGGTCAAGAAATCGTCAGGCGCGTGGAGGATGTGCGTGGATTTTACGAACCTCAACAAGGCCTGCCCAAAAGACTGCTACCCACTCCCCAGAATCGATCAACTGGTGGACGCCACCAGTGGGTATACAATGCTAAGCTTCCTGGATGCCTTCTCAGGATATCATCAGGTGTACTTGTGGCAGCCGGACAGAGTCAAGTGCGCATTTATCACCAGTTCAGGCACCTACATGTACAAGATGATGCCATTCGGATTGAAAAACGCAGGGGCCACGTACCAGCGCCTGGTCGACAAGGTGTTCGAAAATCAGAAAGGCAGAAACATAGAAGCCTATGTCGATGACGCCATTGTAAAGAGTAAGGGAGACAAGGAACACCTGGAAGACCTGCGGGAGACCTTTTCCTCCCTGCGCGCCTACAAGATGAAGCTCAATCCGAAGAAATGCACGTTTGGGGTGCGCTCTGGAAAATTCTTGGGTTTCTTGGTAAGTTCCCGAGGGATAGACGCCAATCCCGAGAAAGTTCAGGCTGTTCTAGACCTCCCCGAGCCAAAGACCATCAGGGACATCCAACGTCTAACAGGTCGCATGGCCGCCCTGGCACGGTTCATTGCCAGGTCAGCAGACAAGTCAACCCCGTTTTTCAAGGTGCTGAAAGGCAATAAACAGTTCAAATGGGAAGACGAGCAGAAAGAAGCGCTCGGACAATTAAAGGAACACTTAAAGAAACTCCCCACCCTGGCAAGACCGGTGGCAGGAGAAAAGCTTTTTCTGTACATCGCTGTAACCAACGCTACAGTCAGCGCAGTCATCCTAAGGGAAGAAGCAGGCGCTCAACAGCCCATATACTTCGTAAGCCACGCCCTGGGGACAGCAGAGAAGAACTACCCCATGGTCGAGAAGGCGGCCTACGCGGTTGTTATAGCAGCCAGGAAATTGAGGCCATACTTCGATGCACACCCTGTCGTGGTGCTAACAGACCAGCCCCTGGAAAAGGTGTTAGAAAAATTTGAGAAATCAGGCAGATTGCTGAAGTGGGCCATCGAGTTGAGTGGACTGGGGATAACATACCAGTCAAGAACGGCCATCAAGGCCCAAGCATTGGCCGACTTTCTGGCAGAATGCTCCCACTCCGAAGACGATAGCCCAACCTCTGGCGAATGGGTCGTATACACCGATGGATCCTCAACGACCAACGGAGCAGGGGCGGGGGTAGTGTTGACCAGTCCGGAAGGGACCGATTTTGAGCATGCTCTCAGATTTGTCTTCCCCGCCTCGAATAATGAAGCCGAGTATGAAGCAGTACTTGCAGGCATCAACCTGGCCAAGGCTGCAGGCGCAGAACGGGTCGTTCTGGCCACAGACTCCCAGCTCATCGCCAACCAAATTAATGGAGAGTATGAGGCTAGGGACCAAACAATGGCCGCATACCTGGAGGTCGTAAAAAGGGAACTATCAGGTTTGAAATCATATGAAATCAGACAGATCCCACGATCCCAGAATCACAGAGCGGACGCCCTGTCAAAGCTAGCTAGCTCCAGCCTGCAGGATATAAGAAGGTCAGTATGGGTGGACGTCGTCCAAGAGAAATCTACCGTCCCCTGTCCAACCGTCGGTGCGGTGGAGGAGGCAGGGCCTGAAGACTGGAGGACCCCCATCATCCTGTTCAAAAAGCACGGAGTCCTACCGACCGACCCTGTGCAGAAAAGAAAAATGTCCACAAGGGCTGCATGGTTCATCATAATAGGCGAAGACCTGTACAAAAAATCTTTCTCGTCCCCTCTGCTCAGATGCCTGGGGGCAGAGCAAGCGGCGGAGGTACTGGACGACATCCACTCCGGGATATGTGGCCATCACATAGGAGGGAAGTCACTAGCACACAAGGCCTTGAGAGCCGGATACTACTGGCCGACCCTGCTGGCCGACGCAAAGAACTTAACCCAAAAGTGCAGAAAATGTCAGCTCTTCGCCCCATCTATCCACGCCCCGGCTCAGGAGCTCAGGCCGATTCTGTCTCCCATCCCCTTCGCTCAGTGGGGGATGGACATACTGGGCCCCTTCGCGGCAGCCACCGGGGGTAGAAAATTCTTGATTGTAGCTATTGATTACTTTACCAAATGGGTGGAAGCTGAAGCAGTGCCTAACATCACCGAGCCTGCGGTCAGGAAAGTGATTTGGCGGAACATTATCACCCGGTTTGGCCTGCCAAAAATGCTGGTGTTTGACCATGGAAGACAATTCGATAATGACCCCCTGAGATTATGGCTGGAAGGTCACGGCGTTGCGGTGGCTTATTCTGCCGTCTGCCACCCTCAAACCAACGGGCAGGCAGAAGCAGCCAACAAACAAATTTTGAATGGCCTAATGAAAATGGTGGATGACCTCAAGGGCAGATGGGCCGACGAACTCCCCAGCATACTCTGGTCAATCCGGACCACCCGTAAGGAGTCTACGGGCCAGACCCCGTTCGGCCTGGTATATGGTGCAGAGGCTTTATTACCAATTGAGGCCAGGATCCCCTCCCTGCGCTCCTTACAATACGACCAGGCTGAGAATGAGGTAGCAATGGCAGAAGCTTTAGATCTGGTCGGTGAGGTAAGGGAGGAAGCCAGCGCCAATATCGTCGCCTACCAGCAACGAATGAGGAAGGCGTACAACAAAAGAGTGCATCAGCGAAATTTCCAGATGGGTGATCTAGTCCTCAGAAAGACACAGGCCGTGGGAAGATCAAGAGAGCACGGCAAACTTAGCGCTAATTGGGAGGGTCCATACCAGGTAACTCAAATCTTAGGGCCAGGCACGTATAAGATCGCCAATCTAGAGGGCCAAGAGTTGAGTGCTCACTGGAATGCAGACACCTTGAAGAAATATTATGTTTAAAGCAGAATCTTAAAGTAGTCTTCGTTTCTTTAAAATTGGCGGAGAACGGTCAAAGAATGTCGACGGCTCCGACCACCCTTGTGATAGATTTTTACGAAGAAATGAAAAGATCCTCAAAGTCTATACTCGTTGCCTGTTCAAACTCGCGTTTTCACACACAAACGAGCAGGGGGCAATAGGGGGAGGCCCCCTGTTGCCAGAACTAAGGAAAACAGCCCCCCCAACAAAAATTCAAACGCCTCCCTGCAGGCAGGGGGCAGGCCCCTTGGACTCTGACCAAGAGCCAGGAACAGGCCAAACGAACAAGGACTGGGGGCAAGCCCCCCAACCTTGTATAAAAAACGCATAATGCCACCCTGCCAGCCTCTGGGCAGGCAGGGGGCAGGCCCCCTGGACTCTGACCAAGAGCCAGGAACAGGCCAAATGAACAAGGACTGGGGGCAAGCCCCCCAACCTTGTATAAAAAACGCATAATGCCACCCTGCCAGCCTCTGGGCAGGCGGGGGGCAGGCCCCCTGGACTCTGACCAAGAGCCAGGAACAGGCCAAACGAACAAGGACTGGGGGCAAGCCCCCCAACCTTGTATAAAAAACGCATAATGCCACCCTGCCAGCCTCTGGGCAGGCAGGGGGCAGGCCCCCTGGACTCTGACCAAGAGCCAGGAACAGGCCAAACGAACAAGGACTGGGGGCAAGCCCCCCAACCTTGTATAAAAAACGCATAATGCCACCCTGCTAGCCTCTGGACAGGCAGGGGGCAGGCCCCCTGGACTCTGACCAAGAGCCAGGAACAGGCCAAACGAACAAGGACTGGGGGCAAGCCCCCCAACCTTGTAAAAAAAAAAAAAAAAAAAAAAAAAAAAAAACGCATAATGCCACCCTGCCAGCCTCTGGGCAGGCAGGGGGCAGGCCCCCTGGACTCTGACCAAGAGCCAGGAACAGGCCAAACGAACAAGGACTGGGGGCAAGCCCCCCAACCTTGTATAAAAAACGCATAAATCACCCTACCAACCTCGGGGCAGACAGAGGGTAGGGTATACCTCAAGAAATTCAAACAAAGGCAGGATGGAAACAAACGAGGAAATCCTTAGAAAAAGAAATAAAGCAGCAGGAGATACACCAAGTAAAGGTTTTCTAAAAAATAATTACATCAAGTACGGCAGCCGACCACGAAAGGCTCGGTGCGCAGAAAAGATAAGTCAAAATATTAGCGTAAGCGCGACAGGGGACAGACATGAGCCCTCTGAGGATGACTGCCTCCCCTGTTAAGCAGGGGGAGCTTCTGGGACAGATGTAGCAGCTTCTTCATCCATCCGGCGCATCTGGGCCTCGTCCTTGGCAGTATAGAGGGCTCGAAAAGCCTCTTCATCAAAGCCTGGGAACATCTCCCTGACAGCCTCCATGACCACCCCCAGGCAAGAGTTGGCACCATTGACAAAGCCTGCTGACACGGCAGTTTCCACCTCCTGGATTATCTCATCCTTCTCTTTCTGCCACTCCTCAGTCTTCGCCGTCAGATCGCCGAGAGCCACCTGAAGAGCCGAATCCGCCTTGGAAAGACGCTCCTCTAAGTCGGCAGCCTTCCTTCTGACCTGGTCCAGCCCGGCTAAAGCCTTTTTTGCCTGCTCCAACTCCGCAAAGACCTGCTCAGCTCTCTTCGCCTCCCCCTCCAGGCGGGACACCTCTCGAGCAACCCTCTCGCTTTGAGATCTCCAGTGAGTCGCCTGGCTCCTGGCCTCCTCCAGCTCGCTCTCCCTTTTGGCCAGCTGATCCTTTAGGCTGGCAACAAGGGCAGCGTCCCTTTCTATTGTAGTCAGGCGGTCAGAATTGGCCAACTCCTCGTCACTCAGACGACTGAGGGCCGCTAACTCAGCAGAAGCCTGAATAACCCTGGTAGTTCGCTGGATGTACTGGGTCACCTGGTGGGTAGCAGAGTGGACAGTCTTGAGGAGATGGTCTGCCAAAACCGCCCCAGAATCAGAAAGTAGGGCAGAGACATCCTGGCTATCGCCGGCAGCATAACGGAACTCAGCATTCTCCTCAGAGAAAAAGGTACTAGGAACTCCCTGAGCAAGACGCTTGGGGTCAGGCGTATCAGCCTCCAGATCCACCACATAATCCGCATTCGGAGTCCCCCTGCTCCTCTTTCTGATCAGCCCCCTGGGAGTGCTTTCTCCAGTCTCTTCAGAGCCAGCAGCCTGCGGCCCCTGGGGAATCTGAACCCCTGCAGGAGGGCCTCCCTGTTTGCCAGCAGGGGAGGGGGTAACCTCAGAAGCAGTTGCCTTAGAAGCAGTTGCCTTTTTTGCAACCGGAGAAGGGGTGGCTTCAGAGACCGCCGTTTTGGCGGGAGTTGACCTAGGGGGAGCAGGGAGCCTTGGCCTGCTGAACGAAAGGCCCTTCAGATGCTTCATCAGGTTTTTCTCGCCCCTCTTGAAGTCAGGAGGAAGGGAAGGACGGACTTGGATAACGTCGAGAGTCCCAGACAAGCCCAAACGTCTCACCTCCCCCTTTCTCCAAAGGAAGGTGGCAAGGCCTGCAAAGCAAACGGACGACTGGTTAGAAAGGCCATTTAAAAGAGAAAAAAGCGAGTAAAGAAAAATCATCAACACTCCTGAACTACCTTCGTCTAAGCCCGGATTCATGCCCACCCGGGTCAGGTACCTGTCAGTAGCAATGACCTCCGCATGAGGAAGCCATACTGAAGGACCATACACCCCATGCTTATCATTACCAGCAACAAACTTGTCCACCAAGTCCTTGTCTTGCCTGCTCAATTTCACCTCCAGAGCCTTACCCCCCACGCCAGGATGATATTCTTCAGAAGTCTCAAGCCTGGTGTGGACATGATTCCTGAAATGGCGAGGAATTCTCCACCCATGGGCGCTATGTACATAGAGAAAATTGTTTTTCCAATCTCTCAGACTGTCCATAGCAGGCCACACCAGTGTATGTCCTTTCTGCCTCAGAAGGGACCAATACCCAGGAGAGCCCTCGCTCCCGGAAGAGACCATTTGTAGGCCAACCATAAATCTTAAGGCGTTAACAGAAGGTTCGGCGCGATGGAACAAGGAGGTCCACACATAGGAAATTAATGACCTGACAGCCATGGCTGTCAGCTAGGCAATGGCCACATTCATCCGCCTGAAAATCTCTTCTAGGGCCGGATGAAGGGGGAAGCGAAGGCCAAATTCTAGGCACTTATGATAAACCGCAATGCACCCGTCGGGAGGGCAGCACACGGTGTCCTTTTCGCCGGGGACGACAATTGTATACCCGTCCCCGAAATTATAGAAACGCTCAATCGCGTTGGCGGCGTTCTTTGCGAGAATCAGATCCCGATTTTTTGGGTCAGGATATGTACTCAAGAGAATACGGTACTTGGTTTTGTCTAAGTAATAAGTCCTCCCCTCTTCCCGGGGAATAAGGGGACCAGAGGTCCTGGAGGGGTCGATCTCCATTGCCTCGTCATCCGAATCAATAACATCGCGGGGGGCGGGCTCAGGGGAGTTGCCACCCCCATCGCCCGCCGGGTCCTCTTCCTCAGCCATCCCAAGATCAACCTCCCTAGAGGAGGATGCGAGGTCCTCCCTCCCCTTTTCCAGTTCCTCTTCCCTCAGTGGGTCGGTGAATGACAGAATGCGTGGACGGGTTCTAGACATGGCAACCCTAAAAGGGAAGGAAAAAGCAAGAAAATTGAAAGAAAAGGGAGCAAGAGTTGGAAGTTAAAAGTCTAACCTAGGGTCGGCCGCTGAGGAAGTGCGAGCTTGAAAAAAGAGTCTCCCAGAAAAACGTAGGTACGAAGAAGAGCTCGAGTTTTTACACCGAGAAATTTGCAGAAGGAAAGAAAGGAAGTTTGAAAAGAGAAAAAGAGGAGGAATGAGTGACAGATTGCTTTTATAGGGGGAAAGGCAGACGAAAAGTCGCCAAGCCTCGAAGATCCGCGCAAGGGCTACTGTCCACGTGTCGAGCTCTCAGGGAGCAGCCACTTGCAGCTTCCCAAGGATGGCCTCGAGAAGACAAAAAGATGCTGGAAGGACAATCACACTGTGACGTCCACCTTACCTCCAAATAACAAAAACAAATAATAGCAAATAATAAAAATAACACATGTAAACAGAACCGTCTGACTTTTTCATTAAATTAAGAAAAACCCGAAAAACGGGCAAGTTACATTGCATGTAAGCCAGGAATACAAAAAGAGCCCCCTGTCTCTGGCTCACTTTGCCTGCACCCCTCAGGCAGACCTAGTCATCATCAAAACCTGGGGAACAACCCCCAGGGCTGTTGTATCCCCCAGCATCAGATCCCCAGTCCCAATCGTCTGAATCTTTGAAGGGATCCGCCGAGTCGTCGTCATCCTCACGACCAGAGGAGTAACCCCGGCCGTCACTGTCGCCGGAATCCCGGCTGCTGACATCCCAGTCCCGACCATAGGGGACTGTCTCGGTATCGTCACAAGAGCCGCAGCCCACTTTCCTTTTTGGAGGAGAGGAAGGGCCCGATTCAGGAGAGGAGGACAGCTCTGAGCAGCCGGGGTCGAACTGCTCAGGGTGTAGCCATGGAAAACACTCATGACACCCCCTGTTGAAACAACCCCCACCCTGGGGGCAGCGCCTGAATTTCGGGGCAGCTGGAGGAGCCCTCCGAGGACACTTGCCCGCTTTGACAAGAGCCCTCCTGAGCTTGCGATGACGTTGAATGCAGGATCGCCAACTACGGCGCAAAATGAGAAAGGACGCCCGAGGATACCTTAGCTTCCTGCGCCCCGTAAAGCGACGGCTCATTACACGAGTCCCATGGCAGAAAAATACTTTGGTAATCCACGACATTTTCACTGAAGGAAGAAGAAGAGAAGGTTGAAGATGGGTTGTAAAAATGGCAAAAGAGCCGCAATTTATACGAAAAGGGTGGCCAAAACATTAAATGGCGCCCCAACTACTTCGACAGGGGGCACAACCAATCAGCATACAAGCACGCTGCCCCAAAATCCCTTGGGTCTGGAAAGCAATCATGACCAGAAGATACTTAAACTCTCAGCATGCCCAATGCGGAAGAAACCTTCCCCCTCGGGAATACGCGAACGCATTAAATGCAAAGGGTATAGCCACAAGTCAACTGCTCACCCTCAAGAGTCCACCTGCCAGGGAGAAACCCTGCCTCCCCCCGGCCGGTGAGGGCCAATTGATGAGGGTTGAAGAGCCTGCACCGGGTCGCCCGACTGGCAGGCCCCGCAAGTACCCAACCCGGGAGCCGAAGGGCCTGTCCAGCAGGCCGTCGAGGTGGGACACCAGGGCTGTCCTCTGTGAATGTACCTCCAAGAGGGTCGCATGTCCGACAGGGTAGGGCGACCAGCTGGGAGGAGCCAGTAGACTCCACTCAACCACTTGCCCCCAGGCGACCTCCTCCCCAAGCAGGGCAGGGATTGCCAGGGGCCCCTTCGTCTTTCTGCCTAAAGGTAAAAGGGAATGAGCGGATGAAGCAGGTCCACGTGTAACCATGATATCCACTCATTCTCCCGCTCCCTTTTCCCTCCAACCTTCTCTCTTGTGGGAAGGTATAAATACTCACCCATTTCCCACTTAGAGGAAGTTGGATTTTCTCTCTCTAGACCCTTACTCCTAAAAACCGCCACCTAGTTCCTCACGAGCTAGGTTCGTCAAGACATTCACGGACTGACTTAGGCATCGGAGAGGGTTCCCTCGGACAACCTCCGAGGCCCTGTGCGTTGCTTGTGCAGGGAGCAAACTCGCTTCGCCGGGAAGGTCCGTCTATAGGAAAAGGGGAAGGAGAGATCAAGGGAAACCAAGCAAAGCGATATCTGAGCACTAAAGACCCGAGTTCTCAATTCGGGTTAATTGATTCCTTAACCGGAACAATTATTATTATTATTATTATTATTATTATTATTATTATTATATAAGGTAAATATATTAAAATAATTAATTAATAATTAAAATTTTCGAAAAATAATATATTACTAAACATATTAAAATTTTCGAAATGGTAATAATATATTACTAAACATATTAAAATTTTCGAAAATGAAAATATATTAAAATTTTCGAAAGGATAAATAATATAATTGCTAAACATATTACTAATTATTATTAGAATATATTGATATTTTGGATAAATATATTCATATATTGTATATTATTGTAAAATAGGATTGGTATGATCCTCTAATTTAGGTTAGTTGATATTTGTCTCCCTAGTATCATGAGATGATTGAAGCTCACTTAGGAAATCAAGAAAATATACTAAAAGAGGTAAATATATAAAAAGTTAACTAATTAAAGTAATTACAATATGAAAATATAAAGAATATTCTGAGTTAATATTTTTTCCATTCCACTCTATATTTCTTCTAAATATTATTTTTTTATATTTGTAAAAAATGTTACTGTATTAAAAAAACATTAATTAAAATTTCCGAAAATTTTAAATTAATTCATGGTATTTACGTAATTTTAAAGTGATTATTCAACAAATTAAAAGATTTGTAAAAAAAATATTATATTCCAAATTAAAATTATTTTAAAAGGCATTTAATATTTCTATAATTATAACCTCAATCTAGGATGCTATTGGATTATATGAATATATTATTTTTGAAAATATTCAGAAAATCGTTTTTATTACTTTTGAAAATTAGTAAGACCTAAAAAAAAGAACGTATACGAAATTCTAACAAATACCATTGCTGACTAATAAAATTTTAATATATTTCATTTTCGAAAGTTTTAATAAGTTTAGTAATATATGGAGTATTGTTTTTAAAAAAAATTAATTATTAATTATTTATTTTAATATATTTACCTTATTATAATAATAATAATAATAATAATAATAATAATAATAATAATAATAGATTAAGAATTTTAAAAAAACACAAAAATGTAATCATATTAAATAATGATACATTTTAAATTAATCGAAAATATATAAATATTTCAAGAAATGAAAAATAAAAACAAAATAAAAAAGTTTCCAAAATCAAGTTAACCACACCAAAGTTAACAATTAACGAAAGATACAAAATTACTAAACTAACCCTATACTAATCACCTTAGGTTTGACACGTGGCACGATATAGTTCGTTGTGTATAAAAATTTCATACACCGCGTGTAAATGTAGCCTTTTCGAAGTGAGTGGTAGTACAACAGTTGCTAATTTAAAAGGGAACTCCCATTTTTAGAATGAGATAAGTCGATTATGGGTGTCATCTAAGACGACTCGTGGCATTTGAACGTCATATGACCCTAGAAGAATACAATAAACTTACGAAGGATTATGAAATGTTGTTTGAAAAAATTGATCTTGTATGTGGTAGGCTTTAATTTTGTGAGCATACCAAAGCAATTGTGTCATTTGTTCAGCATATATGGTATCATAATCTGCAGACAAAAATATACTGGTGCTCAAGTATTTCGAATGAATGCAGAGCTCTAGTTATATGAATTTGACTGTTATTTTCATCTTGAGAGCAACTTGTGAGTTGTGACAAAATGCTTGCTATTACGATTTTTGTAAGCCACACATACTGCTACCTACATCCACTGCATGCTGACCTGCTGACTGCTGACGATGCTTTTATGTACGTCACGACTGCGTGTATTATAAGTTAGGGAGTAACTTTAAAGCATCATTATTTATGTCTCAATGATTTTGAGTTTATCTTTACAAACCCACTGCTACTAAACAAGTAAAACAACCCCAAGTAAGTTCATTAATAAAATAATTAACCTGACACAATATGAGAGAATGTCCCGGGATCACCTCTTTCAGGCAATGTTCTGTTATATATTGGTTGAAAATATTGAAAAATGAAAAATGATTAGATCGGTGACCTATGTCGTCTTGACCTTCTGCTAGGAAGGGTCAACTGAGTAAGTTTCCTAAAGTGACTAATTAGTATGAGACGTAACATTAACTAACATACAATAAACTAGTAACTGTTAGTTAGATAATATTCTGTAAATATTACTCCGTATGTTACTATATTTCCATTATTCTCTCCTTAGTTAGCTAAGATTGTACCCATAAATATAGGATGATACTTAGGAAACAATAGATTGTAATCATGCTATATAGGCAGGATCTGGTACATTTGGGTCGTGCTTTTTCCTAACGAGACTTTACTCAATCCTAACGAGTTATTACCATTATGTCCCCGTCATTTCTCCCTCACTCTCCACTATCAGATGATTGAATCCCTTGATTAGGGTTGAGGTTGACCTCGTCATTATATAGGCATAATTACAATATACGATCCTACAAATAAGGTTAGTTTCCTAATTACAAATAAGGTTAGACTCCATCTCATATCATCGTGTGATCCACCCGCCGCCTAGCCTCACGCGACAATGGCCGGTAATGACACACCTCCTCCCTCAAAATTTCATCCCGTGTATACTGTTTCAAACATCCAACAACGAATACGTATACTTGACGGTGTTAAGATCACATACTCGACATGGGCGCAATTGTTCACGCTCCATGCAAAAGGTCACAAAGTCCTTGCTCACATCGACGGCACGACGGCGCCGACAGATGTGACTGAACTAGCTGCGTGGACGGAGATAGACGCCATTGTCATTCAATGGATCTATGGAACTGTCCACGAGGATTTTCTTCAGCGCGTCATGAAGGAAGGGTCCACGGCCTACGAGGCATGGACCCGAGTCAAGGACATTTTCCTGAACAACAAGGGTGCACGAGCCGCGTCATTAGAACATGAGTTCAACAACCTCAAACTCAGTTCCATGGCGTCGCTCGAAGCCTACTGCCAGAAACTCCAGGACCTTGCCGGCCAATTGAAGGATGTGGATGCTGGGGTAACCGATCGCCGTCTTGTACTTCAACTCGTTCGAGGATTGCCTCAGGAGTATAACACGGTCGCCTCGTACATCAACCAAACACTCCCCACCTTCGAAACAACCCGTAGTATGCTCGAACTCGAGCATCACCGGCAGGCTGCCACCGCCGACCCACCGGCATCACCGGTTCCGGCTGCCCTTGCCGCTGTTGCCAGTCCGACACCTCCCGACAACCCTCGCAGTAACCCCCCGAGAAATTCAAAGAATGGAAATCGTAACAAGGGACGACAACCCTCTGACCGCGGCCCCAGACAACATGACCGGCAGCCGTCGGAGCGCCCGTCCCAGCAACAGTGGGGCCAACCCACGCCACCTCCGTGGTACCAGTGGCCACCACCACCGTGCCCGTACCCCACCCAACCAGGGTGGTCTAACCCGTACACCGCGTGGAACCAACCTCGCTCGAGTCCTCGATACTCTGCTCGTCCTGCTGCCGCGCAGGCTCACCTTGTTGATATCGAGCCTCCGCAAGCTACCGACATCAATAGTGCCTTCCAGGCCATGTCCATTCATGGGCCGCCCGACCCTCAATGGTACATGGACACCGGAGCCTCCACACACCTCACCTCGGATCAAGGTAACATAACCACTCCCTCTCCTTCTAGCACTTCTCATACTGTATATGTCGGAAACGGCAATCGTCTTTCCATTTTGGGGTCTGGCTCATCCCACATAAAATCCCCGTCCCGTACCTTTAATCTCCATAATGTCCTTTATGCCCTTCAAATCATTAAAAATCTCGTTTCCGTGCATAAGTTTACTCGAGATAATAACGTTTCCGTTGAATTTGACCCGGTTGGTTTTTCTGTGAAGGACCTTCTGACTGGGACTACGATTATGAGGAGTGACAGTTCTGGAGAACTCTACCCCGTCCTTTCATCGAGTCAAATTGCTTCCGCCCCCACCGCACACGTCGCTGCTCTTGCGTCTCCGTCGTGGCATGCCCGTCTCGGCCACCCTAGTCCTGCCATTTTAAATCATATTAAGCGTCATTTTCCAATTTCTTGTACGTCTACTAATAAATCGAGTCTTTGTAGTTCCTGTCAAATTAGTAATCATCATCGTTTGCCGTTTAGCTCCTCGTCTTCTCCCACCCTCTCCCCCTTTGATATTATACATGGTGATTTATGGACTTCTCCGATTCTAAGTAAAAATGGGTTTAAATACTACCTAGTTCTCATCGATAATTTTACTCAATTCGTCTGGGTATTTCCTTTACGTTTCAAATCTGAAGTAGTAGCCACATTTAAGTCATTCCATGTCTTCGTTCAAACCCACTTTAATGTCAAAGTCAAGAATTTTCAGTGTGATTTCGGGCGCGAGTTTGATAATAATGCCCTATTTCACTATGGCCAATCTCACGGCCTCGTTTTTCGTTTTTCGTGTCCGCAAACATCACCACAAAACGGTAAAGCCGAACGTATGATTCGTCGTCTTAATAATATTATGCGAGTCCTTCTTCACCACGCATCGATACCCGCGAAATATTGGGTCGATGCCCTCCATACCGCCGCCCACCTCCACAACATTACTCCCACCAAAACACTAAATTTACGTTCCCCAACCTCGGTTCTCTACCTTAAAGAACCCTCCTATGATCATCTTAGAGTATTTGGGTGTGTCTGCTTTCCAAATCAATCCGCCAAAATTCCACACAAATTAGCCCCCCGATCGGTCGAATGTGTTTTCTTGGGCTATCCTCCTAATTGTCGTGGTTACCGGTGTCTCGATTTATCAACGGGTAAAGTTATTATCTCACGTCACGTTACATTCGATGAAACCCGATTTCCCTTCGCCAAATCAAACCCGTCCCCTGACTACCGTTTTCTTCATACTGACCCCATATCCCCCTTGTTATTTAATAATAACATCACCCCTGACCCACATACCCACCCCCCTGTTTCCCCCCTGTTTCCCCTGTTTCCCCTCTTAACTCCCCTTTTTCCCCTGTCTCTCCATAACCCCGCCCTCCCCACCTTCCCACCCTTCCCCACCCGATATTCCCAACCCCTCACCCGACATACCCAGCCCACCCTCACCCGGTTCCGCTGCCCCTCAACCTACCCACCCTATGACCACGCGTGCCAAAAACGGAATTTTTAAACCTAAAGCTTTTCTATCTACCACCACACCCGGACTCTCTCCCGTTCCCAAATCTCCCAAAATCGCCCTAGCCGACCCTAATTGGAATAACGCTATGCAGGATGAGTTTCGTGCTTTGCAGGATAATAATACGTGGGAGCTTGTGCCTCGACCTGACAACACAAATATTATCCGATGTATGTGGTTGTACCGCCACAAATTCCATGCCGACGGTTCTCTTCAAAGATACAAGGCTCGGCCCGTTGTCAATGGTAAAACCCAACGGGTAGGTATTGACTGTGACGAAACTTTTAGCCCGGTTGTTAAACCGACCACCATCCGTACCGTCCTCAGTCTGGCACTATCCCGTTCTTGGCCGATACATCAACTCGATGTGAAAAATGCGTTCTTACACGGGGACTTAGCTGAAACGGTGTTTATGCACCAACCCCCCGGTTTTGTTGATCGATCTCGGCCACATCATGTTTGTCGCCTCCGTAAGTCATTATATGGTCTCAAGCAGGCACCTCGGGCTTGGTACCAACGTTTTGCGACATTCATTTTGTCTAAGGGTTTTAAAGGTAGCGTGTGTGATCCTTCTCTATTTATTTACCGAACTCCGACGCTGACTGCCTACTTGCTCCTATATGTTGACGACATTGTTATCACTTGCTCCAAACCGGAATTCCTGACCACTCTCATCCGCACCCTATCGACGGAGTTCGCCATGACCGACCTCGGTTCTCTCCACCACTTCCTTGGAATCAAGGTAACCCGCTCCTCCTCCTCTCTTTTTCTTAGTCAAGAAAAGTATGCCAAGGACATCCTTGATCGGGCCTCCATGTCAAACTGTAACCCATCTGCTACTCCTGTTGATACTGCCTCCAAATTGAGCGAGTCAGATGGCTCTCTAATATCCGACCCGACCCTATATCGGCAGCTTGCGGGTGCTCTCCAGTACCTAACTATCACTCGACCCGACATTTCGTATGCGGTGCAACAAGTATGCCTATTTATGCACGCACCTCGAGAGCCTCATTTGAACTTCCTGAAACGCATCCTCCGGTATATCAAAGGAACGATCAGTCATGGCCTCACCTTGACCGCATCTCGGTCTCACCAGCTCACGGCTTACTCCGATGCCGATTGGGCTGGTTGCCTCAATTCTAGACGCTCCACGTCCGGCTATTGTGTCTTTCTCGGTGACAACCTCATCTCATGGTCCTCTAAGCGCCAAAATACTACTTCTCGGTCTAGTACCGAAGCTGAGTATCGAGGTGTTGCCAACGCTGTCGCCGAGACTAGCTGGCTTCGGAACCTCTTACTCGAGTTACATGTCCCACTTCGCCATGCCACCTTGGTTTTTTGTGACAATATCTCCTCGGTGTACCTATCAAGTATCCCGATCCAGCACCAGCGAACCAAACACATCGAAATTGATATACACTTTGTTCGTGAGAAGGTGCAACTCGGCCTTGTTCGTGTGCTCCACGTTCCCTCGGAATATCAATATGCGGACATTTTCACCAAGGGCCTTCCTGGTCACTTATTTACTCGGTTCCGATCCAGTCTGAGCGTCCGACCTCCTCCCGCTCCGACTGCGGGGGTGTATTAGATATGATTCTATGTATATTGTACTACCTAGGAGCTTTAAATATATGAATATGTGGAGTAAAGCTTCTGATTTTAAGAAGTGTGTCTCTACTGTTTGGGATGAAGCAATTGATGGCACTTTGATGTTTCGGGTGGTCAGTAAAATCCGCAAGCTCAAGAGGCCGCTTAAGAACTTGAGTGCTACCTGTTTTTCGGATATTGAAAATAGATGCAGACAGGCTGAAATCAGGCTCGTTGAACTGCAGCAGAACCTGCGTTCCAGTAGGTCTATTGCTGAACTGCAGGCCGAATCAAATCTTAATGAGGAAGTTCGTAGACTGCAGGCCGCACGCGGAGAATTTTGGAGTCAAAAAGCGAAAATGAAATGGATTAAAGATGGGGATATTAACTCAGCTTTCTTTCATGGTGTGTTGCGCGCTCGACGGGCTCAAAACGCTATTGTCCGTATTAAAGATGCGGATGGGACAGACTGTGTTACTAAAGCGGACATCGAATCGGCTTTTAGTCGATATTTTGTGTCGCTGCTGGGTGATTCGAGGAATGTCGAGGAGGTTATGGTGAGCATTGTTAGACGTGGGAATATTTGCTCGCCGAGTCATAAAGTGGCACTGGAGGAATGTGTGACCGCGGAGGAGGTTAAAAGGGCGTTATGGAGTATTCCTCGAGATAAAGCGCCGGGCCCGGATGGTTTTTCGAGCGAGTTCTTTATTGACTCCTGGGACATTGTTGGTGATGAGATAACAAGAGCCATTCAAGATTTTTTTCGGTCAGGTAAAATGCTTAAACAGCTTAATTGTGCTACTATTATTCTTATTCCGAAAGTTAATCGGCCTCAGTCTGTGAAGGAATTCCGTCCTATTGCCTGCTGTAATGTCTTATACAAATGTATTGCCAAAATCATGTGTACAAGACTTGCAAGGGTTTTGCCTGATATCATTAGCCCGACTCAAGGGGGTTTTATTGAAGGAAGAAGCATAGTGGAAAACGTGCTCATTTGTCAGGATCTAGTTCGTTTGTATAAGAGGCGAGGGGTTTCACCTCGTTGTCTCTTCAAAGTCGACATTCATAAGGCGTATGATAGCGTCGAATGGAGTTTTGTGGACCAAATGTTGCGAGCTTTGGATTTTCCCGAACACTTTCGTAAGCTTATTATGGAATGTATCTCAACTGTGTCCTATTCTCTATGCGTTAATGGGGACAATTTTGGGTTCTTCCGGGGAAAAGGGGTTTGAGGCAAGGTGATCCCATGTCGCCTCTTCTCTTTAGGATTTGCATGGAATACTTTACTCGTATTATGAATTTTGTAACGTTGGAGAGGAACTTCAAATTTCATCCCAAATGCAGCGCGATGAAGCTCAGTCACTTGCTTTTTGCTGACGATCTGCTCCTGTTCAGTAAAGGGGATTCGGATTCAATGGAGATTATTTGGCGGGCGTTTGCTACGTTCGGGAAAGCGTCGGGATTGAGCCTTAGCGTAGGCAAATCTCACGCTTACTTCGCGGGAGTAGATAACGACAGGAAGATGGCTATATTACAGTTTTCGGGCTGTGTTGAAGGTACGTTCCCTTTTCGGTATCTTGGATTACCTATTCAGAATACCCGTTTAGGGAAGAATGATTGTAACAAGCTGTTAGCGCGCATTACTGCTAGAATCTCGAGTATTGGGGCCCGTAAGTTGTCTTATGCGGGTAGATTGACTTTGGTCCAGTCGGTTCTGTCTCAATTACATAATTACTGGGCAATGGTATTTATTATCCCGAAGTTCATTATGGCTCGAATTGGCTCGATATGTCGTAATTTCCTTTGGGATGGAGGTGTAGAGGGCACGAATAGAGCTCTGGTGAGTTGGGAGAAAATTTGTTGTCCTAAGAATGAAGGAGGTCTAGGGCTCAGAGACTTGTCGGGCTGGAATGAAGCTGCTGTTGCGAAGTTAGCCTCTTGGGTTTTCGATCAACCTGAACGGCTCTGGGTACGTTGGGTTAATAGTATATATTTAAGAGGCTCTTCGTGGCGTGATTACAAACCACAGGCTGATGTTACTTGGGCATGGCGGAAAATTTGTCAGGCTAAGGAACGAATTAAGGACATGTACGAGAATGGTATTTGGCATGGAACGAATACGAAGTATTCGATTTCGATAGCTTATAATGATTTACGCCAGCATAGGCCATTAGTCTCTTGGTGGCGTCTTGTTTGGAGTAAATGGAGTATTCCAAAGCACTGTTTCATAGCTTGGCTCGTGTTCCGGGAAGCTCTTAACACGAGAGTCAAGTTAGCGAAGATTGGAGTGGCGGAATCTGACCTATGCTACTTATGCGAAGAGGAATCCGAGAACTACGATCATTTGTTCTTTGAATGTTCGTGGAGTTCTCGTATGGTTGATTTGATGAGTGCTTGGATAAGAAAGAAGATACCGGTTAAGGGGGGTCTTACGTGGGCTTTGCGCGTGAGAGGCTCGAAATTACAGTGTAATGTAATACGTGTCATAATCAACGCAATGATCTATGCTATATGGAGAAATCGGAACAGCTGCCGGATTGAAGGGAGTGTGCAACATCCTCAGTGTGCCGTTAAGTTGCTTAAGGTAGAGATCAAGAATAGAATATCATGTATGATTAAATACCCGATTCTTTCAAACGATGCTAGATGGTTACGTAATTTGACGTAGCCATTTAGACCCATTTTGTAAATTCGATTACATGATATATATATACTTACCTTTCACCAAAAAAAAAAAAAACTTAGAATATTTGATTGAGATAGTCAATCCTTGTAGTTAGGAAACTAACCTTATTTGTAGGATCGTATATTGTAATTATGCCTATATAATGACGAGGTCAACCTCAACCCTAATCAAGGGATTCAATCATCTGATATCCACCATTAATCAGAGCCCCATGTCTCAAACTCCCAACCAGCATCCCCAGTCCCCACCATCTTCACCAATCCCCCTGAACATGTATATCCATGCCCATTTCAAATCAAATTCCAGATTCAATCGGCAACCTATCTCGGCCCTGATTCCGACGTTTGATTTTCTCTATCACCCACTTCATCCGAGCACATACGCGCGGCTCCGGCAAGTTCATCAATCGAGAATCATTGACGCGCCGCCGTCCGCCGGAGCTACCTGTACCATACCCGCCGTTACTATATGGCGTCAGGACCCACAGTCAAACCACCCCACGGACCACCACGCTCGACCACCAGCCACCACAACGCCTCATCCCCAAAAGGCCAAAACCCTATTTAAAAGTTTAATTAATCATCAAACTCAATAAATATGTTAAATAGTTAAGTAGATTAAGATCATCTTGATAATCAAATTAGATATTGTAATCAAAATCGAAATCGAAATCGAAATCGCCGGAGTTTGGTTGATTATTGAATTTTTTGGAAAGGAATTAAAGAGTTAGAGAGATAATTAGGATGGTAAATTATGAGAAGGCTAAAATTGGAAAAGTTACGATAAATTCGTTAGGATTGAGTAAAGCTTCGTTAGGAAAAAGTAATTTCGTTGTTAAATTTGGTACAATTTACCTCGTAATTGTGGCCATTGGATCTCACATGATCAAGAGTTGAGATTAAAACTCTCTAAAAGGGGCCGTTTGGTTCGCCTTATTTAGGAATAAGGTATGGGTTTGGAATGACCAAACTCTATACCTTGCGTTTGTTTTGCATTTTTTTTATTTTCATACCCATACCTCAAACCCATGAAGTATGAGTTTCTCATACCCAAGGGTGGAGGTGGGTATGAGATTTGATACCTTGGTATCAAATTAATAACTTCTTCTTTGGTTTTTTTTTTTTCCGAAATTTGTATGTTTTTATTGTTATTCAAACAGTTTTCTTCCAATAATGAAAATATGAATAAAATAATTTTTGTCATTAATAATAATGATTTTTTTGGTTAAAAATATTTTTTTTTTTCGGAAGATAACAAAATTTTAGAAAATCATTATTATTCAGTCAGTTAAAAATGTCTAAAAATATTTCTTTCATATAATAATAATAGATTTTTTTTAATTAAAAGCCTTTTTTCCTATAAGAATACAAACATTTTTTCCCGAGATTACTCAATTCAGAAATTAACCAAACGCAAGGTATCAAGAATGATATTCCAAACCCATACCATCCTGATATGATTCCTTATTCCATACCGATATCTTTTTGCGAACCAAACGGCCCCTAAATCTCCAAAGCAACTTTTTCTCAGAATTTTATAGTTATTTCGATGAACAAACCTGATTATTTTAATGAAGAATCATACTTATTTTATAGTTAACTCAATTGTTTTCTGAGAATAATGTTATCAAGTTATATATAGTTATTTCAACGTAGAAAGTCTTTTATTGTATTAAATAATTTGTATTATTGTATCCATTGAGATGAAACTCAAATATAATAATTTTTTTAATAATGTTATCTAATGTTACGTAATTAAAATAAGTTATTATAACTCGTGTTCTTGTATTGAGACTGATTTCAAATATAATTAACTTTATAATAATGTTATATGATTTTAAGTAGTTATTCTAAAGTAGAAACTTAGTTATTGTAATGAATAACTCTCCTGTTATTATATTGGGCTGACACTCAAATATAATCAGATTTAGAATAATGTTATTTGATTTTAAGTACTTAGTCCAATATAGAAACTCAGTTATTCTAATGAATAACTCGTGTTATTGTATTGGGATGGAACATTTTGCATATGATTGGGGGTTCACCAGCAAAAGAAATGTCACTGAAAGGCAAAAGTAAAGATGAGATTAGTTACAGTACAAAAAAATTGAAGTACAATAATCACATATGTGCTATAAAATAACTACAACAACACTAAAAAATAACGTAGTAACTAATACTCCATAATGAAATAACTTCAAGAATAATACTCCCTCCGGACACTATTTTTCGCCCCACTACCCCAATATATGTGAGGAGTGTTTTAATGAAATGGGGCAAAAAATAGTGTCCGGAGGGAGTATAGAATAACCACAACAATAGTATATAATAACTAGAATAGTATAATAAAATAATTGGATATTTCATAGTAATAATAATTTATCAAAACCAGAAATTTATGATATGAAATAATACGCAGTTATTTCAATGTTCATATTCAAGTATTTCATTGTTTATATCCAAATATTGCAATATTCATGATTTCAATTTTTAATCTTGTAATAAAAAATCCAGAAATTGATCTTATTAAAAGAGCAGTCACGAAATTGATATATTTTCCTGTCACGAAGTCAAAAACTTCCAAAAGGGTTTATCTTATTCGAATTGAGATGAATACCAATACAAAAAAAATTGAATAAAATAAAAAAAAATTGAATTGATTTATAGATTCAGAGTCGGAAGGATTACCGAATACATGAATTGAAATACACGAATTGATTTATATACTGAATTGAAATATTGAATCAAATCAGTAAAAACCGATTACACGAAAATACGCATTACACGAAATAAAACAGAAATCACGAATTCTAAAATGTGAAATATACGATCTGGAAGCAAATACCCGATTTGGTCGTGAATTTACCAAAATTCGTGAAATTGAATACCGAATCGGAGCAACGATGATGATGAAATCGAAGCAATGATGACGGATGAATTTATTTGTGAGCAAATACTTGATTTGATCTTTAATTCGAGAGGGATAGGTTTGTGCGTGAGCGGTTTGTGCTTGAGGGATTTTCAATCTGACGTTCAATTGAATAGGGCTTAGGGTTTGAGGTTTGACGCTTACCTTGATACAAGTTTTAATCTTGACTCTTGATGTAACTATATCTAATGGTGGGTAAAGGTAGGTAAATTGTATGAAATTTGACCAAAGCTAAAAGATCCTTCTTCTATATATATATATATATATATATATATATATATATATATAGGTTCACATAAGACCAACAACTCTTATAAGTTCATAAGTTCCAGTATTAAAGTTACACAAAAGGTGCTTAAAGTTACACGAGATAAGTGTTAAAGTTGCACTTTATCACTTGAAGTGATAAAAGAACTGAATGTTATAGTTACATATTATTAGACGATATTATTACGATATCGAGAATATATTTAATATAGTAATGTATATTGTAGTGTATAATATCTTGGTTAATATGGAATTGTGTGAGTTGATTTGATATTCTATAGGCTATACATTAGGAAATCGCCAAGTATATGGAGCTTGGTTTGTGATATAAATGTGACTCCTGTATTACGATATTATTCATTCAATAATTCAATAAGATTAATATCCAATCTTTTCCCTTAATCATTTCTTCATGGTATTAGAGCCAGCGTGACAAAAGGTCACGGGTTCGAATCTCCACCCCCTCGTTTCTAAAGTGGAATATTTGGCACCAGGTATGATGAGGCCTGAGTTGCATCCACACTTCAAGCCCAGGGGGCATTCGTGTGAGGGGACGTGTAAGAGTATATATATAAATATTTCTGGGCCTCCAACCATCGCCTTAAGGTTTTGGTTGAGTTAGTTTCATAACATGGTATCAGAGCATTGGAACTCGATCCTTGAATAATGAAAATTGGAGAAGACGGAAAGAAGCAAGAAACCAAAATGGAACAAATCGCCCCATCATCACCACTATACCTTCATCCAAGTGATAACCCAAGTTTAATGTTAACCCAAATCATTTTCGATGGAGATAACTATGAGTTGTGGGTAGATGCGGTGCGTAACGGGCTGGACGCTAAAAATAAGTTAGCGTTTGTTGAAGGTTCCGTCAAGAAACCAATTCTCAAGGACGGAGAAGAAGAAAATATTGAAGTTGTGGCTTGGCGTCAATGCATTGCCATGGTGAAATCATGGTTACGAAACATAATCAATATCAAATTACATCCTAGCATCGCTTTTTCTGAAACGGTGACAGAGATCTGGAAAGAATTGACGGATCGTTATTCCTCGGCAAATGCACTGAGGGTCCATCAATTAAAAGGAGACCTCAATGAGTGCAAGCAGGGGAGAAACCAGTCCGTCGTCGACTACTACACTCAATTAAAGGCGATATGGGATGAGTTGGCTAATTATAGCCGTGTTCCAAAATGTACTTGCGGTGCAAGAGCAGCATTGATTAAGGAGCGCGAAGAGGAGAAGGTGCACCAATTCTTAATGGGGCTCGACAACAATCTTTATGGCCACATCAGGTCTAATTTATTGATGGAAGATGATGTTACTTCCTTGAACAGGGCGTATGCTCTTGTCTTGCGTGAGGAGAGGCATAGGACCGTCACGAAGGCAAAGGAAGAGACGGTGGAAGCAACCATGGCCACTAAAACAGCTAGTGGTCAAGGACGTGGTCGAGTGAGTAATTCGAACAACACCCCAGCAGAATCGGATGTCATGCAGTGCACCTATTGCCAAAAATTCTGGCACACCGAAGATAATTGCTATGACAAACATGGGTATCCCACTCGAGGCAGAGGTCGCGGACGACGTGGAGGAAGAGGCAGAGGTGGAAGAGGTCGTGGGAACAATCAAATTGTCAATGCCACGTCTACCAATGAAGTTGATCTGACAGCAGAGGAAGTAGTGCAGTTACGGAGTCTTTTGGTGAACAAGGGAGAAGGTAGTTAGAAAACAGCAACACCAGGTATAAATATTAAAAGTGTTGGTGATTGGTTGCTCGATAGTGGAGCGTCGCATCATATGACAGGGCGACGCGAACTACTCGACAATATATGGCGAGGCAGACCCTCCACGGTTGGACTACCCGATGGTTCACATATAATAGCACAGGAACACGGAAACGTGTTCTTTAGCAACACTTTCATGCTTAAAGATGTTTTATACGTCCCGTCATTAACATGCGATTTAATATCCATTAAACAGTTGATTAAAGAAAATAATTGTGTTGTGACCTTTTATCCCGACTATTGTGTTATACAGGACCAATCTACGAGGATGAAGATTGGACGGGGTGAGCATCGCGATGGGGTCTATTATTTGAAGATTGATCAAGTACGTGTTGCTAGAGCAAACGCCAATGGAGATGCACGACTTTGGCACAAGCGACTAGGTCACCCTTCAAGCAGTACTTTATCTCATTTTTCGAATTTAGTTGGCCTCAATTTGAGTTGGAATTTTGGTGATGTTTGCGATTCGTGTTGTCGGGCTAAGCAAACAAGGTCGGTTTTTAAGTCTAATAATAAAAGGAGTGATGTTTTGTTTTCTCTAATGCACTGTGATATCTGGGGGCCGTATCATACAAAAAGTTTATCAGGTTCGCAATATTTTCTCACCATTGTTGATGATATAATTCGGAGTGTGTGGGTTTATTTGATGCGTGATAAGGGAGAAGTAGGTCAATTATTGATAAATTTTTGTAAGATGACGATAACTCAATTTGGAAAACAAGTTAAAATAGTGCTAAGTGATATGGAACCGAATTTCTTTCGAGACAAATGAAAGCTTATTATCATGAAAATGGGATGGTCTTTCGAACTAGTAATATTGACACCGCACAACAAAATGGTAGGGTCGAGCGGAAACATAGACATATATTAGAAAAAGCGAGAGCCCTCCGTTTTCAAGCAAATTTGCCTATTTATTTTTGGGGAGAGTTTGTCCTGACCGCTGCGTATTTGCTAAACCGCACACCCACTCGTGTACTGAATGGTTTAACACCTTATGAAATATTGTATGGAAACCGACCAAGTCTGGACAATATTCGGGTTTTCGGTAGTTTATGTTATGCTCACAATAAAGACCGGGCAAAGGACAAGTTCAATGAAAGAGGAAAACATTGTATATTTGTTGGTTATCCACATAGCAAAAAGGGGTGGAAGGTATATGATCTCAAACAACGTTCTTTATTTGAGTCAAGAGACGTAATATTCCATGAACATGTCTTTCCTTTTGTCGATATTACTTCGGTCGAGAATATGCAAAACATGCAAATAAATACATTCCATGAGCCTCAAATATTTGAGACCGTAGATCACAATTTAGAGAAACCAAGTGAACCGGGGAATGAGGATGGCATAAATGACGAAATTGGAGAGAGTGCTAACCCGAATACGAGTGAGGAGGAGAACAAAGAGACATAAATCAATACCAATGACACTATTGATGGTGACACGGTAGTAGAGGAAATTAATCATGATGAATAGGTTGGCCGTGGTGCCCGTAAGATGTTCGACCCGTATTGGAAGAAATATTATGTTTGCAAGTCGACACGCATTATAGACCCCAAGACGATCACTCACTCGGTCCAATCAACATCAACAAAGAAAGGTACTCGTTATCCAATAGCAAAAATTATGTCACAACGAATTGTTTTTCTGATAATCACAGGGAATTTTTGGCTCGAGTGGATGCGGTCCGCGAACCATGCAATTATGCGGAGGCAGCTAGAAAGCAAGAATGGCGACAGGCCATGGCTAAAGAAATCGAAGCTTTGAAAAAAAATGGGACATGGCAGGTCGTTGATTTACCAAGTGGCAAGAAACCCATAGGTTGTCGATGGGTATATAAAGTGAAGCATAAGGCAGATGGGACAGTTGAATGATATAAGGCGAGGTTGGTAGCGCAAGGTTACACCCAAGTTGAAGGGGTCGATTATCATGAAACCTTTGCCCCCGTTGCTAAAATGATGAGTGTGAGGTGTATACTGGCCGTGGCAGTCACAAAAGGATGGTCAATCGCGCAGTTAGACGTGAATAACGCTTTTCTTCATGGAGACTTAGATGAGGAAGTATATATGCGAATGCCCCCGGGCTTTGAGAGCACTAGATCGACAAAGGTATGCAAACTTATGAAGTCATTATACGGTTTAAAACAGGCCTCAAGAAATTGGTTTGCAAAGCTAACGAATTCTTTAACAAAATATGGTTTTGTTCAATCACTAGCCGATTATTCATTATTTACTTACAATAAAGACAGAGTATTTGTTGGCTTATTAGTATACGTTGATGATATGATTATTGTAAGTGATAACCAAGTTGCTAGTTATCGACTTAAAGCTTTTCTTGATCGAAGCTTTGGGATTAAAGACCTCGGGAGACTGAAATACTTCTTAGGAATCGAAGTTGCCACGGGTTCGAAAGGATTATTCCTTAGCCAACGTAAATATGCTCTGGAAATATTGAAAGAAACTGGGATGGAGGGAGCAAAACTGATAAAAACTCCCATCCAACAAAACCATAAGTTAGCATTGGCAGAGGGATATTTGTTGAAAGATCCAATGAAGTACAGAAGGTTAGTAGGGCGCCTGATTTATTTGACCATCACACGACCTGATTTGGTCTATGCCGTTCATACCTTGGCTCAGTTCGTTCATGCCCAAAGGAAAGAACATTTAGATGTAGTATATCGTGTGGCCCGTTACATTAAGAGCAATCCGGGAAAAAGGGATTAAAATAGACCGTAATAGTGAATTGTGCTTGCGGGGATATTCTGACTCGGATTGGGCAAGTTGCCCATTATCACGAAGGTCACTAACCGGGTACTATGTGGTTCTTGGACTATCACCCATTTCATGGAAAACCAAAAAGCAAACGACGGTGGCAAGGTCGACAGCCGAAGCTGAATATCGTGCATTAGCATCTATAACAAGTGAACTTATTTGGGTAAAATTGTAGACACCCGCATTTTGACTGCCAGGTGTCTATGGTAGTTTCCAAAAATCACCCGATGATGATCGGACGCTAACATGTTTTTACGCGCTCGGATACGGGATCAAATCCATTAATCGCTGGCTAACACACTTACGGAGTACAAATCTCACCAAACAGACCTCGAATCCAGGCCCAGTGGATCATTCCGAGTCAAACAAGACTAATTTGGGCCAAAACCGACACCGGAATTAAAACCGACTTTTCACGATTGGGTCAACCCCGGTCAAAGTCGATCCCGAGACACACAAAACAACCCGTCAACCATCAAAAGTCCAAATCAAACATCAAAACCCATCAAAGTTAAGGTCCAACAAAGACCCGCGCGACCCATTTAGGCCACTCGATCGAGTGACCCATCCACTCGATCGAGTGGGCCTGCTTTGAGCCCGGCGGCTGGTGTAACGGGCCACTCGACCGAGTTGGCTACTTACTCGGTCGAGTGCCCTAGCCCGGGTGCCCTAATATTTTCTATATAAGCACCTTCCCATGCACACATCTACACAACATCTAAAAACCCTAACCTTTTTTCGCATCCTCTACAACCCTAGCATCCTACACACATACATACTACGTTTTTACCAACCCTAGAAAAACCCTAGGAAAACCGACTTTAGCAAACCCTAAACCTAGTTCTAGGGATTCAACCCGAGCCACCACAACTTAGCCTCCATATACCTCGAAGACTCCCGTGCCATAGCCGCGTTTACGAGCCTTAATCCGAGACAGAAACATGTAGGTTGAGGGTGACAAACCTCTTTCTTCTTTCTCTTCTCTCTTCTTCGTTTTTTTGTATTATTATTATTATTATTATTATTATTATTATTATTATTATTATTATTATTATTATTATTATTATTATTATTATTATTACTACGTATTATTATTATTATTATTATTATTATTACGTATTATTATTATTATTATTATTATTATTATTATTACGTATTATTATTATTATTATTATTATTATTATTATTATTATTACGTATTATTATTATTATTATCATTATTATTACGTATTATTATTATTAATGTTACGGTTATTTTTATTATTTATTTTAGCGCGCATTCATTTTTTTTTCAAGTAAGTATTTTCTTAAGGGTCGAAACCCGTTGACGCGGATCCGACATCACAATCCCTAGGGATTTATTCGATGTCGGAGAAGCCGAGGGAATCAAGTTTTTATTCGTTCTTTTTTATTTTTGTTTCTAGTACATCGATCTACTAAATTAATTAAAATCAATTCAAAACTCTATTTTCGTTGATGCTAAATAATTGTCAAAACAATTCTCTCGAATTATGACATTATTAACGCGGAGAAAATTTTATTATATCACAACAATCAATTCAAAGCAATTTCAAACGATTTCAAAATCAACACGATTTTGTACATGATTTCTTAATCGCATAGAGGGCACTCGACCGAGTGCCTGATCCACTCGGTCGAGTGGCACCTCAAAACCGTGTCAGAACGCATGTCACGACCACCACTCGGTCGAGTCTCACAGTGACTCGATCGAGTGGCCATGTACTCGACCGAGTTGGCCAATAACTCGGCCGAATACGGTCCTAAACGCGAAACAGAAACTTTTTTTATGCTTACTCGATCGAGTCCATCGACCACTCGATCGAGTAGCCTTCCAACGACTCAAAATGCAAGTCGTACATTGTTCTATTTTGTAAAAATCGATAGTATTTTACGACATTAGGTCAACATATGCATAATCAATCATATGTATACTATCTTTTCAAATCGTGCGTCCCATATTTGCATCTTTTTCAATTCAATTCAATTTTGCACAAACCGTTATTATTCGTTATATTATTGTATCATTACTAACGCGTTTGTTGTTTCTCTTGTTAATTTAATTTTGTTCGTTTATTGTACTAAATGAACCCGCATGCTAAAATACAACTTTGACGTTAATCTTAGCTGCATTAAATTGACTTAGAAACCCGTTTCAATTCAATTCGCATGTTTAGGAAAAATACTGTTTGCATATCATTTTCCCGTTTTACTAGCACGCGTATTAGAAAGTCATTCGAGTTCTTAGTAGAGGCCGCTAATGTGCGGGCGGGGTTGGGTGTCCTTTGTGGGCTTCCCAACACGTACCCTCACCCCTTACTCAGAACCTCGGTTTCCGGATGCCCGAAACCGTTGGCAAACGAGAGTCATTAAATATACGATTAACCGCTCAAGTCGGCATCTATATCGATATGCAAAGGGACGAGCCCAATAAACTCTGACATCGAAAATGGGCCGTATTTTGTATACGGCCAACTACGACATAGAGTGGGCTCGAACGGTTCCGAATAACCATAAAATTCGGTGGCGACTCCACATAGACCTAAATTTCAATTCGATCCTTCTCATATGGAGATTCATTCGCCTACCCAAACCCGCGCGTGGCCGCGTCGGGGTGGACCTATGTCATGTCCACAATTTGGCGACTCCGCTGGGGACTAACTGATGCGTGACTTACCATCGGCATCCTCAGGGTGAGACTCGAATAGAAATCGTTTGACGAATACAATACGCGTTTTAGTTTTACGGTTTATGCATAACCCATATTTTCCCGGGCCGGTACTCGCGACCGACGTCCCACTATACCGTCGATGTACTCCAATATGGATATGTTGAAAGGTGTCCATAGTCGATTCGAGTGAGTTTCGCGGCATGTTCTAAGATCAACTCGACTTAGGAAGTCCGTCCCGATCAACGTCTAGACTATGTACACTGGTATAGACCCCTTATAGACCGACCGAGACTTAGTATAGAGCATACATGGCGTCGTTATAATGCTTGTGTGACTACGTGCTACTTGGTTTCCGAGTCGTTTTCAAAAACCGTCTTTTTTCAAAGATTGCATCTTTTTCAAGCTATTCAATTTCAAAACCCGGGACACATACCGAATTTAGGACTTATGATTTTACTCAAAATAGCCTATTTTCTAGACGGTATGCTGCCCAATTCAAAACTCGAAAATACTTTCGAACTTTCAAAACCCGCGGCCCAATAACTTTTTGTTTTTCCGGAAATTGGGCCCTCAAACCGAGTTTACTCGGTCCTTTTGCAAAATCAATCAATTTTCAAAAACCTTCCTCTTCTAGGACTTCCCGTATTTAGCAGTGTCGGGTCGTGTCTTAAGTTGTCAAGGTCCGTAGCGTCGAAACTCTGTCGATCTTACATCACGAGTTTCTTCCCCTTCCTAGTCCGCCTTATTAGACTAAGGCAAGGCCTACCTACGTAGGACATACTCCTACAAAGGAAGGCCCGTCAACACAATCGAGTCTAAAAGTCTGGGGATGTCTCACGTGAACCTTCCTTCGAACAGGACTAGGCTCACCCGCCGAATCCTAAGGAAGGCCCACATTTCACAAGTCACCCGTCTAGGTGTCTTTTCCGAGTCATTTTCCTCTTTTAGTCTTGTTCGGGATGTAATTTCTATTTCGGGATTTTGGGCTAGTTTCTGATTACGTGGTGTTCTTACAGACAGGCCGCCCGTAACTCGACACCAGCGCAAGATGGATGAACTGAAAGACTCTCTCGCCAAGATCGAAACCCAGCTGGCCGCCATCGTGGCCAATCAGGCAACCCTATCTACCCGCCTGAGCACCGTAGAGAAGGCGGTCCCTACCGAAGGAGCCGAGCCCATCGGGCCCATGGCCGAATTGCTTAGTGTTGTTCGTAGGCTCGAAGAGCAAGTCCATTTATCGACGAACAACTCAATTCACACCGAAAACGCTCGTACTTATTCACCTCTGGATAACGAGCTACCCGCTAACCTCAACTTAACGGGACTTCCTATGTTTGAGGGTACCGAAGACCCGGTCCACCACATCCGGGCCTTCAAAGACTTCATGGCGGTTAAGGGAGTGAAGTCAACAATGTTCAAGCATTTATTCCCTTCTTCCTTTGAGAAACATCCTAAGGCCTGGTTCTACAGGCTCGACCCCAAGAAATACAAGACTTGGGATGATGTGGCGACCGAGTTTGCTCGGAATTACGCCGATAACACTGAAATCCAGACTACAATGCGTACTCTGGAGGTAATGGCCCAAGAGCCCAAAGAAGGGTTCACAAAATACCTACAAAGATGGAGGGCCGAAAGTGTGAAGCTGGTCGACAAGCCCGGCGAAAAGGCCCTAGTAGAAGCCTTCGTCAAGAATCTACTCCCATCCTACCGGGTCCATCTCCGGTATCCTATTATCCCAAACTTTGCTGTCCTTACTGAAATGGGCACAAGGATCGAAGATGATTTGAGGTTGGAGAGCCTGACTAAGGCCTCTACCAAGGGTTATCAAGGGGCTAGTTCATCCACAAACAAGCCCGCACCTGCAGCTGCGACCCGCAGCATCTTTGATGAGGTAAATTTGCTCGACACCTCATCCAAAAAGAATACTCCAAATCGAGTATTCACATATATAGGGACTACCTATACTTATGCCTTACAAAGGCTATCTTCAAAGGGTCTGATTCAACCAATAGGCCCAACTCCAGAGCCTCCAGCAGAGAAGAGGTCCAAGTACTATAATGCTCAAGCCTACTGTCAGTATCACCGGGGCAACGGACATGAAAAATGTTGGAAGTTAAAGCACTTAATCCAAGACCTTATCGAGAGCGGGAAAGTTCCGTTGCCCGGAGACAAGCCGAGCAACAAAGAAAACCCGTTCAGCGCCCACGCCATATTCACAGGGGAGGTAATTGACTGCTCTCATCTCATTTCTCCTTTTATCCCACAAATCAATGGGATATGGTTCGATGACGAGGACGATGTCTACTTAGCCAAGGGGGAAGCTGTCCCCGTCACCCTGGAAGAGGTCCGAAAAGCCAAATCCAAGGCTCTAGCCACCAACCACCTCGCCACTGCTGGGCGCGCCACTTCAACATCCGTCAGTGAACCTGCCAGGACGGAAATAACCCCCGAGGAACCGAGCACTGGCACAGCCTTGGTCCAACAAATGAAGAGGGTTCGAGCTGATCTAACCATATGGCAGCTATTGGTTAGCTCACAAGCTCATCGGGAAGCTCTGACTAAGGCTCTCGATGAGATCAAGGTCGATTCGGAAGCTACTCCCGCTGAAATGGTAGCCACCATCATGCCCTACCTTAAGGGCAAATCCAAAGAAGAAGGCCCACTCATAACCTTCTCTGAAGCTGATCTACCTCCATTTGGGCCCAATCACAACCTGGCCCTATACATCACAGTCATCTGCAAGGGTAAGTACCTTCCGATGACCCTTATCGACGATGGATCAGCCGTGAACGTCCTACCACTAAGGACCGCCCGGGCCCTCGGCATCACTGATGCTGACTATCTCCCGATGGCCCAAACTATTCAGGCGTTCGATGGAAGCCCAAAGCCAGTCGCCGGGGCCGTTAAATTGAAGATCATAACGGGCCCAATCGAAAAGGAGCTAGAATTCCAGGTGATAGATGTCACCTCATCATTCAACCTCTTGTTAGGAAGGCCTTGGATCCACGCAGTCAAGGCCGTGACATCTACCCTCCACCGAAAAGTCAAGATGCCACTTAAAGACAGTATCATAACACTGGAGGCAATACCGATGACCGTGGCGAGCTGCAACGCCACAAACCGGGCCGAACCACGAGGTTTCGATTTCGTGGGTATGATTGAAGAAGAATATCTTTTCAAGCCCTACTTCGCCCCTAGCATCGACACGATGCTACAAAATCTGGGTTACCTACCCGGAGCTACCTCAAGACCATATCTTCCGGCGGGGAAGATCATCGAGGTCCTAGACAACGCAGAGTCCCGACTCGGATTGGGATATACTATAAGCTCGGAGAATGTGGGCCGGGTCTCTGTAATCAAATTTGTCACTCCAGTTTTTGGAGCCATCCAAGTGGGCCTCTACCGACTCACTATCACATATCCCGAGACCAAAATGGCTCGGGAATGCAACTACATCCCCGATGACATATTCACCGTTATCCAGGATGAGTCCGAGAAAAGGGAGAGCGACTCCGAGCCCGTGCTGGGGCTCTTTTTTGGAGAAGACAAGACCGTCCCTGCTCCGAAAGATGACTTGGTCAACTTGATCCTCCGCAGCGATCGGTTCGACCCAACCAAGCTTATTACCGAGGTCGGTGCCAACACCGGGACGAGAGCTTGGAGGAAGACTATAAAGTGGACCGACAGTCAAGGACGGGTCTACAAGCTGACCACCGGCGAGGGAGACATGCCGGATACCGAGTCCGAGTCTGAGTCAGAGTCAGAGTTGGAGTCTGAGTCCGAGTCTAGGGGGTCAGGTGCTAGTATCGAGTCTGTAACTCCCTTAGCCACACCCACTGAGGTCTTGGGGCCTGTCCCGAGACCTCTACCTATCCCGCCACTGACCAACGATCAGATGGCAGCTCTATTCGAGCTATTTTCCAAATTCACTATCAATAATAATAACGAACACCGTTCTGCTTACGACTTGTCTTATTTCCAAAATTTTCTCAATTTCAAAATTTTTATATGCAATGACATTGAGAAACCCGACGAACAGGTACCTCTACCTCCGCATCTGGTCGAGCAGCTCGAACAAAAGGAATCCCGAGATCCGGTAATTGAAGACACCGAGTCCATCAACGTGGGAACCACTTTAGAGCCTCAGATGCTTAAGTTGGGCCTATCTTTAGATCCAGAGGAGAGAAAACAGTTCACGGACCTCCTCCTAGAATTTAAAGACGTCTTTGCATGGTCCTACAAGGACATGCCGGGAATAGATCGAGAAATAGCAGAACACCGAATACCCATCAAAGATGGGTGCAAACCGGCTAAACAAAAACTCAGAAGGATGAAGCCCGAATGGTCTCTTGAAGTCAAAGAAGAGGTCGATAAACAATTCAAAGCAGGCTTTATACAAGTATCTGAATATCCAGACTGGGTTGCAAACATCGTGCCGGTACCCAAGAAGGACGGCAAGGTGCGGGTGTGCGTAGACTTCCGGGACCTAAACAAGGCCAGCCCAAAAGATGATTTTCCGTTGCCACACATCGACATTTTGGTGGATAATACGGCCGACCATGCCCTCCTATCATTCATGGACGGGTATGCCGGATACAATCAAATCAAAATGGCGGAAGAAGACATGAGTAAGACTACCTTCATCACACCTTGGGGTACTTACTGTTACACCGTCATGCCGTTTGGGCTTATTAATGCAGGAGCCACTTATCAACGGACCGCCACCACCTTATTACACGACATGATGCATAAGGAGGTGGAAGTCTATGTGGACGATATGATCATTAAGTCTAAAGACCGAAGCGGGCACATCACGGCCCTAAGAAAGTTCTTTACCAGACTGCGAAAATACAACATGAGACTAAACCCACAAAAATGCAGTTTTGGGGTAACGTCGGGCAAATTACTGGGTCATATCGTTAGCCAACGCGGCATCGAGGTCGACCCAGCTAAAATCAAAGCCATCACTGAGATGCAGCCACCCAAGACCGAAAAGGAAATAAGGGGGTTTCTCGGGAAAGTCCAGTATATCAGCCGGTTCATTTCAAAGCTAACCATGGTATGTGAACCCATTTTCAAGAAACTGAAGATCGGGGAACGGGTGCTATGGGACGACAAATGTCAAGCGGCTTTTGACAAAATCAAGGAAATTCTGTCTGCTCCGCCGGTATTAATGCCACCTCAACACGGTCTGCCTTTGTCGTTATATCTCACAACGACTGAGACAGCCATGGGGGCTATGCTGGCCCAGACAGTTGATTCAGAAGAACGGGCTATTTACTACATCAGTAAAAAGTTCCTCGAGTACGAATGCAAATACACAATGCTCGAAAAGACGTGTTTAGCATTGGTTTGGGCCACTAAAAAGCTCCGACATTACATGCTTAGCCACGAAGTACAGGTTTTATCCAAAATGGATCCAATCAAGTACTTATTCGAGAAGCCCATCCTCAACGGCAGGATGTCAAGATGGACTTTAATGTTATCTGAGTTCGACCTCAAGTTCGTACCATTAAAAGCCATCAAAGGCCGGGTAGTTGCCGAATTTCTCGCTGATAGCCCAATACCCGAGGAAGGCCACACTGATACATGGGCCTTTCCTGATGAGGACATATTTCATACCGATACCGAGACATGGGATCTGTATTTTGATGGAGCATCCAACTTCCGAGGATTTGGGGTCGGAATTCTATTAATCTCACCCCGAGAGGAACACACTCCCTTATCCATCAAGTTGGACTTCGACGTGACCAACAACGCAGCCGAATACGAAGCATGCATTCACGGCTTGCAAGCCGCCGCTGATTTAGGGGTAACAAACCTCCGGGTCCACGGTGATTCGTCATTGGTCATCAATCAAACACTCCAAAAATGGAAAATTCGGAACGCCAATCTCGTGGCTTACCAAGCGCGAGTACGGGTTCTAGAGAAACAATTCCAGAAAGTCGAGTATATTTACCTACCCCGAGAGGAAAATCAGTTTGCAGATGCACTTTCCAAATTAGCATCTTTACTGAACATCCCGGATCACCTAACAAGCATGCCAATTTGTGTTGAAAGGCGGTCAGAGCCGGCCTACATCTATGTCATTCAAGATATCGAGATAACTGACCCAGAACCTTGGTATCAAACCGTCTTAACATACCTGACAACGGGGGAATATCCCGCGGGAGCTGAAAATTGGGCCAAAAAGGCCCTACGAAGATTAGCAACCCAATTTGTTCGTACTGATGACGGGCAACTGTATAAAAAGACGGCATAGGGGGCTCTCCTTCTATGTATCGACAAAATTCAAGCCGAGAAGGTCATGGCCGAGGTCCACGACGGTGAAAACGGTCCGCATATGAACGCCCATATGCTATCCCGTAAAATCATGAGGCTCGGGTATTACTGGAACACCATGGAGACGGACTGCCAGTTATACGTCAAGCACTGCCATAACTGTCAGATCTTCGGTAATGTGCAACATATGCCAGCTTCCCTATTATATACCATGACATCACCATGGCCATTTTCGACATGGGGTATAGACATAATTGGGAAAGTGCATCCCTCCGGGACGGGAGGACATTGCTTCATTTTGGTGGCCATCGACTACTTCACCAAGTGGGTAGAAGCCGAGTCATACCGTGTCTTGAACGCCAAGCACGTGGCCAAATTTATCCAAAATAAGATTATATGCCGGTATGGGATCCCGCACGAATTTATCAGTGATCATGGGACCCACTTTCAAGCTGAAACTACTGCATTACTGGCAAAATACAAAATTCAAAGGCATACATCCTCACCTTACCGACCCCAAACAAACGGGGCAGTAGAAGCGGCCAACAAAACAATTGTCACCATACTTAAAAAGATGGCTGAGAATTATCGGGACTGGCCCGATAAGATACTTTTTGCCTTATGGGGATACCGAACTTCAATCCGCACTGCAACCGGAGCAACTCCATATTACCTGACATATGGAATGGAAGCAGTCCAACCGGTTGAGTTAGAAGTACCATCCCTAAGGATTCTACTTGAAAGCCAAGTACCAGAAGCAGATTGGGTCCAAGCCCGATACGATTCGCTAGTCCTCTTAGACGAACGACGGTCCCGGGCCCTCAACAATATTCAAGTATATCAAAAGAGAATCCAGCGGGCCTTCAACAAAAGAGTTAGGCCCAGGAAAATCATAGAAGGTGATTTGGTCCTAAAATCGGTTCGTGCCCTACTACCGGTTGACCTAAGGGGAAAGTTCAAACCCAATTGGGCTGGGCCATACTTAGTCAAGAAAATCCTATCAGGAGGAGCGGTGATGCTAACGGACCTGGATGGCAACGAGTTCGTCAACCCGACCAACTTGGACCAGCTGAAGCGCTATTACCCATAAACCCCTGTCTCAATGTCATTTGCAAAAATTTATAAAATTCGTCTTTTTATAAATTTTCAAAATTTTAAGACAAGTCAATAAGTTAGAACTAATTATTCTACCGTCGCACATCTCGAATCAATGATCTTGATGTATTTCGAAAGTTGCAAAAAATCAAATCAAATTTTGAACTACGTCTGGTTTGATTCCACTAATTGTGGATACGTAGGCAACCCCTCAAAAGGGTACAACCACTGCAATATCGAAAAGACGGGAACGGTTTCAAATAATATGTCTTTTATTAATATCTCGATAAACTCGGGAACTACAAAAAAAAAAAAAAACGCCAAACACGGCAAAACTACAAAAAAAAATCAGACCAAAAAAATAATAGTAATATTCAAATAATAAAATACGGAGACTAATATCCGGGCATCTTCCCCTTTCCCTTGTCCTTCGGGTCGTGAGGAGCTCGAGGTCGTCGAGGCGGGGATGAGCGTTCCCTAATCACAAGGGGAACCTCCTTAGCACGGGCCCGCTTCTTTGACGATGGGTCTTCAATCACAATCTTTGGCCCAAGTCGGGCCCGGACGTGTTCGGGTAGCCTATCCCGTGGGCCAAGTCGGTCCTGCACGGCTAGTCTAGGGCCCAGTCTCCTTTCCAAGTCTGTCTGGGGGCTCACTTTCCCCCGAGCACCTTTAGCACCGGACCCTTTAGCTTGAGTCTTAGCCTTCTTCTTTTGCCCTGACATTAGGCGGACTAGGGTAGCTGGAGTGTCTCCCTCATCAAAGAACCCCCTGTTGTCTTTAGCATGTTCTCTCCTCAGCAGGTCAAAGGCTTCATCCACCTTCAAAGCAGCTCGGGCTTTAGCATCACCTGCTTTAGTCCACTTGGTATATGAGTCTGAAACCCAGATTGAATGCCGATATTTGGAAACTGGCCAAGTGTGCCGGGTGTACCATCTTTGCATCCACGTGTCGCACATCACATCCGTCAATTGGGTAGGATCACTCACAATTGCCTCTATTTCTGGTATCCGCTGAGATCGTCCATACTGCCTTAGTATGCGATCCGGGTATAGATGAACCGTTTGGGTGAAGGACAAGATCACTTGGTAACGAGCTCTCTCCCTCGGGTCCAAACCTGACCAAGCCGGGATGGGCCACCATGGCACGACCCATCGAATCAACCGTCCACCATGGATGGATAGCACCTCATCCCAATACTTCTGGCTAATCAAGCGAGAAAAATCGATGGCACGTCGTCTCGTCATCAGCTGGTTATGGCGGTAGGTACTGGCATCAAGTGGGGGGTCTATCACCGATAGCCTCTCGTAAAGCCAAATCTGAAAAAAAAGGGAGAACAAAAGCATTAGATTTCGAAGACAAAACGGACGACACTCGATCGAGTGACAGCATGACTCGATCGAGTAGCGTCACTGGAAACGGACAGAAGCCTTTCAGCGAAGGCACTCGATCGAGTGCCAGGGTGACTCGATCGAGTGCCCACTGCAGTAGCTGAGTCTACGAAAAAATTCAAAAAAAAATCGAGGAATCAAAAAAATAAAAAATCCGACTTACTTGCAGCAAACGGGTGCTTCCGGTGAGACGAACGGACTGATCCCTTTTGCGCCTATCCAACCCTTGGATGATTTCGCCCGTGATTAACCAAGCCGGACTATGTTCGGTCTCCATCAAATCCACCACGGTTATCAGACGGGCATTACCCATGCAAGATAACCCAATCCATGTGACCTTCAAAAGCGTAAACATGGAGCATACAGAAGGAAAAGGCCCTACGGCTATGGGCTGACCTCACCCGGACATCGTGCGGGTTCATGAATTTCTCAGCCAAGTCGATCAGAGAAATATTGCCACCTTCCATCATGCGGGACACTTCATTGTGGGATAGCCCCAGAAATTCCCTCAGCTTCCTCTTTGGGTCATAGACTGAATACGGGACGGCATGCCGAAGCATCGGGTTCCATCCTCCTATAGATGCAATCTCTTCAGGTAGAGGGCAGATCTCGCCCCGAGGGAAAGCAAAGACATGATATATGTCATCCCAGTAGGCCAAACAAGCATCCAAAAAGTAACGATCTACCACCATCTGACGGAACGGGTACAGCTGAGTTATACCCGTCTGGTTCAAAATCACCCTATCGGCATCCCTAAATTGACGGGACCACGCCTGCAGCATAGCACTCAACCTATCGATTCCCATGATAAATTTCTTAAAAGGAATAAAGAGACTTTCTTTTTGCCTTAAGGGAAGTAAAAGACTTTCTTGTGATGAGAATTATGAAGAAGTTCAAGAACATGGAGGGCTATATATAGCAATAGCCTTGCAAATTTCTTTCCATGTCGCTTCTAGGAAAAGTTTCCTAATTGCAAGTAGAATCAAGCCACAAGCCTAGTCTCGATACTAGTGTGGAAATAATCATCCCGAACTTTCCTAATTTCTTTAGGAGTCGATGTCAAAAATTTCAAAAATTCAAAATTTTCAAATTTCAAAATTTCAAAAATTCAAAGGTCACTTTCCCCAGCACGAGTCATTTTATTACCTACGTGTTGCATGCATTTTATGTAACTTATACAGGTACGACTCAAACAGGGACATGCAAGTCATCAAGTCTCCCCAGCAGCATTTTCCGGGATATCACGGGATGGGCCAACACACAGGCACACCCAGGGCTTACGCGACAAGCCCAAATTCCCCACGGAGTACGATCATCCAGCGCAGGTATGATCTCTGTCTTATGGCTGGCGAGCCCTTCACGCGAGTCTAATGGACTATAAACGACCCGAGCGGAAGTCTACCAGGTCTTAACGGATTTAGTAGCTACTCTGACTTTCGCCCTGTCCAAGCCTCAGTCAGAGTGGGGGCTCTGTAGACACCCGCATTTTGACTGCCAGGTGTCTATGGTAGTTTCCAAAAATCACCCGATGATGATCGGACGCTAACATGTTTTTACGCGCTCGAATACGGGCTCAAAACCATTAATCGCTAGCTAACACACTTACGGAGTACAAATCTCACCAAACAGACCTCGAATCCAGGCCCAGTGGATCATTCCGAGTCAAACAAGACTAATTTGGGCCAAAACCGACACCGGAATTAAAACCGACTTTTCACGATTGGGTCAACCCCGGTCAAAGTCGATCCCGAGACACACAAAACAACCCGTCAACCATCAAAAGTCCAAATCAAACATCAAAACCCATCAAAGTCAAGGTCCAACAAAGACCCGCGCGACCCATTTAGGCCACTCGATCCACTCGATCGAGTGGGCCTGCTTTGAGCCCCGCGGCTGGTGTAACGGGCCACTCGACCGAGTTGGCTACTTACTCGGTCGAGTGCCCTAGCCCGGGTGCCCTAATATTTTCTATATAAGCACCTTCCCATGCACACATCTACACAACATCTAAAAACCCTAACCTTTTTTCGCATCCTCTACAACCCTAGCATCCTACACACATACATACTACGTTTTAACCAACCCTAGAAAAACCCTAGGAAAACCGACTTTAGCAAACCCTAAACCTAGTTCTAGGGATTCAACCCGAGCCACCACAACTTAGCCTCCATATACCTCGAAGACTCCCGTGCCATAGCCGCGTTTACGAGCCTTAATCCGAGACAGAAACATGTAGGTTGAGGGTGACAAACCTCTTTCTTCTTTCTCTTCTCTCTTCTTCGTTTTTTTGTATTATTATTATTATTATTATTATTATTATTATTATTATTATTATTATTATTATTATTATTATTATTATTATTATTATTATTATTATTATTATTATTATTATTATTATTATTATTATTACGTATTATTATTATTATTATTATTATTATTACGTATTATTATTATTATTATTATTATTATTATTATTATTACGTGTAATTATTATTATTATTATTATTATTACGTATTATTATTATTATTATTATTACGTATTATTATTATTAATGTTACGGTTATTTTTATTATTTATTTTAGTGCGCATTCATTTTTTTTTCAAGTAAGTATTTCTTAAGGGTCGAAACCCGTTGACGCGGATCCGACATCACAATCCCTAGGGATTTATTCGATGTCGGAGAAGCCGAGGGAATCAAGTTTTTATTCGTTCTTTTTTATTTTTGTTTCTAGTACATCGATCTACTAAATTAATTAAAATCAATTCAAAACTCTATTTTCGTTGATGCTAAATAATTGTCAAAACAATTCTCTCGAATTATGACATTATTAACGCGGAGAAAATTTTATTATATCACAACAATCAATTCAAAGCAATTTCAAACGATTTCAAAATCAACACGATTTTGTACATGATTTCTTAATCGCATAGAGGGCACTCGACCGAGTGCCTGATCCACTCGGTCGAGTGGCACCTCAAAACCGAGTCAGAACGCATGTCACGACCACCACTCGGTCGAGTCTCACAGTGACTCGATCGAGTGGCCATGTACTCGACCGAGTTGGCCAATAACTCGGCCGAGTACGGTCCTAAACGCGAAACAGAAACTTTTTTTATGCTTACTCGATCGAGTCCATCGACCACTCGATCGAGTAGCCTTACAACGACTCAAAACGCAAGTCGTACATTGTTCTATTTTGTAAAACTCGATAGTATTTTACGACATTAGGTCAACATATGCATAATCAGTCATATGTATACTATCTTTTCAAATCGTGCGTCCCATATTTGCATCTTTTTCAATTCAATTCAATTTTGCACAAACCGTTATTATTCGTTATATTATTATATCATTACTAACGCGTTTGTTGTTTCTCTTGTTAATTTAATTTTGTTCGTTTATTGTACTAAATGAACCCGCATGCTAAAATACAACTTTGACGTTAATCTTAGCTGCATTAAATTGACTTAGAAACCCGTTTCAATTCAATTCACATGTTTAGGGAAAATACTGTTTGCATATCATTTTTCCGTTTTACTAGCACGCGTATTAGAAAGTCATTCGAGTTCTTAGTAGAGGCCGCTAATGTTCGGGCGGGGTTGGGTGTCCTTTGTGGGCTTCCCAACACGTACCCTCACCCCTTACTCAGAACCTCGGTTTCCGGATGCCCGAAACCGTTGGCAAACGAGAGTCATTCAATATACGATTAACCGCTCAAGTCGGCATCTAAATCGATATGCAAAGGGACGAGCCCAATAAACTCTGACATCGGAAATGGGCCGTATTTTGTATACGGCCCACTACGACATAGAGTGGGCTCGAACGGTTCCGAATAACCATAAAATTCGGTGGCGACTCCACATAGACCTAAATTTCAATTCGATTCATTCTCATATGGAGATTCATTCGCCTACCCAAACCCGCGCGTGGCCGCGTCGGGGTGGACCTATGTCATGTCCACAAAAATCTTTCCTTAAGTCGCTAGGTGTTGATCATAATCTACCCATGAAAATATATTGTGATAATCAAGCCGCCTTACACATTGCGAAAAATCCGGTATTCCATGATCGTACAAAACACATAGAGATTGATTGTCACTTTATTAGACATCATCTTATGAATGGAACAGTGTCTACGGATCATATACAAAGCAAAGAACAGATTGCGGATATTTTTACGAAGGCTCTTGGAGGTGACGCTTTTGAGTATCTTCAGTCCAAGTTGAGCATTGGGACACCAAATGCACCAACTTGAGGAGGAGTATTAGACGATATTATTACGATATCGGGAATATATTTAATATAGTAATGTATATTGTAGTGTATAATATCTTGGTTAATATGGAATTGTGTGAGTTGATTTGATATTCTATAGGCTATACATTAGGAAATTGCCAAGTATATGGAGCTTGGTTTGTGATATAAATGTGACTCCTGTATTACGATATTATTCATTCAATAATTCAATAAGATTGATATCCAATCTTTTCCCTTAATCATTTCTTCACATATTAATTCTGAAAAAATGCAACTTTAACGTATGTCATCTGTAACTTTAATATAGACTTAATTACATATGGTGAACTTATTTGATCCTCTCTCTCTCTCTCTCTCTCTCTCTCTCTCTCTATATATATATATATATATATATATATATATATATATATATATATATATATATATATATATATATATATATATATATATATTCATCTATCAATAACATAATTTACATAACTTTTTTAGTGTTACATCATTTTCCAGTTTTTATTATTGTTTTATAATGTCTGAAACAAGTTCCACTTCAAATTCTTCAAATGACAATAATGTCGATCAAAATAGAATTTCGGATTACGAGTGGGAAACCGAAATGGATGAAGAATCTGAGCAACTACAAAACCTTATAGCCAAGCGTATCAATGAATATGTTTTCAGAAATATACAACATCCAATTCATGCTCTAGACGGCCAAGGAGAAATATTGAGAGAAACCGTGAAGACGGTCATAACCAATTGTGGAATGACTACTTCATGGATCCTGTTTATCCCGAGGAATTGTTTCGCCGCAGATTTCGTATGCACAAGCATGTATTCATGCACATAGTTGATGCTCTTTCCGCGAATGACCGATTTTTTCAACAACGAGCCGGTGGTAATGGAAGACTTAGTTTCTCGCCATTGCAAAGATGCACAGCTGCTTTAAGAGTTCTAGCATATGGTTCATCTACTGATTCAGTAGATGAATACTTGCGTATGAGCGACACATCCGTCAGAGACTCTCTAAAATCGTTCGTAGAAGGTGTGATATTCAATTTTGGGAAGGAGTATCTACGCAAACCCAACGCTCAAGATTTAGCAAGGTTACTTCATATAGGACAGACTCGTGGATTTGCGGGCATGTTGGGTAGCATTGATTGCATGCATTGGGAGTGAAAAAATTGTCCAACCGCTTGGGCAGGGCAGGATGCTGGGGCCAACAATTATTTTGGAAGATGTCGCATCGTACGATTTATGGATATGGCATGCATTTTTTGGTACACCTGGTTCCCTAAATGATATTAATGTTTTTCAACGCTCTCCGCTATTTAACGATCTTTTAGAAGACTCTGCGCCAACTGTTAATTTTGTGGTAAATGGTAAAGAGTATAACATGGGTTTTTATCTTGCGGATGGTATGCATATATCCGGGTTGGGCAACATTTGTTAAATCATTTAATGCGCCTCAAATTCAAAAGCATAAATTATTTGCAGCTCGACAAGAGAGTTGTCGAAAAGATGTTGAGCGTGCTTTCAGCGTCTTACAAGCACGATTTGCGTTTATTAGATGCCCGTGTCTTCTTTGGGATCGAACTATAATGGGGAAAGTTCTTGTGACTTGTATTATTATGCATAATGTGATAGTTGAAGATGAACGAGAAACATATCATAACTATGAAAACATAATCGCGGAGTTCAAAGAAGATAATATAACTTCAACGAGTGATGATCTGTATGAATATTGTCGTTGTAGAAGGTCGGCTCAAGATCGATTCGTAGAAATTCATGGCGAGGTTCAAGATCGTTCTACTCACATCGCTTTGAAAAATGATCTCATTGAACATATTTGACAACACTTTCGTGACTAAAATTAGTTTAAGATGTATTTTAGTATTACATGTTATTTCAGCTCATAAAATTTGTGGACATGACATAGGTCCACCCCGACGCGGCCACGCGCGGGTTTGGGAAGGCGAATGAATCTCCATATGAGAATGGATCGAATTGTAATTTAAATCGAAGTGGAGTTGCCACCGAACTTTGTGGGAGTTCGGGCCCATTCGAACCCACTCTATGTCGTAGTGGGCCATGCACAAAGTATGGCCCATTTCCGATGTCAGAGTTTATTGGGCTCGTCCCTTTGCATTTGATACCGATACCGACATTATCGCGTGTATTGAATGACTCTCGTATGCCAATGGATTCGGATGTCCGAAAACCATGGTTCTGAGTAAGAGGTGAGGGTACGTGTTGGGAAGTTCACAAAGAACACCCAACCCCGCCCGCACATTAGCGGCCTCTACTAGGATATCGTTTGATTTTAAAATACGCGTGTTAGTAAAACGATGAAATGATATGCAAACGTTGTCTCCCTAAGCATGCGAAAAATTGAATGGGTTTCTTTGTCGATTTAATGCATCTAATACTAACGTCAAAGTTATATTTAGCATGCGAGGTTTATTTTAGTACAATAAAATATACAATGAAAATAGATCGAAAAGACATGAACAAACAAGTTAGTAACAGTATAACGATAATAACGGTTTGCGAATAATATAGAATAATATGGAATGATGTAAATAAGATTATGCATGGTTTTGAAAAGTAATATTTCACGTGATAGATTTGACACGTGTTGACCTAGGTCATAAAAAAAGTATCAACGAGACTAAAAGAATGTTGTGGGACTCACGGTTTGACGTGATAAAGGGGCCACTCGACCGAGTGAACCTCTGAAGAAGCTTCTGTCCGGATTTCGTGACGTCACTCAACCGAGTGCACGGCCACTCGATCGAGTCATTGCGAGACTCGACCGAGTGGTTGTCAAAATAGCATTCTGTCTCGTTTTTTGGGGTGCCACTCGACCGAGTGGACTAGGCACTCGATCGAGTGCCCCCTGTACGAACTAGGGTTCGCCTCGTAATTCGTTATTGATTGCGAGATTGCTTTTCGATTTTGGTAAATCGTTGATTTTGTTGAATCGGGCATAAATATTGTGGGATTTATACTCGATTCGAATTTTGATACTCGTCATATCCCATATTCGATTATTGAATCGATATGGAATATTAGAGCGAAACTGAAAAAAATTGTATAAGTCGTTTAAATCAAACTAGAACGATATAAATTTTCTCCGCGTTTATAGTATCGTAATTAATTCTAACGAATTAGGTGACAACTATTTTAGCATCAACGAAAATCGTATTAGTTTAATCTTTTGACTAAATCGTTTAGATTCGACATCCAATTATTGAATTGGTATCGAATCTAATAGATTGACACTTGACTAAAAAAACTCGACTTGTTTCCCTCCGCATTCCGACATCATAATTAATCCTTGCGAATTGTATGATGTCGGATCTGCATCAAAAGGTTTCGACTCAACTTGAATAAAAATACGGGAATTAAAAAAAAGGGTTTTAGAAATCGATGTATGCGATGTTGATGATGACGACGCGACGAAAATAAAAACGATTTTGTTGATTTTGACACGCTTCAACAATCAAACATTCGGGGTGTCGGGATAAGCGACCGGCCGCGTCGGGTGAAACACCCTTGCATTCATGTTTTCTTATTCCGTCATCCCTCATATTCGACACGAATTAGCGCGTATTTTAATGTCTTATTACTAGTAATATTATCGATATTATAGACGCGAACAAAATAAAATAATAAAAAAAGGACAACGACGACAACAACGATGGACGGACGACGGACGAGACACAAAAGAGAGAGAAAGAGTCGGGAATATTGCACCCTCAACCTACATGTTTCTTGTTCTCGGACAGGACTCGTTAATTGTGGCTTGCACGGGAGTATCAAGATGTAAGTTAAGTTATGGTGGTTTAGGGTTTGTAAATTGCTAGGGTTTATTAGGGTTTTTGAATGTTGATTGTGTAGGTGAAGATTAGGGTTGATTAGGGTTGTGAAAAGTTGTTCCATTGTGCATGCAAGAGGGTGTTTATATAGAGATTGCACCCTCGTCTAGGGTTACTCGACCGAGTATGCCTCTGACTCGGTCGAGTGGCCCAAAGCAACGCAGCCGGGCCTGAATGAGGGCCCACTCGATCGAGTGGGCTGAGCACTCGATCGAGTGGGTCAGCTGGAGCTCGCGATCCGGGTCTTTGGACCTTGAGTTGTATATTTTGTGGGTTTTGTATTTGGGTTGGACTTGTGAGGTTTGCATGGCTGCTCTTTGTGTCTCGGAAGCGGCTTTGACCGGGGTTTGACCCAATCGCTAAAAGTCGGTTTTATTTTCGGCGTCGGTTTTGACCCAAATCAGTCTTATTTGATTGGAAACGGCCCACTGGGCCTGAATTTGAGGTCGGTTTTGTGAGATTTGTAATCCGTAAAACCATAAGCCAGCAACTAATGGTTTCGAGCCCATATCCGAGCGCGTAGAAACACGTTTGCGTCCGATCATCATCGGGTATTTTTTGGAAACTGCTATAGACACTTGGCGGTCAAAATGTGGGTGTCTACAAAATTAGTCATGTTTCTTTTAATCTTATGTATGTGTTTTTTAAGTGTAAAATTATGTTTTAAATATATTATATATGAAAATTGTGATTGTAATCGTCTTTCACATTTTAAAATTTTACCGTCATTGTTTATTTTTTTTTTTCATAATATCCGAAGTAAAATTAAAATACTTATCTTATTCGAGTAGTTGTTTTTCATTATGATATTTACAAAATTAGAAAATTGAGATTTAATTTATTTATAATTTGTTAATATTGTAAAAGTAAGACAGATATTGGTGAGGTGGGGATTTGAAAATGATTGGATATGTTGGAAAGTGAGAAATAATTGGATTGGTGACATAGGTCGTGACCTTCTGGATGAGAGGGTATAGATGGGTCAAGATAAATAAAGTGGGATTAAGAGAAAAAAATGGGTGGTGACCCAATTAACTTGACACTTTCTTGGGGATGGTCTAAGAACGGCAACATTGAGGGTGTACTGCGAGAACGACAATATTTAAAGGAGCAAAATAATATTAAAAAAAATAAAGTGATTGCTGATTGTGTAGGAGAGAGAAGCCCAATAACTTGACTGTGCGAGAATGAGGCGAGGTGCAGTCCTGCCAAAGTTGCATGATTCTTTCTTCTTTTTTTTCTTTTTTTATTAAAATATTAATTTCTATATAAAACGAAAAATGCGTACATATTTAATTGTGAAACGTTGTTTATAATTATAATTGTGACTAGTATCGTTATTTTTGATTAGTTAAAATTAGTTAATTAATTAAGACCAATATGAGTATATATATCATTTATTTATTTACGAGTTTTAATCAGACACGTTGTATGAGTTACCACTAGAGTTGTTAAAATAGCTGACTCGACCTGACAAACTGATTTGACTCACTTGATAACCGACCCGACAAAGCGTAATAAAATTTAGCGACCCGAAATTGACCCAACTTCATTCGCTTGTGACCCATTAGGCGATATAACCCGATCACTAGCTAACCGAACTCGACATAACCCGACCCGAGTGACCCAATTGCTAATGATCCTTCCATTTACATTTCAAATTTTAATATTTTCAGAAACACTGTACATGATTTTAAGAGAACGAAGATTTATAAACATATACTTAGAATTTTAAATTTTAAATAAAAAGTGAAAAGAGTTTCCAATTTTAATATATTTCATAAACCTGATACCAACCCATAAAAAGTACTCGTAAGAGAGAGTGATAAATGAATTCGTGTTGATGTAGGATGTTTTGGTGAAAATGTAAGAGTGAGTGGAAAGCTGAGGTGGATGTTGAGTAAGATAGAGAAAAAGTAAAAAAAAAAGTGAAAGATGAGAATTGGGTAATTCTTGTTAATGTATATGCTCTAAAGATAAAAGACTTTTGCATGTGCAGATTTTGACTGACTGTCTTCATCTCGTTTGGCAGATTGTAGAGGCATCAGAAGATATTTACCACATTGTTGGGGCTGTCCTTGAGAACTTTTTTGTTGAATGTTCTTTTTTTCATTGCTTATCTGATAAATACATTCTTTGATCCCAATCTTTTTCACATTGGCAATTAAGAAGTGTTATATGGAGTAATCCACAAGAGGATCTTATACTGGGAGCGTGAAAACTTGTAAGAGATCGAGGTATCTGCATAACGTTTACTCTATGTAAGATATGTGTCGCATAATGAAGTGATTACTGTCAGAATACTCAATCCCTTGAGAGAGAGAGAGAGAGAGGTTCACATAAGGCCAACAACTCTTATAAGTTCATAAGTTCCAGTGTTAAAGTTACACAAAAGATGCTTAAAGTTACACAAGATGAGTGTTAAAGTTGCACTTTATCACTTGAAGTGATAAAAGAGCTGAATGTTATAGTTACATATCAATTCTGAAAAAAATGCAACTTTAACGTATGTCGTCTGTAACTTTAATATATGCTTAATTACATATGGTGAACTCTCTCTCTCTCTCTCTCTCTCTATATATATATATATATATATATATATATAGCATGATTACAATTTATTGTTTCCTAACTATCATCCTATATTTAAGGGTACAATCTTAGCTAACTAAGGAGAGAATAATGGGAATACAGTAACATGATATTTACAAAATATTATCTAACCAACACGCCCCCTCAATCGTAGTGGTAACTGTGTGAACGCTGAGACTGTCACGAAACCGAGTAAACAAGTGGCGAGGTAGGCCCTTTGTGAATATATCGGCATATTGGTACTCGGAAGGAACATGTATGGAGGACACGTACTTCGCCTACTTGGACTTTTTCACGTACGAAATGAATATCGATCTCAATGTGTTTGGTACGTTGATGTTGGACCGGGTTACTAGATGGATAGACAGCGGAGACATTGTCGCAGAAAACAATAGTGGCTCGCTTAAGCGGCATATGAAGTTCAAACAATAAATTTCGGAGCCAACTAGTTCCAGCAACGGCATTTGCGACACCCTCGTATTCAGCCTCTGTGCTAAAGCGAGACGTCGTAGCTTGACGCTTAGAAGACCAAGACACTAAGTTATCACCGAGAAATACACAATAGCTCGACGTGGAACGTCTAGAATTTGGGCATCCAGCCCAATCGACATCTGAATAAGCGGTTAGAGTGTGGGACTGCGACGGACGAATTGTGAGGCCAAGATTAATGCTTCCCTGGAGGTACCAGATGATCCTTTTCAAAAAATGGAGATGAGGGGCCCGAGGACCATGCATAAACAAACAAACTTGTTGGACCGCATAAGCAATGTCAGGACGGGTGATTGTTAAATATTGAAAGGCGCCGGCGAGACTACGATAAAAGGAAAGGTCGTCGACCGCAGGGCCAGAGTCGGCACTGAGTTTTGAGCCAGGGTCTACAGGGGTGTTGCACGGGTTACAGAGGCTCATTTTAGCTCGAGCAATAGTATCCTTCGCATATTGAGCTTCAGAGAGACACAAACCGTGTTTGGAACGAGTTACTGCAATGCCCAAAAAATGGTGAAGTTTGCCGAGGTCCGTCATTGCAAATTCTTGGGAGAGCCGAGAAATAATGGACCGTAAGAGAGTGTCACTCGAGGTTGTGAGAACTATATCGTCAACATAGAGCAATAAAAAGGAAATGGTGAAATTTGGGGTCCGTCATTGCAAATTCTTGGGAGAGCTGAGAAATAATGGACCATAAGAGAGTGTCACTCGAGGTTGTGAGAACTATATCGTCGACATAGAGCAATAAAAAGGTGGTGTCAGTACGTGTTTTATAAATAAACATACACTGCTCGTGAACCCTTGAGATAAGATAAAAGTGACGAAACGGTGATACCAGGCCCGTGGTGCTTGTTTAAGACCATATAGTGACTTACGGAGCCGGCATACGAAATCGGGGTGAGCTTTATCGACGAAACCCGGGGGTTGATGCATATAAACCGTCTCAACTAGGTCACCGTGAAGGAATGCATTTTTGACATCCAATTGGAGGATTGGCCATGACTTGGAGACTGCAAGGCTAAGGACCGTGCGAATGGTAGTTAGCTTAACCACCAGACTGAAAGTTTCATCACAATCAATGCCGACTTGTTGGGTTTTTCCATTTACGATGAGTCGGGCTTTATAACGTTGAAGTGAGCCATCTGCATGAAACTTATGTCGAAACAACCACATACAACGAATAACGGAAGCATTAGTAGGTCGAGGTACCAATTCCCAAGTATGATTGTCCATTAATGCGGTAAATTCGTCTTTCATTGCCCGGTTCCAGTTATGATCTCGGAGAGCGACATGAGGTGATTTGGGTAGTGGGGACAGGCTACTGGTCGTGGCCAGAACACGGGGTTGAAAAATCCCGTTTTTGGCACGCGTGGTCATATGATGAGTTGGTAATGGGATAAGTGAATGGGGTGGCTGGATTTGTGGTGTGGGGTGGTCATTGGAGCTGCAGGGAGGAGAGGTGGGGGGCGTAGATGTGGTGGTTACGGGGGTGGGGGGTGTTGGGTACAATGGGTGTGGGTGGGGATACGTGGGTTGGAGAGGAGGGAGTTATACAGGGGGTTGGGCTTTTGTTTGTAGGGGTGGTGGGGTTTACAGGGGGGGTGTAGGGTGGGTAGTAATGGGGGCCATAGAATAAAAAAATAAAGGGTGCAACTGGTCATTAGACGTATCAAGGAAAGAATAGGATGGGGGCTTAGTTTTCTGGGTGTCCGTTAAAGGGAAAACGGTTTCAGCGAAAGTGACATAACAAGACACATAAATACGACCGGAGGATAAATCTAGACATCGGTACCCTCCTTGATTGGGTGGATAACCGAGGAAGACACATTGGAGAGAACGGGGAGCCAATTTGTGGGGCCGAGTGGTGGACACATTCGGGTAGCAAGCACACCCGAAGACACGTAGGTGATCATAAGACGGGTTTTTGAGATAGAGAGCAGAAGTAGGTGTATGGAATTGAAGTGTGGAGGTGGATAGAATATTATGGAGGTGAGCGGCGACGTGTAAGGCGTCGATCCAATATTGAGGCGGGACGGTACCATGGTGGAGTAAGACGAGCATAATATCGTTTAACCGACGTATCATGCGTTCGGATTTTCCATTTTGAGGAGAGGTTTGAGGGCATGAGAACCGGAATACGAGTCCGGATTGGCGAGAAAATGAGAGTGAAAAGAATCATTGTCGAATTCTCTTCCTAGGCCTATTGAATTGAGTTTGAATTAGTTACAAAATTGGCTAAATTTATTGTAAACCTCAGATTTAAATTTTAGTGGATAGACCCAAACAAATTGTGTGAAATTATCGACTAAGACTAAATAATATTTGTGTCCGGTTTCGCTTAATAACGGAGACGTCCACAAATCAGCATGAATGATATCAAATGGTGCAATGGCTTTGGATGTAGAGTCATGAAATGGTAAACGACAATGTTTACTAATTTGACAAGACGAGCAATTTGACGAGTTTGCTACTTTCTTACACACAATAACATAATTAGAATGAAGATATTTTAAAATAGATACCCCGGGATGGCCAAGACGGTGGTGCCAAAAATCGTAACGTGTTGTGACAAAAGCTTGAGGAGATGTAGGTGAGCTAGACGGTTGGGTGGTTGACACGGGATAGAGATCGCCAACACTGTCACTCCGCATTATCGTTTTCCCAGTCAGAATATCCTTCACAGAGAAACCAAATGGGTCAAATTCAACACTGACATTATTGTCGGTCGTAAATTGACGGACGGAATGAGATTTTTTAATTATTGAGGGCGTATGTAAGACGCGACGCAAGTGTAGGGTACGGTCAGGAGTGGGTAGGATTGTCGTACCAGACTGCATAACTAGAATAGAATGATCGTTCCCGACATAGATAGAACGAATATTACTCGTATTAAATGGAGCAGTAATCATACCTTGGTCAGCGGTAAGGTGAGACGATGCTCCCGTATCCATGTACCAAGAATTATTCGTCTGAGACTGAACAGAGAGAGCCTGAAAAACCTGGGTCAAATCAGTGAGTTGTGGCGGTTCACTAGCAGCATCGTAGGCCTGCCCGGAGGAGCGGTTCGGAGGGCCACGGAACGGAGCAGGGGCACGCGGCTGGACAAGCTGGTACAGTGAGGCCCATCCGGGGTATGTAGGGTAGGGACACGGAGAAGGGGACCACGGAGTCGGCCAATTGGTTGGCCATAGGATGGGTTGTTGTTGAGGCTGTGAAGCATGGTGTGGACATGACGTGGGTCCACCCCGACGTGGCCACGCGCAAGTTTGGGTAGGCGAATGAATCTCGTGGTAAGATTGTTCTCGGGTTCGAAATTTAAGTCAAAGTGGAGTCGCCACCGAATTTTGTGGTTATTCGGAACCATTCGAGCCCACTCTATGTCGTCATGGGCTATACACAAAGTAAGCCCACTTCGATTTCAGAGTTTATGGGGCTCGTCCCTTTGCATTGTTACATCGATACCGTTTACACCGGCTTTCGTATATAAAATGACTCTCGTGCGCCAATGGTTTCGGACATCCGGAAACCAAGGTTCTGAGTAAGGGGTGAGGGTACGTGTTGGGAAGCCCACTAAGGACACCCAACCCCGCCCGCACATAGCGGCCTCTACTAATACATCGTTCGTGTTCGTGTACGCGCGCTAGTAAAACGACTAAATGATATGCAAACAGCATTTTCGGGCTAAGCATGTGAATTATTGGTTTGCTACGTCATTTAATGCATCTTGATTCACGTCAAAGTGATTTAGCATGTGATGTTCATTTAAATAAATAAATGGCAAACATTGAAAATAGAAAACTCGTAAACAAATTACAAATTACACGGGCGAAATACAACCCGGAATTCACAAACGAGTAATAAAATAGAATAATCGAATAAAATGAGAAGAGTGATAAATAAATACACGACCCGTCAAAGACCCGTATACAATAAATGCACACTAGATCGTGAATTAGTTAGACGGACGAACTTTAATTAATTACGCATTATATTGCATATTAATCAAAGGACGGAGGTTCGAGACCTAGGTGTGGTGCTAACCCGATCTCGAACCTCGATGCCTTGTCCCGATTTATCACCTCGAGAAATGGAGTCTAAATTAATTATGTGTCGGATACGACTAAAGAGTCGTCGACATAAAATTAATAGTGCGAGACCGTCGATCAAAATCGTTTTAGGTGTCGTGATATGCATGAGTTTTGAAAATTAGAATTACGTGATTGATTATGCACGTGTCGACTAAAAGTCGTAAAAAAATGACGAGGCTCGAATGTTGCATTAGAGCTCTCGGTTTTCTGGGCTACAGGACCCACTCGATCGAGTCATGGCCTGACTCGGTCGAGTGTGTCTTTAACGTAGCTACTGTCTAGATTTTTGGGTGCTACTCGATCGAGTGGCCCATGGCACTCGATCGAGTGCCCCCTGTACGAGGCATGGCTCGTTTCATTTTTATTTGTTTGAATTCGATAATTGACCGAGTTAAATAAAAACATTGCATTATTTAAATTCAACTCGATTCTCGATGTCATAAACGTGTATTATACGATTATGAGACCGTTATCGGAATTTTATGAAATATGCTATTATGTGATTGAAAAGTTTGATTAGTGACAAAATTGCATCCCTCTACGTCACGACATCGAAACTAATCCTTTCGGATTATGTGATGTCGGTTTTCGTGTCAACGGTTTCCGCACTAATCTTGGAAATGGGATCAAATACGTTCAACTATGACCGATCACGATCACATCACGTCCTTGAGCACATTGGGGCGGCGCTCCTTGAAAGGGCGCCACCTCCGTCGTTACTCGTAAAGGAATTAGACGGACTTTAGGCGATCGTCATAGTTAAACGTATTCGAAACCGAGATTTTAATACTAGTATGTATATATACACGGTATAATAATGTTAGATGTTAGAATACGGAATTAAAGTGTTAGTATACAAAAATGAAATTTAGTGTTAGAATGCATAAATAAAATGTTAGTATACAAGAATAAATAAAAAGTTAGGATGCGCAAAATTAAAGGTTAGTGTTAGCGGTTAGTAGTAGTAATAATAATAATAACAATAACAATAATAATAATAATAGTACATAATATATATCCATAAAAAAACGGTAAAAAGAGAAGGGAGAAAAAGAAACGGGGTTTGATGACACCCTCAACCTACATGCTTAAATGGCCTCGGAAACGAACTCGTAGTAGCGGCGTGTGCACGGGAGTGTCGAGATATGTAGGGTGTGTTAGGGTGTGTTTGGTTAGGGAGAGGATGCTCTCGGGTCTTTGACGAGTTTTGATCTCGAGTTTGATTGTATGTATGTGTGTGTAGAGAGGATGTGAGTGTATAGGTTGAATATAGTAGGAATGTAGGGTTGAATGTTGTGTAAGTGTGACGAAAAGATGGCTGAAATTATAATGTAAAAAGTTGTATAATGTGATGGGTTGATGGGGTATTTATAGTAGAACCCCACGACCTAGGGTCACTCGATCAAGTGGCCCTAGTGCACTCGATCGAGTGCCCTTGCAAACGGGCCAAACCCGATTTTTGACGCTCCACTCGACCGAGTGGGTCTATCCACTCGATCGAGTGGATCAAGCAAATCGAGCTATTTTAGGAAGGGGTTGACTTTGTTGATTTGTTTGTTTTTATTTGAATTTAGACTTGGCGCCAGCTTCTAGAAGCTGAATTTGGCTGATTTTTGTGTCGGATTCATCTTTGACCGGGTTTTGACCCGGTCGCCAAAAGACGGTTTTATTTCCGGTGTCGGTTTTGGCCCAAATTAGTCTCATTTTATTGGGAACGACCCACTGGGCCTGGATTTGAGGGCGGTTTTGAGAGATTTGCACTCCGCTAAATGCCCACGTCGGATACTATTGATTCCGAGTCCGTATTCGAGCGTATTAAGTCATGTTGACGTCCGATCATCATCGGGTGTTTTGTTGGAGACTGCTATAGACACTAGCAGGCAAAATGTGGGTGTCTACACATGGGTACGCTCACCCCTGTTTCGATTCGACTTATGACCAGAGTCCCTGTTAGAGCGTCGGGTGGTTTTGGGTTGAGACACCGGAGCAGGTGCCTTCGGTGGGGGTGATGACGGGACGGCTAGGGCTATCGCAGACTCATCTCAGCCGGATTTTCGGTGCGTTCGAGTTCCAACATGCTCCGGGTGGTCTCGAACTTAGGGAGTGTCTTGTTAATATACGAGGCTACAATGTCGTATTCATTTGGTAGTCCACGAACCAATTGAATAACGAGACGATGTTTGATTATTGGGGCATCGACATCTTTGAGCATTCTGGTGAGTTCACGGAGGCGTTGGCAATAGGTCTCGAGGGACGACATGTGCTCGAGACAGAGAGCGTTGAATTCGTTCTCGAGAGCGGCAGTATGCGCTCCTTTATTGTTGTTGAATAAACTTTCAACCCGAAGCCACGCTTCACGAGCGGTGGATTCGTCCTCAAGTACTCGAGGGAGGAACTCGTCACTGAGAGTACTATAGATCCATTGAAGGACATGGGCATCGACCTTGTACCATATGGCATAAGATGCGTCGGTGGCGGCAGGCGCAGCAGTGCCATCAATGTGGGAGGGGACATCATACCCGCGTGCATTAAGTTTGAATAGGCGAACCCATAATGCACATGTCACTTTCGTGCCATCTAAGACACGAATTTTATTTTGGATATTAGATACGGTGAAGACGGGGTGAAGGGCTGGCTTGACCGATGGTGGTGGCGTTTCGGTGTCGGAGATGTCCGAGTCCACCATTTTCACTCTGATACCATGTCAAAATACTCAATCCCTTGAGTAGGGTTTTCTGTATATATATATATATATATATATATATATATATATATATATATATATATTTCTCAAATCCTGTACAATTGATGTGTTAATATTTTATATGCTTTTATCCTCTTTTTCCCATGTATTTATCGTGTTAAATGCGCTCTTAGGAGCAGTTTTGAGAACTAATCTTCTCCTCTAGTGTGTTTTGTAGTGTTTTGTCGATTTCGTTGGAAAATAGGCGATATGGGCGCCTTTTCCCTTTCATCATGGCTCACATGGAGGTCGATGACTATTTATCCACAAGCTAGGTGTTGCTATCTAGGTTGCGTAGATGTCATGAAGTGATCCCGAGTCAAGTTGCAACCATATCATGAAGTTTAGAAGACTAAAGGAGTCCTTTTTGTTGGTCCCGAGGTCCGTCCCTAGGGATGGATGTCGTCCCTATTCCCTCACTCACGGCAAAAATGAAGAAAATTGAGCAATAGTGGATTTTTCAGCTGTCCCGAATCGGGACGGCCCTCATCCCATGGGACGACTTTAATCCCGATTCGGGACAGACTCCATTCCGATTCGGGACGACATAGCTGTAGTGTCTTTTCAGCTTCTTCTTTCTTTGGCTATATAGGAATGCTTTGTATCAGTTTTGAACGAACCTTTTTTTTTTTCATTCCTAAGAACCCTAAGCCTAGTAGTAGAATAATATTACTTTTTTCATTCTCTAGTTCGAAGATTTACTCTTGTTCTTGCTACAATTTCCAATCAGTAATCATTTCAATTAGTTTCAATTCTTATTCATCTTTTATGTTCTTGATTATCTATTTTCATTTCTAGTATTGATTTTATTAGTTTTCCTTTTTCCATATCAATCATTATGTATTTCATTATCAATTGTTTATTTCGTGTGAATTTAATTATGAGTAGCTAATTCCGTTACTAGGGTCAAGGGGGATCGATGGGTAGAATTTAAGTTCTTGTTGAATATTTGACGAATTCATATATATGCTAGTGCCTTGTTAACATGCTCTAAAAGACGATTAATTTTGTTAAAGGCCACAACTTGTTAATCGAATTAGGAAAATTTCAGTTCATGTGCGAGAAGCCGAATTGAGATTAGGCCCGCATGTGATTCGGTAGGAAGCCTAATAAGTAGCGAGAGCCTGTTAGTGTCTTCCTAGGTTGATTTCGATCCGAGAGGACGTATTATAGCCAACTAGCATGTTTGTGTGTTTATCGCTTATTCTTGCATGATCATTTGTCTACTCATTGTGAACCCATAGCCCTAGATGTTCTTTTAATTGAATAATTCATATTTTGATTACGTATTTCTAGTCTTAGTTAACCAATCAAACCAACCGTTTGAGCAATTAAGAATCGCCATAGCTTCTAACAGTTTGACCTTCTCCTTGCGGATACGATACCCTACTTACCACTAACTATCTCGTTAGTAGTACTAGGATAATCTTGATTTGGTAATACGACTTTAGCCATATCAAATTTGGCGCCGTTGCCGGGGAGACGGTCTTTACTGATTTTAGCTTGTTTCTTTATTACTCTCTTTCGTTTCGGGGAACGAAAGTTCCTCGAAAATGACTTCATTAGTTCCTTCTAGATGCTTTAATGGCCCGTTACACTTTCATTCTACTCCCAAGGAACATGGGATCCATCTCACCGTTTTCTTGTTGTTTTAGTGTTTTTCTGGCATGAATCTCTCTTTTATCTCGCCACAACGCGAGCACGAAGTTTTTCATGAGTATCTTGATCGATTCAAGGGATATGTTAATAACCTTGTTTCCGTCGGATATTTCTATGATGAGCTGGGTCATGCTGTTTTTGCAGGAATGAATCACCACTATCGTGAATTAGCCGTTAACATGACCATGGGAAGTATTTACGATAAAAATACAAGGGATTCCCCCCCCCCTTGGAGCCAATTTGTGTGGAGCGATTGGAATACTCCCAAACATTCTCACATAACTTTGCTGATTATGAATGATGGTATAAATACGAAGGATAAATTGCTTAAGCATGGATGTGTGGAGGACGAAGTCTACTGCCTATGCAATCAGGATGAAGAGACGGTGGATCATCTCTTTTTTGCTTGTTCTTATAGCAGCAGGATTTTGGACTGCATTCGTGACATTACAGGACATAGACCGGACAAGCAACGTATCATGACGATGAAACTAACTCAGTCTATGCGAAACTGTATGCTGCTATCCTATGTGCCTGCTATTATCACACATGGTACCAAAGAAATATAGCACGATTGGAGGGGTATATGACTCGACCTGAAACAGTTAGTTGGAGTATTATCAACTCGGTTCGGATCAGAATCAAGGCAAAAGATTTGAAGAATATAACCTCTGAAGATATTGATTATCTAAGGACGTTTGGATTTATGTGATTAATATAACTCACATTTCACCAAAAAAAAATACAAGGGATTTATGGGATTTCTTACACTATTTAGCTTGGATGTCACAAGCACAAGCCCGCGAGGTGGTAAAACCGAATTTGGCTCCAACAAGCTTTGTAACAGAATTCTACGCCAGTCAAGCTAGAATTGACAGAATGCTAAAGAAGATGGCAGGTGAAAATGAGCCTAATGACGTTGTGCCTAATAATGATCACGTGGTTCATGAGAGTGAGCCATTAGCTTATATTCACGATAACGCATCGTTCCAAAATGAGGTTGCGAGTGACGCGATGTTTCGACAACAAGCTTGCGAGGATACTTGTAATACGACTCGACATACGGTAACCACTTATCTTAGTGATTATCATGCTCCTCCATGTGAGTCTCAAGTTTTTGATAATCATGAATTGTTGAATAACGATGATGACGATGATGATGAACCGAGTTTTTGGTTTAATATTCCATCTACCGTTGACCCAATCCCCGATATTGTTGAGACTACCACTCTCGAGATGACCCCTATTGTTGTCGAGTCAACCGAGATGGTGAACCATAGCGAACATCCTCCTAGCGAAGCCAATATAATAGCTCCTTCTGAGTCTCTTGAAGAAACTCCTCCAATTGTGTCTAAGATACCCCTTGTTGATGCTATTAATTGTGTCCAGTTAATACTATTGAGATTGAGATCAAATTTACCTTTCATTTGTGGCCTTTGATTTTGATGAGATGAATGGCTGAGATTCGAGGCTTTCAATATTAAAGAAAAAAAAGATCCACCTTCACTTACAGTTACACAACATTTGATACACAAATATTTCTCAAATCCTGTATACGCTTAACTCCCCAAAATCACAAAAAAAAAATAATTAGCCAAACCAACTTTCACTATACGTGAACTCCCATCCACATTGTTCGATAGTATCGTCAATTTCTGGTCTTTGAACTACGTAAGGTATTTCGTTTTTTTCATTCTATTTCGTTATCTTTTTTAATTTTGAGTTCACGTTATATAAATTTTGTTCAACATTAGGCTTTTTTCGAGCGATAGTATAGAATAATTGATGTATTCTGACAACTATAACTGTACGTTTATTCGATGCTGTACTCTATACATTCTATTTTCAATCTATATATGTAGTGCGGATGCAATTATCGTTGTTTCAATTCCGTCAAATTTAAGAAGAATTGAACAAATTATTCTTGTTATTGTACAATTTCGTTTATTGTTGTTATTGAACAGTTGCTTCAATTTCGTTATTGTATAGTTTAGTTTAGAATAATTGTTATCATAATATAGAGTAATTGTTATTGTACAATAGAGTAATTGATGTTGTACTATAGAATAATTGTCAGAATAGTTGGACGAAGTTTCAATTTCAGTTTTGACGCTCAAAATTGAATTTCCAATTTCAATCTAAACGCTTAATTGTTTCTATTTCAACGCTCGAAATTATTCCACTTTCAAATCGATTTTTTTCCAAAATTTCAGTTCAATTCGAAATTATTCCAATTTGAATTTGATTTTTTCCGAAATTCCAGATCAATTCGAAAATATTCCGTTTCGAAATAGATTAGTTTAAAATAATTGTTATTGTACTACAGAGTAATTGGTATTGTACTATAGAGTAATTGATGTTGTACTATAGAATAATTGTCAAAATAGTCGGGCGAAGTTTCAATTTCAGTTTCAACGCTCGAAATTGAAATTCCAATTTCAGTCTAAACGCTTAATTGTTTCTATTTCAACGCTCGAAATTATTCCACTTTCAATTCGATTTTTTCCAAAATTTCAGTTCAATTCGAAATTATTTCAATTTGAAATCGATTTTTTCCGAATTTCAGTTCAGTCCGAAATTATTCCGATTTGAAATAGATTTTTTCCAAAATTTCAATTCGATTCGCAATTATTCCCGTTTCAATTCGTTTTTTTCCAAAATTTAATTATGATGAAATTTTATTTCGTTCACACCGTTTCAATTTTAGTATTTAGATTTCCTGTTGATCTTTTTCGTTTAATATTTTTCGATTTTGATTTCACCTTATTTAAATTTTGTTCAACAGCTAAACAATAGTTTAGTTTAGTATAATTGTTAGTGTACTTTAGAATAATTGTTACTGTACTGTATAATAATTGTTATTGTACTATAGAATAATTGTCAGAATAGTTGGACGAAATTTAATTGTCAAAATTTAAAATCCAATTTCAATCGTTTAAATTTTAGTATTTAAAATCCAATTTCAATCAAAAATTTAAAATCCAATTTCAACAAAATTTAAAATTCCGTTTATTTAAATTTCAATTCACTATTTAAAATCCAATTTCAATTCGATTGTTTCCCGGAATTTCTCGAACCAACTTTCATCAAAATAGTGAATTAACGAAATAGTGAATTCTGAAATAGTTTAATGGGGTAAGTACTGTTTCGATAGTGTAGATAATGATAACGTATCAAAAACAGTAGTTTACTTCTCCCTACTATTTTTGACAGAAGTAATTCTTATACTTGTATCAACTGCACTACATTATTGTTAGAATAATTGTTACTGTACTGTAGAATAATTGTTATTGTACTGTAGAATAATTGCGTAACTATAGAATAATTGTCAAATATACTTGTACACAAACTGCGTAACTATAATCAATGTTACAAGTTAGAATAATTGTTGTCGTACTATAGAATAACTACTCGACTACTATGTAATAAATGGAATAGAAATATACAAAAACCGTTTATTATATGAAACAATAACTTGTTAGTTAACATAATTATTTACGAAATACTACTTTACTATAATTGTATTATATAACACCTGCAGTTATAATTATGTAACAATTATTATATACTGTAATTGAAATTCCAATTTCAATTTCAGGTTACTATGTAATAACGATAATTTATGTTATCTAGACAAATGAACTTATTATATGTTGTCGATTTTTGAATGACAGGCAAATCTATAATGTCCTCTGCACAAGAGCACATTAACTACAGTGGAACGCTTTCATTGAGTTACACTACAGATGGCAATGAGGAATGGGTTAGAGAAGTTCCAGCTGAATTCAAGCCCAGAATTGGGCAATTATTTTGAAGTTTACCCCATGCGTTCGAGTTTTACCATGTTTACGCGAAAGCTTGTGGTTTTACTCCTAGGAAACACAATCAGGATTCATACGTTCCATGATGGGGTCATAGAAAACAAATATGTTGTTTGCAACAAACAAGGATTCAAGGCTAACAGTAACAAGTTGATAATGATTAGCAACGACGATGATAATGAAAAGAAAAGAAAAGAGGGCAACAAAAAATAGAAGGGAAGAAGACGAAGTTAACCAGGACAGGCTGCCAAGCAAGCATAAGGTTTTCTTATGTGCTAGAGGGGTATAAGGTGGATCAATTTAACGAAGTCCATAATCACCCACTTTGTGCCATCCAGAATCAAGAGTTTGAGAAGATTTATAGACACCTTACCCTTTATCACAAGCAGACCATTGTGAATAATTGTAGGCTGAATATTGGTGCTACAAAGACATTTAGGATACTGAAAGAGCAGTCCAATGGTTATGCTAATATTGATGCCACCCTCACAGATTTGAAGAATTTCAAAAGAGATATTAAGTGTTTTATAGTCTAGCTCCAAGATGCTCAGTTATTCATAAATTACCTTAAAAATCTTTCGGAGACGCAAGATGGGTTTTACTTTGCATATCAACTTGATCATCAGAATTGCTTGTGTCGTAGAGTATTTTGGGCAGATGCACAAGCGAGGAACAACTATTCCATATTTGGGGACACGATCTCCTTTGACCCGACTTACGGTACTAACAAGTACTTTATGGTTTTCACTCCATTTACCGGCGTGGACAACCATAAAAAGGTTTGTTACTTTTGGTGCTGCGTTGTTGTCTGATGAGGATGGCCTCGCGTTCGATTGGGTATTCGAGAAATTCTTCGATTGTATGGGGGGGGGGGGGGAAAGAACCTCAGTGCCTTATTACTGACCAAGATGCTGCCATTAAAAATTCTGTGGAGAATAAATTCAAGGAAGCAACACATCGGAATTGTATGTGGCATATCATGCTTAAGCTAACTGATAAAGTCGGTTCCACAATTTGTAGGGATACGGACTTCGTTGATCGCCTTGCGAATATTATATGGGATATTGACTTAGAGCCGTCAGAATTTGAAGAGAAATGGTGTCGAGTGATTGAGGACTTCGAATTGGAGAGCAACACCTGGTTAACACACATTTATAGTATTAGGAAGAAATGGATACCTGCCTACTCGAGGGATCTGAAATTGGGCTGTATTTTAAGGACGACACAACGGTCCGAGAGCGAGAACAGTTTTTTCAAGCGGTTCGAGAGTGTGAATGGTACGCTAGTTGTGTTTTGGATGTGTTTTCAATCTGCTATGGACCAGCAACGTCACAATCAGAAATCACTTGATAACGCAAGTGACAACTCATTACCACAAACCGTCACCCCAATGGGGCCTGAAAATCACGCTTCTAAGATCTACACACATGCCCTATTTTATGAGTTCCAAGAGGAGGCTAAAGAGTCTATTTGTTCATGTTGTGTGGGTGGTTTCAGGTTAGCCGAGAGCTTAGAGTATGTCGAGGTCAAAGATTCAATGACACAGACGACGGTCTAGGTGAACTATTTTCCATTGTTTTTTGGTCTGTTTGATATATGGTTGTTCTGGCAGTTATTTTATAGTGTAACGTTGATTATTTCAACGCTTTTTTATGGTTATTATTTGATTTCATTTCCATATACGTCTAAATTGGTACTTCTACATGTTGAAAATATTTGAATGAACTGCTATTCAATACAGGTTACCCACAATGCTAACACATATGAGACGACATGTACCTGCAAGCTCTTTGAGATGAAAGGAATTCTTTGTAGGCACATTATTTGGCATCTATCAGGGAAGCGGGTGCAACAAATTCCTGAACGTACATCCTAGAGCGGTGGACAAAGAAATCATATCGAAGACCAAGACATCATTTGGATGGGTCACTTGTGCAGGATTTCGATGTTACTGATGTTAGGAAGTTGGGTTTGTCGAAGTTATGGTCTGAATTCTATGCAACAATTAGTGTCCTCACAACGATGCCCGAAATTCATACCTATGAGCTCACAGACATACTGCAACAGTACAGGAAAAAGACTGCATCAAAGAAAGTTGTATTATCCAAGGAGAAGGAGATAGAGATGTTGTTGGGCTGTCCACCTACTCCTTCAAGAAACAAAGGCAGTGGAAAAAGACGTATATCCAAGAAGAACAAATCAATCGAGAAGGCTAAGAAACCAAAGAGACTTTGCAACAATTGCAAACAAATGGCAAATCACGACAAGAGAAACTGCCCCAACCCGTATTTCGATGACTCTTTAGTTGATGAAAATGAGGAAGACGTTTTGGAGGATGGGTCCGATTGTTTTTGAGATGCGAATAAAATTTAGTAGGTCATATTAAGTTGATTGCATTCATGTTTTGACGTTGCTGCATTAAGTTGATTAATGACAATATTGTTTTTGTCTGTTAGATGTAATCAATGAAAAAATAGTTGGCGCTTACGTACAGAGTTAAATATAATAATCAATGTACGGGGTTAGAGTAACTGTTTTTCTACTATAAAATAACTACCGTCGTATAATACAATAACTACTGATGTAGAATATAATAACTACCGTCGTATAATACAATAATTGGTCGTACTTTCAAAAGTATTTTGCATGAAAACTACACAAGTGCAGCTGTATTACATAGTTAAATCCAAATCTTACGAAAACTGCATCAATACGGCTGTATTCGGGATGAACACATTATTATATGTAATGTCTAATTCCAATTATATTGTTGCTATTGTTGCTTGAATCATTCATAAGTACAGTTAGTAACTTGTCGTTTTTGTATATATTTGAGACGAAACAATAAAAAGATAATTGGTGCTTGACGTAAATGAGTTAAATATAATAATCAATGTACGAGTTTAAAATAATTGTTTTTCTACTATAAAATAACTGCACTATTATACTACAATAATTGTGCAGTGAAGATGGAAAAAACATAATCAGTAAACACATGGTAAATCATGGAACAAGATATAATAACTACTAATGTAGTATATAATAAACACTATCATATAATATAATAATTAGTCATCGTACTTAATCAAATATTTTGCAAAAGACAGATATGTAAGGCAGAATGATGAAATCTAAATCTTCTTGAGGGTGAAGTCCGTAAGAAAATATCATCCTCCCCCATCACTTTCGAATCACTTTAGCTGTTTTTTCCTTTATCTTGGGGTGCTTAGCCTTTATTCCTTTGTCTTGTGGTGCCTTCTCCTAACCTCTTGCGAATTTCCTCTTTCGGTTTTTCACAACAACTTCTTTTATAGCACCTATATCATCTGTGAACAAGTTGACAGATTCCACAAGTGAAGTCCTCGACTCGTTTACATCTGACATAAGCATGATACACGCCATCTCAATCCATAGAGGAATCCGGTTAACTTTCTTGTCAATAAGAGAAGGGATATTCTTTCCCTCGTACATCAACATGTGGTACATCACGAAAAAACCAGTTTCCGGGTTGTTGAGCTCGGGTTTTCTCCAACTGAATTCAACAGGCGTAATCGGGAATGCAGAAATAGTTCATGCAATCTCCTCCAATTTCCTTGAATCGAAGAAATCAACCAAAGAGCTCACCTACAACAAACATATCCACTTATTATTACTATATGCATGGTTGAATTTCTTAAACATGAAGCTTACAATTTTAATAATATAATAATTAAACATATTAGAATACAATAACCTAATTTAAGCGTTAGAATAACCAACCGACTACTACAGAATAACTATAATTGAAAATATAAAACTGGGGATAAGTATACAAGAAATTCTAGAGAACTTAGCATATATACAAAATTGTTAGAGGCAATAATACTACTTTAATAAGTTGATTAGAATAACCAACAGATTTCTATCAAGTAATTAAATAAATACTATAAGTATATAACTTCATTTTGTTATACAATAACTACATTAGTTAATTGCAATAACTGCGTAGACGCTTCACAATAACTGACAATTAACTAGTATAATTATATTTTTTAAGTACTTGAGATAATTAAACAGGTTTAAATACAATAACCTAATTTAAGCGTTAGAATAACCAACCGACTACTACAGAATAACTAAATTAAAAATATGAAACGAGGGATAAGTATATAAGCTTACAATTTTAATAATGGGAACTGGAAAGACTTACCGCACGTTCCACCAGTTTGTAGCACTTTGTGACTGTCTAGTCCTTCTTGTAGATCTTATTATACAACACCTCGATTGCTTTACTTAAGGTGTTTACGCATATACAGAAGTAGTGCGATTCTATGCATAATGGCAAGAAGATCAACTCCACATCCAGTTCACTGTTAGTGAGATTTGATAGGTACAAGTCCCAACCCTTGATCAACTTGGTCGTCTCTCGAGTCTGGGAACCCCCATCATCATTCTCCAATATATCTTCAAGAATAGCCTATTATAAAAGGATGCACAATGAAACATCATTCTGACAATTCAAGAGCTTATATGAGTATGATAACCATAATTAAAACTACCATGTGAGATGTCCCAAAGAACACCATTGATGGTGTTTCACCGTCCACCTCTTCAACTGAGACCATGTGATTCAGTACCATCGTCCAACATTCGATAACATTAACACTAGTGGGCACTTCTTGTCTCATCGAAAGGACATCATCCTTATCCATGAAGGTTGTTCCAACACGGAACACCGTCTCACTGAAAGACAATTACATGGAAATAAATTCGGGAGATAATTACCATAAAAATGGACATTATGGAAAATGATTACATTAGAATAACTGAATGTACACAATGGATTAACCGGAAGTGGTGACTAATTTGAATGATAAGAGTGGCATTATTAATAAGAGTGTAAGAAATGCAATAACAAAAAGAGTGCATTAAAATAAATGAAGATGCAGAATACAATAACTGTGAGTACTCGGAAAGAAGTTAAATTATACTAAGAAATGCAATAACCATAAGATTGCGTTAGAATAACCATGTATACACTATACAATAACTGGGATGATGATTAATGATATAACAAAAGAAGGATGAACATACGTATTCTCAAAGTTGTAGTCATCTAAGAGGCAATAATCAAGAACCTGTTTCTTCAACCTGGGCATATGGGTAGTAAACCTTTTATTCGCCATCATAATCTTTGATGCTACAACTAAAGATGGGTCAGGCTCCCCACAATCAAGTGAGCACCCTAGACCATCCGATCCTGGGCGTTTAATCCCTCGTGAAGAACTAATAATTCCACCACTACAATCCCCGCCAGTACGGTCCACTAGTTTTTTTGATGACCTTGGACTGTACTTGGCATCCAACAATGACTGCTTACGTTTTTCAACCAAAACAGGCAACAACGACGCTTTTGTTTTAGTCCATTCTCCCACGTTTGTAAGCAGTTGTTCCCTATGTTTGTTGATGTCTACTAGGAGTAGAATGGCGACCATTTTAGCTCGGTACAATATCCTCTTCAGTGGATCGCCAAGTTCGCAAGAAAATATATCACCCACGTAAAACATCATGTGGAGCATCACAAAAACACCACATTCCATATTCTGCGGGGCATCGGACTTCCACGAAAAAAAGACATTGAGAAAACGAAATTGAGGAACATCCCGACCTTTCTCAAATCCATTATTTACTAGATACTTGCCAAAAAGGTCAACCTACAATAAATTACTAAGACATCTATATCAAAGACATCAACATCATGCAAAAATCGATAAAGAGACTTATAACGCGATAAAAGATAAAGGTCATAAGGAGAAATACATACAACGACTTCTACACACAACCTAAACGCACTGGTGTCAAAATCATCGTATATACGATTGTCGAGATAGTCGACCGTTTTCTTCAAGAAGTTGATAACGACACAGAAAAAATGATCCCCGAGATGCAGAGGGAAGAAAACCCGACATTAAAAAAATATGGGTGTAGAGTAACAAAGTAGTAATAGTAATGCCACATATAATATTAATAACAAGGAATAATTACCAGATCAGCGTTCAGGTTAACTGAATGGGGTGTGCATTTTATAAAGTTATCCCATGCACACGAAACAGGCTCGGTAAAGGCGCTTGCTGAACACGTGGTGCATTAATAAGATTCTTCAAAGGGTCCTTTATAACAAAAATGGGAACAAATTAAGCGATCAAAAAATCCACTACTTTATTTTATACTATTATACATATTAAAAAACAGTAAGTACATTAATTAAGGATTAAAAGGCTTATACCGAATGAGTAGTCCACAAAAAGAGTCTTGAAGTGGTAAAATCATTGCCAGCCCTATACACCATGTTATTTAATAAGCAGGCCCAACAGTCAATAACTGAAGTGACAATCATTGTTGTAGGAGACAGTGAAATTATGCAATTCCGAGTGAGCATGTCAAAATCTGAGTAGGCACACAGATCCTCCCTACCACAAGATAATGAGTAAAGAAACACAGTAATGGTCAGTACGTGTTGTCATCATCAAATATGGTGTTCAATAAATGTGCACATCTAATGCTTACCCGTCTCGGAGCTCTTCAGTGTCATTAACAAAGCAATAATCAAGGACATCCTTTCTAAGCTTTACAATTGGGGATAACAAGTCCTTGTAGTCACAGAAGAACTTAGACACACCAAGCTGAAAAACATCAACTGGCCCGCAGTCTATACTACACCCTAGATCATCGAGAATGATACCCTCATACTTAGGTATAATGGTCGAATGCAAAAGATACAAATCTATCCTACACTTGCTATGAATTGATTCACCCGAGAATGCATTCGTCAAGGTGCGAGATATGACATCGTTTAATGTAACGAAGTTTCCACTATTCTCCACCATCTGTAGTATAGACGTACCAGCATTATCACTTCCCCCCTCCTCACGCACATCCTCCCTAACCTCCCGCATCTCCATCTCCTTACGAAATGTAACAAATGATGGGAGACTGTCTCCAGCCTGTCTGAGTTCTTCGGCTTTCTCGCTAACATAATCAAAATAGCGGAGGAAAGCAGAATTCTTCTCGTCCATGAACTCGGGGGGTCTGGGATAGTATAGAAGACACCTGAGAAGCATCATTGCTACCATCTTGCCCTATCTCAGCTAACATTGCATCTTTTCATTGCTTGTATCTGTGATAAAAAAGATCAATGTCGCTCTTCATGATCAACTAATGTGCTTGAAAGGACTGCAAATGGTGAACATAAATACCATATAGTTAGAGATAAAAATATTCTAACCACATTTGGGCATTAGTATAACTGTGGGTAGAAAGACCTTAGTTGGTGTTAGAATAACCAAATGATTACTTTAAAATATCCAAATCAATCCTATAAAATAACTTAAGAAACATCACAGTTATAATTATATTTTTTAAGTACTTGGGATAATTAAATAGGTGTGAATACAATAACCTAATTTAAGCGTTAGAATAACCAATCGACTACTACAGAATAACTAAATTACAAATATAAAACAGGTGATAGGTATATAAAAAATGGTAGAGAAATTAACATATATACAATATAATTAGAGAAAATAATACTACTTTAATGAGTAGATTAGAATAACAAATAGATTACTATCAAATAATTAAATCAATACAATAAAATAATTTGGTAGACAACTTCGTTTGGTTATAGAGTAACTACATTTGTTAATTACAATAACTGCGTAGACACTTCACATCACAATAACTAACAATTGATTAATAAAATTATATTTTTAAAGTACTTGAGATAATTAAACATGTGTGAATAGAATAACCAAATTTAAGCGTTAGGATAACCGAATGACTACTACAAAATAACTACATTAAAAATATAAAACAGATGATAAGTATATAAAAAATTCTACAGAAATTAACATATATACACTATTGTTAGAGAAAAAAATACTACTTTAATAAGTGGATTAGAATAACCCACAGATTACTATCAAATAATTAAATCAATACTATAAGATAACTTGGTAGAGAACTTCGTTTGGTTATACAATAACTACATTTGTTAATTACAATAATTGTGTAGTCACTTCACAATAACTGGCAATTAATTAGTATAATTATGCAGGTTAAAGTACAATAAATAATTTTAGGCGTTAGGATAACCAAATGACTACTACAAAATAACTAAATCAAAACTATAAAATAACTCAAGGTGACAAGTGGGTAAGATGGTCATAAACAAAGTAATAACAAATTCTAGGCCAGTCAACCGCTTACAGTAGCTTAAGACATCCAGTAGAATGATAACTATGCAAATAGAAATACAATAAAAGAGTATAACATATTAAAGAGAGTAGTAATCATTACATCAATTGCCCTGGCTCGTATTGCATCATCGGTTTCAAATCCATCGGGGAGTTCAATGTAATTTTTTTGGCCTTAGTACTTACTCCTTGCTCTGGAGAACCATCACCGTGTCGGAAACCTAACAAATTACACAGTATCGATCTGAATCCTTAGTTGACTATATAATTACATATTCACGAAAAGAAGTACTCCCTCCCTTCATAACCAAACACACCATTTGCTTTTTCATATTTGCCGAGACACATTTTACACCTTCAATATCTTTCATTTTACATTACTAAAAATTCTAAAAATGAGATATTCTTATTCTACTCGTAAAGATGAATCAAACAAGATCCCACATGACTATATTTTACTTTGTAGATTGTCGAGAATATCGAAGATTCTCTTGACGTGTGAATAGTGCCAAAATGAGAAGTGATGTGTTTGGTTATGAAGGGAGGGAGTATAAGTTAGGGTAGAACATACTCTGTATTCCTTTCGATGGTTGATTCTTGCAGACAGGGTATACATCCGCAATGACTTTCCCATTCCCCAACCAACCAGCCCTCATCTTCCCATTCGCCCTCTCCCGTATCAAAATGTCAGTCCAATGCTTTAAGAGAGGGACATCAGAAGGAGATGATTTCCCCTGGAATGACATTCTATGGAAGTATGCCATGATTACCACAATAATACAGCCACGAAGTGTACGGTGGCCTTTCCTGCATGCATCTACGGCTGACGTTAGTCGAGAAAAAACATACTCGCACCAGTCATGTTGTCGGATAATTGACATGTTTTGTACAGCTTTTAGGAGTGCAAAGTCAACCGTATGGTTCGATGTTGGCGAAAGAAATACCGACATCGCATAGAGCACAAACAGTCGTTTGAACGATTCTACCCTGTCGTCATTCATGTGGTCGTCATCCATGCCAACTAATTCTTTGTTTAACTGATGCACCGACACTGCTTTGTTCCCTTCCACCCCAAACTCTTTTCAGAAATCACGTTTCATTGTATCCTGGGAGGACAAAGGGTTATGTCCAGTTAGTACAAATTCAATCCCGCGATCCCCCATTGGCGACCCAAATATATCATGGACATCTTGCTTCGACAACACAAACTTCACCTCCTGTGCCTTGAACATGTGGGCGGCCGCATTAAAGTGCCTGATAAATAAAGGGATGATGTCCAATGGTAGTTTTGTCAATCTCAACTCGAGCAAACCACCAAAACCAATATCAATTACTGCTTTTCTCTGATTTTGCCCAAGCTTTGATATCTGCTCAACCAAGCTCTTCGGTCGACATCGCACATCTATGTCATCAGCCCTACAAATCGAACAATGCACAAATGAAGATAAAATATACGATGAGGATAAAATATACGATGAAGATAAAATATACGATGAGGATAAGAAAAGCAGCAAAAAAAGTAACATACAATGTTATGGATTGAGCTTGGTTAGCCTTCTTTGGCTCAATCTTTATATTATCTATCTTAGAGCGTTTTTGTTTTGTTGCACCATCTTCACCTGACTTACGTTTCCGGACGTTTTCTGCTTTATTTTTTGCCATGTCTGTAGAAAAGATTACATGTGTTAGAATAATTGACAAAAAAAGTTAACAGACAATATATAAGTGCAATTGGTTTAGTTAGTTTTAATTTGCCTAATTAAAGTCATGTGCATGCATATTGAAATACAATAACTTGATTTAAGCATTACAATAACTGAATTTTATAGTGTACAAAGAGAACTAAGCAATGGGAGTTTGGTTTAATTTCAGACATGCATATTGAAATACAATACCGTGATTAAAGCCTTAGAATAAGTAATTGAATACTATAAAATAACTAAATAAGCAAAGAAAAGAAAAGAATTTTACTAAACAACTTATAATAACTGAATATGCACCTTACAGTAATTGGAATTGGGCATTAAAATAACTGGATAGACAACATGTAATAACTGATCATCCATAAAGCAATATTTTATACGGAGTATTAGACTAGTTAGACTCTAAAGTCCACTATAAAAAATTGATGAAAGGCAACGAAATTGCAGATCAGATGCTCAATTTCAATAGAAAAAAAATCATACAGTACCTACATTCAAAACAAAAAAATAGAAGAAAAGCATTCAAGTTCAACAGTACAAAAAAATACGAGATGCGAATACGAAAAAATACGTTGTCAGCACAGTACGATTTAAGATGCAAGATGCGAATACAAAAACGTTGTCATTACAGTACAAAAAAATTGAAGACATACGATATGTACGATTATGCGAATTTAAACGCCTAATTATTTCAATTTCAATTTCAACTCTCGAAATTGAAATTTCACTATCAATCTAAACGCCTAATACAATACCGTGATTAAGGCTTTAGAATAAGTAATTGAATACTAAAAAATAACTAAATAAGCAAAGAAAAGAAAAGAAGTTTACTAAACAACTTATAATAACTGAATATGCACCTTACAGTAATTGGAATTGGGGATTAAAATAACTGGATAGACAACATGTAATAACTGACCATCCATAAAGCAAATTTTAATCAGAGTATTAGACTAGTTAGACTCTAAAGTCCAGTACCCAAAAAAATGAAGAAAGGCACCAAAATTGCAGATCAGATGCTCGATTTCAATACAAAAAAATCATACAAAAAATTCGCATAATCGTACATAAACGCCTAATTATTTCAAAAACCGTATGCCTAATTATTTCAATACGAATACAAAAAAAATACGATATGCGAAAACAAAATAATCGTATAAAAAAACAGAATCGAAACATTGTACAGTACGAAAAACGTACTAAATAATCGTACGAGATGTGAATTCCAACAAAACGTATCATCAAACATTGTATTGAAATTGATTAAAAAAAATTGATATAAGAACAGTACGAAAAAATTGAAAAACCAGAATCAAAATTGATAAAAAAATTGAAAAACCAGCATCGAAAGTGATACAAATAATGTGTTATAGTATGACGGATGACCGATTAAGTAATATGACTCACTACAATATAAGAACCGTGACTTTCGGATTACAGAAATTCTATTACTGCAGACAACTAAACACTAGACCGAGAGACTCATAACAAAGTTCACTACTGTTTCTATTGAAGAATCTGATAAAGCAACATGTTCCTCCCATCACAGTCCAAAATCCCCATGAAATACATCCTAAAACACTCAATCCCTAAATTCACCTCATTCGACGACGAAGTCGAAGAACTGAAACAAGAATTATACGGGTTTTCGAGATTATCGCCATTGTTTTGCCACTCATGATCAGGAATATGAGCAATTTCCGAAGCGAACTTTTGATCGAAATTGGTAAAAAATTGAAAACAAGAATCTGATAAACCGAAATTGAGCGAGATGACCGATTGTACAGTACTGAAAAACAAGAATCTAATCGAAATTGATAAACCAGATGCGAGATGATGCGAAATTGTACAATACGATAAACAAGAATTTCGGAAAAAGCAAATTGAAACAGTAATCGAAATCGTACCTGATGCGAGATGATGTAATTTGAAAAAACAAATTGAAACCAGATGCGATTTCAGATGCGAGATGATGCGCGTTTCAGATGTGTCGATTACTGTTTCAAGAGGTTGAAATACCTGATGTGTCGCCTTCGTGATGATTTCGTGATTGACGCAGATTCGAGAGGATTTGGTGATCATTCAGTTGGTGATCGTTCGATGTTTTGTTTTCTGTTTCAGCTTTAGGGTTTGATGAGGGTTGTGTTTCAGTTTAAGTAATAATATTCAATCTTAGCCCTTGATTAAACTATATCCAGTGGCTGTAAATTGAAGGTATATTGTACACAAAGTTAACGTTACCCACCTTAACTTTGTGTAAAATATACCTTCAATTTACAACCACTAGATATATAGTTTAATCAAGATAAAGGAAAAAACAGCTAAAGTGATTCGAAAGTGATGGGGGAGGATGATATTTTCTTACGGACTTCACCCTCAAGAAGATTTAGATTTCATCATTCTGCCTTACATATCTGTCTTTTGCAAAATATTTGATTAAGTACGATGACTAATTATTATATTATATGATAGTGTTTATTATATACTACATTAGTAGTTATTATATCTTGTTCCATGATTTACCATGTGTTTACTGATTATGTTTTTTCCATCTTCACTGCACAATTATTGTAGTATAATAGTGCAGTTATTTTATAGTAGAAAAACAATTATTTTAAACTCGTACATTGATTATTATATTTAACTCATTTACGTCAAGCACCAATTATCTTTTTATTGTTTCGTCTCAAATATATACAAAAACGACAAGTTACTAACTGTACTTATGAATGATTCAAGCAACAATAGCAACAATATAATTGGAATTAGACATTACATATAATAATGTGTTCATCCCGAATACAGCCGTATTGATGCAGTTTTCGTAAGATTTGGATTTAACTATGTAATACAGCTGCACTTGTGTAGTTTTCATGCAAAATACTTTTGAAAGTACGACCAATTATTGTATTATACGACGGTAGTTATTATATTCTACATCAGTAGTTATTGTATTATACGACGGTAGTTATTTTATAGTAGAAAAACAGTTACTCTAACCCCGTACATTGATTATTATATTTAACTCCGTACGTAAGCGCCAACTATTTTTTCATTGATTACATCTAACAGACAAAAACAATATTGTCATTAATCAACTTAATGCAGCAACGTCAAAACATGAATGCAATCAACTTAATATGACCTACTAAATTTTATTCGCATCTCAAAAACAATCGGACCCATCCTCCAAAACGTCTTCCTCATTTTCATCAACTAAAGAGTCATCGACATACGGGTTGGGGCAGTTTCTCTTGTCGTGATTTGCCATTTGTTTGCAATTGTTGCAAAGTCTCTTTGGTTTCTTAGCCTTCTCGATTGATTGGTTCTTCTTGGATATACGTCTTTTTCCACTGCCTTTGTTTCTTGAAGGAGTAGGTGGACGAACCTCAATCTCTGTTGACGTAGAATGAACAGTCCAACAACATCTCTATCTTCTTCTCCTTGGATAATACAACTTCCTTTGGTGCAGTCTTTTTCCTGTACTGTTGCAGTATGTCTGTGAGCTCATAGGTATGAATTTCGGGCATCGTTGTGAGGACACTAATTGTTGCATAGAATTCAGACCATAACTTTGATAAACTCAACTTCCTAACATCAGTAACATCGAAATCCTGCACAAGTGACCCATCCAAATGATGTCTTGGTCTTCGATATGGTTTCTTTGTCCACCGCTCTAGGATGTATGGTTCAGGAATTTGTTGCACCCGCTTCCCTGATAGATGCCAAATAATGTGCCTACAAAGAATTCCTTTCATCTCAAAGAGCTTGCAGGTACATGTCGTCTCATATGTGTCGGCATTGTGGGTAACCTGTATTGAATAGCGGTTCATTCAAATATTTTCTACATGTAGAAGTACCAATTTAGACGTATACGGAAATGAAATGAAATAATAACCATAAAAAAGCGTTGAAATAATCAACGTTACACTATAAAATAACTGTCAGGACAACCATATATCAAACAGACCAAAAAACGATGGAAAATAGTTTACCTAGACCGTCGTCTGTGTCATTGAATCTTTGACCTCGACATACTCTAAGCTCTCGGCTAACCTGAAACCACCCACACAACATGAACAAATAGACTCTTTAGCCTCCTCTTGGAACTCGTAAAATAGGGCATGTGTGTAGATCTTAGAAGCGTGTTTTTCAGGCCCCATTGGGGTGACGGTTTGCGGTAATGAGTTCTCATTTGCGTTATCAAGTGATTTCTGATTGTGACGTTGCTGGTCCATAGCAGATTGAAAACGCATCCAAAACTCAACTAGCGTACCATTCACACTCTCGAACCTCTTGAAAAAACTGTTCTCGCTCTCGGACCGTTGTGTCGTCCTTAAAATACAGCCCAATTTCAGATCCCTCGAGTAGGCAGGTATCCATTTCTTCCTAATACTATAAATGTGTGTTAACTAGGTGTTGCTCTCCAATTCGAAGTCGTCAATCACTCGACACCATTTCTCTTCAAATTCTGACGGCTCTAAGTCAATATCCCATACAATATTCGCAAGGCGATCAACGAAGTCCGTATCCCTACAAATTGTGGAACCGACTTTATCAGTTAGCTTAAGCATGATATGCCACATACAATTCCGATATGTTGCTTCCTTGAATTTATTCTCCACATAATTTTTAATGGCAGCATCTTGGTTAGTAATAATGCACTAAGGTTCTTTCCCCCCCATACAATCGAAGAATTTCTCGAATACCCAATCGAACGCGAGGCCATCCTCATCAGACAACAACGCAGCACCAAAAGTAACAAACTTTTTATTGTTGTCCACGCACGTAAATGGAGTGAAAACCATAAAGTACTTGTTAGTACCGTAAGTCGGGTCAAAGGAGATCGTGTCCCCAAATATGGAATAGTTGTTCCTCGCTTGTGCATCTGCCCAAAATACTCTACGACACAAGCAATTCTGACGATCAAGTTGATATGCAAAGTAAAACCCATCTTGCGTCTCCGAAAGATTTTTAAGGTAATTTATGAATAACTGAGCATCTTGGAGCTAGACCTATAAAACACTTAATATCTCTTTTGAAATTCTTCAAATCTGTGAGGGTGGCACCAATATTAGCATAACCATTGGACTGCTCTTTCAGTATCCTAAATGTCTTTGTAGCACCAATATTCAGCCTACAATTATTCACAATGGTCAGCTTGTGATAAAGGGTATGGTGTCTATAAATCTTCTCAAACTCTTGATTCTGGATGGCACAAAGTGGGTGATTATGGACTTCGTTGAATTGATCCACCTTATACCCCCTAGCACATAAGAAAACCTTATGCTTGCTTGGCAGCCTGTCCTGGTTAACTTCGTCTTCTTCCCTTCTGTTCTTTGTTGCCCTCTTTTCTTTTCTTTTCACTATCATCTTCGTTGCTAATCATTATCAACTTGTTACTGTTAGCCTTGAATCCTTGTTTGTTGCAAACAACATATTTGTTTTGTATGACCCCATCATGGAACGTATCCTGATTGTGTTTCCTAGGAGTAAAACCACAAGCTTTCGCGTAAACATCGTAAAACTCGAATGCATGGGGTAAACTTCCAAATAATTGCCCAATTCTGGGCTTGAATTCAGCTGGAACTTCTCTAACCCATTCCTCATTGCCATCTGTAGTGTAACTCAATGAAAGCGTTCCACTGTAGTTAATGTGCTCTTGTGCAGAGGACATTATAGATTTGCCTGCCATTCAAAAATCGACAACATATAATAAGTTCATTTGTCTAGATAACATAAATTATCGTTATTACATAGTAACCTGAAATTGAAATTGGAATTTCAATTACAGTATATAATAATTGTTACATAATTATAACTGCTGGTGTTATATAATACAGTTACAGTAAACTAGTATTTCGTAAATAATTATGTTAACTAACAAGTTATTGTTTCATATAATAAACGGTTTTTGTATATTTCTATTCCATTTATTACATAGTAGTCGAGTAGTTATTCTATAGTACGACAACAATTATTCTAACTTGTAACATTGATTATAGTTATGCAGTTTGTGTACAAGTATATTTGACAATTATTCTATAGTTACGCAATTATTCTACAGTACAATAACAATTATTCTACAGTACAGTAACAATTATTCTAACAATAATGTAGTGCAGTTGATACAAGTATAAGAATTAATTCTGTCAAAAACAGTAGGGAGAAGTAAACTACTGTTTTTGATACGTTATCATTTTCTACACTATCGAAACAATACTTACCCCATTAAACTGTTTCAGAATTCACTATTTCGTTAATTCACTATTTTGATGAAAGTTGGTTCGAGAAATTCCGGCAAACAATCGAATTGAAATTGGATTTTAAATAGTGAATTGAAATTTAAATAAACGGAATTTTAAATTTTGTTTGAAATTGGATTTTAAATTTTGGATTGAAATTGGATTTTAAATACTAAAAATTAAACGATTGAAATTGGATTTTAAATTTTGACAATTAAATTTCGTCCAACTATTCTGACAATTATTCTATAGTACAATAACAATTATTATTCAGTAACTCTCATGTGAGACCGTCTCACGATAATTTATCGTGAGCCCTCTCACATGGGCACATAGGGGGTGGTTACAAATTTAATAACCACCTCTTATAGGAGCCGTCTCACGATAAATTATCGTGAGACGGTCTCATACAAGTTTTTGTGTTATTATACAGTACAGTAACAATTATTCTAAAGTACACTAACAATTATACTAAACTAAACTATTGTTTAGCTGTTGAACAAAATTTAAATAAGGTGAAATCAAAATCGAAAAATTTTAAACGAAAATGATCAACAGGAAATCTAAATACTAAAATTGAAACGATGTGAACGAAATAAAATTTCAGCATAATTAAATTTTGGAAAAAAACGAATTGAAACGGGAATAATTGCGAATCGAATTGAAATTTTGGAAAAAAACTATTTCAAATCGGAATAATTTCGGACTGAACTGAAATTCGAAAAAAATCGATTTCAAATTGAAATACTTTCGAATTGAACTGAAATTTTGGAAAAAATCGAATTGAAAGTGGAATAATTTCAAGCGTTGAAATAGAAACAATTAAGCGTTTAGACTGAAATTGGAATTTCAATTTTGAGCGTTGAAACTGAAATTGAAACTTCGCCCAACTATTCTGACAATTATTCTATAGTACAATATCAATTACTCTATAGTACAATACCAATTACTCTATAGTACAATAACAATTATTTTAAACTAATCTATTTCGAAACAGAATATTTTCGAATTGAACTGGAATTTCGGAAAAAATCAAATTCAAATTGGAATAATTTCGAATTGAGCTGAAATTTTGGAAAAAAATCGATTTGAAAGTGGAATAATTTCGAGCGTTTAAATAGAAACAATTAAGCGTTTAGATTGAAATTGGAAATTCAATTTTGAGCGTCAAAACTGAAATTGAAACTTCGTCCAACTATTCTGACAATTATTCTATAGTACAACATCAATTACTCTATTGTACAATAACAATTACTCTATATTATAATAACAATTATTCTAAACTAAACTATACAATAACGAAATTGAACAAAAGTACAATAACGAAATTGAAGCAACTGTTCAATAACAACAATAAGTGAAATTGTACAATAACAAGAATAATTTGTTCAATTCTTCTTAAATTTGACGGAATTGAAACAACGATAATTGCATCCGCACTACATATATAGATTGAAAATAGAATGTATAGAGTACAGCATCGAATAAACGTACAGTTATAGTTGTCAGAATACATCAATTATTCTATACTGTCGCTCGAAAAAGCCTAATGTTGAACAAAATTTATATAACGTGAACTCAAAATCAAAAAAGATAACGAAATAGAATGAAAAAAACGAAATACCTTACGTAGTTCAAAGACCAGAAATTGACGATACTGTCGCACAATATGGATGGGAGTTCAAGTATAGTGAAAGTTGGTTTGGCTTTTTTTTGTGATTTTGGGGAGATAAGCGTATACAGGATTTGAGAAATATTTGTGTATCAAATGTTGTGTAACTGTAAGTGAAGGTGGATTTTTTTTTCTTCTTTAATACTGAAAGCCTCGAATCTCAGCCATTCATCTCATCAAAATCAAAGGCCACAAATGAAAGGTAAATTGTACATGATTTGAGAAATGTAGAGGATCCTCTCTCTCTCTCTCTCTCTCTCTCTCTCTATATATATATATATATATATATATACATATATATATATATATATATATATATATATATATATATAGAGGTGGGTTCCGGTGAGGCAGGGTAACTCCTTACACCCATTGAGGCACAATCTAGACCATTAGATTAAGATGAGACATACATCCAAATAAGTGTTATATACACCAAAAAAATTCATTATATACGTTATTAAACTCACTATATACACACACTTAAGAACTCAATATATACAGTAAAAAAATGTTATATACACTTAAATAAAAAAATGTTATATACACTCAAATAGTTATTATGTACACCAATTATTCAACAATGGAACATACATCAAAATAACTGTTATACACACTAAAAAAACTCATTATATACGCTATTAAACTCACTGCATATATATATACACTTAAAACTTAATATATACAGTAAAATAAATGTTATATACACCCAAATAATTAATATGTACATGTGGACATGACGTAGGTCCACCCCGACGCGGCGAAGCGCGGGTTTGGGTAGGCGAATGAATCTCGTGGTAAGATTGTTCTCGGGTTCGAAATTTAAGTCAAAATGGAGTCGCCACCGAATTTTGTGGTTATTCGGAACCATACGAGCTCACTCTATGTCGTCATGGGCTTTACACAAAGTAAGCCCACTCCGATTTCAGAGTTCATGGGGCTCGTCCCTTTGCATTGCGATACCGATACCATCTATACCGGTAATCGTGTAAAGAATGACTCTCGTGCGCCAAGGGTTTCGGACATCCGGAAACCAAAGGTTCTGAGTAAGGGGTGAGGGTACGTGTTGGGAAGCCCACTAAGGACACCCAACCCCGCCCGCACATGGCGGCCTCTACTAAGACACCGTTCGTGTTCGTGTACGCGCGCTAGTAAAATAATTAAATGATATGCAAACAGCATTTTCGGGCTAAGCATGTGAATTATTGATTTGCTACGTCATTTAATGCATCTTGATTCACGTCAAAGTGATTTAGCATGCGAGGTTCATTTATAAAGCGTAAAAGCAATTAAATAAACAAAGCTCGAAAGTAAATAAAAGTAACGTACAAATTACACGGGCGGAAATACAACCCGAGTTCACAATACAACAATACGTAAAGAAATGAAATAAAAATAATGCGATATAATTAAAGGGACGGACCCGTATGTAAACTAGACTGCGAAAATATGTAGGCGGACTAACCTCGATTAAATACGCATTATGTTGCATATTAAACGAAGGACGGGAACATGAGACTGCGGCGTATTGCTAGCCTAATCTCACGTCCCGTAGTCTTGTCCCGACTTATCACGTCAAAGTGGTCAAAGTCGTTCTACGTGTTGTGATGTGTATAGTTTTGAAAAAATAGGAAGGTCGGATGATGGTCTAAAGTCGATAAAGAGCGGGGCTCGGAATATGTGTCTAAGCCCTCGGTATTGCGGGTTATGAGACCCACTCGATCGAGTCATTGACTGACTCGGTCGAGTGTGTCATTAGCGTGGCTACTGACCACTTTTTGGGGTGCTACTTGATCGCGTGGCCTATGGCACTCGATCGAGTGCCCCCTGTACGAGAGGTGACTCGCTCGGTTTTATGACTTGAAATCGATGATCGGCCGAATCAAATACAAATATCGCACGATTTGTATTTGACTCGACCTCCGGTACTATAATCGTGTATGAATGATTATAATATCGTCACCGGAGTTTTATGAAAACGTTTGTGTTAGATTAGGAAATTTTGAATTGGTGACGAAATGTATCCCTCTACGTCACGACATCGGGACTAACCCTTTCGGGTTACGTGATGTCGGTATTCGTGTCAACGGGTCTCGTACCAATTATGGAAAGGGAATTAAATTCGTTCAACTACGACCGATCACGGTCGCGTCACGCCCTTGAGTACATTGGGGCGGGGCTCCTCGAAAGGGCTCCACCTCCATCGTTGCTCGTAAAGGGATTAGACGGACCAATAGTGATCATCGTAGTCCAACGTTTTAAAACCGGTTTTAGTATTAATATATATACACGGTATTAATAACATTAGTAAAAAAAAGATGATAAAAAAAGATGAAAAATAAAGATGAAAAATGTAAAGAAGTTAGTGTTAGTGTTAGTGTTACTACGATGCAATGATGCAAAAATGTACATAAAAACGATATAGAAAAGAGATAGAAGAAGGGTTTAGGACACCCTCAACATACATGCTAGTATAGACCTCGGAAATGGACTCGTAAAATAGCGGCAAGGCTTGGGAGTATCGAGGATGTATGCGAGTTATGGTGTGTATGGATGTGTGTGTTGCGTCGGTTTATCGAGGGACGAAAGCTCGTTTTTGTGTGTTTTTTCTTAGGATTTCTAAGGCTTTGATGTGTGATGAAGTAGGGTTGAAGTGGGGTGAAATGTGGCTGAAATTGTAGGGTAAAAGTGTGTTTTTGTAAAAGTTCTTGAAATGCATGGGAATGAGTCGGTATTTATAGACGTTTCCCACGACCTAGGGGGCACTCGATCGAGTGGCCCTAGTGCACTCGATCGAGTGCTTTAGAAAATGGGTCAAGCCCAGCTCGAAGCGCTCCACTCGACCGAGTGGGCAATCCACTCGATCGGGTGGATCAAACAAAATCGAGATATTTGGGGAAGGTTTGACTTGTTTGTTTTGGTAGCTTTTTTGAATTTGATTTGTGCGCCAAAGTGATCTCAGCTGGTTTTATGAGACGGTTTTGTCTTTGACCGGGTTTTGACCCGGTCGCCAAAAGACGGGAATTATTTTTGATGTCGGTTTTGGCCCAAATTAGTCTCATTTGACTCGGAACGACCCACTGGGCCTGAAATTGAGGTCTGTTTTGTGAGATTTTACTCCGCTAAAAAGTCAATGTCGGATATTATGAATTCCGAGCCCAAATCCGAGTATACTAAGTCACGTTGACGTCCAATCATCATCGGGTGTTTTTCGGAGACTACCATAGACACGTGGCAGTCAAAATGCGGGTGTCTACAGAGCCCCCACTCTGACTGAGGCTTGGACAAGGCGAAAGTCAGAGTAGCTACCAAGCCCGCTAAGACCTGGTAGACTTCCGGTCGGGTCGTTTATAGTCCAGTAGACTTGCGTGAAGGGCTCGCCAGCCATAAGCAGAGGGTCATACCTGTCCTGATGATGATAGCTTCGCGGGGAGTCAGACTTGTAGCATAAGTCCTGGGCGCGCCTATGTGTGGGCCCATCCCGTAACGCTTCAGGAAAAACGCCGCCTCGGGCGTTCCGCTGGGGAAGTATGTGAGCTGTACGGGCTTGCCTTTGAAGCCTTGAGTCGCGCTTGAACTGGTGATGATGCTCCGTGGGGAGTGAAATTTGCCTTTCTTGGGGAGTAGGTGTACCCGTATGCCGATACGTCGCACCTTGGACGTAGCATACCGGGGACAGCTGACTCCGTTGGGGAAATTAAATAGTTTCGCGGGGACTTGCTTCTGAAGTCTGGAGTGTACCTGTATGCTGACACATAACAACTTGTATGTAACACATAGACAAAACACCGACTCTCGCTGGGGAGAAAAGTAGCTGCGCGGGGACTTGCTTCTGAAGTCTTGGGTGTACCCGTATGCCGACACATCACGTCTTGGATGTAGCATTCCAGGAGAAACACCGCCTTTGTTGTTCCGTTGGGAAGCACTAGCTGGTACCTGAAATGTTAGATACATAGGCAGAAATAGCAGGCATGGTATGTAGCAAGATAGCACATAGGAAATGCAGTTAGCATCTATAGACTGGCTTGCGCTGGGGAAAATGATTTTTACTTCACTTTGAAATCGTAGTCCTGAAAGCAACTCATGTGCTAGGAGATAGGTTTTCAGAATTGAAAGGGATAGAAAAGAAATTTGCAGTATAAATAGACCGAAATTTGACCTTGTCGAAAAGGATTTTATCAAATGGCTAAGTTTTGCAAATTTTAAAATGAGAACTTGAAGAGAGAGACATATCGACAGACTCGACTCTGGACGTGACTGGACGAGTTGACAGACACGACTGGACTCTCGAGGGGTTGGACCGTGACTCGGTTGGGGGGTGGGCCGCCTAAGATGACAAGACTCTTAAGCTGCGCTAATCCGTAGCCTAGGCGAGTGGTAACACAGTCGAACATCAAAATGAGAAGGATCCGGTATAGAGGAACTGCAGTAGTCTGTAATGAGACTGTTTTTGCAGGACTTAGCAGTGGCAATGTTGTAGCCTAGTGCTTTTCGAATTTTGTTTGGTTTTGGGATGCATTCCCAAAGTGGGTGTTGCTTCGAGTCCCTAACAGATTCTCGTCTTCGACTGAGCCGAGTACTAGGACACTCTATAGAAAGGAGGCTAGTTTTTTGAAAGTTACTTGGATTATGTGAGTGGATGGAGAACTTCTGCTTAGGAGAAGCCCCCAGGACGACAAAGCTAGCTGCTGAGAACATGACAGTGTCGTGACCGGAATGACGGTGCTTTTCCTTGAACTTGTGTCAATGTGGGTGGTTGTGCCTTTGTTGAAAGGCTGCCTACGTATTCACGTGTAGTGAAATCAAACCAAGCCATAGTTCAGTGGATTGGAAGATATGTTATGGTGCCTAGTTTATTAGGGCTTTATGTGTAACTAGCCACAACGATGGTGTAGGCTAGGTGTGTTCCCAATGATGTCTTGATCAAAGGGGTGGAACAGTTAGGAAGTTGATCCTGTGACTGTGAGCGTTCTCCGGGGTAGCCCCTAGAGGTGGTGTGAACTATTTTGGCATGTTCTATGCCGACCGCAGGTTGAGTTCCCGTGTTTGGGGCTGGTAACTGGTTTGGATGCTTTTGGAAATGTGGAGCTAGGTCGCAAGTGGATTTGATGACTCAAAATCTGGAGCTCGATTATGTGGAGCTAAAGCTTCGAGGGTAAGGTATTGTAATGTGGAAGGAAAGGGGAAGTTGAGTAATAATGACTCGGACTTCGATCGGGCAGGTTTGATAAGGCGGGATCTGATTTCCATGTCTGGCCCTAATGGTTAGGGTGTATCCTATGGAGCTTGAATCCTCAAAATTCTGGGCTGTCTCATAGCCTAGGTCTCGGGAAGGTCTTGAGGGTTGTAATGTGGGAAGGCTAAGTGTGGTGTTGGCTGACCAGCTTAATTGTTTCTCCCCTATTTGATGGCATGGGCATCGATAATTTTTGAATTGACTATACCTCGATCAAGGGACTTTCAATTGGGTTGACCGTTGACCACGGTCATGGGTATTTGAATTTTTTTTTTTGGGTTGACCTCCTAGCCCCGGTCATGGGATTGACCGTATCTGGTCGGGGGATGCTGAGAGTTCTTTTTTTGATGGCCAGCTCTTTTGTCTTGGGCCTTTTGCTTTTTCCTTGGACTTTTGATTTTTTTGTCCAGTTTTTTTTTTCACGGCTATCTCTCCCTTTGATGTTGTGGGGGGATATGGGGGTGGCCCCATCGGTTGGATTAGGCTTGTGGAGCTAAACCTTTGAAAGGTGTAAGCCTAGTTGGTGTTTGTGTGAGTGCAACTCGCGGTGGAGTACTCTATGGTAAGCACGGTGATTTGGATCTCGGTATTGTCATCATAATTCCGAGCAGGCTTAGTGGGAGCATCGTCCCGAGTTGGGTATTTTTGGCATCAAGCCTATAGAGTCACGATGCTTCTTTTTTGCTTCTGGTCAGTCTAAACGCCTAAGGTAGGGATTGGTTAGTCTTATTGGAGGGGTGTTTATTGTGGGAAATGGGCTTGCCTCCCGTCTTGAACCCAAACTAGGAGACTACCTAGATTTGTCATAGGATTCGATACCGCTCCTGCTAAGGGTAGTTATGTGGCTGTCTATGCCAGACATGGAACAGGTAAGGGAAAACACGGGCCTCAGTTCCTGCAGTCATTATAGATGTGCTTATAATAGTCACGTGCATGTGCTCACAGTGTATGATGGTGTTCATCATGTTCTCGGAAACACATAAGGAAGCATATATGAGAAATTGAAAAGGCTGATTTTATTGGATTGAAAAAGAGGACAGAATACAGTTGACTCTGACTCTGACTTTGAAATTGAAAGAGATAGAACATCCTAGACTCGGACTCAGACTCGGACCCAAATCAAATCTGGACTCTTGGATGGGGTTGTCAGTAGTCTTCGGCTTCTAAGGACTCAAGTGGATGTCCAGTGTAGCCTTTGGTAGAAGCTTCACCCAAATCTTCGTTATGTCGAAGATCGTCTTCAATCCTAGTGCCCATTTCGGTAAGCACAGCAAAGTTTGAGATGCCGGCATACCTAAGATGGATGCGATAGGAGGGTAGGAGGTTGCTGATGAATGCATCCACTAGTGTCTTCTCGCTGGGCTTGTCTACCAGCTTAACACTCTCAGCCCGCCAACGTTGAAGGTATTTGGTGAAACCCTCTGTCGGATCTTGGGCCATGACTTCTAAAGTCCGCATGGTAGTCTGAAGTTCGGTATTATCAGAATAGTTTTTAGTGAACTCGGTAGCCACATCTTCCCAAGTGGGGAATCTTTTTACATTAAGCCTATAGAACCAGGCTTTTGGATATTTCCCGAGGGATGCGCCGAACAAATTGATGAACATGTCGGCCTTGACCCCCTTGATCGCCATAAATGCTTTGAAGGCTCGGAGGTGTAGCAATGGATCCTCCGTCCCTTCGAATATGGGTAACCCCTCTAAGTTGAGATCTGTTGGTAATTTCTCACTGATGGGTGTATAGTCTCGAGAGTTTTCAATATAAATGTTGTTTCCTTGGGAGGCATGGAGCTGTTGTTCAAGCTCACGCACCGTGCTGATCAATTTGGCAAATGGCCCAGTATTGACCGATTCAGAATTGAAGTCTTGCCGTTCAATGACAGTTAAACGAGCATTCATGGCCTCTTGGTTGGTTTTCAGGAACCCTATATGGGTTTCGGTTATGGCCTGCCTACTAACCATTGTTTCCAGCGAAGCCTTTATTCCATTGATGGTGTTTTCCATGTCCCTATTCCCGGTTGTGGGTGCCATACTCTGCGAGAATACCCACGTAATCAGAAATGTTGCTTCGGAACCCAAATACGCCAAGGCATAGGAAATTGCGCGGGAGGAAAGACAACTCCGGTTTGACTCAGGTTAGACTCTCCTAAAAAAAGGTAAGGTGCGATTCTCGAAGCGACTGTGGTTAATCGCCCCGTCGGAGAATAGCCCCCAAGTGAGACTAAGGACTCTTATAGGACTCAGATGGTGTGGTATCTAAGTGACTCAAAAGTGGGGTACATGACCCTTAGAGCAACCGTGATTGATCACTCTCCTAAAGGGTAGCCCCCCGAGTGAGATTGTAAATTTTGCTAGGACTCGAGTATTGGACGAGTGACCCTTAGATGTAAGGATCACGAACCTTTAGCCACAGGACTATGCCTTGTAAAAGGTTGACTCGGCCTCGAGAAAAAGGCAGACAGGGTAAGGGAAGAAACTTGCGATGTAAGATCGGCAGAGTTTCGACGCTAGAGACCCTTGACTTGACTTGAATAAGGATGACCCTGTGATTAGGGTAGACCCTTAAGTTAAAGGATTTGAATTGGGATGACTCGACTAACGGATTGAAAGACGGGCAAAATTTCCTTAGTAAAGGTCGTGGGGACCGTCCTGTCGGAGGAAAAATTGCGTGTAACTTTCTAGTTAGGACTCGAGTGTTTACGAACCTTCCATTTACGAGTGTATGACTCGTGTTGGTCGGTTGTGCCTTTAGAAAAAGGCGGACTAGGATGGGGAAGAAACTCGTGATGTAGGATCGACGGAGTTTCGACGCTAAAGACCTTCGACAAATTATGAAAAGACCCGACACACGGATTACGGTAGGTCCTATAATAAGGAAGGTTTTGAAAAATGATTGAATTTTGAAAATTGAGAGGACGGTCCTGAAATTGGTAGTGGGCCAATAGGACCGGGCATTTTGAAATGTTTGAATGGTTGCGAGTAATTTCGCATTTTAAAAAAAATTGGGAGACGGTCTCGTTTTTTGAAATTGGCAGCATGCCGACATGACCGAGTTTTTTTTTTGAAAAGTTGAATATTTGGAATTTTGAAAATTTGAATATCGAAAATAAATTTCCGAAAATTTGAAAATTGAAAATGAGATCCGGAAGATTTGAAAATCGAAAACGACATCTCGGAGATTTGAAAATCGAGAATGAAATCTCGAGGATTTGAAAATCGCAAATGGCATCACGAAGATTTGAAAATTGAATTTTGAAAATTCGAAAATCGAATGGTGGATCGGAAATTCGAATTGAAATGGATAGCATGCCGGCTAAAAAAAAATGGCTTGTTTTGAGTCAAATCGTAAGTCTAATTTTCGGCAGCATTCCGAGTTTTTGAATTTGAATATTTTGAAAAGACGAGTCCCGAAACGGACGGTATTTCGGGTTTTTCAAAATTTGGTATTTTGGAAAGATGCAATTTTGAAATGACGGTTTTTGAAAAATGACACGGAAACCACATAGCATGTAGTCAAACAAGCATTATAACGACGCTTATGTATGCATTACGCTAAGTCTCGGTCGGTCAAAATAGGGTCTATACCAACAACGATGGCTTTCTCGTGTGATGGACGGACTCCCTAAGCCGAGTTGGTCTTAGGACATGCCGCGAAACCGAGACGAGTTCCACCATCGATGTCTTTAGCGCACCCATGTAGGAATGCACCGTGGTATAGTGGGACGTCGGTCACAAGTAACCGGCCCGGGCAAATTTGGGTTATGCATGAATCATTAAACTAATGCGCGCACACTAATCTACGAACGATTTCTCTTCGAGTCTCACCCTAGGAACCCCGATGACATGTGGTACATCAGGTATCCCCAGCGGAGTCGCCAAATTGTGGACATGATGTAGGTCCACCCCGACGCGGCGAAGCGCGGGTTTGGGTAGGCGAATGAATCTCGTGGTAAGATTGTTCTCGGGTTCGAAATTTAAGTCAAAATGGAGTCGCCACCGAATTTTGTGGTTATTCGGAACCATACGAGCTCACTCTATGTCGTCATGGGCTTTACACAAAGTAAGCCCACTCCGATTTCAGAGTTCATGGGGCTCGTCCCTTTGCATTGCGATACCGATACCATCTATACCGGTAATCGTGTAAAGAATGACTCTCGTGCGCCAAGGGTTTCGGACATCCGGAAACCAAAGGTTCTGAGTAAGGGGTGAGGGTACGTGTTGGGAAGCCCACTAAGGACACCCAACCCCGCCCGCACATGGCGGCCTCTACTAAGACACCGTTCGTGTTCGTGTACGCGCGCTAGTAAAATAATTAAATGATATGCAAACAACATTTTCGGGCTAAGCATGTGAATTATTGATTTGCTACGTCATTTAATGCATCTTGATTCACGTCAAAGTGATTTAGCATGCGAGGTTCATTTATAAAGCGTAAAAGCAATTAAATAAACAAAGCTCGAAAGTAAATAAAAGTAACGTACAAATTACACGGGCGGAAATACAACCCGAGTTCACAATACAACAATACGTAAAGAAATGAAATAAAAATAATGCGATATAATTAAAGGGACGGACCCGTATGTAAACTAGACTGCGAAAATATGTAGGCGGACTAACCTCGATTAAATACGCATTATGTTGCATATTAAACGAAGGACGGGAACATGAGACTGCGGCGTATTGCTAGCCTAATCTCACGTCCCGTAGTCTTGTCCCGACTTATCACGTCAAAGTGGTCAAAGTCGTTCTACGTGTCGTGATGTGTATAGTTTTGAAAAAATAGGAAGGTCGGATGATGGTCTAAAGTCGATAAAGAGCGGGGCTCGGAATATGTGTCTAAGCCCTCGGTATTGCGGGTTATGAGACCCACTCGATCGAGTCATTGACTGACTCGGTCGAGTGTGTCATTAGCGTGGCTACTGACCACTTTTTGGGGTGCTACTCGATCGAGTGGCCTATGGCACTCGATCGAGTGCCCCCTGTACGAGAGGTGACTCGCTCGGTTTTATGACTTGAAATCGATGATCGGCCGAATCAAATACAAATATCGCACGATTTGTATTTGACTCGACCTCCGGTACTATAATCGTGTATGAACGATTATAATATCGTCACCGGAGTTTTATGAAAACGTTTGTGTTAGATTAGGAAATTTTGAATTGGTGACGAAATGTATCCCTCTACGTCACGACATCGGGACTAACCCTTTCGGGTTACGTGATGTCGGTATTCGTGTCAACGGGTCTCGTACCAATTATGGAAAGGGAATTAAATTCGTTCAACTACGACCGATCACGGTCGCGTCACGCCCTTGAGTACATTGGGGCGGGGCTCCTCGAAAGGGCTCCACCTCCGTCGTTGCTCGTAAAGGGATTAGACGGACCAATAGTGATCATCGTAGTCCAACGTTTTAAAACCGGTTTTAGTATTAATATATATACACGGTATTAATAACATTAGTAAAAAAAAGATGATAAAAAAAGATGAAAAATAAAGATGAAAAATGTAAAGAAGTTAGTGTTAGTGTTAGTGTTACTACGATGCAATGATGCAAAAATGTACATAAAAACGATATAGAAAAGAGATAGAAGAAGGGTTTAGGACACCCTCAACATACATGCTAGTATAGACCTCGGAAATGGACTCGTAAAATAGCGGCAAGGCTTGGGAGTATCGAGGATGTATGCGAGTTATGGTGTGTATGGATGTGTGTGTTGCGTCGGTTTATCGAGGGACGAAAGCTCGTTTTTGTGTGTTTTTTCTTAGGATTTCTAAGGCTTTGATGTGTGATGAAGTAGGGTTGAAGTGGGGTGAAATGTGGCTGAAATTGTAGGGTAAAAGTGTGTTTTTGTAAAAGTTCTTGAAATGCATGGGAATGAGTCGGTATTTATAGACGTTTCCCACGACCTAGGGGGCACTCGATCGAGTGGCCCTAGTGCACTCGATCGAGTGCTTTAGAAAATGGGTCAAGCCCAGCTCGAAGCGCTCCACTCGACCGAGTGGGCAATCCACTCGATCGGGTGGATCAAACAAAATCGAGATATTTGGGGAAGGTTTGACTTGTTTGTTTTGGTAGCTTTTTTGAATTTGATTTGTGCGCCAAAGTGATCTCAGCTGGTTTTATGAGACGGTTTTGTCTTTGACCGGGTTTTGACCCGGTCGCCAAAAGACGGGAATTATTTTTGATGTCGGTTTTGGCCCAAATTAGTCTCATTTGACTCGGAACGACCCACTGGGCCTGAAATTGAGGTCTGTTTTGTGAGATTTTACTCCGCTAAAAAGTCAATGTCGGATATTATGAATTCCGAGCCCAAATCCGAGTATACTAAGTCACGTTGACGTCCAATCATCATCGGGTATTTTTCGGAGACTACCATAGACACGTGGCAGTCAAAATGCGGGTGTCTACAGTACATCAGTTAATCAACAATGGAACATACATCAAAATAACTGTTATATACACTAAAGAACTCATTATATACGCTATTAAACTCACTACATATATATATATATATATACACTTAAGAACTAAATATATATATACAGTAAAATAGTTATTGTTATATACACTCAAATGGTTACTATGTACACCAATTAATCAACATATATACACTGAAATAATTGACATATGTACTTAATTATTTGATATAATAGAATTGTTATATACCTTAAAACGGTTATTATGTACACTAAAATTGTTTTTATATAAACCAATTTTATTTTAAATTCCGATATTTTTTTTTCGAATTATTTTTTTTTTTTTTTGGAAAAAAAAAAAATTTTCAAAATTTTTTTTTTCGAAAAAAAAAAAAAATTTGGAAAAAAATTTTTTGGACCGAAAATTTTTTGGTAAAAAATGTTCCGAATTTTTTTTAAAAATATTTCCGAAAAATATCGATTTTTATCCCCGGGAAAAAAATTTGGGGAAATTTTTTTTATGTATGAGTTTTTGTTTTAATCTTAGCCTTTAATTTGATTTTAATCTAATGGTTGAGATTGTGCCTCAATGGGTGCGCCGAGTTGAGCTGTCTCAAAGGATCCTAGATCTATATATATATATATATATATATATATATATATATATATATATATATATATATATATATAGTAAGGCTCTTATGAGTCCTTCTCTATATATGAGTTCCTAAGTCCTCATCTCATCCATTGAATGACATGAGAATGGATGGACAAGATACATCCTAATATTTGCATTAAAAAAAAGGGAGATACTTTTTCCTAAAATAACTCTCATAATTTTAGGAAACAATAACATCACATTCATTCACTCATTCATTCATTCATTCATTCATTCGTTCACGTTCATGTTCATCAAAACCTTAAAAAAAACGCTTCCAATATCACTTTCATTCATTCATTTATTCAAATTTGTGCTCGAAATCCCGTTACTATGGATTCAATGATCGTGACATCTTCATCAACTGTTGATAATCAATTCATCGACTATAACAATGGTGAGTTTCGTTATTGCTTTCATGTTTTGCGTCAATTTTTATTCATCATCTTGACTAATTTGCGTCAATTTGCTTTCATGTTTTTCGTCGATTTTCATGTCGATATTACTTTCATGGTCATTTCATTCATCATAAATTCATATCTGGTTCATTGCTCTCTTGTTAGTATAGATTCCAAATTTTTATATTTGTTAAAAGGTGGAATTTTATTCATTTGATTATTCATAGATTCATATCAATGGTCCATTACTCTCGTGTTATTGTTTTGTTTATTCTTTAGGTTTTTCTTAAGGTTCACTGATACTAATGTTTTGTTTTCTATTGAAGCAGACACGGCGTTGAAGTAACTGTAGGGTTACAACCCTTAAACCCAAGGACCTGTTACGAGTATTAACCGAAAAGACGAAAGTAGAGGGATAACAATTATACCTTATTTGCAGCGGAACAGCGTATTAATAAGAAGTATAATAAACCCAGAAATATATATAATCTCCACGGACAGAATAAATAATCTTCACGGATAGAATAGATAATTCCCACGGACAGAATAAATAATGTAATCCCCTAGGAAATCTAACGCAATACAGTGGCGGAAACACTGTAGAATTGGGATTAAAACACACCGATGTTCTATATTTAAAAACAAAAGGACGGTCAGTCAATACAAAGGCCACTTTTTACAAAAGGGCTAAAAAGAAAATTCCTTAAAAGGGTTTACAAATAATCCAGAAGTAACATAATTGATAGAGTAGGATCCGTGCTACTCGCTAGCTCACACCCAAAACCCAGCAGCAAAAACTTGTCATGTTATAAACATAACAGCCACATCAGTGGGGAGTAACTTGGACGTTCTCCCAGCCATATTATATCATATGGAAAGTAATAATATTACTATATCAAAATAGATAAAAATGGAAAACAATTAAAACAATATAGTAACATAAGTTTTTAGCAAAACTTAAAGTGACTGCCAACCTGCAAGTCAAAACTAATCGATAATTATAAAATTCAAAATGGCGGTATGGAAATCAATCAGTGCAACGGAATAGACTTTCACTAGGATCATACTAAACTAGCTTCGAGAACTTAGTCAAAACAAATCAGACTTCGGTCTCTAACTAGGCAACTCAACTATAACAGGACTGCGTGCAGCGAGGTCCTGGCTTAAGTAATGCACACCCCTCCTGGACACCAACCGTAATCCAGTTCAACCCGACGGCGACTTACACGATGCGATATCTAAGTTTAAGGTCAAAATATACACACTCCTGAACACAAACCATGCTCAGTTCAACGACCAATGCGTCTCAACATAGACACACCAGGTTTATAGTTGATGGCAAAACGTATACCCTAGACTGTATTACTCTACCCATACACTTGTCCTCATTCCATAACTCCGAAACCAAGCCATTATCGATTTTCAAAATAGAATGTTCAAGGTGAATAATACGAAGGTAAAAGAGATAAACATTTTGTGTTAAAAGGAAACTTTCTATTTATAGAAATTTACTAATTTTCGAAACTTACTTAAATTAGAAATATTCTTATAGAAATACATAAAGTGTTCAAATAAGTTAAATGTACCATAATAGCATTTATGGTAAATAAACATTTTATTAATATCGTCGTTATCGTAACTTAATATATTTCTAAGTTCGTTATCAAAGGTACAAATCAAATATAATAAGTGAAAACATAGTACTTTATAAATATTAAGGAAAATCGAGTTAAACGATAAATTTTAGAAAATATAAGATTTAGAAACGAAATGACAAATATAGATAAAGTAAAAATAGTGTAGGAGTTTTAGAAACGAAACGAGATTTAAAAACCTTTCAAATTGTCTTTAGCAATTAAATTTATTAATAAACAATACGGTTTTACTAAAAATAATCAATTGTAATGATACGTTATTTAGTGAAAATAGCCTTGACAAAAATGTACTTCAAACAAAACGACTATTTTCTAATTTATTAATATAGGTTGTAAAATGAAAATTAATTTATTAAATAAGTATACAAATCTCGGTCATTATATAAAAATACGATTTTGATTTAAAATAATAAATTAACAAAATATGACAGAATTATGAAATAGATATTATTAGTTACTAGTGTCACGATAAACAACAAAATATTATAACGATCATTAACAATAAAATGACTAACAATTTATAAAACGATCTCGAAAGGTTATAAATTATTTATAAGGCACACAATTTGAAATTATATTTTAGCAAATAATACGTAGCTAAAATGAGAAAAACAAAGATAAAATATTTACTACATACTACTACTCAACCCACGATATAATATCGAGTAACGTCCTAAAGTTACCTTGAGAAGCTTCCGTCAAACGTGTCCACTCGTAGTTCAAGCTCCAAAACTTCAATAGGAACGTCTTTAAGCTCTAAGACTGTAGAATTGATAGCTTTCCAGCCGTGCTCCATCAGTTCCACGAAATGACAAAACAAAGAAAGAGACAAGATTGGATTCAGGTACAACAAATAACCCAAATAAGGCGGACAACCAAAACTAACACGAACAGAGCAGAGTAAAGCGACACTCAAGTTTGAGGTGAGGGAAGAACAAAGATAGGAGAGTTTTCGACACAAGAGGGAAAAGAATTGGATGAGTTAAATAGAAGCTCGAAGGTCGAAAAGAGTCGAGTATGTCGATAACAATATTGATCAGCAGCAACATAACAACAAAAATGACAACGAACGACATTGAGGTAATGAGAATAGAGGGAATTGATGATGAAAAAGAAATTAGGATGAAAAGGGCTGAATAGCGACCCACGATACAACAACAACAACAAGCAGCAATAGCAAACCACAAAAGACGACAGCAGTAGCAGCATAACGTGAACGAAAACGGAACAGAATACCAATAGAAAATTGAGCAACAGAACAGACAGAACACAAAGAAGGGAAGAACGAGATAGAGTAAATAGATCGAGCAGTAGGTGTGCACGACAATCATCAACAACCGACGGCCAAAACAGCAGTAACGTTCCATAGAAAAATGAACGACAACAAACAGCAACAATCTGTCCAGACAGAGGAAACAGGCGAGACTGACGACACGAAACGAAGACGATAAAAACCACGATTGATACGAAACAGCAGCACCAGTGACGAAGATGCATACAAACAGCAATAGAGGCCACAACAGCACAACGTGGAGCAAATCGAAACAAAAAAAGAAGGAAAAGAATGGAGGAAAAGGATAGCAGCAGCAGACAGACAACCCAGCGAACATAGTCGACACATACCCACTACACAATGACACAACAGGCGACAAAACGAAGAAGAAGAGAAAAGGGACGGATTCGTACAGAGGTGGCAGGGAGCAATCACCACGACAGCAGCAAGGACGACGAGGCGCAGCAACGTACAGAGGCGGCGAACAGGGGAAACGATGATGATGAAGATTGATTAAGATTAAGATTAAGGTTAAGGAGGATGCTGATCGAAACGGATGGTGCTGGTGGTTGCTGGGTGAAGGAGAACGAAGAGGGAGATGAAGAAAGGGGGAGAGCGGTTGACAAAAGAAACAGAAGTGGGGGAAGTTTTAGGTTAAAACCGAAATGAGTCGGAAACAAAACAATAATACGAGTCCAGTAAGAAGCGATAAGAGATAAATTGACATCGAGTGAAAAGTCAACCCAAGTAAGAAATCGAGTTAGAAATTGAGTAATCGGGTCAGAACGAGTAAGATAAAACGGAACTAAGTAACGAGTTGAAAGGATAGAGTAATACGATAAAAATAGACATAAATCCAAAAGTCGGCCCGAGTAGGAAATAAAATTAAAATAATTAATTAATTAACCCAATAAAATATCGAGTAAAAAATAGATTCTCGTGGTAAAATAAAAATAAAAATAAAATAAGTATTTGGGACGGAAAGGAGTTTTGAAAACGAATATTTGGAGCTAAGGATTATAGCATAAAAGTATCTCGGGAATAAAATAGATTTTGGCGATAAAACGTCTCACGAGAAAATTAATAAATGTTTGATGGTAATGAATTAAATTGATTTCTCGAGGAAAAATAATTAATGTTTGACGAGGCTTTAATTAAAAGGAATTTCAAGCTAATAGAATAGATAAACTGACACGAAATCAAAGATATGCTTTAAACATAAAAGACTTTTCGAGGCAAATAAACTTTTACGAGTTCAAATGATTGAAAAATGAATTTGTTTTATAATTATTTTAAGAAATACGAATTAAATCGTAAACAAAATAAAATAAGAATAAAATTCAATTAATTTAGTTTAATTTATAAAATTAGGGGTGTTACAATCTTCCCCACTAAAAAAAGTTTCGTCCCCGAAACTTCAGGAACTCAAAAATATAATAGAAAACGAAGTCACCTATTTTGAATGAAGTGAGGATTTTCACTCACACCAAAATTTTGATTTCAAAAGAAAACTTTATAGAAATTCTTGTCTCAAGATTGACGGGGTTTAACTACCCAAAGGTTTAAAATTTTTTAAATCACTAAAATCGTAAGTTAAAGTTATTTATAAAGTAACGATGATAAAAAGAAAAATGTTTGTGGACAAACTTGAGGGAAAGAGAGTACCCAAAACATTTTTGAAACAACGGTAATACATTTTGATTAAGATTTTCGACAAGGTTACGTTTTAAGACAAACAAAATTTGGTTTTGAGACGTCAAATTTTGATGTTAGTAAATATCGAATTAATCGTCGAACATTTTTCATACAGTTTCAAAAGTTTTACCGACCGCTTGAACATCAAAATTGGAAACAATTTCGAATTATTTTAAAATAGATTATTACGCATTTTGAAAAGGAATTAAATATAGATATTTACCAGGAATAAAACAAAAATAAAGTGTAAATGTTTGAAATTTATAACTCAAAATGTTAAATTTTCATGGAGATCAAAAAAATTTTATAGTAATTTTTTTTTTATAAAATAGGGAGTTCGAGACAAAATGGTTAACGGATCGATAGAACAAGGGTAAATTATAAATGAAAATAAATGTTTTTCAAAACCGATAAAGAGGTGGAAGGAATTAACATCGGTTGCAAAAGAATATTTTGAGAAAAGGAGAGGAGAGGACAAGATCGGGAGTCAAACAGAGCTCATCGGGAATACAGAAGAAATCAACCATCTCGAGATTCCTATTACGACTCACAAAACTCAGGTTCCTAAATCCATCAAACCAATATTAAGTCTATCTACAACTTCCAAGATTGTCAACTATTACAACCTCCAATACAAAACTTTACTTGCTCACACGCTCGTTCAATCGATAGGGTAAGAATCCATCAAAAGATTCGGAAACAAATTATGCCACCGAAATTCCACAAACTGTCACAACATGACCACACCAATCAACCAATAGGGCTCTAAAACTGTTCGAAGCTCACCATGTTGTACTCGAGGTTTATTCCATGTTTCTCGGGTGAGGAAAACTGAACAAATCAACCAATTTAACAATCCTCGGACACGAAATCCCCAAAAATGATCGCCACATACTCTTGACACCATAAACAGACCAAGGGTAGGGAAAGTACGTCACACCTAAGGCACACTCAACCTAACCTGTAAGGACAGGCACTCACATTCTCAATCACGTCATTTGACGAGGTTTCTGAGAAGCCATCAAATTTCAAACCGCAACGGCGCCACCACAATTCCTTTGATAATTCCACGAAGCCATCATAATCCTGGTCTAAGGTGCTCAACCACAAATTCCATCAAAATGATTAATAATAAAGTATTCCTCAAAACAGTAAATCCCAACTGTGATTGTGCAAGATATTTCTCTTCTCAAGGTTAACCACAATCCATCCAACTTTAGATAATGCAACCCCAAAGTTCGTAGGTTACAACCTTACACAAAGATCAGCGATCTAACCCTTAAGAAACGAGGACAATCTATGTCAACCAAAATTTCTGACGACATTAATAAAAACCTTTAATGGTACCACAACGCTCAGGTTAACACTTTTAGCAATACTCTATGATCCCAAACATTCACGATGCATCCTTAAGTAAGCACTAGCTAAGAATCCTAAGTAATATTATCAATTACACTCGGCTCACTTATAGGTTAGGTATAAGGTCTTCATCAAAATATGATATGCTTTTTCAATCCAAAAATTTATTCTACTCTTAAGTCCTCTATATGATCAAGTAATCTATAACCGAAGGTTGATCAATCTCTAAGGTACAATCCTATTTCCATTAATCGACTAATACCATTCAAATCAATCCTCAAGAAGTTCTTACTGGACTAAATAACATGGTACAACTCACAAACCTCAAACCACTCATAACTTTTCATAGAGTTCACTAAGACAGAAACCGATCTAACCAAGGAATCTCAAGAAAAAGATGGTAGAATAGGAGAATGAACAAGGATTCACCAAATGAAAAAAGATGAGAATATATAAGAGGAGAATTGAAAGAAGCAAAGGCCGGAAGGAAGGAATCAATGATCCTATACTACTAAGGTTTAAGAGAATCTTCGGGCCTTCAGAGTTCACACGGGAACTCAAAGACGTTTTCTTCATCTTCTCATAGAGACACAAACACACTAGTCTTGGTTGCTCCATTTGGATCCAAAGTGAAGTGAAGTCGCATCTCGATCTACTGTACCATCGAGGAACTAGAATCTACTATTGATCGTCTAACCTGTAGCTTGAGCAAACTAAATCTGGGTTGAAGAGTCGCCGTGTATCTTCCTGGTAGCACCAAGTTGTCCACTCAAGTCAGCAGGAGTTGAGAGTTATACGCAGGTCTTGTCCCGATCTTGAGCAGTATCATATCGGCATCTTGTGCATTCATCTTCGTCTTGAGAAAAATGAAACAAATATTCAATGCTAATCATTGAGTTACAAGAACAAGTAAAACCTAACAGTTAAGTCCTTAATTTGGTTTCTACTCATCTCTCACCAATATTTTAATTAATGTTTATATCATTTACTGGTGTTTTTTTTTTTTCCTAAAATCAGGTGTAAGCGTCGGGAGCAACGATGCTCTGATACCAACTGTAATCCCCTAGGAAATCTAACGCAATACAGTGGCGGAAACACTGTAGAATTGGGATTAAAACACACCGATGTTCTATATTTTAAAAAAAAAGGACGGTCAGTCAATACAAAGGCCACTTTTTACAAAAGGGCTAAAAAGAAAATTCCTTAAAAGGGTTTACAAATAATCCAGAAGTAACATAATTGATAGAGTAGGATCCGTGCTACTAGCTAGCTCACACCCAAACCCAGCAGCAAAAACCTGTCATGTTATAAACATAACAGCCACATCAGTGGGGAGTAACTCGGACGTTCTCCCAGCCATATTATATCATATGGAAAGTAATAATATTACTATATCAAAATAGATAAAAATGGAAAACAATTAAAACAATATAGTAACATAAGTTTTTAGCAAAACTTAAAGTGACTGCCAACCTGCAAGTCAAAACTAATCGATAATTATAAAATTCAAAATGGCGGTATGGAAATCAATCAGTGCAACGGAATAGACTTTCACTAGGATCATACTAAACTAGCTTCGAGAACTTAGTCAAAACAAATCAGACTTCGGTCTCTAACTAGGCAACTCAACTATATCAGGACTGCGTGCAGCGATGTCCTGGCTTAAGTAATGCACACCCCTCCTGGACACCAACCGTAATCCAGTTCAACCCGACGGCAACTTACACGATGCGATATCTAAGTTTAAGGTCAAAATATACACACTCCTGAACACAAACCATGCTCAGTTCAACGACCAATGCATCTCAACATAGACACACCAGCTTTATAGTTGATGGCAAAACGTATACCCTAGACTGTTTTACTCTACCCATACACTTGTCCTCATTCCATAACTCCGAAACCAAGCCATTATCGATTTTCAAAATAGAATGTTCAAGGTGAATAATACGAAGGTAAAAGAGATAAACATTTTGTGTTAAAAGGAAACTTTCTATTTATAGAAATTTACTAATTTTCGAAACTTACTTAAATTAGAAATATTCTTATAGAAATACATAATGTGTTCGAATAAGTTAAATGTACCAAAATAGCATTTATGGTAAATAAACATTTTATTAATATCGTCGTTATCGTAACTTAATATATTTCTAAGTTCGTTATCAAAGGTACAAATCAAATATAATAAGTGAAAACATAGTACTTTATAAATATTAAGGAAAATCGAGTTAAACGATAAATTTTAGAAAATATAAGATTTAGAAACGAAATGACAAATATAGATAAAGTAAAAATAGTGTAGGAGTTTTAGAAACGAAACGAGATTTAAAAACCTTTCAAATTGTCTTTAGCAATTAAATTTATTAATAAACAATACGGTTTTACTAAAAATAATCAATTGTAATGATACGTTATTTAGTGAAAATAGCCTTGACAAAAATGTACTTCAAACAAAACGACTATTTTCTAATTTATTAATATAGGTTGTAAAATGAAAATTAATTTATTAAATAACTATACAAATCTCGGTCATTATATAAAAATACGATTTTGATTTAAAATAATAAATTAACAAAATATGACAGAATTATGAAATAGATATTATTAGTTACTAGTGTCACGATAAACAACAAAATATTATAACGATCATTAACAATAAAATGACTAACAATTTATAAAACGATCTCGAAAGGTTATAAATTATTTATAAGGCACACAATTTGAAATTATATTTTAGCAAATAATACGTAGCTAAAATGAGAAAAACAAAGATAAAATATTTACTACATACTACTACTCAACCCACGATATAATATCGAGTAACGTCCTAAAGTTACCTTGAGAAGCTTCCGTCAAACGTGTCCACTCGTAGTTCAAGCTCCAAAACATCAATAGGAACGTCTTTAAGCTCTAAGACTGTAGAATTGATAGCTTTCCAGCCGTGCTCCATCAGTTCCACGAAATGACAAAACAAAGAAAGAGACAAGATTGGATTCAGGTACAACAAATAACCCAAATAAGGCGGACAACCAAAACTAACACGAACAGAGCAGAGTAAAGCGACACTCAAGTTTGAGGTGAGGGAAGAACAAAGATAGAAGAGTTTTCGACACAAGAGGGAAAAGAATTTGATGAGTTAAATAGAAGCTCGAAGGTCGAAAAGAGTCGAGTATGTCGATAACAATATTGATCAGCAGCAACATAACAACAAAAATGACAACGAACGACATTGAGGTAATGAGAATAGAGGGAATTGATGATGAAAAAGAAATTAGGATGAAAAGGGCTGAATAGCGACCCACGATACAACAACAACAACAAGCAGCAACAGCAAACCACAAAAGACGACAGCAGTAGCAGCATAACGTGAACGAAAACGGAACAGAATACCAATAGAAAATTGAGCAACAGAACAGACAGAACACAAAGAAGGGAAGAACGAGATAGAGTAAATAGATCGAGCAGTAGGTGTGCACGACAATCATCAACAACCGACGGCCAAAACAGCAGTAACGTTCCATAGAAAAATGAACGACAACAAACAGCAACAATCTGTCCAGACAGAGGAAACAGGCGAGACTGACGACACGAAACGAAGACGATAAAAACCACGATTGATACGAAACAGCAGCACCAGTGACGAAGATGCATACAAACAGCAATAGAGGCCACAACAGCACAACGTGGAGCAAATCGAAACAAAAAAAGAAGGAAAAGAATGGAGGAAAAGGATAGCAGCAGCAGACAGACAACCCAGCGAACATAGTCGACACATACCCACTACACAATGACACAACAGGCGACAAAACGAAGAAGAAGAGAAAAGGGACGGATTCGTACAGAGGTGGCAGGGAGCAATCACCACGACAGCAGCAAGGACGACGAGGCGCAGCAACGTACAGAGGCGGCGAACAGGGGAAACGATGATGATGAAGATTGATTAAGATTAAGATTAAGGTTAAGGAGGATGCTGATCGAAACGGATGGTGCTGGTGGTTGCTGGGTGAAGGAGAACGAAGAGGGAGATGAAGAAAGGGGGAGAGCGGTTGACAAAAGAAACAGAAGTGGGGGAAGTTTTAGGTTAAAACCGAAATGAGTCGGAAACAAAACAATAATACGAGTCCAGTAAGAAGCGATAAGAGATAAATTGACATCGAGTGAAAAGTCAACCCAAGTAAGAAATCGAGTTAGAAATTGAGTAATCGGGTCAGAACGAGTAAGATAAAACGGAACTAAGTAACGAGTTGAAAGGATAGAGTAATACGATAAAAATAGACATAAATCCAAAAGTCGGCCCGAGTAGGAAATAAAATTAAAATAATTAATTAATTAACCCAATAAAATATCGAGTAAATAATAGATTCTCGTGGTAAAATAAAAATAAAAATAAAATAAGTATTTGGGACGGAAAGGAGTTTTGAAAACGAATATTTGGAGCTAAGGATTATAGCATAAAAGTATCTCGGGAATAAAATAGATTTTGGCGATAAAACGTCTCACGAGAAAATTAATAAATGTTTGATGGTAATGAATTAAATTGATTTCTCGAGGAAAAATAATTAATGTTTGACGAGGCTTTAATTAAAAGGAATTTCAAGCTAATAGAATAGATAAACTGACACGAAATCAAAGATATGCTTTAAACATAAAAGACTTTTCGAGGCAAATAAACTTTTACGAGTTCAAATGATTGAAAAATGAATTTGTTTTATAATTATTTTAAGAAATATGAATTAAATCGTAAACAAAATAAAATAAGAATAAAATTCAATTAATTTAGTTTAATTTATAAAATTAGGGGTGTTACAAATAATCTCCACGGATAGAATAAAGCACCCCAACCGTGATGCCTCCTTTGGTAGCCACACGGGTACAGAACTGCGACGTATATGCTAGTATAAAGGTACGTGAGACCGTCTCACAACTTCTCTCTATATCTCTCTTATAACTCTTTATAAGACGAATATATATATTATGAGTCAATACTCTTAATTCCATACTTGGTTCATCATATGAACCTCCTTATATAGGAGATGAGAAGGTAGAATTAGGTTATTTCCATAACTCTAATTACCATAATTAGATTATTAGTATAAGACCCTGTTCTTTTCGGCTGAAACAAGGCTGAGCTGAGCTGAGCTGGACTGATAAGAGCTGAGCTGGTCTGATAGAAGCTGAGCTGAATTTATAGAAGCTGAAACTAATAATTTCTTATATAAATTATCTAATAATTTTAAGAAAAATATTGGAGCTGAGCTGAGCTGAGCTGATAAGAGATGGGCTGAGCTGATAAGAGCTGGGCTGAGCTGATAAAAGCTGAGCTGGTCTGAAACGGGCTGAAATTAAGCCGAAAAGAACAGGGCCTAACTCTAATTACCATAACCCGACAACGCAGCTGGGTCCGTATTACTATTGACCCGATATATTTAATATATCGATATATATTAATAATATCCCGTACATATTGTGTGTGACCCAATGGGCCCACTTAAGACTACCAGACACGTAACCTATTTACATGTCAACCCGACATCGACCTCTAGCAAGGCATATCGGATACATAGACTTAAGCGGGTTAATCCGTAAGACAGTGGACATAACTCCCTCAGTCTCCCACTTGTACATGTCCTCTCAAGAACGACATTAAGTCTCTTTACTACTATTGTCTCCAATTGAGAATGAGGTAAGAAGAAGTGTCATCCTCACATGTCTCAATCTTTTACTCGAATCTTTGAGTTGACTTGTTAAAAGAGCAGATAGATGACAATCATCCTATCTGAGCGCGGCCACGCATTTGCACAAGTCACACTCTTCGAGTGGCCAAGAAACAATAAATTCCCGTCAATAAAGGAAGAGCAAATCCCCTCTTGTCTAACCACATCCTATCACATGGTCCATGCGTGCACAATAACCATCCATAGCCCCCTTTCATAGCTGACGAGGAATAGTATCAAAGCATACATATCACATGTACAGGATAGTCAAAGACTCAGGTCTAAAGACCGTACAAGTTCATAACTTGCAAAGAACTTTACTGACACTAAGCGAAATCTTAGTAAAATCCTTTTCGGCGGGTCTGTCTAAAGCATGTTCTTAACATACACCCGTGTGCCTGGTTTAGCATCTCAATACTATGACTCAAGGAACTTAGTCATCAACCAACTCACACACTAGTCATTTAAGGGTATTCAAATGTCCTAACACAATACCCTGACTAGAGACAAAATAATTACATCATCCAAATAGAGTTCCAAGACTAAGTCACGTACTTAGTGATCAATTTCATCAATGTAAATTATTTAGGGACAAAACTCGGTTACATTAACCAAATGACAATATGTCATACATATATCAATTATCGAAATAACTCCCACTAAACCAAACACCTCTAAAAGTACTAAGACCACTCGCCCATGCGTCTTATACCGATCATAATCAATATGATCTTTATGTAGAGTAGGTTTCGGGACATACAATATTTATATCGGTTATTTACAAGCATATAATCAATCTACCTTCTCTCAATTTAGGTAAACTGATAGTTTCATAAGCAACAAATTGCTTCATAAACTTTAAAGTTGAGTGTGTGCTTAATTCGTAATCAAACGTCTATTTGCTTCAAAAGTAATAGAACACTAACTTTAGTTATAATACTAGTCACAAAGCTGTCCTTTGGAACCGTTCCAACACACAACTTTCATCCAAAACAAAATATACTGAGAGTACAATCTCATGTCATCTTTGTCCATTTGGAAATATGAATTGTTGTAACTTATTTACAATAATTCGCTTATCACATCATGCGCATCTCTTAAATAATTCCCCTTTTGCTTCTCAAGCGCAAATGAACAATCCTTAGATAGCATTATTCTAGTGACACTCACTAGATTAGTATCTACTCGTCACACGAGCACATAATAAACACATTTCTTGCAAAGTCTCATAGACTAAAGCAATCAAATGTCGTTTAGTTAGAGAAATATGTCACATACATACCAAATCATAACGATAAATGCACTTCCACTAGCCTCTTGTACACATTGTCTTTCTTCGTCTCAAAAGAAAACGAACATCTTTGAATTACCACATTGAGAACGAAGATATTACTCCATACTCCAATCAAATTGGAATATTCACATTTGCCTAGCAATTTTAATAATATGAAATTCATACGATGAGTCGCACACACATCATATTACATCTCTTTCAAGAAATGTATTTCACATATATATGTCCAATACTCATCATATGAGTGATGACATTCAAAATGCTAAATCAATCCTAATAGACTTAGGCATAATGTTGTAAAAAGAATTTTCCGTAGTCACTACTATGAGATCAATCCTTAACTACCAACTATGCTTCATAGATACTCTTATATCAACCTATATCGTCTTTATATTGAAGACGGTTCTTCACTATAAGACTCATTTAACCAAAGTCTATACTTGGTAGTTATGGTATATAGAATCTATTAGATTTTATGTGAATTTTGGAGTTTTTGCCCATTATTGTTTCATCATATGTCAAACCTATGTAGGGTAATATTTTACAGGTAAGATGATCCTGACATTTCATGGATGCATCAATATTATCCTCTTCAACAGTTGTAGAGAACTCCTGTTAATCTTGAACAATTCAAGGTCAATTCTACTCCCACTATTTCTATTAGAAATCACATATTTTTAAAAGAAACATATCACTCCATGCAACAAAACAGTTTTGTTCTTTGGATGGTTTGTGGAATTAACATAATATCTCTAATAAAATACATGCCATAATTGAGTTAAGTTCTAGAAAACAATTTTCTTTAAACTTGACTTGATAATTAAGAAAAGACTTTTAAGAACATTTTCAATCCATATCTCATATGGTGTCTATTCTTTGACTTTCATGGACAATCTCATCAACATTGTACAAAGACTTTTATAGTGCATAACTTTCTAAAGCGTCAATAAAATCTGCATGACTCATCATAGACCAAATCATATCAAATATGGTTCGAAGTAGTTTGAAACACTTTTCATTACTTCTAAGATGATCGCAATCTTTTAGTTCAATTCCTCCCCGTTTCAATCATATCGAACGACTCGTACCAACTTATCAAGTTGATCTTGTACTTTCATCTGAATTTCCTTGAACAATTCAAAGCATTCAGTTCCAATTTCATCAAATGAACAAAACCATACGTGTTACCTATTTTGCAACATCACTAGTTAAACTAACACGTATCTGTATATGTGTGATCCAACAAGTCTAAGTACCCTCCCACTACAATTAATAGGAGTCACTTCTAATGTCATTTATCCATCTAAATAAGATCCATTTACCTCAGTTGATCCTTATCAATAAGGTTTATAATTTCATCATCATGAAACTTATTCTTATGTTTCTTGTCTCATGGATTAAGGACAATGCCATAATAGGTAAAACTCATGCCGAGGGACTTGAACCTTTTGGTCGTTATGTTATAAATAAAAGCATTCACTACTAGGAATATAGAGCTCAACAATCATGTTAGCCTTATTGTACCCAATATTCTTGCAAGGTATAGAACAACAATTGTTCTACTTTTATTAAAACTTTTCATGCCCATACATGAAACAGAATCAATATTCTTGTTTATGACTAGTACAAGAATAACAATTATTCAATTCCAATATTCAGCTTTATGATAAAATTAAGTGATTTTCCTTTTATGAAACAACAACGTTTGTCCATTTCATCATAAAACACTTCACTTATATACCATTATTCCACCCTCTTTGAGCCATCACATCCACAATGTAATAGTTTTTTTTTGGTAAAAGGTAAGTATGTATAAAATTGTGTGTGTCCAATATACAAAGAGGGACTACATCAAATTATGTAGCCATCGTTCATCTCGACCACTAATTGGGTATTTGATCTTACACATAATTCTACTTCTAACATCCTTCTTAATCATATGGGCGGTACAATCAGGTTGCTGAACAGCTCCCTCAATTCTGCAAATATTCCGCTGCCTCCAAATGTGATAGATCGTCGCATTAATCGTAGCACTAAGTATGTTGCACTGAAGTTTAGTACCTCTCTTCTTAGTAGCCCAATCCAAACCCCCATGACTAGGAATTCGTTTTTTCACCCACTTACTTAGGATGTCTATAACTCTTGAGCTCCAGCAACACCCAAAAAATAGGTGTTCAAAGGTTTCAGCCTGTGAGTCACAAAAGAAACAAAGGTCTGAGTCAGAGACCCCAATTCTCAAAAGTTTCACTCTAGTACTTAAAGCCCCTTTGAACACTAGCCAAGAAATGAAGCTGTGTCTCGGGAAACTCCAAGTATTCCAGACGAGCCTCCCCCAAGCAACCTTCGGGTGATGAGTCCGTAAAGCCTCATAGGCAAGCGAAATAGAGTACTGCTCCGCGGACCCATGCCAACGCCCATCAACATATAAGTTCTTAATCTTTTCTTTTGCCTGACATATCTTCCTCCACGCCCACGTGACATCAGCAGGAGGCTGATAGTCTCGCCAAACAGAGCCCCTCAGATAAATGCTACTAACCCACCGAACCCAAAGACGATCCGGTTGGTCAAACACCCAAGAGGCCAATTTGGCAACAGCAGTCTCATTCCACAGGTAGAGGTCTCGCAACCCCAATCCCCCTTCCCCTTTAGGCCGACAGATGTTATCCCAACTCACTAAAGCTCTTTTCGTGCCCTCCACACCACCATCCCACAAAAAGTTGCGGCATAAGGAAACAATTCGAGCCATAACAAATTTCGGAATTATATAAATCATGGCCCAGTAATTGTGCAGCTGAGAAAGCACAGACTGAACCAAAGTCAACCTGCCTGCATATGATAATTTACGGGCTCCAATACTAGAGATCCTCGAAACAATCCGAGCTAACAGTATCTCACAGTCCGTCTTACCCAAATGAGTGCTCTGAATCGGCAGTCCTAGATATCTGAAAGGCAAAGAACCTTCCACACATCCTGAAAACTGCAAGATAGCCTCCTTTCTGTCCTCGTCAACTCCAGCAAAGTAAGCATGAGATTTACCCACACTGATACTCAACCCCGAGGCCCTGCTAAAAGTAGCAAAGGCCTTCCAAAGCAGCTTCATAGACTCAGTCTCCCCCTTACAAAAAAGGAGTAAATCATCCGCAAACAGTAAGTGACTCAGCTTCAAATGCCCACATTTAGGATGATATTTAAAATTTCTCTCCATCATTCCAAATGTCATAATACGAGAGAAATATTCCATGCAAATCGTGAAAAGTAGAGGAGACATCGGATCCCCTTGCCTCAAACCTCTCTTCCCACGAAAAAAACCAAAACTATCCCCATTAGCACAAATAGTATAGGAGACCGACTGAACACACTCCATAATCAAGGCTCTGAAGTGATCAGGGAAATCTAGAGCATGCAACATCTGATCCACAAATTTCCATTCCACACTATCATAAGCTTTATGAATATCCACTTTAAACAAGCACTTAGGTGAAACAAGCACTTTAAACAGGACCAAGTCCTGACAGATTAGAACATTTTCCACTATACTCCTCCCTTCGATAAATCCCCCTTGAACAGGAGAAATTATCTGAGACAACACCCGTGCTAATCTCGTGCAAATGATTTTGGCAATACATTTGTACAAGACATTGCAGCAAGCAATCGGCCTAAATTCTTTCACAGACTGGGGCCTATTCACCTTAGGAATAAGGACAATATTAGTACAGTTCAGCTGTTTAAGAAGCTTACCCGAAACAAAGAAGTCCTGAATGGCTCGAACTATCACTACTAAAAACAGCGGAAATAGCATCGGATTAGTTGCGTCGGATTTACAATCCGACGCAACTGGCGTAACTGTGTCGATTTGCATCGGTTAATCCGATGCAAAAATATTGCGTGGGACTAGCCGACGCAGTCCGACTCCATGATACAGGCGCCAAAAATTTTGGGTTGGCGCCACTATGTCAAAGGTGTTGCGTGGGATTAGCCGACGCAATCAGACGAAAAAACAAAATTTGCGTCGGCTAATCCGATGCAGGGTGCGTCAAAATAAAAAAAATTTAGTCAATAAAAGTAATAGCTTTGCATCGGATTAGCCGACGCAAATTTTGTTTTTTCGTCTGATTGCGTCGGCTAATCCGACGCAGGGTGCGTCAAAATAAAAAAAATTAGTCAACATAATTAATAGCTTTGCATCGGATTAGCCGACGCAAATTTTAATATTGCGTCTGATTCCGTCGGCTAATCCGATGCAGGTTGCGTCAAAATAAAAAAAATTTAGTCAACAAAAGTAATAGCTTTGCATCGGATTAGCCGACGCAAATTTTAATATTGTGTCTGATTGCGTCGGGTAATCCGATGCAGGGTGCGTCAAAATAAAAAAAATTTAGTCAACAAAAGTAATAGCTTTGCATCGGATTAGCCGACGCAAATTTTAATATTGCGTCTGATTGCGTCGGCTAATCCGATGTAGCGTGTGTTTAAATAAAAAAAACATAATTAAAAAATTTGCATCGGATTAGCCGACGCAGACTTGAATGTTGCGTTGGTCTGCGTCGGTTAATCCCACGCAACGTTTTTTATATAAAAAAAAAATATCGATGTCTGCATCGGAATAGCCGACGCAAACTTGAAATCTGCGTCGGCCTGCGTCGGCTATTCCGATGCAGTACCTTTTAATATAAAAAAAAAATATCGAGGTCTGCATCGGAATAGCCGACGCAAACTTGAATTTTGCGTCGGTCTGCGTCGGCTATTCCGATGCAGCACCTGTTAATATAAAAAAAAAATAACGCGATACTACTTCAGAACCTAAACCCACCCCCAACCCCCTCTGAAATTCGACGGCGACAAAGGCGAAAACAAACGACGACGGCGAACGACGGCAAACGACGACACCGGCAACCCTAAACGTCCGGCGACCCCCAATCCGGCACCATCACCCTAATTCAATCCCCAAAACCGAAACCCTAAGTTACCCAAAACCAGATCCGGCGAACCCTGCCGGCGGCGAACCAAAATCCGGCCACCCCTGAACCCCCGACGCGCCGGCGCATCCCCACCCCCTCGCACGACGCCCGACCCCCACGCACGACGCGCGAACCACCCCCCACGCCCGACCCTGCCGGCGCATCGGAATCCGGCGAAGGCTGCCCCGAAACCCGGCGTACTCTAACCCGACCCAGCCCCGAAAAACCCTAACCCGACCCCCCAAATCTCAGGTATGTTGCTGTTTACGTTTAATTGTTAGTTTACGGTTTACAATTTAATTTTAACACTCAATTAGTTCAATTAATTAGATTAATTTTTACTTAATTTTAGCTCAATTAGTTTACTAAACTGTTTTGATTAAGTTGTAGTAATAATTAGTTTAATAACTATGGTGATTAGATTGTATGATGATTATGTATGTTTAATTAGTTAATTAGATTGTAGGGTGATTATGTTAATTAGGTTAGTTAGTTTAGTAATTAGGTTAATTAGGTTAATTAGTATATTAATTAGGTTCATTAGTATGTGAATTAGGTTAGATTTCGTTTTATTGTTAGACGGTAATTGTAGTATGTTAATTAGGTTAGATTTCGTTTTATTGTTAGACGGTAATTGTAGTATGTTAATTAGGTTAGTTAGTATGTTAATTAAGTATTAGTGATTATTGTAGTAGTAGTATGTACTATTATTATGAGTACTAGTATTAGTAGTAGATTAATTAGTAGTGCTAGTAGTACTACATTCGTAGTGCTAGTAGTAGTATTACTAATTTACTACTAATATTACACTAAAATACTTCATTACTACTACTAATGCTACTAATAATATTACTAATCTACTACTAATATTACTAATACTAATTTTCTACTAATACTACTACTAATTTCATACTTCTACTTTTACTACTACTACTAATTTCCTACTTCTACTTTTACTACTACCACTACTACTAATTTTATACTACTACTACTAATTTCCTACTTCTACTACTACTAAACTACTACTACTACTAATTTACCACTTCTACTTTTACAACTACTACTACTATACTACTAGTACTACTATACTACTACTACTACTTTTACTACTACTACTACTAGTACTACTAAACTACTAAACTACTACTACTAAACTACTACTACTACTACTAATTAATTACTTCTACTCTTACTACTACTACTACTACTACTACTACTACTACTAAACTACTACTAGTACTACTAAACTACTACTACTACTACTAAACTACTACTAGTACTAATTTACCACTTCTACTTTTGCAACTACTACTACTATACTACTACTACTACTTTTACTACTACTACTACTAGTACTACTAAACTACTACTACTAGTACTACTAAACTACTACTACTACTACTACTAATTAACTACTTCTACTCTTACTACTACTACTACTATTACTAAACTACTACTACTACTACTAAACTACTACTAGTACTACTAAACTACTACTAGTACCAATTTACCACTTCTACTTTTACAACTACTACTACTATACTACTACTACTACTTTTACTACTACTACTACTACTAGTACTACTAAACTACTAAACTACTACTACTAATACTAATTAACTACTTCTACTCTTACTACTACTACTACTACTAAACTACTACTAGTACTACTATACTACTACTACTACTATACTACTACTACTACTTTTACTACTACTACTACTAAACTACTAAACTACTACTACATAAACAATACTAAAAAAAGAGAGATTCGTTTTGTTTCTTAAATTTCAGCAGTTAGTGGTTGTAATTATAGTAAGTATTAATGTTTTGGATTACTGTGTTGAGATTTCATTGTTGTTGTTATTTGCTTTCGTTGTGTACTGTGCATGAGCATTGTTTGAAATCTATCCAGACCTACCTAGTGCCCGTTCAAGAGTTACTCATTAGGAGTAATTCTTGGACAGTCCCCGTTTTGGGACTGTTCTGGTACTTAATGTAATTTAATTTGTTGTAATTTAATTATTTGTACTTGAAGACTATTTTGGTACTTAATGAAATTCCTGCTTTACCCTAAACGAACTGACTCTACAGTTTAACTTTGCGCAAACATATTTTGTAGACGTGATTATGGCAGGTACCAGTGAGATGCTGACGGGAGGCAGCAGCCATGGTGACCACATGGAGGAGGACGTGCCTAGGCCTCCTGTCATACATGGTGTGGACGCTGTCCAGGAAGTCGGGGCGACGGTCTACGTTGCCACGCCTGGGAAAGCGTTCCTTTCACGGCAGAAAGTGAGGGAAGCTACTTGGTGAGTTTTAGTTGTTGTAACAAGTTATTTTCTAAATTTTCAGTCATTTATTTGCTTCACATTATCATAATTGACTTGTGTAGGTGGGACGACAAGAAGTACTCGGATTTTTTGCGGGATGCCGTAGTCATGACGTATGCGTCCACGCCTGGCGCCTACCGTAGCTGGACGGAGGCACCACCCGAAGCTCGGGATGCGATGTATATGCACTTCGCGGTAATTACCTCGTCTGTGTTTCTAAGGTTTTCGTTGCACGATTTATACATTCAATTGTCGCTAACGATTCTTTTTTTTGACAAACAGAGGAGAGTGCGTATAGACCTGGGGTACGACCTCAGGTCGGATTTTGAGACTCGGATAAAGAAGAAGATAACCGACCTCTTCCAGCGAGCTGTCCCGAGGGTCGACAAGGCGGACTGGATTCCGCAAGAGAAGTGGGAGATATTGAAGAAGAACGCTGCCGACCCAGCTTTCAAGAAGAAATCGGCGATTAAGTCGTCGAACAGGAGAGGTGGGCAGGTGGACGGGGTGGCGAAACCCACCAGCTGCCTCGGAAGTAGGAGTGCAGCAACAGCCTTCGCAGCGTTGGTAAGTGCTTATAAAACAAGTAAAAAGTTTGAGTATAATTCAATATATACTATTGGTAAATAAATGCTGAAAGTTTTAACACTGTTTTATGAAGGGCCCAACTGCAACCCCGGTCGATCTCTTGGAGAAGACGAAGAAGGGGAATGACGGGAAGTGGATAGACCCTAGAGGACCGGAGATCGTGGTGAGTAGTAGTAATGTTTTTAAAAAATATACTAGGCATGAAAATTACCACGTGATAGTATGTGTTCTAAAAGTTATAACACTGTTTCATGTTGTTGTTTCAGGAGAACTACCAGAAAGCGGTGGAGGAGGCACGGGCCTCTGATCAGGCACCCAACACGCTGAAGATCTTCCACGATGTGACGGGTGGCTATAACCAGAAGGGACGGTTCTGGGGGATAGGGAATGCGGCGAAACAGCTCTTTCGCCCATGCTTGAACCGAGGTAAGGAGGTATCTGCGGACACGTACCTCCCTACCGCCACCTCGCAGGAACGCACACTCAACGAGCGTATGGAAGATAAATTCCAAAGACAAGAAGAGCGTCTGAAGACGTTGGAGAAGAGGTGCGAAGAACAGGACGAGTTTATTCAGTTCATGAGGGAACGGTTCGCCATGGGGAACGAGGGATGCAGTGGAGGGCCACGCATGACTAGGCGCGACGATGACGACAACAACGATGGTCATCCCTTCGGATCGGAGCACATCGAGTCCCTTTCTTAGGTAGTTCAGCTCCCTTATGTTACTCGTTTACACTTTGGTTACATTGTGTGTATATATATTTTACCAACTCCTAGCGCTGGTTGTCTTGTTTACACTCTGGTTGAATTCTGAACCTAGAAACGGTTGTCTTTGTAATATTTTCATTTTCTATAACATTACATTAGTTTATGTTTGTGTCGTTTTGTGGAGATTTGTGAAGAAGAGAGCTTTGGTTGGAGTTATTGATGGATTTTGGTTTAGGATGTGCTGCTGTGGTTTGTTGTAGGAGTGGGTTGTTTATTTGCAGGTTGTTTTATTTCGCGCGTATGGGGAGCTGAAAACAAAGAAACGATTTTTTTTTGTTAATAGGCTTTGCGTGGGATTAGCCGACGCAAAGTCAACGTTTTTGTTGACTTTGCGTCGGCTAATCCCACGCAAAGCCCTATAGTCAAATGTCAGTCAATGGCTTTGCGTGGGATTAGCCGACGCAAAGTCAACGTTTTTGTTGACTTTGCGTCGGCTAATCCCACGCAAAGCCGTTGACTGAAATCTGACTTAGGGACTTTGCGTGGGATTTGCCGATGCAAAGTCAACAAAAACGTTGACTTTGCGTCGGCTAATCCCACGCAAAGTCCCTAAGTCAGATTTCAGTCAATGGCTTTGCGTGGGATTAGCCGACGCAAAGTCAACAAAAACGTTGACTTTGCGTCGGCTAATCCCACGCAAAGTCCCGTTGACAAGGCGTTGACCTCCATGTGTTCGTATCGGAGCAGCCGACGCAAGCCGACGCAAATCATCTGCGTCGGATTAACCGATGCAAAAAAAAAATTTGCGTCAAAATATTACGGCGGTCGTTTGCATCGTCTAATCCGACGCAATTTGCATTTTGCGTCGGATATTGCCATTTTGCGTCGGATTTGTCCGACGCAATTCGGGCTCGATTTTTGTAGTGTATATCATCTCCCACAATCTCCCACGAATCGATAAAGAACTGACTCGTGTAGCCATCCGATCCAGGCGCCTTGTCTCGGGGGATAGAAAACAACGCACGCTTGACCTCATCCTCAGAAATACTAGCTGACAAGAAAGTTTTGTGCTCCTCCGTACAAATCTTACCCCGCCTCACTAACCCAACATTGACCGGTTCCGTGTCTCGGGATTCACCCAGAAGCTTTGTGTAATACCTGAGAAACGCGTCTTCAACAGCCATTTTATTGTCACAGTAACAGCCCGCTTCATCCGTGATACCCACAACAGCATTTCGAGCACGACGAGCTCTCAAAATACCATGGAAGTAGGCCGAATTCACGTCCCCGTCACGAACCCAGCGTTGTTTCGCTTTCTGGGACCAGAACTCTGCACGAGCAGCCTGAAGCCCGCGCACCTGCTCATTCAGCGAGGCTTCAGCCTGCAAAATCGAATCTGACCTGTCCGTTCTAATGGCAATTTGCAGTTGTTCCAATTTTAACTCCGCTTGCTCACACCGATTCTCAATGTCCGAGAAACACTCGGAGTTCAAAAATTTTAACGGCCTTTTCAATTCTCGGAGTTTGGTCACGACTTGGAACATCAATGTTCCCCTAATCGGGACATCCCAAGAATCTTTCACACACTTGCTAAAACCGGAAGCCCGACTCCACATGTTCATGTATTTAAAACTACGATTCTTTCTTACCGGCGGCAATTGAAGTTGAACTACACACGGGCAATGGTCGAAAGAACCTTCCGGCAAAAAATTTGCGAAACCATTAGGAAAAAGTGTCATCATGGCCTCATTCACCAACGATCAATGCGACTAAATACTCTAGTCTCCGCCACCTTATGCTTGTTATTCCAAGTAAACCAAGACCCACTCGCTTTAAGGTCACACACATCACAGTTCGCTAGACAGTCCCGGAATTGGGCCATAGCCTCTTCCGTAGAAGGACCGCCGAGCCGTTCATATCAATCACACAGTTGAAATCCCCCAGGATCATCCACGGACCACCAAAGGCATAAGTCTCCAGTCTCCTCCAAAGTTCCAGCCTGTCAACAGCTGAGTTAAAAGCATACACAAAGGTAAGCTGATATTCCTTCCCAGAGCTCAAAGAAACTCTGACATGAATACTCTGATTGCTATAGCCCAAAATCGTCAAGTTGAGCTTCTCATGTTTCCACAATAACCAAACTCGACCCCCATCATAACAATGATTATTCGTGGTTATGCTCCATTCATTGAAAACATTCCCATGAACTTTCGCATAAGCTTTATTCTTTATTTTAGTTTCTAGTAATCCAAAAACATCTACTTGCTGCTTCCTAATAAAGTCACAAATAGTGCGCTGCTTATTTATGTTACACATGCCGCGCACATTCCAAAACCCAATATTATGTGTCACCATGGACAACCAACTCTAGACCAACCCCTTCCTTTTCCTCACCCAATCCCTTGCTCGGCGAGCCTTTAACCATGTCTGCGAAAGAAATACCCGGGTTCACGATCGGATCCCTCCTCGACGAAATGCAGAGAAAATCAGCCTGAGTATGCTGCTTCGCAGTTATCAAAGATGGAGCAGCCTTCGAGACTGGAGCAGCAGACTTCACAGGCTGAATACGGGCAGCCTCATCAACCCTCTTCTTCTTGGCCTCCGATCTCTCCTTCCTCAATTCCTCCTTCCTACACTCATTCATTTCGTGGCCATAGCCTTTACATTTGGAACACCAAACAGGTTTCCATTCATATTTAACCAGGAAATCAACTACAAATCCATGTTCATCCAGGAAACGAACCGAATTCTTAAATTTTTGTCCTAATTTGACCAGGACCAACGTCCTCGCATACCCTAATCTAGTACGCTCCTCCGTAGCTAGGTCAGACTTAACATAAGACCCAACAAGAGAAGCGATCCTAGGCAGACACCGTCCCCAGAACTTCAAAGGAAGACCGTGCAATTGTACCCACACCGGTACTTCTTGCACATCCTCCTTATCAAGCTTAGCATCCGAGGTCCATTCCTTAACAATTAAAGGTTTGTTATCAAACATATAGAATCCATGATTAAGAACTTGTACCTTAGCCTCTTTCTCTTTGAACCTCACGATAAAGATCCCATTCGGAAGAAAGGAAATTTTGTCTATTGGATGAGCCTTCCATATACGCTTCACGAACCCTTCCACAACCTCCCATGGCGGATTCGCTCCCATGAAGAAGCAGTATACAGCATTACTCCAATACTCAATTTCATCCTCTACATCGTCTTCGGAAAATCGAAGCAATTCTTCCTCTTCTTCCACATCCACCACACGTTTTCCGTCTCGCTGTTTCCATCCAATTTCAGAATTAGTCTCTGTTTCAGGTATAGTATTTGTCTCAGGGACAAACGATGAATCCCCGTCATCATCTGAATCAGAGTCAAGATTTAAACCGGGGATGTCATTGATCTTGTTAGTTTCAGGGGACAAATCTGCCGGTTGCTCAGAATTCGACTTCACCTTCGAACCTTTCTTCAAAATCGAAACATTATTTCGAAGTAAAACGTCCTTCGCAGCCCTAGAGATAGGGTTAGGGCCTTTCGAAACTGGTCTCTCCTTCTTCCTCATAGTGCCTCGGAACAGGGATGCCGTCGGACGGAGAGGACACCGTCAACAGGCAGGAAATGCCGGTGAAGCCCTGGGATCGCACAGTGTATCGCCAAATCGCCAGAGCCCTAGAGAGAAATTTTAAATTTTTTGATTTTGAAGGTTCACACAATGTAATAGTTGCATTTGGTATCTTATACCAAAATAGTAGAATGAAAGTAACAATTACTCTAGTAACATACACTTCTAGACATTTCTAGAAACTATTTACCAATGTCATATGCTTGTCATTACATTAATGATAAATAATTTCGTACCTAATCTAAACTTCGGAATAAGTTTGGGTATGACAACGATTGTGCTTCCCTTACTTTAACCAACGTCTTAGATTCATTAATCATTATCTCAAGCAATTTTCTTAATGAACTCATAGAACATTAGTATTATTTGCCTTCTTGATACAATGTTCAATCTTCTTTTAACATCTCATGAAAAAAGGTGAGAAACCTTATTAAGTCACATGTTTATTCATAATAAAGTGACCTAAACTTAGGACTAATTGAAACGATTTCAATTCGTAATTCTTTAGAAAGAAGCATCCAATATTTCCTGATTATCAATATAATCACGTCATTGTATGACATGGATTAATTAGATCATCTTCAACATTTTCTCACTTAATAGGACCGGTTCCCTTTATTGAAACAATTGATTTTGGTACTTATAATCATCTTCATGACTCTAATTATATAGTCCATACTGTACATTAATAACATTGGTAATAATTTGTCGGAATTATCCTTCACAAGGACAAAATCCATATCTCTAATTTTGAGAAAGATTCTCAAGATACCAATCGACGAGGTTGAACAATTCAAACTCATCTTTAATAAATGTGATAACGGTAACTAAATTACAACTACAATTATATGCAAAGTAAAACGATAATTAATATTAATAATCTCAAACAATTTTAAGATAAAATCATGAAAACTACCCTCAAGTTCGCATAATATTCCAAGATCCTAAACCTTTTGTCGCTCAAGTGAACTTGGGCTCACTGCTCAAGCTTCAAAAGTGAAGGTAGACAACAAACTTGTCAATTACATCTTTATGTAATTCTTGGTTCGTCGGAATTAGTCATCATATGACACCAACTATTTGCCTCAAAGCCCAAGTCCGACTTGATAGCAATGTTAAGCAAACCAGACGAAACCTGTGGGTAATCGTTACCCACCTACTCAGTCCACACACATCGGCAAAGCACCGCTTATGCAGTCACTTCAACCAATGATATGAAATTGTTGTAGTGGTCAATTCTGGAAAGACAATACTTAATATTTGTGTGAGGGATTTAATGCATTATGGGTCTTAAACATGTTGCTAGGTCAACTTACAAGGCGACCTATCAGTTCTAGGCACACAAGTCACAAGTCTAAACAATAAAATTGATGCATCATATGACATAATTATTCAATTGTTATTAGTGAATTGTGCATAAAACAAGTTAAATGATCCCATATTTTGATTCGTAATCATATCACAATTCGTAATTACTATTTGGTTTGAACAATTTCACCAATACCTTTCATTTTTCCAACTACGAAGAACAATTCTCTACCCGGGAAAATTGAACAAATATTCAAAACTCGATTAACAATCGATCTGCAACTTATAATTGTCATATAGATGAACAATTCATGAAAATCAATTAGGACTCGAGAAACTAGTTTTTTTGACCATTTATGATAACATGATAATTAAAATGCACAAAATTATTTAACCGATTTAGAAAACTAATTTTTCATTGATTCGGAAAAATAAAAGTATAGTCCATTTTGATTCATAATCAACACACAACCTTGTCGTCCGAATAAATATTGTGTCGTCTTGGTCAAACATTTGCCGCCCGGGTCATCCCATTCCGACCGGGACACACCCGTGCCTACCGAGTCACACCCGTTCCGACCGAGTTGACCTTGTTTCGTTCCGTCTTCACCATAATTAAAACGGGTCATGTCTTAATCTTATTAGGACTCATCGTCAACAATAAATTCTAATAATTCTATGTTTCAAATTTCAATCGAGTCTTGACTAATCTAATTAGTCTGATCGTCAATAACGATATTTGGAATCATAGTGGGTCAATTTAGGGTAAATTAAATTAAAATATAATCGATATTAGATCTTAAATTAATTTTAAGAATCAATTTTAGAATTTAACATTTTAAATTCATAAATTAAGATGAACCCTAACCTTGAACGAAAATCCCCATAACTATGAGTCACATACGACTACTAAATATCATATATTCATACGAAGTAATCATAATCACGGGAAACGACTAATCAACATGTGGCACGTACAGACAATCAACCCTACGTAGTATTCATACAATATCATATAGTGTATGCACGTAGAGACAAAAACAAAACTTGTGAGTACAATATACATACGTCCGCCTATTGCCTCCTTTACAACAACTTATTTGCATGCAAGCATAATAAAGTCAAGTAATTAGAACAATTCTCTTGAGGAAAAATATAATCAAATTAATACGCGAGAGGAATCCCTCATAACCAATTATGAGACATAGATTCACGTCAATCTAAGTAATACTACATAACAGAGGCTCTGATACCACTGTAGGGTTACAACCCTTAAACCCAAGGACCTGTTACGAGTATTAACCGAAAAGACAAAAGTAGAGGGATAACAATTATACCTTATTTGCAGCGGAACAGCGTATTAATAAGAAGTATAATAAACCCAGAAATATATATAATCTCCACGGACAGAATAAATAATCTTCACGGATAGAATAGATAATTCCCACGGAGAGAATAAATAATCTCCACGGACAGAATAAAGCACCCCAAACGTGATGCCTCCTTTGGTATCCACACGGGTACAGAACTGCGACGTATATGCTAGTATAAAGGTACGTGAGACCGTCTCACAACTTCTTTCTATATCTCTCTTATAACTCTTTATAAGACGAATATATATTATGAGTCAATACTCTTAATTCCATATCTTGGTTCATCATATGAACCTCCTTATATAGGAGATGAGAAGGTAGAATTAGGTTATTTCCATAACTCTAATTACCATAATTAGATTATTAGTATAACTCTAATTACCATAACCCGACAACGCAGCTGGGTCCGTATTACTATTGACCCGATATATTTAATATATCGATATATATTAATAATATCCCGTACATATTGTGTGTGACCCAATGGGCCCACTTAAGACTACCAGACACGTAACCTATTTACATGTCAACCCGACATCGACCTCTAGCAAGGCATATCGGATACATAGACTTAAGCGGGTTAATCCGTAGGACAGTGGACATAACTCCTTCAGTAACATACGTTCTGCGTTACAGTAACATTTAATTTTAATTTGAGTAACACAAAAATGTAACACAAAAAGGTCTAAGCATTATATGAATTAGTACCGTCTGTCGTATATGTAACACACTCTAATTTTCAGACTGCCAAGGAAAAGCGATCAATTCTTGGTAACGAAGCATGATGTCCACGACTGCTTCCTCCTACCATACGGTCCGAACCCCGTTGACCTTCTCCCAATGGGCCGGTCGAAGGAAGCACTGGCGGAGGATGTCGTCAGTCTGAAACAAGCATGGAGGGACCGGTTCCATGTTCCTACTGGAAGCGACACGATCTCTCTGACTCTGTTGCTGGAAGAACTACAGAAGGACGTTGACGGTGGGGATGACTTTTGCAGGCTGTTTGTTCTGTACAACATGTCTATTTTTCTTAATCCAACGTCGAATTATACTGTTGACCTGAGTCTGTTAAGGTGCGTGGAGAACGTAGAGCAGATCAGAAACTATGATTGGTGCACGCTTGTATTGGATGGGCTTGCTACAGCCTGTCAAGACTCTGTTCTTCGGAAACCGACATACCTGCTCGGTTGTCTGCCATTTTTTATGATCACATACTTTCAGCGTTTCCAATACCGTGATCATCGTTGTCCGCACGATCTGCCGCTTATTAAGCATTGGGATCGCGAGCGGATGGTAGATAGGTTACTTGGTGAATTTGTTGGGGGTGGGCTTGGTCGTCTCACCAAGTCAAAGGTGAAATACCCCCATTGTGTACTTGAGAAGGTGGTGGACGAGGAGGCGGTGGATGACGTGGTGCCGCTGAGGATAACGAAAGCCCCAACATCATTCGCGCACAAAGCCGCGAAGTCCATAAAAATTGAGCTAGCAGATGGCGTCGAGGACGACGCTGATCTAAAAGCTAAGGCGGTTGACGTAAGTAATAAAAATTTTCATCAATAAATTGCCTGTTATATGTCTCTGTGTTCATTGAATACGCGTTGTTCGCAAGAAAGCAAATTTGTTGTTACTGCAGTGCCTAATTATGTTACTTTAACTATCATATCCTATTACTCTAATGCGCATTATGTGTTACTGCTGCAGTTACTTTTTAAGCGTGAAGATGTGTTAATCTGCGCATGAATATGTGTTAATCTGAGCATGAATATGTGTTACTTTAATGTTGATCATATGTTACTCTAATTACACAGATGTGTTACTTTAATACGAATCATAAGTTACAGCCTCCCCTCCAAAGTAACACTTTCTATTTTCTCTTGATGTAGGAGGTACATGAATTGTACCTCATGATGGCAAGGAATGCAGTTGCATTCCATGATTAGTGGATCTCAGCCGCTTCCAAACATAGGAGAATAACATTCGGCAAACCACTGATTGATGACCCCGTTCCGTCACAGGCCTCGCAGGACTTCTGGAGTGGAGAAGAGCTCCACCGGACGATCAATGAAGTGTGCAAGGCCTACGCACGTGCGAAGAACGCAACAACCCAAGGCCCTGCATTCACAGGCCAGCCCACACAACCAGCAGGTGTGAGCATGCGTACAAATGTGACTGGGGATGAGGATGTTGTGACGAGGTATTTTTTGTTTTCCTTCAGCGAGGAGGTTGCAAACTACTCACTCCTGGCTTCAATTGAGCGGGATGACATACGTACAATGTTATCGGGTCAGAAAATGAGGTCGTGCATCATCGAATGCTGGTCGATGCTGTTGAACAGGCTTCCATCTCCCGCCACTGATTCGGTCGAGGCACCTACGACGACAAACTTTGGTATACGACAGACGGTACGAATTACTGTTGCATTTGTGTGTACATATATATATAATTATCACCATGGTTCCAGGAGAATACATGTCCCTCATACAAATTGTTTATAATGCATCAACATATGTATGGTGTTATTTTAAAGATGAAAGTGCGTTACTGTAATGTTGGAGACGTGTTACTCTAATTCACATCTTTTGTTACTCTAACACTTTCTTTGTGGTGTTGGTCTGACATATGGTGTTACATAAATATGGTGTTACTTTGAAGCCTTTTTTGGTGTTACTGTAATGCAGAAGATGTGTTACTTTAATCTGCGTCTTTGTTCTATATGAATGCTAGTAGTCTGATACGTAGTGAATGTGTTACTTCAACATGCTCTGATTGGAAGACTTCTATACATTTGAACCCGATCTGAGACACAATGAATATGTTTGTAGGACTGCCTTGATGCGATGCTTGACGAGTATGAAGACGGTCCGTCCACGCGGGCAGTGGACATCTTGATGTCCCATCTCGATCTTTTTAGAAGGAAGTGTGGTCGTTATCTCAACTTGAAAGCTGATCTCATCTTTGTCCCGATCAACATCGATTACTACTACTCATGCGTGTGCATTAACCGTAAAAATAGGACAATAGATCTCCTTGACCACCAACGTTACACGAACGTGAAAGAAACAAACTTGTACATGGCCGCAATGATAATGGTTAGTATATATATATGCTAGTAGTTATTATTGCATACTGCTATCTGTTTCTCACCTAATAACATCGCTGTGATAAACACAGGTGTCAACAATTAGCGATGACTTCGAGAAGCTCGAAGTCCCTGATGCAGCTGATATCGCTAATTTCGAGTTTAAAGAGGCCAAGTTTAAGTGGCAGAAACCAGGCGTAACCTGGGACGAGTCGGGAATTTTCACCATGATGCACATGTTGATGTACGAGGGTCGTACATTCCACCACATAGACCTCGACAGGAAGGTCAACAGACGATATCTGGTGGTCCAACTTGCAGGCACACTTCTATTGGCAGACAAGAACAACGTGCGATCGCAATTGTTGGAAAACGTAGACAAGTATGCGGACGCTAGACAAAAGATCATCGATGGTCCCAAGAGCAAGCCAACAAAGGGCCGAAAAAAATAATGTGTTTACTGAATCATGTCATCTCTTTTCTAACTAAGAATTAATGGTTTGTATTGTTTAGTTACCTGTCTAATTACATTGGTATTTTGACTCTGTTACCTGTCTGATTACATTGAAGCTGTTACACTGACCAGCTGTACCTGTTACTCTAATTTACCGCTGGTGTTACTATGGGGATTACTGAAGTTAACCCAATTTTCTTTGGTCTCACAATCTCTGTGTTACATCGAAGTACTGTAAATGTTACTTTAATGAACAATTTATGTTACTTTAAGTTATTAATGGTGTTTGCACAATGATATTGCAATCAATTCCTCTGACGCATTATATATTGTTTTTTGAAGAACAAATGTTGGTACTTTGTCAATGAATTTAACCAATCTAAGTTATCCCCAGTTACTTTGGCAATGATTTGGTCTAAACAACGCTGTTGTCTTCAGTTACTTCAATGCATTGTTTCTGTTACTGTAACAGACGAATAGTGTTACTCTGACACATGAGATGTTACTCTAACCAAAAACACATGTATTAAATAAATATAGTGTTAAATGCACCGTAACACAGTGCTATGTGTAAAAAAATTGTACAAAATTAGTTTTTCGTGTAAACCAGGAAAAAAGAAAAAATTCTTATAATGACAAAAAAACACGAGTATTCTCAAAACATTTGTTCATCCTCCTCGTCTTCCTCGGTATCTTCTTCAGTTTCTCTCCTTCGATGTCTTCATCTACTTCATCCTCGTCATCCTCATCATTGGTTGGCTTAGTAGGCTGTTAGGCGGTCGTGCTGCGTACGGATTTGGACAGTTTCGTTTGTCATGGTGCGCCATCTGTTTGCAGTTATTGCACATGCGTTTCCGCTTTCTAGAAAGTGCGACCTTCTTTTCCTTGCTCAATAACATCCGCTTTCCGCTGCTTTTTGTCTTAGAAATCTTTGGAGGGAGTATCGTGATATTGTCAGAGGTCGTACACCCAAGCATATTTTCCAGTTCCTGTGTTTTGCCAATATTCCCCCCACCAGAAACTGGCTGCCTCTGCAACCTGAACTCCCGAATTAATCCGCACAAGCTTTCCACATCTACCTTGTCTCCCGCCCTTAGAAGTCCCATTGTCTCATGGATTTCCGACCACAATTTCGACATCTCTATCTGTTTTTTCAGTCGATGATGTCAGTGTTTTCGCCGTCTAATCCTTCATCACTGATACGAGCAGCGCGAACAACCTCTTTTGTCCACCTTTTGGTTACCATGTTTTCGGGTATAGTGGACAGCCCTTTCGACGAATATATCCAGATTACGTGTCTACACAGTATCCCTCGTAAATTAAACAACTGACATGTGCAGCTTGATTCAGACGTACCTGGACAGATGACGACATATTAATGTGACATTGCTAATGGATATATTATCCATTTTTTTCAATCAGCAGAGACAACAATTATAATGGATATATTGGTGTGCAAAATGTAATGGAGTGCAGAATGAGTTACTTTTAAGGATATGAGGTGTTACTGTAATCCATGGTCGGTGTTACTTTTAAGCATTGACAACACAGATGTCCAAATGCTGTCCTCAGTTACTCTAACACATTATATATGTTACTGTAAGGACCGACTGGTGTTACTTTATTAAATACTCTTCTATCACATGAACGACTGGTGAGTTTAAGGAGTACCTGATATATACTGGACCGTAAACTCTTTATATCGTGTAGCATCCCTCACCAATGTCTCCTCAATCCCATCCTTCTCACGGAAGCCCCTCACGCTGCAAGTACCCACAGAAAACTTCACCTCCTCTTGGAATTCTTCAAATGCGGCGTGGGTGTAAATTTTTGCAGCGTGATGTTCAATTGGTAAGTGGGTTGCTGTTTTTGGAGAAGCTTCTGCATTGCCATTGTCGAGTTTTTTCTGTGTATACCGTTGCTGGTCCATGGCGCTCTCGAATCGCATCCAGAATTTGACCAACGTCCCTGATTTTTGTTCGAATCTTTTGAAGAAACTGTTCTCACTCTCCGACCTTTGAGTGGTTCGCATTAAGCCGCCCATCTTTAAATCTCTGCAATGGGCCATCACCCACTGTCCCCTAATGGAGAATGTAGTTGAAAACCACTCGACATCACCGCCATGGTACTCCTCCATTATGTCACGCCATTCTGCGTCGAACTCATCTCCGTCAATCTCCATATCCCATACTATAGCATTCTTTAGACACCCGCATTTTGACCGCCAGGTGTCTATGGTAGTTTCCAAAAATCACCCGATGATGATCGGACGCTAACGTGTTTCTACGCGCTCGGATACGGGCTCAAATCCATTAATCGTTGGCTAACACACTTACGGAGTACAAATCTCACCAAACAGACCTCAAATCCAGGCCCAGTGGATCATTCCGAGTCAAACAAGACTAATTTGGGTCGAAACCGACACCGGAAATAAAACCGACTTTTAGCGACCGGATTAAAACCCGGTCAAAGCCGTTTCCGAGTAGCTCACCCACGGTCCGCCTCCAAACGGGCCATCAAATCAAGTCCGTCAAGGCACAAAACCCTAGACACCAAGGTGCCCTAGCTTTGCCTATATAAGCAACCCCATGCAACACAATTACACAACTTCTCACAACCTTTACAACCCTAATACACCCCAAGAGCAATCCTACACTACATCCACTACAAACCCTAGAAAAACCCTAGGAATTCGATATTAGCAAACCCTAAAACCTAGTTTTAGGAATCCAACCCAAGCCACCACAACTTAACCTCCATACACCTCGAAGACTCCCGTGCCATAGCCACGTTTACGAGCCTTAGTCCGAGACAGAAACATGTAGGTTGAGGGTGACAAACCTCCTTCTTCTTTCTCTTCTCTTTTCTTCGTCTTTTTTTCGTTTATATTATTATTATTATTATTATTATTACGGTATTATTATTATTATTATTATTATTATTATTATTATTACGGTATTATTATTATTATTATTATTATTATTACGTTTATTGTTATTATTATTATTATTATTACTATTATTTTTATTATTTACCTCGTTATCATTATTGCGTCATAACATCGATAATATTGTTAGCATCAAAACATTAAAATACTTATCGATTTGTGTCGAATAAGAGGGATATCGGGATAAGAAAACACGAACATACAAGTGTACTGCACACAGCGTTGACGGTCGCTTATCCCGGTACCCCGATTATTTGATTATTGAGATGAGTCAACTTAAACAAGAGTTCGTCATTATTTCTCATCATCAGTTTTGCATCCATCAATTTCTTTAAACATCAATTTTAACAAGGGTTGAAACCCGTTGACACGGATCCGACATCACAATCCCTAAGGATTTATTTCGATGTCGGAGAAGTCGAGGGAATCAAGTTTTTTTTATTTATTTATTCAAGTAAAGCATCGATTTTGGATTCGATACCAATTCCATAATTGGATATCGAATCTAACAATCAAGTCATATGAATTAATTAACGTGATTTACTCATATCACGATAATTAATTTAAAACGACTAAAATCAATTTATTTATTTTTTCTATTTCACTCTAATATTCCATATCGATTCAAATAATCGAATATGGGATACAGCGAGTACTCCAAATTTAGAATCGGGTATAAATTCAACGATATTTATATTCGGTTCAACAAAATTCGCGATTTATAAAAAAACCAAGTCGAACATAAATTATGCAATATTTATGTCCGATTCGGTAAAACCGTCGAATTATCAAAAATCAAAAGCAATTTCAAAATCAATAATTAAATTGCAAACGAACAAAGTTCGCACAGGTGCCACTCGACCGAGTGCCTTAGTCACTCGATCGAGTGACACCCTAAAATCGAGTCAGAAAGCTAATTATGACTACCACTCGATCGAGTGACCTCATAACGACTCAAGCACGAGTCGTACATTATTCTATTTTTCAAACTCGATAGTATTTTACGACTTAGGTCAACATGTGCATAATTAATCACGTGTATACTATCTTTTCAAATCATGCATCCTCATATTTGCATCTTTTCAATTCAATTCAATATTTGCAAACCGTTATTATTCGTTATATCGCTATATCGTTACTAACGCGTTTTCTGTTTCTTTTGTCAATTTAATTATTATTCGTTTATTATAATAAATGAACCCGCATGCTAAAATACAACTTTGACGTTAATTTTAGTTGCATTAAATTGACTTAGAAACCCTTTCAATTACATTCGCATGTTTAGGGAAAATAAATCTTTGCATATCATTTTCCCGTTTTACTAGCACGCGTATTAGAAAGTCATTCGAGTTCTTAGTAGAGGCCGCTAATGTGCGGGCGGGGTTGGGTGTCCTTTGTGGGCTTCCCAACACGTACCCTCACCCCTTACTCAGAACCTCGGTTTCCGGATGCCCGAAACCGTTGGCAAACGAGAGTCATTAAATATACGATTAACCGCTCAAGTCGGCATCTATATCGATATGCAAAGGGACGAGCCCAATAAACTCTGACATCGAAAATGGGCCGTATTTTGTATACGGCCAACTACGACATAGAGTGGGCTCGAACGGTTCCGAATAACCATAAAATTCGGTGGCGACTCCACATAGACCTAAATTTCAATTCGATCCTTCTCATATGGAGATTCATTCGCCTACCCAAACCCGCGCGTGGCCGCGTCGGGGTGGACCTATGTCATGTCCACAATTTGGCGACTCCGCTGGGGACTAACTGATGCGTGACTTACCATCGGCATCCTCAGGGTGAGACTCGAATAGAAATCGTTTGACGAATACAATACGCGTGTTAGTTTTACGGTTCATGCATAACCCATATTTTCCCGGGCCGGTACTTGCGACCGACGTCCCACTATACCGTCGATGTACTCCAATATGGATATGTTGAAAGGTGTCCATAGTCGATTCGAGTGGGTTTCGCGGCATGTTCTAAGATCAACTCGACTTAGGAAGTCCGTCCCGATCAACGTCTAGACTATGTACACTGGTATAGACCCCTTATAGACCGACCGAGACTTAGTATAGAGCATACATGGCGTCGTTATAATGCTTGTGTGACTACGTGCTACTTGGTTTCCGAGTCGTTTTCAAAAAACCGTCAACTTTTCAAAATTGCATCCTTTTCAAACAATTCGATTTCAAAACCCGGGACACATACCGAATTTAGGACTTATGATTTTTACTCAAAATAGCCTATTTTCTAGCCGGTATGCTGCCCAAATCAAAACTCGAACTTTCAAAACCCGTGGCCCAATGACTTTTCGTCCTTTTTCGGAAATTTGGGCCATCCACCGAGTTTACTCGGTCCTTTTTTGCAAAAATCATCAATTTTCAAAACCTTCCACTTCTAGGACCTCCCGTATTTAGCAGTGTCGGGTCGCGTCTTAAGTTGTCAAGGTCTTTAGCGTCGAAACTCCGTCGATCTTACATCACGAGTTTCTTCCCTATCCCAGTCCCCCTTATTAGACTAAGGCAGGGCCCACCTACGTAGGACAAACCCCTACAAAGGAGGGCCCGTCAACACAATCGAGTCCAAAAGTCTGGGGATGTCTCACGTGAACCTTCCTTCGAACAGGACTAGGCCCATTCGCCGAATCCTAAGGAAGGCCCACCTTGCACAAGTCACCCGTCTAGGTGTCTTTTTCGAGTCAACCTTTTGCAGGGCATAGCCCTATAACAAAAGGTTCGGGGTCCTTACGTCTAAGGGTCACTCGTCCCACACTCGAGTCTTAACAAAATTATCGATCCCACTCCGGGCTACCCCTTAGCAGGGCGATCAATCACGGTTGCCCTAAGGGTCATGTCTTACACGTGTCTCACGTACTCCACCTTCAAGTCACTTAGATGCCACACCATCTAAGTCCTTAGTCTCACATTGGGAGCTATTCTCCAACGGAGTGATTAATCACAGTCACTCCGAGAATCGTACCCTACACATTTGTCTTAGGGGAGTCTAACCCGAGTCAAACTAGAGTCGTCTCTCCTCCTGCGCTATTTCCTATGCCTTGGTGAGTTGGAGTTCCGAAGCAACTTTTCTGATTGCGTGGTGTTCTTACAGACATGCCACCCGAAACCTGATACCAACGCAAAATGGACGATTTGAAAAATGCTCTGGCCAAGATCGAGACTCAACTGGCCGCCATCCAGGCTAACCAAGCAACGATAGTCACCCGCCTAAGTGCCGTGGAAAAAGCGGCCCCAGTCGAAGGAGCTGAGCCCAATGGGCCCATGGCCGAATTGATCAGTGTTGTTCGTAGGCTCGAAGAGCAAGTCCACTTATCGACGAACAACTCGATCCATACCGAAAATGCTCGTACTTATTCACCTCTGAATGACGAACTACCTTCTAACCTCAACCTTACGGGAATTCCAATGTTTGAGGGTACTGAAGACCCGGTCCATCACATCCGGGCTTTCAAAGATTTCATGGCGGTCAAGGGGGTAAAGTCCACCATGTTTAAGCACTTATTCCCTTCCTCCCTCAAGAAGCACCCCAAAGCCTGGTACTACAGGCTCGATTCTAAGAAATACCCGACTTGGGATGACGTGGCAACGGAGTTCGCTCGGAACTACGCCGATAATATCGAGATCCAGACTACAATGCGTACTCTGAAAATCATGGCCCAAGAGCCCAAAGAAGGGTTCACTAAATATCTTCAAAGATGGAGGGCCGAGAGTGTAAAGTTGGTAAACAAGCCCAACGAGAAGACACTAGTGGAGGCGTTCATCAACAACCTCCTACCTCCTTACCGCGTCCATCTTAGATATGCCGGCATTTCAAACTTTGCTGTACTTACCGAAATGGGCGTTAGGATTGAAGACGATCTTCGACATAATGAAGATCTGGGCAAAGTCTCTACTGAAGGCTATACTGGACATCAACTCGAGTCCTTAGAAGCCGACGACTAATGACAACATCATCCAAGAGTCCGGATTTGATTTAAGTCCGAGTCTGAGTCTGAGTCTAGAGTCAAAGTCAAAGTCAGAGTCAGAGTCAACTGTATTCTGTCCTCTTTTTCAAAATTCAATAAAATCAGCTTTCAATATTCTTTCTCATATACACTTTCCTTATGTGTTTCCGAGAACATGATGAACACCATCATACACTGTGAGCACACGCACGTGACTATTATAGGCACATCTATAATGACTGCAGGAAACCGAGCCCGTGTTTTCCTTTTACCTATTCCATGTCTGGTATAGAAAAGCCACATAACTACCCTTAGCAGGAGCATATCGAATCCTACGACAAATCTAGGTAGTCTCCTAGTTTGGGTCTAAGACGGGAGGCAAGCCCATTTCCCACAACAAACACCCATCCGATAAGATCAACCGATCCCTACCTTTGGTGTTAGTCTGACCAACAAAAAAACTGGACAAAAACATTCAAAAAACCCATGACCGGGGCTGAGAAGTCAACCAACATTCAAAAAACCCATGACCGGGGCTGAGAGGTCAACCAAAATCCAAAAACCCATGACCGGGGCTGAGAGGTCAATCAAAAGTCAAAAAAAAAAAAAAGGGCCAAAGCAAAAAAAAGGCCATCAAAAAAACTGGACACAAAAAAAAACCGAAAGTCCATGAAAAAAAAAAACAAAAGGCCAAAACAAAAAAAGCAGGCCATCATCAAAAAATTCAGAATACCCATGACCGTGGTCAACGGTCAATTTCAGTGAAAGCCCCACGACCAGGGTACGGTCAAAATTATCAAAACCCCATGATCGCGAGGTCAATCAAAAATCAAATACCCATGACCGTGGTCAACGGTCAACTCAAGTGAAAATCCTTTGACCGTGGTACGGTCAAATTCAAAATTATCAATACCATCCAATAGGGGAGTGACAATCAAGCTGGTCAGCTAACACCACATCTAGCCTCCCCACATTACAACCCTCAAGACCTCCCCGAGACCCAGGCCAGAGACAGCCCGGAATTTTGAGGATTCAAGCACCATAGGATACCCCTAACCATTAGGGCCAGACATGGAAACCAGATCCCGCATTATCAAAACCTATCCCGATCAAAGTTCGAGCCATTTTACTCGACTTTCCCTTTACATAACAAAATTCACAATCACCATACAAAGACCCGAGAGCAAAACTCGTCAAATCCCCGAGAGCAAAACTCGTCAAATCCCCGAGAGCAAAACTCGTCAAATCCCCGAGAGCAAAACTCGTTAAAATCCTCGAGAGAAAACTCGTTAAAATCCCCGAGAGCAAAACTCGTTAAAATCCCGTCCCAATTCTTCCCATCCAAACCAGTTACCAACCCCGAACACGGGAACTCAACTTGCAGTCGGCATAGAACATGCCCAAATAGTTCACACCACCTCTGGGGGCTACCCCGGAGAACGCTCACAGTCACAGGATTAATATCCTAACCATTCAAGCCCTTTGATCAAGACATCACTGGGAATGCACCTAGCCTACACCGTCATTATGGCTAGTTACACACAAAGTCCTATTAGAATAGGCACCATAATACATCTTCCGCTACTGAACTACGGCATGGTTTGATTTCACTACACGTGAATACGTAGGCAGCCTTTCAACAGAGGCACAACCACTCACATTGACACACATTCAAAAAGCGCCATTATTCCGGTCACGACACCATCATGTTCTCAACAGCTAGCTTTGTTGTCCTGGGGGCTTCTCCTAGGCAGAAGTTCTCCATCCACTCACAAAATCCAGATAAATCCAACAAAAAATCTAGCCTTCTTTCTGTAGTGTGTCCTAGTACTCGGCTCAGTCGAAGACAAGAATCTGACAGGACTCGAGGCATCACCCACTTTGGAAAAGTATCCTAAAAATAGGAAATCCGGAAGGGCACCAGACTAAAATAGTCTCATTACGGACTACTGCCAGTCCCCTATAGCATATCTATCCCATTTCGATATACGATCGTGTTGCCACTCGCCTAGGTTACGGGATAGCGCAACTTGAGAGTCTTGTTAGGCGGCCCACTACCCTACCGAGTCACGGTCCAACCCTTAGAGAGTCAAGTCCGTGTCAGTCAACTCGTCCTGTCCAGAGTCGAGTCTGTCGGTAGTTCCCTCTCTTCAAACTCCATTTTGAGATTTGCAAAATTTAGCTATTTGAAAAAAGATCCTTTTCGACAAGGTCAGATTTCAGTCTATTTAAACTGCGAATTTCTTTTCTACCCCTTTCCATTTTGAAAACCTAGCTCGTGATTGCTTTCAGGATTTCAAATTCAAAATTTCAAAAACTTCAAAAATCATTTTCCCCAGCGCGAGTAATTTTACTACCTACGTGTTGCATACATTTTTATGTGACTCATACAGGTACGACTCAAATAGGAACACGCAAGTCATCAAATCTCCCCAGCAGCATTCTCCGGGATATCACGGGATGGGCCAACACACAGGCACACCCAGGGCTTATCCGACAAGCCCAAATTCCCCACGGAGCATTATCATCAAGCACAGGTATGATTTCTGCCTTATGGCTGGCGAGCCCTTCACGCGAGTCTAACGGACTATAAACGACCCGACCGGAAGTCTACCAGGTCTTAACGGGCTTGGTAGCTACTCTGACTTTCGCCTTTTCCAAGCCTCAGTCAGAGTGGGGGCTCTGTAGACACCCGCATTTTGACCACCAGGTGTCTATGGTAGTTTCCAAAAATCACCCGATGATGATCGGACGCTAACGTGTTTCTACGCGCTCGGATACGGGCTCAAATCCATTAATCGTTGGCTAACACACTTACGGAGTACAAATCTCACCAAACAGACCTCAAATCCAGGCCCAGTGGATCATTCCGAGTCAAACAAGACTAATTTGGGTCGAAACCGACACCGAAAATAAAATCGACTTTTAGCGACCGGATTAAAACCCGGTCAAAGCCGTTTCCGAGTAGCTCACCCACGGTCCGCCTCCAAACGGGCCATCAAATCAAGTCCGTCAAGGCACAAAACCCTAGACACCAAGGTGCCCTAGCTTTGCCTATATAAGCAACCCCATGCAACACAATTACACAACTTCTCACAACCTTTACAACCCTAATACACCCCAAGAGCAATCCTACACTACATCCTCTACAAACCCTAGAAAAACCCTAGGAATTCGATATTAGCAAACCCTAAAACCTAGTTTTAGGAATCCAACCCAAGCCACCACAACTTAACCTCCATACACCTCGAAGACTCCCGTGCCATAGCCACGTTTACGAGCCTTAGTCCGAGACAGAAACATGTAGGTTGAGGGTGACAAACCTCCTTCTTCTTTCTCTTCTCTTTTCTTCGTCTTTTTTTCGTTTATATTATTATTATTATTATTATTATTATTATTATTATTATTATTATTATTATTATTATTATTATTATTATTATTATTACGGTATTATTATTATTATTATTATTATTATTATTATTACGGTATTATTATTATTATTATTATTATTATTACGTTTATTGTTATTATTATTATTACTATTATTTTTATTATTTACCTCGTTATCATTATTGCGTCATAACATCGATAATATTGTTAGCATCAAAACATTAAAATACTTATCGATTTGTGTCGAATAAGAGGGATATCGGGATAAGAAAACACGAACATACAAGTGTACTGCACACAGCGTTGACGGTCGCTTATCCCGGTACCCCGATTATTTGATTATTGAGATGAGTCAACTTAAACAAGAGTTCGTCATTATTTCTCATCATCAGTTTTGCATCCATCAATTTCTTTAAACATCAATTTTAACAAGGGTTGAAACCCGTTGACACGGATCCGACATCACAATCCCTAAGGATTTATTTCGATGTCGGAGAAGTCGAGGGAATCAAGTTTTTTTTATTTATTTATTCAAGTAAAGCATCGATTTTGGATTCGATACCAATTCCATAATTGGATATCGAATCTAACAATCAAGTCATATGAATTAATTAACGTGATTTACTCATATCACGATAATTAATTTAAAACGACTAAAATCAATTTATTTATTTTTTCTATTTCACTCTAATATTCCATATCGATTCAAATAATCGAATATGGGATACAGCGAGTACTCCAAATTTAGAATCGGGTATAAATTCAACGATATTTATATTCGGTTCAACAAAATTCGCGATTTATAAAAAAACCAAGTCGAACATAAATTATGCAATATTTATGTCCGATTCGGTAAAACCGTCGAATTATCAAAAATCAAAAGCAATTTCAAAATCAATAATTAAATTGCAAACAAACAAAGTTCGCACAGGTGCCACTCGACCGAGTGCCTTAGTCACTCGATCGAGTGACACCCTAAAATCGAGTCAGAAAGCTAATTATGACTACCACTCGATCGAGTGACCTCATAACGACTCAAGCACGAGTCGTACATTATTCTATTTTTCAAACTCGATAGTATTTTACGACTTAGGTCAACATGTGCATAATTAATCACGTGTATACTATCTTTTCAAATCATGCATCCTCATATTTGCATCTTTTCAATTCAATTCAATATTTGCAAACCGTTATTATTCGTTATATCGCTATATCGTTACTAACGCGTTTTCTGTTTCTTTTGTCAATTTAATTATTATTCGTTTATTATAATAAATGAACCCGCATGCTAAAATACAACTTTGACGTTAATTTTAGTTGCATTAAATTGACTTAGAAACCCTTTCAATTACATTCGCATGTTTAGGGAAAATAAATCTTTGCATATCATTTTTCCCGTTTTACTAACGCGCGTATTGTAAGTCATTCGAATTCTTAGTAGAGGCCGCTAATGTGCGGGCGGGGTTGGGTGTCCTTTGTGGGCTTCCCAACACGTACCTTCACCCCTTACTCAGAACCTCGGTTTCCGGATGCCCGAAACCGTTGGCGCACGAGAGTCATTCAATATACGATTAACCGCTCAAGTCGGCATCTATATCGATATGCAAAGGGACGAGCTCAATAAACTCTGACATCGGAAATGGGCTGTATTTTGTATACGACCCACTACGACATAGAGTGGGCTCGAACGGTTCCGAATAACCACAAAATTCGGTGGCGACTCCACATAGACCTAAATTTCAATTCGATCCTTCTCATATGGAGATTCATTCGCCTACCCAAACCCGCGCGTGGCCGCGTCGGGGTGGACCTATGTCATGTCCACACATTCAGTCTCTTCAAAAAATCCTGCTAGTCACTCCGTGCTGCACCGTATTTGGTAGGAACCTTGTTCAAGATATGCCACATACGGAAACGGTGTAACGCCGTCTTAAACATTTTCTTCACGGCTGGTATAATACCCGGATCTTGGTCGGTAATAATATACCCCGGCTCCTTACCTCCCATTGCAGTCAGAAATCTATCAAACACCCAGACGAACGATTCATAATCCTCGTGCGCTATCAGAGCGCCAGCAAAGGTTACCGATCGTTTGTGATGATCAACGCCTGTGAACGGCGTGAATATCATCTTATATTTGTTCGTCTCGTACGTCAGGTCGAACGAAACTGCATCCCCAAATAACTGGTAGTTTTGCCGCGCCTCACCGTCAGCCCAGAAAACCTTGCTCACACTCCCATCTTCATCCAGGTCGTAGTCAAAATAAAAACCCTTCCTATTCTTAGCCATGTCTTTGAAACGGTCGATGAATAGCTGACCGTTCCTCTCATGTAGGAAGCACTTTATATCTCTTACCAAGTTTTTGAAGTCAACCAAGCTCGCACCCACGTTTGCGAATCCCTCTACCTGCTCCTTACACATGTTGTATGTTCGCGTTGCGCCGATCTTCAGCTGAAAATAAGAATCAAGCGTTGCGACAATTTAACATTAATACACCAGTTGTGTTACTCTTATGCTTAAGAACTGTTACTCTATAGAATCACTGCTGTTACTCTAGCAAAAGTAAATAGATTATGCACACATTGGTCTAATCCAGCTAGTACTACTCCAAAAAAATGGTGTTACACTGTAGACACTCACATTTTGACCGCTAGGTGTCTATAGTAGTTCCCGCCAAACACCCGATGATGATCGGACGCGAACATGCTTTAATGGACATGGATATGGGCTCGAAATCATGGACATTTGGTTTGGGCTCATTACGGAGTACAAATCTTACAAAACCGACCTCAAATCCAGGCCCAGTGGGTCGTTTTGAGTCAAATAAGACTAATTTGGGTCGAAACCGGCACCAGGGGTAAAACTGTCTTTTAGCGACCGAGTCAAAACCCGGTCGAAAATATTCTCGAGACACGCGAGTCAGCCGTGACACCTCACGTGGCTGATTCGGTCACCAACACTACAAAAATCAGCTTCGAAAATATTAAACAAATCCATTCGAGAATAGAATTCGATCTCAAGTAGGAATCTATCCGAAAACCAAAACAATTCACCGACCGAGCTCAAACACTCGGCCGAGATATCCAAAACAGCCGAAACACCCCACCAACCAGCCGAGATTTATTGCTTCTTCACCAAGCAACGGAATTTACGTTCCTCTCGACTTCTTACGTTTTCTATCCTAATCGGTATTTCTTGTCGTACAAGTAAGGCTACCTCCACTCCTATAAATAGGACCCTCGCGACACATGAAAAACATCTATCACACAAATCATCGATTACCAATCATAAAAATTCAGAATTAATCTAGAATTATTCATCAACCTCGACACACATCTATCGTTCATACAAGCACCGAAATACCATCAAAATCAACCCAAAAATCCGACCCACACGCCGGCCGAAACTCGCCACATCAAAAACCGCACCACACCTTAACTCATCCGCATCATCTCGACGCTCCCGTGCCCAAGCCACTTTCCGACGAGCTCTTATCCGAGAAAACAAAGCATGTAGGTTGAGGGTGTGAATCAAACCCGATTCTTCTCTTTCTTCTCTTCCTTTCTCACGTTTTTTTTATGGGTCGTGTCGTCGTCGGTCGTATTTATAATATGGGTCGTTCGTCACATATTTTTCATTATTTCTAATAATCGATACTACAAAAAAACTATTTTTTTTATAACGTTCTTAAAATACGATATTGATTTTCTAATCAAACATCGTATCTAACAAGAACTAAATTAATTAAAACTCGTTGATGCTAACAAAATCGTCACACCTTTTTAAACAAAATTCGACGATTTTTTACGCGGAGAGAATTAACATCTTTTCGTTCAAAATTCCTTTTTTTCTCTTTTCGTTCAAAACCTTTTCTAAAATCATTCCGACTATTCGATATCGATTTCATAATCGAATATCGAATACGACGAATATTGAAAATATGAATCGGGTATAAATTAATTCATATTTGTACGCGATTTATAAAAATTAACGATTTTCGACAAAATAAAAAAAGTGGACAGACCACCACGCGAGTCGTGCGGCTGTCAGGCGACTCGCGCGGTGACCTGGTTGGCCGGATCCTTTTTTTCGTTTCCTCGCTTTTCTATTTTTTTACTCTTTTCGAATCATACATAAATAGCGACTTTCGCGACATATTTCGATAAATACTTTTTTTGACTTCGGTCAACGCGTGTTAATCCATCACGTGTCATAAATCTTTTCTAAAAATCATGCATATTATTTATTTACGTCTTTATTCGATTTATTCAAATGTTACTAACTCATTTTCTCGTGTTTGTAGCAATTTATTTGTTTTCTATTGTTTTATTAGACTAAAACGACTTCACATGCTAAAATAACTTTGACGTTTTTAGTTTAACATGCATTAAACGACTTAGCAACCCATTTATTTATTTTTCTCACATGCTTAGGAAAATAATGTTTGCATATCATTCAACTGTCGAACTAACATGTGTACATAAAAAACGAACGATATCTTAGTAAAGGCCGCTAAGTGCGGGCGGGGTTGGGTGTTTTTAGTGAACTTCCCAACACGTACCCTCACCCCTTACTCAGAACCATGGTTTCCGGATGTCCGAATCCATTGCCAACGAGAGTCATTCAATACACGATATCCGATAATATTTGTATCGGTATCGGTATCATAATGCAAAGGGACGAGCCCAATAAGCTCTGACATCGGAAATGGGTCGTATTTCATACACGACCCACTACGACATAGAGTGGGCTTGAATGGTTCCGAATAACCACAAAATTCAGTGGCGACTCCTACTTCGATTTAAATTTCAATTTGACCATCTCATATGGAGATTCATTCGCCTCCCCAAACCCGCGCGTGGCCGCGTCGGGGTGGACCTATGTCATGTCCACAATTTGGCGACTCCGCTGGGGATCAACTGATGAGTCACTTACCATCGGCATCCTCAGGGTGAGACTCGAAAAGAAATCGTTCGAATAGTAATGTACACGTTTTAGTTCAATGGTTCATGCATAATCCAATTCTTTCCCGGGCCGGTTACTTGTGACCAACGTCCCACTATACCACGGTGCATTCCTAAATGGGTGCACTAAAGACTTCGATGGCGGAACTCGCATGGGTTTTACGGCAGGTTCTAAGACCAACTCGGCTTAGGAAGACCGTCCTGATTTGCGAGAAAGCTATCGTCGTTGGTATAGACCCTATTCGACCGACCGAGACTTAGACTAAGAGCATACATGGTGTCATTATACTGTTTCCATGACTACGTGCTACTTGATTTTCTTTGGTCCTCTTTTTCAAAAACCGTCATTTTCAAAAATTTGCATCCTTTTCAAACCTATCCCTTTTTCAAAACCCGGAAAGCCACCGAATTTAGGACTTATGATTTTGACTCAAAATAGCCTATTTTTAGCCGGTATGCTGCCCGAACCATTTCAAAAATCCGAAATCTCGGCCCGGTAACGTTTTTTTTTTCGATTTTCAAAAAGATCGGGCCATCCTATCCGACTTTGTTCGGTTTTTAAATCCAAATCCTCTTTTCAAAGCCTTCTTCTTCTTAGGACTTCCCGTATTTAACAGTGTCGGGTCTTGTCATAAGTTGTTAGAGTCCATAGCGTCGAAACTCCGTCGATCTTACATCACGAGTTTCCACCCCATCCCAGTCCGCCTTATTGTCAAGGCATGGCTCACCTACGTAGGACAAACTCCTACAAAGGCAGGCCCACTTACACAATCGAGTCCAAAGTCTGGGGAATAGCTCACACGTAGGTCTTTCTTCACACAGGACTAGGCCCATTTTGCCAAAATCCTAAAGAAAGCCCACCGTCCATGAGTCACCCGTCTAGGAGTCGGTTTTTAGTCTGTTTCCGAGTCTAGTCGTTTCTTCTTCTTGCTCGGGATGCACTCTTCGATCTGGGTCCGATTCTGATTACACGGTGTTCTTACAGACAGGCCACCTCACACCCTAACCATGACTAAGGATTCCATTGATCAACTGACCGCCTCGTTGGCCAAGATCCAAGACCAACTGAACCAGATGAGGGGAGACCAAATCGCCATTGTTACCCGGGTAAGCGCCATGGAACAGGATAGGCCGAAGGACGGAGATGAAACTCATGGGCCATTAGCCGAATTGACTAGCGCAGTTCTCAAGCTGCAAGAGCAGGTCCATTTGTCGACCCACAACTCGATTCATACGTAAAATGCTCGGGCCTATGCACCACTAACCGACGAATTGCCCGTCAATCTCAACCTGACGGGCCTCCCAATGTTCGACGGAACTGAAGACCCGGTATTACATATCCGGGCTTTCAAGGAATTTATGGCCCTTAAGGGGGTTAAGTCAAACATGTTCAAGCATTTGTTTGCCTCCTCCCTCGAGAAGCACCCGAGAGCCTGGTTCTATAGGCTCGATTCCAAGAAGTACAAGTCTTGGGGTGACGTGGCAACGGAATTCGCTCGGAACTACGCCGACAACACGGAAATCCAAACCACGATGCGCACCCTGGAAGTAATGGCCCAGGAACCAAAGGAAGGGTTTACGAAGTACCTTCAACGCTGGAGGGCTGAAAGCGTCAAACTGGTCGATAAGCCCAGTGAAAAAGTCCCAGTTGAAGCCTTTGTCAAGAATCTCCTACCCGCCTACCGGATCCATCTCCGGTACGCCATCATACCTAGCTTCGCGCTCCTAACCGAGATGGGAACGAGAATCGAGGATGATCTAAGGTTGGAAAGCCTCACTAAGGCCTCCACCAAGGGATACCAAGGGGCCAGCTCGTCGACAAGCAAGCCCACATCCGCCGCTGCTACTCGTAGCATTTTTGACGAGGTAAATCTACTTAATACCCCGTCCAAGAAGAATACCACACCCCGGGTATTCACTGACATAGGCACCACCTATGCAAATGCCTTACAAAGGCTCCCATCAAAAGGCCTGGTCAACCCGATAGGCCCAACACCTGAGCTTCCAGTCGAGCGTCGCTCCAAGTCTTACGATATCCAAGCCTACTGCCAGTACCATCGTGGCAAGGGACACGATACCGAGAAATGCTGGAAGTTAAAGCACCTCATCCAAGACCTCATCGAAAGTGGAAAGATCCCTTACCTGGAGGCAAGCCCAGCAACAAGGACAACCCGTTGGCCACTCACGCCATCTTCTCCGGGGAAGTCATGGACAGTTCACATCTCATTTCCCCGTTTGTCCCACAAATAAACGGGATCTGGTGCGACGACGAAGACGACGTCTATCTTACCAAAGGAAAAGCCGTCCCCATCACGCCCGAGGAGATCCAGAAGGTTAATTCCAAGGCCTTAACCAGCAGTCACACCCTCATCATCACCGAGCCGCCACCTAGAGTGGAGCCCGCCCCGGAAGAGCCAACTACTGAAAAGGCTCTTGTGAACCAGCTGAGCAGGACTCGAGTTGACCTCTCTATATGGCAACTCCTAGTTAGCTCTCAGGAACATCGAGAGGCACTCACTAAGGCCCTCGACCAAGTTATGATCGACTCTACGGCTACCCCAGCTGAAATGGTAGCCACGGTTCTGCCCCACCTAAAGGGGAAAGCTAAAGAAGAAGGCCCACTTATTACCTTCTCCAATGCTGATCTGCCACGATTTGGGCCAGTCCACTACATGGCCCTCTACATCACGGTAATCTGCCGTGGAAAATATCTGCCCATGACCCTAATCGACGACGGGTCCGCAGTCAATGTCCTCCCCTTGAGGACCGCCAAAGCCCTCGTCATCACCGAGGCCGACTACATTCCTACAGCTCAAACCATTCAGGCTTTCGACGGAAGTCCAAAGTCAGTAGCCGGGGCCGTGAAACTTACTATCATAATAGGCCCGATAGAAAAGGAGCTGGAATTTCAAGTGATCGACGTGACTTCTTCCTTTAACCTTCTTTTAGGAAGACCCTGGATCCACGCGACCAGGGCTGTGTCCTCCACCCAGCATCGGAAGATCAAGCTACCTTTGCACGATACTGTCATCACTCTAGAAGCCACTCCTATGACTGTGGCCAACTGCAACACCTCGGGCCGCACCGATCTTTGGGGGTTCGACTTCATAGGGGCCATCGACGAAGAGTACCTTTTCCGACCCTACTTTACGGTTAGCATTGACCGGATGTTGCAAAATCTGGGCTTTCTACCGGGGGCTACATCAAGGCCCGATCTCCCTGCAGGAAAAATCCTTGAAGTTCTGGATAACGAGAGGATTCAAACCGGTCTGGGTTACACCCTAACCCAAGAAAACATGGGCCGAACCGCAACTGGCAAAATCATCTTCGTCACGCCGGTGTTCGAGTCCGTCCAAACAGGCCTATACCGGCCCGCAACCACGCGCCCTGGGACCCACTTGGCCCAGGTCTGCAACTACGTACCAGACGACATTTTCGCCCTCGGCCGGTCCGAAGATGTTAAGAATGCTGAGCCCGCACTGGGGTTACTTTTTGGAGAGGAGCTCGCGGCCCCAACGTCGAAGGAAGAACTCGTCAGTCTCATTCTCCGCAGCCGCACCTTTGATCCATCAAAGCTGATTTGGATGCTGGATCCAGGACAGGAAAGAAAGCCTGGAGGAAGACTGTCAAATGGACTGATAGTCAAGGAAGGACTTTCAAGCTGATCACAGGGGAAGGAGAGATGCCAGAATCCGAGTCGGAGTCCGAGTCAGAGTCTGAGATCGAGTCTAGTGAGTCCGGTGCTAGGGTCAGTCCTGTAACTCCCCCTCTCCCTTTAAGTTTTCCTGGTGCTTCGGGGTCTGTCCCGGGCACCCTGTCTATCCCGCCACTGACTAGCGATCAGATGGCAGCTCTTTTCAAGCTATTTTCTCAATTTATGAATAATAACAACCGTTCTGCTTACGACTTGTCTCATTTTCAAAATTTCCTTAATTTTCAAAATTTTCTGTGCAATGACATTGAGAAACCCGACGAACAGGTATCCTTACCTCCACATTTGATCGAGCAGCTAGAGCAAAGGGAGTCCCGCAATCCGGTAATCGAAGAAACCGAATCCATCAACGTGGGAACAACCTTAGAGCCTCAGATGCTTAAGATAGGGTTATCTCTAAATCCCGGGGAGAAACAACAGTTCATCAATCTCCTTCAAGAATTCAAAGACGTCTTCGCATGGTCCTAAAAGGACATGCCGGGGATAGACCGCGAAATAGCCGAGCACTATATACCGATCAAGGAAGGGTTCAAGCCGGTTAAGCAGAAACTCCGACGCATGAGGCCCGAATGGTCCCTCAAGGTCAAGGAGGAAGTCGACAAACAATTCAAGGCTGGGTTCATATGAGTCTCCGAGTATCCAGATTGGGTTGCGAACATCGTACTGGTTCCTAAGAAAGACGGTAAGGTACGTGTCTGTGTAGACTTTCGGGATCTTAACAAGGGAAGCCCGAAAGACGATTTTCCGTTACCACACATCGATATATTGGTGGATAACACAGCTGACCATGCCCTTCTATCATTCATGGACGGGTATACCGTGTACAATCAAATAAAAATGGCAGAGGAAGATATGGATAAGACCACCTTGATTACACCTTGGGGTACTTATTGCTATACTGTTATGCCATTTGGTCTCATTAATGCCGGGGCCACCTATCAACGAACCGCCACAACTTTATTACATGACATGATGCATAAAGAAGTGGAAGTTTACGTGGACGATATGATCGTCAAATCCAAGGACAGGAACGGTCACATCACCGCCCTGAGAAGATTTTTCACCCGATTACGCAAATACAACATGAGATTAAACCCTCAGAAATGCAGTTTCGGGGTAACCTCTGGCAAATTACTGGGTCATATCGTTAGGTATCGAAGTCGATCCAACCAAAATTAAGGCCATCACCGAGATGCAACCTCCTAAGACCGAAAAGGAGATAAGAGGTTTTCTCGGAAAAGTCCAATACATCAGCAGGTTCATTTCAAAGCTAACCATGGTGTGTGAACCGATCTTCAAGAAGCTGAAAATAGGGGAACGGTTACTATGGGACGACAAGTGTCAAGCAGCCTTTGACAGAATCAAAGAAATCTTGTCTTCACCGCCGGTACTGATACCACCTCAACCCGGTTGCCTTTGTCGCTGTACCTAACCACGACAGAGACAGCCATGGGGGCTATGCTAGCTCAAACGGTCAACTCCGAAGAACGAGCTATATACTACATCAGCAAAAAGTTTTTAGAGTACGAGTGTAAGTACACCATGCTCGAAAAGACGTGTTTAGCCTTGGTCTGGGCCACTAAGAAGCTCCGACATTACATGCTCAGCTATGAGGTACAAGTACTGTCAAGAATGGATCCGATAAAGTATCTCTTCGAAAAGCCCATTCTCAACGGCAGGATATCGAGATGGACCCTGATGCTGGCAGAATTCGATCTAAAGTTCGTACCGTTGAAAGCCATCAAAGGTCGAATAGTAGCCGAGTTTCTCGCCGACAGTCCCATAACCGAAGAAGGGCACACCGACACTTGGTCCTTCCCGGATGAAGATATTTTCCATACTGACACCGAGACGTGGGACTTATACTTCGACGGAGCATCCAACTTCCGAGGATTTGGAGTCGAGATTCTCTTAATCTCTCCAAGAGGGGAACATACTCCCGTGTCTATCAAATTGGACTTTGACGTCACCAATAACGCTGCTGAGTATGAAGCATGCATCCACGGGCTACAAGCCGCCGCCGACTTAGGGGTCACAAACCTCCGAGTACACGGCGACTCATCTCTGGTCATTAACCAAGCGCTCCAAAAATGGAAAACCCAAAATGCCAACCTCATGGCCTACCAGGCACGAGTAAGGGATCTCGAGAAACAATTCCAAAAGTTAGAGTATATATATCTACCTCGGGAAGAAAATCAGTTCGCAGATGCACTCTGAAAACTGGCATCTTCACTAAACATTCCCGATCATATGACCAGCATGCCAATTTGTGTCGAAAAGCGATCCGGGCCAGCATATATCCACGACATCGAAGATATCGAGATACCCGATCCCGAGCCGTGGTATAAGGCTATCCAAGCATACTTGACAACCGGAGAATATTCACCCGGGGCCGACAATCGAGCCAAGAAGGCCTTACGTAGGCTAGCAACCCAGTTTGTCCGCACCGACGACGGACAACTTTACAAAAAGACACCGCAGGGGGCTCTCTTTTTATGTGTCGATAAGGGTAACGCCGAAAAAGTCAAGGCCGAAGTACATGACGGCGAGTGTGGTCCTCACATGAACGCCCAGATGCTAGTCCGGAAGATCATGAGACTCGGATACTACTGGAACAGCATGGAAACCGATTGCCAGCTATATGTCAGACATTGCCGTAATTGCCAGATTTTCGCTAATGTGCAGCATATGCCACCATCCCTGCTGTATACCATGACGTCACCCTGGCCATTTTCAACATGGGGAATCGATATAATTGGAAAGATAAACCCCTCGGGAACCGGAGGACACTGCTTCATTTTGGTAGCAATCGACTATTTCACCAAATGGGTCGAAGCAGAATCCTATCGTATTCTCAACGCCAGTCATGTTGCCAAATTTATCCAAAATAAGATAATATGCCGGTATGGGATCCCTCATGAATTCATCAGTGACCACGGGACCCACTTTCAAGCCGAAACGGCAGCCTTGCTAGCCAAGTACAAGATCCAAAGGCATACGTCTTCACCCTACCGACCCCAAACCAATGGAGCGGTAGAAGCAGCTAACAAAACTATTGTCACCATACTCAAAAAGATGGCTGACAATTATCGGGATTGGCCCTACAAGATACCATTCGCCCTTTAGGAGTACCGGACCTCAATTCGTACTACGACCGGGGCAACGCCGTATTATCTTACATACGGGATGGAAGCGGTCCAACTCATTGAGTTAGAAGTACCGTCACTCAGAATCCTTCTCGAAAGTCAAGTACCCGAAACCGATTGGGTCCGAGCACGATATGACTCGCTAGTCCTTTTAGACGAACGACGATCTCGTGCCCTCAATAAAATACAGATTTATCAAAAAAGGATCCAACGGGCTTCAATAAAAGGGTAAGGCCCAGAAACATCAAAGAAGGAGATTTGGTTCTCAAGTCTGTTCGAGCTTTATTACCAGTAGACCCAAGAGGAAAGTTCAAACCTAACTGGGCCGGACCTTATTTGGTAAAGAAGATTCTATCTGGCGGAGCGGTGGTGCTAACAGATCTGGACGGGAATGAGTTTGTCAACCCAATTAACCTGGACCAGTTGAAGCGTTACTACCTTTAACCCATTTTCTCTCAATGTCATTTGCAAAAGTTTATTAAAAAACATCTTTTCAAAATAAACTTTTAAAGACAAGTCAAAAGTTAGAATTACTTATTCTACTGCTATAAACATCTTGAACCAATAGTCTTGGTGTATTTCGAAATTGCAAATTAAGTCTGAACTACGTTTGGTTTGATTCCGCTATTTGTGGATACGTAGGCATCCCCTCAAAAGAGCACAACCACTGCAATCGAAAAACAGGAACGGTTTTTGATAAACTTTCTTTATTTATTTCAAAAAAAAACCGATTACAAAAAAATCCAAAAAGAAAACACACATAAATAGTACTAATATTTAAATAATAAAAAAATCTATGGCATTTTTCCCTTTCCCTTGTCCTTAGTTTCTTTTTCGGTCCACCGGCGTCGACGTGGAGGTGAACGCTTCCGAATCACCAAGGGAACCTCCTTAACCCGGGCTCGTTTCTTCAAACTTGATTCCCCAGTCACCTCGGTCGGCCCTAGCCGGGCCCTTACCTTCTCGGGTAACCGGTCCCGCGGCCCAAGTCTGTCTCGGACCGCTAGTTTTGGTCCAAGTCTTCTCTCCAAGTCGCTAGCACCGGTCTCTTTAGCTCGAGTCTTAGTTTTTGACTTAGAACCCGACTCCGGCCCGACAAGGGTAGTTGGAGTTTCCTCTTCATCAAAGAACCATCTATTGTCATTTACTGATTCTCTACGAGCCAAGTCAAAAGCCTCGTCAGTCTTCAAAGCTTTACGGGCCTCTTTGGATTCTTCAGAAGTCCACTTGCGATATGATTCAGAAACCCAAGCGGTCTGACAATGGCGAGGTATAGTCCATACGACACGGGTGAACCAGCGTTGTAACCACGTGTCATACATAGCGTTCGTCAATTGGAGCGAAACGCTAATGATTGCTTCAGTTTCGGGGATCTGCTGGAACGAACCGAACTGCCTTAGAAGACGATCTGGGTAAATATGCAATCCAAAGACAAGATCACCAGGTAACGGGCTTTATCTCTTTTGGCTAGTCCCGTCATCTTCGAGAGAAACCACCAGATCACGTTCCACCTAATCAAGGGCCCGCCATGGAATTTTAGCTCTTCATCCCAATACTTCCGATTTATGTGATGGCTAGAGCTTATTCGTCGGGACCGTGAGCCAATTTGACAGCTACGATATCTGGATATCCTCACCGGGATCTCTATAATCGACAGGCTCTCGGACAACCAGATCTGCAAAAAAAATTTCGAAAAGTCAAAAACTTTCGAAAAATCAAAATTCCGAAAAAAGAAATCGAAATTTTCGAAAAAAAATCGAATAAATTATTTTTTTCAGAAATTCGAAAAAAAAAATCAGAAATTAAAAAAAAAAAATCGGAAAATTTTCGAAAAAAAAAAGGTCAAATACCTGCAAAAGACGAATACTGCCCGTTAATTGCCCATCCGGGTCAAGTCTCCTAGCGTCAAGGCCCATAATAATCTCCCCAGTTATCAGCCAGGCTGGGCTGTAACCTGCCTCCATCTGATCCACTATGCTGATCAGCCTGATTTCACCTAGACATGAGCCAGCATCCATCCGACCTTCGAAGGCATATCGATGCAGCATACAAAAGGCAAAAGCCCTACGCCTATGGATAGAAGAAATTCTGGCACCATTTGGCTCCATGAATTTGTCGGTCAAGTCAAACAGGGAAACATAATTTCCCTTTACCATACGAGTTGTCTCAGCATGAGACAACCCAAGAAAATCCCTCAGCCTCCTCCTTGGATTAGGATAAAAAAGAGGAATAGCAGGATGAGCATTGGGACACCAACCCCCTACGGCTGCAATCTCTTCAGGAAGAGGACATATTTCTCCCCGGGGAAAAGCGAAAACATGGTGGGTAGTATCCCAAAAGGATAAGCAAGCATCCAAGAAATGTTCATCCACCTTAAGTCGTTGAAGCGGGAATAAAGCAACAATTCCCATTTGAGTTAGTTGAACCTTATCTTCGTCTCGAAAATTCTGGGCCCACGCATGAAGCATCGCGGTCAAATGTTCGATACCCATAGCAGAAAGTTTTTTTTTGTCTTAAAAGTCTAAAGGGGTTTTAAGATAGAAGAAAATATTTGGATTGGAATATGAAAGATTAAGGGCAAGAACTCTCTATTTATAATAGAGAAATCCTCTTTCCTAGTCACCACGGGAATAGAAGTTTTTATACTCCCTAATTCATCTAGGCATACAGGCCTAACCAGAAGATTTTAGGAGTCCGTGTCAGAATCCGATTAGGAATCAAGTCATCCCAAGCATTCCTATTTTCAATTTTTTTTTCAAAATTTTCGGCATTTTCCAAAATTTCAAAAAAAAAATCTTTCCAAAAATCAGTCAAAAAAAAAATCATTTCTTCCCCAGCGTGAGTCGGTATTTTATCTGAATATTACATGCAATTTACAGACAGATACCCCAAGACTCCCGAAGAATTCTCAAAGAATCCCCAGTGGAAAGTTCAAGCAACATTCGGGATGTATCGACGAGCAGAAACACCCACAGCTTACAAGGCAAGCTCCCACGCAATTCCAAGACGGGATGCATCTACAAAGCAGATACACCCAGAGCTTACAAGGCAAGCTCCCACACAACTTCAAGACGGGATATGTCTGTAAACAGACACACCCAAGACTTTTTAGGAAAAGTCCCAGCGCCATTATTAACATCTATCCAGGTATGATTTCTATCTTATGGCTGGCGAGCCCTTCACGCAAGTCTAATGGACTCTAAACGACCAGATCGAAAGTCTGCCAAGTTTTAATCCTCGATTAGCCTGGTAGCTACTCTGACTTTTGCCTTGTCTAAGCCTCAGTCAGAGTGGGGGCTCTGTAGACACCCACATTTTGACCACCAGGTGTCTATAGTAGTTCCCGCCAAACACCCGATGATGATCGGACGCGAACATGCTTTAATGGACATGGATATGGGCTCGAAATCATGGACATTTGGTTTGGGCTCATTACGGAGTACAAATCTTACAAAACCGACCTCAAATCCAGGCCCAGTGGGTCGTTTCGAGTCAAATAAGACTAATTTGGGTCGAAACCGGCACCAGGGGTAAAACCGTCTTTTAGCGACCGAGTCAAAACCCGGTCGAAAATATTCTCGAGGCACGCGAGTCAGCCGTGACACCTCACGTGGCTGATTCGGTCACCAACACTACAAAAATCAGCTTCGAAAATATTAAACAAATCCATTCGAGGATAGAATTCGATCTCAAGTAGGAATTCTATCCGAAAACCAAAACAATTCACCGACCGAGCTCAAACACTCGGCCGAGATATCCAAAACAGCCGAAACACCCCACCAACCAGCCGAGATTCATTGCTTCTTCACCAAGCAACGGAATTTACGTTCCTCTCGACTTCTTACGTTTTCTATCCTAATCGGTATTTCTTGTCGTACAAGCAAGGCTACCTCCGCGATCCACTCCTATAAATAGGACCCCCGCGACACATGAAAAACATCTATCACACAAATCATCGATTACCAATCATCAAAATTCAGAATTAATCTAGAATTATTCATCAACCTCGACACACATCTATCGTTCATACAAGCACCAAAATACCATCAAAATCAACCCAAAAATTCGACCCACACGCCGGCCGAAACTCGCCACATCAAAAACCGCACCACACCTTAACTCATCCACATCATCTCGACACTCCCGTGCCCAAGCCACTTTCCGACGAGCTCTTACCCGAGAAAACAAAGCATGTAGGTTGAGGGTGTAAATCAAACCCGATTCTTATCTTTCTTCTCTTCCTTTCTCACGTTTTTTTTATGGGTCGTGTCGTCGTCGGTCGTATTTATAATATGGGTCGTTCGTCACATATTTTTCATTATTTCTAATAATCGATACTACAAAAAAACTATTTTTTTTATAACGTTCTTAAAATACGATATTGATTTTCTAATCAAACATCGTATCTAACAAGAACTAAATTAATTAAAACTCGTTGATGCTAACAAAATCGTCACACCTTTTTAAACAAAATTCGACGATTTTTTACGCGGAGAGAATTAACATCTTTTCGTTCAAAATTCCTTTCTTTCTCTTTTCGTTCAAAACAAACTTTTTTCAAAACCTTTTCTAAAATCATTCCGACTATTCGATATCGATTTCATAATGGAAAATCGAATACGACGAATATTGAAAATATGAATCGGGTATAAATTAATTCATATTTGTACGCGATTTATAAAAATTAACGATTTTCGACAAAATAAAAAAAGTGGACAGACCGCCACGCGAGTCGCGCGCCTGTCAGGCGACTCGCGCGGTGGCCTGGTTGGCCGGGTCCTTTTTTTCGTTTCCTCGCTTTTCTATTTTTTATTCTTTTCGAATCTTACATAAAAAGCGACTTTCGCGACATGTTTTGATAAATACTTTTTTTGACTTCGGTCAACGCGTGTTAATCCATCACGTGTCATAAATCTTTTCTAAAAATCATGCATATTATTTATTTACGTCTTTATTCGATTTATTCAAACGTTACTAACTCGTTTTCTCGTGTTTGTAGCAATTTATTTGATTTCTATTGTTTTATTAGACTAAAACGACTTCACATGCTAAAATAACTTTGACGTTATTAGTTTAACATGCATTAAAGGACTTAGCAACCCATTTATTTATTTTTCTCACATGCTTAGGAAAATAATGTTTGCATATCATTCAACCGTCGAACTAACGCGTGTACATAAAAAACGAACGATATCTTAGTAAAGGCCGCTAAGTGCGGGCGAGGTTGGGTGTTCGTAGTGAACTTCCCAACACGTACCCTCACCCCTTACTCAGAACCATGGTTTCCGGATGTTCGAATCCATTGGCAACGAGAGTCATTCAATACACGATATCCGATAATGTCGGTATCGGTATCATAATGCAAAGGGACGAACCTAATAAGCTCTGACATCGGAAATGGGCCGTATTTCGTACACGGCCCACTACGACATAGAGTGGGCTCGAATGGTTCCGAATAACCACAAAATTCGGTGGCGACTCCTACTTCGATTTAAATTTCAATTTGACCATCTCATATGGAGATTCATTCGCTTCCCCAAACCCGCGCGTGGCCGCGTCGGGGTGGACCTATGTCATGTCCACATACACCTACCCTACTCACATATTATTCTATAAAAAATATTGTGTTACTCCATACCCGCGAATTATTCAATATCATTTGCTTGTGGTACTTTGTCAAGTTCCTCGAAAGCTTTTGGAATTCTCTGTCTTTTGGTGAGATAAGTTCGTGGTTGTGGCCGATGTGGAACCTATCAATCTTGAGAATGCCTCCTTTATTGAACAGCCTGATCCTTGCCTTGCACCCGCAACGACGGACTTTCGTCTTCTTTTTAAGCGCGTCCACAACAAATCCTTCCCCAGCTGCATCGTTAACAACTTTCACAGCTGCAGGTGTATTGTTAACAGCTTTCACAGATTTCGTAAAACCCTATCTGTTGCAGACCAGGAGCTTCGACTTTATCTCACCACCGTGCCATCGCTTTGTGGTATACTTTCTCACATCAAATCTGCAAGCCAGCGCGTAGATTTTGTAAAATTCCACTGCCTCATCAATTGTTCCGAATACTTGCTCCATGTACGGAGTGAAAACCTCACCCACATCTCTGCACCATTCCTGTGCATTCAGTTCTTTGCCAATGCTTCCTGCAAGAAATTAAAAAACGTCACGCCCATGGACATAAGTGTTACTTCAACTGATAAGTTGTGTTACTTTAACTTTTAAAGGATGTTACTGCAACGTCAGGGCAAAAAACCCTTTCCAGTGTTACGTGTTTGTGTTACTCTAATTAGAATTAGGTATTACTGTAATTCATAACTTGTGTTACTTCAACGCCATGACTGCTTCAACATAAAGCAAAAACAATAATATCAGTGGAACAATAATATCAATGAACCATTGTTATTAATCCATGATTGATCAAATGAATCGAATTCTACCTTTTCTAGTGTTGTCCTGTTCGTTTGCATCTTTGGCAAAACCACATGCACAAAGTCAAACAGCGTTACACCCATGCAAATAATGTGTTACTACAATTCCTAAGCGGTGTTACTCTAACGTGTACAATACGTTACTCTAACGTAATCATCAAAATCCTTTTTCTGAACGTCCATTTGTGTTACTGTAATTGCAAGTAAGTGTTACTTTAATGCAGAAGGCATGTTACTTCAACGACGTTTATGCGTTAATTTAAATCAGTGACGATAGTATCAATGGATATCATGGAAAATCTGAATAAAAAGCGTAAAGCCCTGTAATCTATAAAGATCGAGAGAGCAAATAACCATTGATACGAAACTGTGATATCAAAACAGAATGAAATAAAAAAAACGCAAATTGATACGAAACTGTGATACGAAATGACAATGAAAGCACTATAAAATGAAAATCGACGTAAAAAAACGCAATTTGACGCGATAAACCATTGATATTAAAACGCACATTGAAAGAGCATTATGACCATCGAATTCCATGAATAAAAATTGAATCAAACGTGAATGAAATACTAAAACTCACCATTGTTATACTCGATCAGTTGCTTATCAACCATTGAAGACGATGACGCGGTCATTGAATCCATTGTAACAGAATTCCGAATACAAAATCGTTGACAGAATTCAGAATTCCAAAGAAAGGGTTTTTTTTTGGTGTTTCAATGAACGTGAATGAATGTGATAGGGAGTTATTGTTTCCTAAATTCATGGAAGCTATTTTAGGAACGTAAATCTTTTTTTTTTTAATGGATGCATCTTGTCCATCCATCCTCATCCCATCCAATGGATGGGATGAGAACTTAGGGACTCACAAAGAGTAAAGGACTCATAAGAGCCTTACGCTATATATATATATATATATATATATATATATATATATATATATATATATATATATATATATATATATATATATATATATGTATATATATACATATATGTATATATATATATATATAGAGTAAAGATCAAGTGAGTCCACTCATCATAATTGAGTCCGTGAGTCCTCATCTCCACCCTTAAACTAGAGATAGATGAATGGTTAGGATTTGTTTTGTCAATTAAGGAAATAACTGACAAAATCTTTGCAAATATTTTATTTTCTCTCTCTCCTCTCTAATTATGTACTCAAATCTTCTCTCCTATTAATTTTTTTTTCACTGATCTTCTTTCTCTCACACAACACATTTCTTCAAAATGAATTTTTTCCAGTTTACAAATCCTCCCGCATAATTTACTCTCCGTTTTGACGCTGTTTATTTTGACTCATAGATTGTGTTACTTTGACTCATACAATGTGTTACTGTAATTCATGAAGTGTGTTACTCTAACTCGTAAAATCTGTTCCGTTGCATATAATAGTCTCTTGCATACACAGGAGTCGTTCCAATTAACCAAAAGAATAATATTTGTTTTTTATTAAGGATATTCCAAAACAAAAATTGGTACAAGAGTTCCAACTAAATCAACTTCATTACAATTCCAATGTTTCACATCTATTACTCATAATCTGTGTTATTGTAACACATTAAGTATGTTAATCTAACGAATAATGTATGTTACTCTAACAATATACTGTCCTACTTAAAATTCTGATTCTTCTTCATCCTCCTCGTCCTCTTTTTCATTATCATCATCAGAAACTTTGATTTAATCTAACCACCGCGCCATCTTTTTGTTGTGAACCTTCTCACATCAAATCCACAAGCCAATTCGCAGATTTTATAGAAGTTTACTGTCTCATCCACATCCTTGAAGATCTGCCCTATATATGGAGGAAACGCTCACTCACATCTCTACACCATTCGTGCATGTGCTTTTGCGTCTACTGAAACACAATAACAGTGCCAATAAACGTAGATTTTATAAAACTCCACCGCCTCTTCGATTGTTCCGAATACTTGCTTCATGTACGGAGTGAAAGCCTCACCAACATCTCTGCACCATTCCTGTGCATTCGATTCTTGGCAAATGCCACCTGCACAAAATTAAACAACGTTACATGGGACATGTGTGTTACATCAATTCATATGTTGTGTTACTGTAACGAATATAGTATGTTACTTTAACATCATCATCAAAACCATTATTCTAAGCGTCCAGTGTGTTACTGTAATTGCAATTAAGTGTTACTGTAACTCAGATTGTATGTTACTTCAATGACTTTTCTACGTTAATACAAAACAAAACGGTAGTATCAATGAAGCATACGCTAAATCTAGAATCTATGCTAAAACAAGAGCGATGAACCACTGTTATTAATCCATGATTAATCAAATGAATAAAATATCACCTTGTGCTTCTTTGCCAATGCCACCTGCAAAAAAATAAAACAACGTTACATCTATGAAACCAATGTATTACTTCAATTGACAAGTCTTGTTACTCTAACTAATACAGTACGTTACTTTAACATCATCATCAAAATCCTTTTTCTAAACGTTCAATGTGTTACTGTAATTACAATTAAGTGTTATTGTGACTCAGACGTTATGTTACTTCAATGACGTTTCTTCCTTAATACAGAACAAAACGGTATTACTAATTGTACATCATGCAAAACCTAAATAAGAAACATAATTAAAACCCTGGAATCTGTAAAGATCGAGAGAGCAACTAACTATTGACAGGAAACGATGATGAATGAAATAACAATGAAAGCAATATCAACATCCAAATTTACGTCAAAAAATAACGCAAACATGAAAGTTATAGCAACAATGAAAATTGACGTCAAAGAAATATTGAAACTCACCATTGTTATACTCGATCAATTGCCCATCAACTGTTGAAGAAGATGATGGTGTCATTGAATCCATTGTAACGCGTTTTCGACCACAGTATTGATTGAATGAATGGATGAACGTGATGAAGAAAGGATTTTTTATTCACGGTTGAATGAATGAATGAGCGTTATGAATGATGAATGAACGTGATAAAGTGGGTTATTGTTTCCTAAATTCTTGGGAGCTATTTTAGGAACGTAAATCTTTTTTTATTTTATTTTTTTTTAATGCAACGCATCTTGTCCATCCATCCTCATCTCATCCAATGGATGAGATGAGGACTCATGGACTCATATATAGAGAAGGACTCATAAGAGCCTTACTCTATATATATATATATATATATATATATATATATATATATATATGTAGAGAGAGAGAGGATCATATAAGTCCTTTACCTTCCTATAAGTCCATAAGTTCCATTTTCATCCTTTAGATCAAAATGGAATGGATGGCTGAGATTGTTTTTATAACCCAATTTTCTATACTGATTTCACATATATCCACATATCTTTGTCCCCCATCCTAATCAATTCCATTCATTCATTCAACCAAATTCTCATTCATTCATTCAACCAATTTCTTCCAAACATACTGATTTCACTTTCTCTCTCTATCTCTTCTAAATTCTCATTCTACCCAAACCATACTTCATTCTACCCCCACCAAATTCTCAATCGTCATTCATTATTTTTTCCAAAACTGATGATCGAAAAAAAAAATTCAACTTCTCCAAATTCTCAGCCACCGTCATCATCTTTTTGCTCCATCGCCATCGTCATCCAACTGCACCAAAATTTCGCTTTTTTCTCAGGTAAATCTTTTGTTCTTTACCGTTAATTTGTTATGGTTTTTTCTTCTTATATTTAGTATAATCTGGGGATTTGTTGTTTAATTTCACGTTTTTTGGGGGTTTTCAGCGAAATTAGGGTTTTTTTTTTCAATTTGGGGTTTCTACGTTTATTGTTCCTAATCAATTTCTGGTGGTAATATTGTTCCAAATCAATTTTTATGGTGTTTAATCAATTTTTATGGTGTTTACTGATTTTTTTTCTTAGGTAAATCTTTTGCTCAGGAACAATAAACGTAGAAACAAATGAAATTAGGGTTTTTTTTCAATTTATTGCTTAGGAACAATAAACGTAAAATTGATTTAGTTCACAAATGAAATTAGGGTTTTTTTTTCAATTTGGGAGTTTCTACGTTTATTGTTCCTAATCAATTTCTGGTGATAATATTGTTTCAAATCAATTTTTATGGTGTTTAATCAAATTTCTATGGTGTTTACTGATTTTTTCTGGGTTTTTTTTTCATTGGGTTTATGTTTACTAATTTTTTCTGGGTTTTTGTATCATTGCATCTTTATTTCCACCTTTTTCATTTGTTTTGACTATTATATGCTAATTGATATTTTTTTCATTATGTTTTTGAATTTCAATCAATATAGTATATGTTTTTCGATTAATAATTGCAGATTTTTGATGAAGATGAAGAATTAAAAATGGAGATGAAGACGAAGAGGAAGAATTAAAATCGGAGATGAAGGTCGGACGAGTTTTGTAAATGAGTTGCTTTTTATAGATATTTGTAATTTCAGTTCACATATTTTGTAACTTCAGTTCACATATTTTATAACTTCAGTTCGTATATTGTAACTTCAGTCCATATATTTGTAATTTCAGTTCACATATTTTGTAACTTTAGTTCACATATTTTGTAACTTCAGATCGTATATTGTAACTTCAATTCTAATCAGTTCATATATTTTTGTAATTTTACTTCATATATTTTGTAACTTCAGTTCACATATTTTGTAACTTTAGTTCACATATTTTGTAACTTCAGATCGTATATTGTAACTTCAATTCTAATCATTTCATATATTTTTGTAATTTTACTTCATATATTTTGTAACTTCAGTTCACATATTTTGTAACTTCAGTTCACATATTTTGTAACTTCAGATCGTATGTTGTAACTCAAATCCATTTTTGTAACTTCAATTCTAATCATTTCATATATTTTTGTAACTTCAGTTTATATATCACGTAACTTCAGTTTATATATCACGTAACTTCAGTTTATATATTTTGTAACTTCAGATCATATATATTATAACTCCAATCATGTTCGTATATCATGCAAAAAAACTCCTACTAATCAATAAAATGGACGGTGGTGAAGATAAAACGAAAATAAAATAAGAAGAGTGGAAATTATAGTAATTAAAGAAATCTGATTTTTTTTTTAAAACTAAATTTGTGTGGAAGTTGATTAATGTGGTGGAAGGAGAGAGAAATGATTTGAGAGGGTAGTAATTGCTACATAGGAAGTGTGAATTAGGGTGGAAATTTGTGTATTTAGGTTAAATCTCAACCATACATCCTCACCCCATCCTATGGCCCAAAATAAGACTTATGTACTTATAGGGGTGCTCTCTCTCTCTCTCTCTCTCTCTCTCTCTCTCTCTCTCTCTCTCTCTCTCTCTCTCTCTCTCTCTCTCTCTCTCTCTCTCTCTCTCTCTCTCTCTCTCTCTCTCTCTCTCTATATATATATATATATATATATATATATATATATATTTCCTTCATTTATCCTACAATTGATTCACCCACCAACCACCCCAACAAATTCACTCAATTAATTTTCTCACCAATTTTTGTTGAAGTTTGTTCACATCCGTATCAACCCTCATTTTGTGTTTTTTCAATACAACTTTCACACCCCATTAATTAATATATCCACCATCATCAATTCAATTTATAAAAAAAATATATATATATATATATATATATATATATATATATATATATATATTTCACTCACCTTCCACAATTAATATAGTTCACTCAACCCCACCCTCCACACATTATTTGTGACATTTAATTTATATAGAATTTGAATTAAAGTTCACTAAATGATACGTAATTTTTTTCGATCTTGTTTTCATGATACAATTAAAAAAAACATATTCCGCAAATCATAATTAACACCATTAAAAGCTAATACTTCGTACAAAATGATGGTCCGACTTTTTCTTACATCCATTAATTTAAAATAAACATTAATAATAAAAGCATAATGATTCACTATATATCAGACATTTATTTTTTTTGTAGACGATCCTTCATTTCTTGATCATTTTGGTTCAAATCTTGTCTTGATAACAATGTGTTAAGCAATGTCATCTCCATCTTCGTTTTTGTTTTTTGAATTCTAAGTCTTTCAATTTCCAAATCGGCATCGATCCTCCTTTGTCGTTGCTTAACTTGTGCTTCAGTTGTGAGTCTATGTTCTTCAAGACGTGAAATATCCTCCGCACTAAACATAGAGCCGGATACATGAGTTTTACCTTTACGTTTCTTTTTTGCTGCCTCCCGTCCTTCGGGTCGAAGGTTTATGTTTTTGTCACCGTTAACACTAGACGGGGTAGAAACGTTAACACTAGACGGACTCAAATCCATCTCCGACCTTGACCTTTTTGACCCCGAACTGCTTATATCCTCGATATCACTAAAGTGTTTTTTTTTGTAAAGACCACTTTTGATGTTTGCTCATAACGTTATTGTAAACATCAAAGTCAACGAAATCGTTACCATCGTTCACATTACGAAATAATTGTTGAGCTAATTCGATGTCGTGGTGATATTTGTGCCGCTTGCCGGTGATCGGTTTAAAACTTGAGTGTAGCAACCAATCCACTTATTAACAAGAAAATTGAGTCGTTTAAAACGACTTTTCATAGCATCTTGACTCCTAATACAAAGTTTATTTTGACTTTGATTTTCTACTCGAGCTTGCTCATACAACTCGAATACCTTATCCCATCTTGTAATAGCTTTTTGGTTTTTGCCTACTATTGAGTCGGTGCTAGCAAAACACCAAGCAGACATAATAGCTTCATCCTCCTTAGAACTCCAATTATGAGTTTCGCTTTTTGAGTTTGATTGAGTTTTTTTTGTAGTAGGCGGTTTTTTGTTTTTTTGGACACAATAACTCGGGGTTTCTTCAACAAATACTTGAGTAGGAAGTTGAGACAATGACACCAAATTTCCGAACACATCAAGATTTTGGAAAGCTTGGTTACTCAAAACTAATTCCGTAAAGTTAGGAATGTAATTTGGAGTACTTTCATTTAAATCGATAATAGTAATTTCTTGAGATGTAGTGTAATTATCATTATTGTAACTTGAAAAATCAAAATTGTTTAAATCCATAACATTTTTTTATATTTTTTATGTTTACATAATGATATGATGTAGTATATATATTAAGAGAAGAAAAATATGAAGGTTAATAAAATAGTTGTAAATAAAGTTCATTATATAGAGTGAAAAAAAAAATTAATTAATTTTTTTATTTGTTGAATTAATAAATGTTGGAAGGTTTGAATTTTATGAGTTCATTTAATGTATACCCAACTAAAGCTAAAAAATAATGACAGAATTATAAAAGAATTAAAGTACAACAAAAATTACAATAATATTGTCAAATTTTTTTAAATTTTTTTATTTTTTACTTTTATTTATTATTGTATTATGTAAAAAAAATATTTAAAAGTTTGGGTAAAATATGTTAAAATTGAGTTCATTTTGTAGACAATTTAAAAATATTGTCATTTCTTTTAATATATTTTTATTTTATTTTATTCGTTATAAAATTTATAGCAATTTAATTGTAAGCGCTTCTTTTATTTGGCATGCTCTTCTTTTAAGATGGTACGTCACTCATCAATGCATTGGCAACATACTTTCTCTTTTCCTCTCTCCTTTTTATATTAGCAAATCATAGCTCTCCACGTAAGAGGTCATCACTTGAGGTCAAGTTAAGTTGTGGAGGTCACAAAATGACCTTCTCATGTAGAGGGTCATGCTAATTGTAGATCTAATTGTCAATTAACTTGACCCAATCCTCCCTTGACCTAGGTCATGACCTTGCATGAGGATGGTCTTAGTGCTTTAACGGCTACATACAATTGGCTCTGCCTGAAAAGCCGATTATGCCATAAAGCTAAGTTACTTTGATCTTGCATCCTAGTATGTATCTAGCCATTAAACCACGATATTACACGAATTATTTTCATTCCTTAAGATAATGGTCTTTAGCTTATCTTTGAAGGTTCATCAATAGACCCATAGCTTTGTTCATCAAATGTTACTAGAATTACCATTGGTGAATAATTGATGTGGCTCTTTTTAAGCAAGTAGCTCCATGGATTGATCTAGTGCATGAAATGTGAAACAATGGTTTTGGCTACTTCCTTGAAACTTTTGTTATTTGCAAGTAAATCCCTTATCCAAATCATTGTAGTTGCTTTTATTCCCTCCGTTTCAATCATCTGTTTACCTTTGTTTAAAATATTTCTCCCACATAATATAAAAAATAAACAAATGATGGAGACGAAAATAGTAGTAACTTTTTCACTTGAAGGTTGGTGCATAATTCAGAAAACGGGACAATCGTGGATTGAGTAGAGGGATTGAATGTTGCGGATTTGCTTATCGGTGTTTTCGTTTACATTTGTTTTTTTGTACTTTCGAGACTCTACTCATCGTAGGACTCTTTGCGCCTTTTTGCTTCCGTAAACGGATAAAAAAAACAACTATCCAGCGCCTAGGAGTCTAGCACAAAGAATAACTAGAATTACCTTTGCTAGTAGTAGTAGGCGATACTTTGACATATATAATTAACATCTCTCCTTGAGTCATGACTCGTGAATGCATAGTTTTTTTTTTTGGTCAAATGTAAATAGTATTAAATCAAAATATCAAAATAATTACATCTAACGGAGCAAAGCACAACTTAGAATAAGGTTCCAAGTCATGCTTTTGTCCTGCAAAGGCAATGTGCCTGCCAATATTCCATCAAATCTAATACATAATTCTTCTTTAATCCTCTTAAACAAAACCTGAGGTCTACTAATGCAACTTTCAAGTCGACCTCGATTTCTTTCCCACCAAATCCAATAAACCGCAGCAGCACAAGCCGTGGAACAAACCTCCCTCTGCACAAACCGCGGAATAAACCTCCCTCTGCACACCCGTAACCTGAATGTGGATACATTGCTGTAAAGTTTCAGCTACCCGTATCCCCATCCAATTCTGAAGCGTAATCCGCTGCTGCGTACTGTAAGAGCACGGAAAAAATAAGTGATCTGACGCCTCAACATCATTCTCACATAAACAACATCTATCACTAGTACTAATGCCCAATCGAGCGAGTTTCTCGCGAGTATTCATTGCATTCCTGAGTGCCAGCCATATCATAAACTGATGTTTAGGGACTGCACCCTTACTCCAAACCAATCTGTTCCAAGCCACCTCAAGAGCCTTCCTACGCATAAGCTCGTAACCTGCAGCAATATAATAGAGTACGTAAAGTCTTCGCCTTGCCAGGTCCCAGATTGGTAATGAATGAACCTTCAACACGTCTTTAACTGCACATATTCTCTTCCAACCCCACGAAACTGACGTACCAGGCTAATAATCATGCCACCTGCGGCCTCTTAAGTAGAAACTATGCACCCAAAGTCGCTCATGTTGGTCATACACCCACGAAACAAGCTTACCAATTGTAGCAACATTCCAATGATGAAGCTGACGCAACCCCAGACCTCCCTCATTCTTAGGGAGACAAACCTTCTCCCAAGCAACAAGAGGCACACGCTGACATACCTCTTGGCCGTTCTACAGGAAATTCCTACACAATCCGTCAATTCGAACAAGCACACATTTATGCAAGATAAAAATAGACTGGACTAAGGTCAGCCTTCCCGCATAAGAGAGTCTTTTGGCTCCCACACTCCGAATTTTACTAGTGATAATCTTGTCAATCAATCGAGCACAATCAATCCTAGTCAATTTGATAGTTTGAATTGGGACACCCAAATACCGGAATGGCATCGTTCCTTAATTACACCCAGTAGCAGCTAAAGCTTCGGCTTTCAGACCAGGAGGCATAGCAGCACAGAATAAGTGGGATTTTCCTATGCTTATAGTTAGACTAGAAGACTTAGCGAATGTCGCAAACGCCCTCATTAAAATGTTAACTGATCTCATCTCACCTTTACAAAACAACAAAAGATCATCCCAAGTATAAGATGACTCAGTTTCAATGTCGCACACTTAGGATGGTACTTGAACCCATAATTTGTGGTTGCATAATTAACGGTACGGTGCGATTCAAGTATTCCATACAGATAGTAAATAAGAGAGGAGAAATTAGATCTCCTTGTTGCAGACCCCTCTTAGCTTGAAAGAATCCAAAATTATCTCCATTCAGGCTCAGCGAGTACTTAACCGTTCTCACACACTCCATGATCATATTCGTAGACTGAGCAGGAAACTTGAGAGCGTCCATCATCTATTCTAAAAACGTCCACTCAACACTATCATACGCCTTCTGAATATCTATTTTCATCACGCATCTAGGGGACACAGCCTTCCTATTGTATAACCGAACCAGATCTTGACAAATTAACACATTTTCAATTATATTCCTCCCCTTGACAAACCCTTCTTTCTGAGGGCTAACAATATCAGGCAACACCAGGCTCAATCTCTTGCTCGATCAACAGTTTAGAAATGCATTTATAGACCACATTACAGCAGACAATAGGTCTAAAATGCAAGACAGACTGAGGTTTATATGTTTTAGGAAATAGAGTCACCGTAGTAGCATTCAATTGCTTCACCGTAGTCTAATGCATAGGTCTACTTCTGATGATTCTGAATGACATCTTTTGTGATGGTGTCTTTTGTGCACAATATATGTTGATCAGACTATAAATAAAGTACGTTTTACTTTTCAGAATGACACTGATTAAATGAAACTATACCAGACGTGTATTACAATTTACAACCTTCAAATTCAACTTATTGAGGTTACCACAGTCCACAGGATGCGGGAACTAGTCTAAATGAAATCATAAAAGGTCATAGGTAGAGAATTAGGGATGAATAAAGGGATAGTAATATTTTGGATCATTATATGGATTTGATCTATCATCTATGCGTAAAAAGTAAAAACCGACCTCTTTGTCGAGATTTAGATCCTACTCTTAGAGTTTTTTATTCTTTAATATATTACTCCCTCTGTGCCTGTATGTTCGTCCACTTTGTTTTAATATATGAGTGAAGTATTATATTGAAAGTGGACAGACATATAAAATTGATACCAAATCCAACCTAGTTCAAAGCGGCCAAATAACCAATTGAGTAAAAAATGTGGCTCAAAGGTGACGGATTGTTAAAAAAAAGTATCGCCGGCGCCAAATAGGTAAAAAAAAATGGCACCCAAGAGACGAATTGGTAAGAAAATGTCGCCGGTACCAAATAGGTAAAAAAAGTGGTACCGAAGTGACGAATTGGTAAAAAAAATATAATCGTGTTACGGATTAAAAAAAAATTAACCGATGCTCGGTGCCAAATTGTTACGGATTATAAAAATAATCGGTGCGACACTATTTAGAAATTAATGTTCGTAAAATAAATTACCTAGCGTTTTAGGTGGGTTTTTATACGACAAAGCTCATGTAATTAGAGTTCTATACATTAAAATATGGAGTAGACGAAATTTGTTTTTTGTTTTTTTTTTCACTGTACGGATTGTTTTTGATTAGAAGGTTTTAGATCCGTTAAATTGGTCGGGTTACAATACGGGTCGAGTCGGATTTCGATCCTAGATTAATGAGTCTTTTCCGGTTAGGGTCAAATGGCTCGTGGATTGAGTTTCGACAGGTCTAGATTTTTTACAACCGTATCGTAAGAACCGTAAACACGGATCTATGTGACAATATTGGTTTGAAAAAAAATATCTAAACCGACCCAAAACGATAGGTAACTTATTTTACGAACATTAATTTCTAAATAGTGTCGCATCGATTAATTTTTTTTACTCCGTAACAATTTGGCACAGATGCGTTTTTTTTTACCAATTTCTTGCATCGGTTAATTTTTTTTAATCCGTAACACGATTATTATTTTTTTACGAATTTGTCACTTTGGTACCACTTTTTTTACCTATTTGGCACTGGCGAAATTTTTTTACCAATTCATCACTTGGGTGCCACTTTTTTATCTATTTGGCGCTGGCGATACTTTTTTTACCAATTCGACACCTTTGAGCTTTTTTTTACTCATTTGGTTATTTAGCTAGTTCAAAGCCTCTCTCAAATTCCTAGTACATGCCAACAAGGGTTGTCATTTCAATTCCGTTACTTATAATTTGTTTTTTTTTTCGCATAGTCTTGTTAGAGTATATTCATTTGTTTCTTTTTTTTCGTATTTGAAAAATTACATTTTTTCTAATGAAAAGTTTTCAAAATTAAAATTAGTGACCTTGATCCGTCTCCACTCGCCCGAATTAAAATTCCAAATCCAAGGGTACCCAAACACAATTTTTGATTTGGATTTGGAATTGAATTCTAGAAACTCAAATAGAAGAATTGAATTCATGATATTCAAATCAATTTCGATTATTCAAACGCAACCTTATGATAATTTTCAATATGCTCAATAATCTATAAGAAAATGTAGTCATGTTTAATTCTTCTTTCAGGGTACATTAAGAATAACAAATTTTATAATTTTATTAATGCAAAATGAAAGATATTGATGGGATAAGATACGTCTCAGCAATTGTGAAAATGCAAATTGTGCACTTCGGGTTTGAATAAAAGGGTAAAAGTTAATTGAAAAAATGTTACTCCCTCTACTCCCGTCTTTTCACAACATTTCTTCACTTCTTTTTTTTGCGTTTTTTTCTATGATTTTTTTTCTTTTTTGATACAAAATACTAATACATTGCTAATATTAGTACTCCATCCGTCACTTTCATTTATTTATCTTTGATTAAAATATTCTCAAAATGAATATAAAATGCAAACAACTGAATAAAATGGAGGAAGTAATATCTTTTATACTGACTCAACTTCAACCACATATTCACATTTCCTAAAATTTTGTGCACAAAGCAAAAAGATCATAATGAAAAGGAAGAAATATAACTTTCTCGTAAAATACTACTCCTATATAGTTTCTCTCTTTAACTATTTCCATTAAAACTTACTCTATTTAATTTCCTTATCAATATCAAAAATTTATGAGACTTAGTTTTGATATTTCTAATCTTTAACTTTAATATAATACGGAGTATTCAAACTTTTTCAAAATAATGGGTTGAACAACTTTAAAAATCGAAAATAATATTTCAACATAAAAATAGTCACATTATCTATTATTACAAGGATACATAATATATAATAACCATGTCCGTGATTTGGATATGGATATGAGAATTTTAGATCCGAGGATCTAGATCTATCGTATAAGATAAGGATCTAGATCGTGTCCTTTGTCATCCCTATCATTAGGAATACCTTTCCATCACAATGAGGTGCATTCTTACTAATAAAATGGTAACTTGGCTAAAAATTCATTTACCCTAAGAAGCTTACAACAAACTTGAGGGACATTGAGTAGTTGCCTCCATTGAATACTAATGAACAAAATAAATTAGAGAACAAATTATAAATGATGCACCAAATCAAAGCATGAAGATTAATGAAGGATGAGGTTCTGGATGAAAAAACAACTTTACTTTGTTGTATATGAATGAATGAATGTAATTTTACAACGTGAGACGCGAGTACATATACATATACTTAGCCTTAGGATTTTCCATTTCCTTGTATAACCAACTCCAAATCATCAAGTTAACATCTACGAGTAATATATAGAGTATAAAACATGTTTTCACGAAAACTGCTCCTATTGTAACAGTATCAAACTGCAGAGTCACCCAAAGTACACACAAGATTATGACTACCTGGTACAGATAACAGTAGTTGGGGCTTATAACCACGACAGGTTTCACATCCCGTATAAAAAACCGTCCTTGTGGTTCTCTTTATCCTAGAAACCTTCTTAACGATATTAAAAAAATACAAGGATACTGAGTACATACCTAAGTGTATTCGATGAAGAGTGACTCAAAAATCAGAAGCTTCTTTATCATCTCCAGTACGTTTTCCAGACTGAGTCATGATCACATGTGGGACTCACGACTCACGATTAAGTCGCCTCTTAACACCCTGTGTGCATAGCTTCCCTTCATCAGTATGGTTCACCAAAAGAGCAGAAAAAAAACATGTTTTCCCCTAAGACACAGGCACAGCACAACAGTGAAGTAAAATAAGAACACAAAAGTTGTTATTCGGACCTGTGGAACAAATGAGGGCTCACCCCATTCGGCTAGATGTAGTTTGGTTTTCGGGCCTAAGCGATTTCAAAGGATGATTCATATAAACAGACTCCGTCCAAATTATTTTAGGACTAAGGCATTGTTAAAGAATCCACGTTTGTGTTGAGCAGTTCATCATACTTCCATTCATTAAATTCCAATAGTTGCGTTGTTTACGTTTGGTAAATAAAAAACATTCTGAATTACTAATGGAAAACATGTTAAAAATATGCAAAACAAGGCACAGACTGTAGTAACAAAAACCGTGCCTCTCACGAGAAGACGTATCATCAATGTGCACCACTTCACATAGTTGTCCCCTGCAAACCGAGGCTGGAAATTAGCGTTTTCAAAATTAAACATCCTCTAATAGGCGCAAGTGTGTTTCTGTTACCGTTTCTGTTTTCGCATACACCCTCCTCTGAGACTATTAACTTACGGTTCAGATGGACATACTGCTACTTTTCTAAGGCTTTCAATACTTACTGGACTACTGGTCCATGAAAACATGAGTGTCCTCTGGACTTATTTAAATCCAAGGAAAATTAGCAGTTAGATAGGATAGTCCTGCAAATACTTGATTATGTTTCTAATTATGATCACAAGCATCGAAATATTTATATTTATATGGCCTCTAATTTACACGGTGGAAAGATGTCTGCAAAGTTATCTCTCTAGTAATTGCCACTAACGGTCCTCGAGTCTTCAACTATTTCTCTCAGACATCGGACATGAATACATAAACAATATTGTAGATAATATATACTCGTACTCCCTTTGAATAAGAGCTATTCCTTGTCGTCGGCGTTTCAGCTGGATCGTCGGCGCTTTATAACGTGAATTGACGCATTTGCCCCTTCTTTAACTTAACTCATTAACATTAATAATTACATTTAGAATTATTTTACTAATTATACTAACATTACTAATTACTCGATAATGTGACGGTTTTTTGTTTTTTCTAAAACCGTCCTCTCCGCAACTTTTTGTCCTATTATAATTAGTAAGTTATGGTCCCTCCACCACCCCACACTTCATTACTCCCTTCATTACTCTATTCTTTACTAATTATAATCTCTCTCTACAAACTTAAAAAAATAACATAATGGGTGGAGCCCAAGTGTTTACGTATTTTTCGATCTAAAAGTAATGGGGACCGGGCAACCGTATTTGCATTTCGGGGTTAGTTTTCTTGCAATTTCTTAAAAAATATTGTTTAATATTTACTTATTTTCGATCATCTAGTATAGTTTTCTCGCCATTTTTTTCGATCTAAAATTGTGTTTACTTAAAGAATTATAACTATCGCATTAGGTTCGATCATCTAGTACAACTTTTTAATTTATCTAGTACAACTTTTTAATTTGACGTAGAAAAAGACGAAATAAATATTAAAACTTGACAAATTCACGTTTCACGGATTGGTAAAACGTGACAACTTCACGTTTTACCGATCGGTAAAACGTGAATTTGTCACGTTTCACGGATCGGTAAAACGTGACAAACTCACGTTTTACCGATCGGTAAAACGTGAATTTGTCACGTTTTACCGATCCGTAAAACGTGAATTTGTCACGTTTTACCGATCGGTAAAACGTCCTGTACCTACGTTTTGACGTTCAGTAAGACGTGCCTTTTTAACTTTTTGTCCTATTTTTTGGTTTTATTTATTTATTTATGTTTTGTGGAAATGTTTTTGTCACATTTTACCAAACGTGAATTTATTTATTTATTTATTTATTTTAAGTTTCATTATAAGTTACGGTGTAAAAGGGTCGTTTATGTTTTTGATTTAGGAATTTTTGTAGCTAATGTTTACTAAAATATTGTTTGTGTAGGTGTACCCGGAGGATTTCGGTGGGGACGGCATTGACTACCGTTGCTGCTTCATATTTGCGCCCCCCTTCGGTAGCTCGGACGAAGCTTTTAATTACGCTAACGAAATAGCGTCAGCCATCGGAATTAACCTGGTCAAAGCCAGGAACCAGCGTAAAAGTCGAAGAGATGAGCTTTCAGATCTTGGCGCTAATTACTTTAAGTGTGATCGATACGGTAATCCGAAGACAGGTACAAGGGAATCTAAGAAGATTGGTTGCAGATTTTGGGTGAAAGCCTGTCAAACCCTTGATCGGAAAAGATGGATTCTTACCGTGGGTCCAACTTGCGTACATAATCACAAGTTACTTGAGTACGCTGACGGTCATTGTCGTCGAGCAGCTCTGACTGATGTTGAGAAGACTTTCGTTATTACGTCTCTGAAGGCGCATGTTCAACCGGCTAAAGTTCTGGAGGGCCTTCATAACATGAACCCAGGTAAACCTCGACCTTCGATAAACACGATATACAATATTGGGGCTAAATTGAGGGCTACGTCAAGAGAAGGGAGGAACGCAGTTGAGCAGATGCTTGTTCTGGCGCGTAGGGAGCAGTACGTCCACTTTTTCTTTGAGAATGAGATTACGTTGGAGGTGGAGCGTATATTCATGGCGCATCCCGAGTCTGTTAAAATGTACCGGACTTACCATCAAGTCGTGCTCATGGATGCAACGTACAAAACAAACACCTACGATATGAAGCTCGTGGAGATGGTTGGGATTACACCTGTTCGAAAATCTTTCGTCATCGCCTATGCCCTCCTCCGATATGAAGACAACCCTTCGTATATATGGTTGTTGCGTAAGTTACGGATGCTCACTGGTGATAAGGTGCCGAATGTCATTCTGACCGATCGAGAAATGGGGTCGGTGGAGGCCATTCCTCTTGTATTTCCAACTCCATATACCCAGAATTTTCTATGTACTTGGCATATTTCTAACTGTGTTGAAATTCGTGCCCATAAAGTGTGGAAGCGCAAATCTGCTGTCGAGAACTTCATGAAATATGGTTGGGGACGAGTATTGTATGCCAATACCGTCCCAGATGTGGTCGCAGCTTGGGATGACTTCAGACAAAGGTACGAGCGGACTGGAATCCCGGTTTACATAACTGATACTTGGTTGAAGAAATATGATCGAAACTTTCTTCATGCATACACCAATCAAGTTCTCCATTTTGGGAACACGACAACCTCCATTGTCGAGTCCGCACATGCAGCACTTAAGAAAGCTCTTGGTACGTCAACCGCCACATTGGATCGCTTGTTTGAAAGAATAGACAAACAGATCGGTCGTCAGCATTCAGCGATACGAGTGAAGTTGGAGAAGTCACGCTCTAAAAGAGTCGTACACCTGCCACCGGTTCTCGAAAAATTGAATCTTCGTGTTAGTCGTAAGGCGTTGAAGATGCTCGAGGCAGAATTGGTTCGAATGTACAAGTTGGGTGACCGTGTGTACGACGATTGTGTTTGTGTTCTTAGGACAACTTGTGGGTTGCCGTGTGCGTGTACGATGCACAGAATACTGGCTCAGGGACGTCGTGTGAAGTTGGATGATGTTCACGTGTATTGGAGAACTCTTGTGTACACTGGGGACGAAGCTTTGCCATCCAGTGATGTTCTCACCTTAGACGGGCTTATTGACGAGATTCGAAAAAGCGATCCATGCATGTGAGATCATTACATCGACGTTTTGAATTCGGCGTTACATCCTGAGGAGTCAGGGTTAGTCGACCCTTCACCAAATCCTAAGCCGAGAAAGTCATCAGGTACGGGTAGGTTACTGAGCGGAGTAGAGCATGCTAGAAAGAAGACTGCTAGGACTGATAAGTCTTCCACTCCGTTGGGGTCGCAGTCGACAAACACAACAGGTCCGTCGTGCAAGCTAACACTGAGTCCAGTGATGGATCATGGGCCTCTGCCCCAAACGGTCCCCTGGAGCTGAACTACACTACAGGCACGTTTCCGTTCTATGAGTCCCTAGTCGGTTTCATGTACCCTTTTTTGATTGCCTGGTATAATGTTATTGGGGACGGACGCTGCGGATTTCGTGTTTTCTCTCATGCTGCTACGGGTGATGAGTCAAGTTTCATAAAACAGAGGATGGTATTATTCGGTGAGATCAAGGATCCTTTATACTTGAACGTGTACGCGGTGTCATTGGATGGAGGCGTAGAGGCGGCAATGTGGCGTATAGGCACAATGAGCCCAGATCCGGTACCGTCAACGCACTGGCTCCACGACGTTGACCTGTTTGGTTTCGCAACACACCACAATTGGGTCATTTGTCGCTTGTCGTCGACAATGGAGTCCGCTACATACTACCCTTTGAGGGCCATGCCGGGTAACCATGCACCTTTTGGAGTGTTTTGGATAATGAACACAGGTGCACATTGGTTGAGGCTACGCATGACAGAAGACTGCCCAATGCCGAGAAAACATCCTCTTTGGAAAGGTAATCTTGATCGATCGACAGCACATTATCGTGGCCTGTTCCGTGCGCGTCACAAATTGTGGAAGGCCATGTGGGCAGATTACTTCCCAACTCCCCCGAGTATGGGTTACCCTGGAGCCAAAGACAACCCAATTGTGACTTAGCTAAGCACAGTACTGTACTAAAGTTTGCTTGCTACTTGTTCTTATGTGTAAACTTTCGTACTGCTAGTTGTTATGAGACACCAAAAAAGTATGATGCAGCTGATTACAAATCCAACATTAAAAAAACGAACAACATACTAAAGAAAATTCAAGTTCAAAGTTTCTTGCAAAAAAAAACCAACATAAAAAGGGAACGAAATACGAAAATGAAAATACCGGAGCAAGTCCAACATAGAAGTTACAAACCAAATACTAAATAATCCATGACGCAACGAAATACTAAATAATCCACGGTGACAATCAAATCAAGGACGGCCGCGCTTCCCCTCACGTTTCGAAGTACGTGGTGGGGGGGAGGCGGAAGCAACGGTCTGTATGACTGGTACAGCTGGTCCACGAATGCCAGTCGGGCCTCCGGATCGTCAGCGAAGTGATCGAGTTCTGCAAATCGTCGCATCAACGAGGCCGCCGCCTGAAACACAGTACATAACAACTATATATAAATGTTGGACAACATCATATATACAATTAAACATACGTAAATGAATGAGTAAATACTTTACTAATTCTTACCGCTTGTGATCCCCCGGTCATCATCACCTGCTCCTCCTCCTCGTTTTCGTCTGGAGGTATAATCCGGGGATGAGAAACTCTCAGGTACCATTCCATGTAATCCGAAACCATCTCCCCCGGGTATTCACATTCATTGGAAATTGCTTTAGGAATTATGCGATGCGCCCGAATGTTAGTCCAAGGCTGATCCTCATACCGGCCACCGTACCTAACCTTGTACCCCCTTCCTCCGTGCGCTGGCCGATACTCCTCATCAAGTGCAGGCATAGCAGAAGGAATGATCTGCATGCATCCTAACTGTCGAAGCACCCGATCAGCCTGGTATGGCTCAACTATGTCCATGAAGCGCAACGTTCCCATGAAGGTGGTGGTAGCATGAAACTGCTGCGGTCGATGACCAAATGGCTCCCACATCACACGATCAGCTGTCATATGATCTAGAATCGCACGATATTCCTTCACTTTGCGGTCCTGCTGCAGAGGACGACCAATACTAGTCTAGGCCATCGCGCGTGGAGTCGTCGGTGAAACAACTCGTGGACTGCCCGGTCGAAAATCTGGAAAGTACTCCCAAATCCAAACCTGTAGCAGAGTCAGACAACCAGCAATATCGGAGCAGTCCGCCCGCGAGGACATCCCCAACTGCCTATATAAGTAGGCTAACGTACCCGCTCCCCATGCATAACCACGAATGGCCGAAATCTCGTTCGTTAACGGAAACACGGCTGGACGAATCCGATCACTGGACTTATCGACAAACAAAAAGTCCCCAAGCAACGATATAAAATACCTCTGCACCTTCTGCGCAATGGTCCCAGTCCGCATTAATGAGTGCACAGCTGTCGAGAGTACAGCACCATTCCTGTAAATAGGTGTTGTCGATCCAGGCATACAACTCCTCATCTGCTCGTCAGTCCGCCCGAAGAAGTTCATCACAGCGGCCCACGAATCAACAAGATCACCTACGTCATTACGGACCACACACGCCTGACCCTGGATAGGCAACCCCAAAATCCGAGCGACATCGTGCAACATAATCGTCATCTCTCCAAACGGCATGTGAAATGTGTTCGTGTCAGGCTGCCACCTCTCCACAAACGCTGTAATAAGCGGAACGTCTAAACGTTCGAGAACACGGGACCGTAGCTGCATCAACCCACTCTCCTGAAGGGCGGCGAACGTCTCCGTGTGATTATCAAATTCAGCCAACACTCTCAAATGTCGAGGACGATCATACTTCTTAATCATGACCGATGGCACCTCCGGCTCAGACCACAAGCGGCGTGCAATGTGACCCCTGAAGCTCGGAATGACCGATGGATCAATAGGCCCACCGGGGCTAGGCCCCACAAGGCGCCAAGTCGTGTCCTTCTCTGATCTACGGTCAGCAGTAGAGCTGGACGAACCAACGGTTCCCACAAACCGACCAGCAGGCCCCCTCTTATACATAATGCCCTTCTGAACTGGACTGTCCTCCTCTAAGGGCTGGTCGTCCTCAACGGGAGTGTCTTCCGGAATGTCGTACTCTCGGGCGTGGTCGTCGAAGTACAAGTTAAGGTCGTGAGAGTGGGTGGACCGAGATTCTTCGGGAACGCCCCCCGACACGGTCGTCCCCTGTGAAGACGGAGCATGACGATGGATAATTCGGATCCGAGAGCGTACGTCCGATGTACTCCTACTCTCTGCTACAGGAACGACTGGTTCCCCAACCGACGCCTCCGACGGTCCCATGGCAGATTGACCCCTCTCCCTACGCTTAGAAGCCGTCACCACCCTACCAGTAACCCGGTCACCCTCAACCTTACTCTTACCTTTATCCGCCGTCTGTTTAAAATAAAATTATATATATACAGAAATTATTACACACTTATTACCCTAACAGATTGGATAACAAAAAAACATAAAACGATACATTGACGATTAATATTTCAAAATAATATTTACGACGTCCATGCTTTCATTGAGATATGGCTACAAACAAATTATCGATGAAAATTTCATACGTCACCTTCACATCAAACTAAGTTTAAATTGTCCTATAAACTTAATCTATTTATATGTAGTCCAATACTAAAATAACGTGACATTATAAAAATTAATAAGATGTTTTATACTTAAATCAAACATATTCCATAAAATATGGAATATTACGAGTAAATAAGAAAAAACGTAAAAAAGTAAGTAATTCTATTTCCGAATTTTTTGGATTACTCCGACAAATTCTACCTACAATCCGTAAACTAATCTCTAATCATGCCGCAAACAACACATCGAACTAACATAGCGAGCATCCAAATCAATTAATGAAATTAATCGACCTACAAACTAATTACAAAATTATAAATCCACCTAATCAATTAATCACAAAAACCTTACTTCATTGGCATTATAAAAATTAATTACGTGTTTTCTTTAATATAATAATTATTAACGTGACATTATAAAAATTATTAACGTGACATTATAAAAATTAATAACGTGTTTTATACTTAAATCAAACGTATTCTCTAAAATAGGAAATACTACGAGCACATTAAAAAAATGCCAAAACGTGAAAAACTCACGTTTTACCGATCGGTAAAACGTGAGAAACTCACGTTTTACCGATCGGTAAAACGTGGCATTTTCACGTTTTACCGATCGGTAAAACGTGAAAATGCCACGTTTTGCCGACGGTTCACGCATATTATTTCCGAGATTTTTGGATTTTTTAATCAATTACGAGATATAAATCGACTTAAACAATTACAAACTAATTGCATCAATTAATCGACTTAATCAATTATAAACAAACTAATTACACGAGTACGACATAAACAAACTAATTACAAAATTATAAATCGACTTAATCAATTACTAGATATAAAAACAAAAACCTTACTTGATTGGACTAGTTCAGCCGATTCCTTGAAAAGCGGTTTTGAGAAGCGATTTTAGAAACAAAATAGTTTTTTTTAAGGTGTTTTAGGAGGAGATGAGAAAGAAGTGAAAATGAATTATGAAGTATGAGAAGGGTTTAAATAGAAAATTTTAAAAAAGATTCCCTCGATTTATGGGACAAATTTAAACTCTAAAACATGAAATTAGACTAAAATAAATAACCAATCAATTATATTATTCTTTATTACAAAAATATTTTCGAGGTCTATGGGGAAACGTGTCACATAAACCGTTCAATTTACGTGTCAAATTAATACTCCGAAACGTAAGATTAGATTTACAAACCAAACCAATTAATTATATTAAGAATTATTATACAAGGGCAATAAGGTAAATTCACGTATTAAAGCGCCGACGATCCAGCTGAAACGCCGACGACCCAAATGAGGAGCTCTTTGAATCTCTCGAAGTTCCCACCTTTTAGAATATGTGTGTGGAGTATAATTTTCGTAGAGGTGAAATCTTTCCGAGATTCACAGGGACTAGTTAACACACTGTTTCAAGATAGTAATCCATTATGTATAACACTATGAAGAAGATCAGAAACACAGCATCATTAACAGTCAGACTAAACAAGTTGTTAAACAAGTGAGGTATCTAGTTCCCTCTAGGGTTTTTTCCTTGGGAGGGTGTTCCCCTAGCTTTTCCTAGGGATCCGCCCCTGTCATTGTCAGGAGCTTTTATCTTTCTTCTTCCTTTCTTTTTTCAGTCTGCTTACATTCTACTTTGTCAGGTATTCTTTGTTCCTTCGTCTCCTCTCGCTTCGTTTCGTTTTGGCGTCTTTTCGCTAGGGCTTGCTTTTGGCCACGGCTAGGGCTCGAGTATGAACCGTGACCATCTGGATTTGAACGTTATGGGGGAGGGGGACACGGCCTACGGGGCCGAGGACGATCCGGAGGCTACCATCGACTGGGTAGTGAATAATGATGAGGAGGATGTGGTCCAGAAGGGTTTGTGTGTGGTAGGCCGGCTTTGGACGGAACGGCACATAAACCTTAGGGCACTCATTGATACCATGATCATGTCTTGGAAATCGAAAGGACAGGTGGTGGGTGAGGTTATTGATCGGAAAGCGAAACTCGTGACTTTCAAATTCGATAATCTGAGTGACAAGGAGCGTGTTCTCGCGGAGCAGCCTTGGCACTTTGAGAGACATCCAATGCTTTTGGCCGATCTCCCTGTTGACGCTGTCCCAACTACGGTACCACTATTCTTCTCCCCGATGTGGGTTCGGGTCTATGACCTACCCACTCTTGGCCGTCTCAATGAGGAAAATGCGGCTAACATTGGCAACAAACTGGGCTCTTTTGTGTCAGTGGATAACTCGGTTAACCCGGAAATTAATAAGTCGATGCGGCTAAAGGTTATTTTTGATATTCGCAAACCCCTTATCGATGCTCTTAATCTGAGAATGAAGGGAGGTCGTCAGTGGCGAATCAGAATTTGCTATGAGAGTCTCCCTTTGTTCTGTTATGTTTGTGGGCGCTTAGGTCATGGCGAAAAGGATTGTGGAGAGCGGGAAGGTCCGATAGGGGAAGGAAGACGCTTTGGTGATTGGCTAAAAGCCTCTCCTTGGCGGGTAGTACAAAGAGGGGATGACAGGAGGGATAAGCCTAGTGACTCATGTGCTCGAAAGCTCTTCGAGGATGAAGAAGAGAAACGTAAGGAATCGGTTATGTTAGCTCAGATGGTGGACATGCTACGGGGAGTTACTCTCAACAACTCAAAACTGGGTTTGGAGACCTTTGAAAGCGGTGAGGATGATACTTCTAGTTTTTCTTCACCTCATGCTCAGTTAGGGGGTACACGAGAGGGAAGTGAGTTGGCTGGAGGGGGGGTGACTCGTATGGAGGGCACGCACAATGGACCGATCCAACGGCGAAAGTTCCTGAAGGTGACTCGTAACAAGAATACCAGTGTGACGAGGGATGAGGTTAATAACGAGACGGTGATACCTGTGGGGTCAAAACGTAAAACCACCAACAAGGCCCCTATTGGTGGGTTGGAGGAGGGGCAGGGTACTAATAACAAGAGGAGCCGAGGTGAGACAGAACCAGCAGGAATGCATATTCAAGTAGCGGTGACTGGCGAAGACCAGCACCGCGAACAACAATGAAAATATTAAGCTGGAACTGTCAGGGGTTGGGCAACCCCCTGACGGTTGGCTCCCTCACCGAGCATTGCTGGAGGGAGTGCCCAAACATCGTCTTCGTAATGGAGACGATGATGAGTGGGAGCGATCTCACTACGATACTGGGTAAGTGTGGGTTTAGGGATGGCATTTGTGTTAATAGTCGAGGTCGATCGGGTGGGCTTGGGTTGTGGTGGAGAGACATTGACGCGGTCCTGGTCTCCTACGATTTCAACCACGTGGTGATCGAGGTTAGGGATGATCAGGGGATTGCACAATGGAGGGCAGCGGGGATCTATGGCTGGCCCGAACTCGGTAATAAGCATAGGACTTGGGATATGATCCGGAATATTCGCCGAGCATCACCGGTCCCACTTATTTTCTTTGGTGATTTTAACGAGATTTTGAGCCAGGACGAGAAAGAAGGTGGTCGGTTTCGGAGTGACCGTAGTATGGGTGCGTTTAGAGATGTCATGGATGAATGTACTCTTCAGGATTTGGGCTTTGTTGGTAGTAAATTTACCTGGCAGAGGGGGCGTTACATCCAACATTTTGTCAGGGAGAGGCTCGATAGGGCCATCGCCATGCGAGAATGGAGGGAGCTTTACCCAAACACGGAGGTCGTTCATCTTCCTATTTTTGCCTCTGACCACGCGCCCCTTGTTATTAAGCAGAAAGAGCGACCACAGGTGTTTTCTCGCAGAAGACCTTTCCGTTTTGAACCAATGTGGCTCTCGGAACCGCAATGTGGAGAAGTGGTGCAAGAGGTTTGGGAATCTGCTAGCGGGATGGGTATTTTGGACCAGATCAGTCGATGCTCTTCTCGGTTGAGCTCGTGGGCGAGAGGAAAATTTGGTGACGTGAATAGGAGACTCAAAAAGGAGGAGGAGGAACTGGGATATTGGCAGAGAAAACCCGCATCTGCGGATATGTTACAGCACTGTCAGCGGCTTGCCATTGAGACGTCCCAACTACGTCAACAGGTCGAGACTTTTTGGTACACTAGAGCAAAAGCCAATGAACTCCGCGATGGGGATAAGAACACAGCCTACTTCCACCATAAAGCGAAGCAAAGGAGACGGAGGAATGCTATTACCGGAATTGAGGATGCGGTCGGGGTGTGGCAAACTGAGGAGGCGGACATTCAACGTGTTGTTGCGGATTATTTTTCGGGTCTCTTTGCTGCTGATGACCTGGAAAATATGAACGAGGCTATTGAGTGTGTTCCTTCCCCTGTGACAGCTGTAATGAATTCTGAGCTTGAAAAACAGGTGTCGGAGGAGGAGATACGTAACGCACTGTTCCAGATGCATCCCAATAAAGCCCCCGGAATGGATGGTATGAGTGCCCTATTTTTTCAAAAATATTGGGATATTGTGGGACGGGATGTCTGTAACTTTGTTCGCAGCTGGTGGAACGGGAATGTCGACCTGAGCGAGGTCAACAAGACCGTGGTTGTGTTGATTCCGAAGTGTGGGTCACCCCGGAAAATGTCCGAATTCAGACCAATCAGTCTTTGCAACGTCATCTATAAGGTGATATCTAAAATGCTCGCAAACAGACTCAAGCCCTATCTTGACGGTATCATTTCTGAGAACCAAAGCGCCTTCATCCAAGGGCGGTTGATTACCGATAATGCTCTCATCGCTTTCGAGACGTTCCATGCTATGAAACGAGGTGGGGAAGGAAAGGATGGGACGGTCGCTCTCAAATTGGATATGAGTAAAGCATATGACAGAATCGAATGGAAATTCCTTGAGGCGGTTATGAGTCGATTAGGCTTTTCGGACGGGTGGTGTAGACGAATCATGGGCTGCGTGACGTCGGTGACGCATGCTTTCAGAGTCAATGGGACGATTATGGGCTCGGTGACACCTACACGGGGTTTAAGACAAGGCGACCCGATATCTCCGTATCTCTTTCTTTTATGTGCTGATGTTTTCTCTCATTTATTACGACGAGCAGCATTGGAGCGAAATATTCATGGGGCTCGGGTGTGTCGTGGGGCCCCTCGTATTTCTCATTTATTTTTCGCAGACGACTGTGTTCTTTTTGCTAGTGCTAATTTAAGGGAGTGCTCGATGTTGGCTAAAATTATTAGCGTGTTTGAACGAGCCTCGGGGCAGAAAATTAATTATTCGAAGTCAGAAATCGTCTTTAGCAGAAACGTTACAGAAGATCAGCGGATCCTAATAAAAAACTTATTCGAAGTCCGTGAGGTGCAGAAATATGAGAAATACTTGGGTTTGCCCACCATTATCGGAAGGTCTAAGAAAGCGATCTTTTCGAGCATCAAAGAGCGCATTTGGAAGAAACTCCAGGGATGGAAGGAGCGACTATTGTCTAAACCCGGTAAGGAGGTCGTTATAAAAGCCTTGGCCCAAGCTATCCCAACGTACATGATGAGCCTGTTCGCTTTTCCGGAAGGCTTAATACAGGAAATCCATGGTATCATTGCCAAATTTTGGTGGGGGTCAACTGAGGCAAAACGGAAAATTCATTGGTGGTCTTGGGATAAGATGTGTCGACCCAAAAGGGAAGGAGGGATGGGATTCCGCAATTTGGGAGTGTTCAATCAAGCCCTTCTCGCTAAACAAGCGTGGAGGCTCCTCACCATTCCGGGCTCGTTGGTGGGTCAGGTATTCCGAGCTAGATATTTTAAAAATGGTTCAATCCTGGATGCACGGAGGGGGTATGATCCTAGCTTTGTTTGGCGTAGTATATGGAATGCAAAGTCGATTCTTTTGGATGGGTTACGTTGGAGGGTTGGGGATGGGCGGACAATTGGTGTGTGGGATAGTGATTGGATTCCGAGACAAGGAGTATTTCGTGCTCTCCACCCGAATTTGGACACTGGCCCTAGCATGACAGTCTCGGAGCTTATCGATACCACTGGAGTCTGCTGGCGTGCTCCCCTCGTGAATGCTATTTTTTGTCAGGAGGATGCTAGGGCGATCCTTAGGATTCCTTTGAGTCGACGTTTCCCTGCAGATACGGTGTACTGGTGGCCAAGCAAGGACGGAGAATTTACAGTTCGATCGGCCTATTGGTTAGGATCGAAGTCAGCTGCCCAGAATAACCTAAGTGTCGAGGACACAGAAACCGAGGGTGCTTGGCAGGTCATTTGGGGCCTAAAAACGATGCCAAAAATATCTCACTTCCTTTGGAGAGCATGCTCCAATACTCTGGGGGTGCGGACTAATTTGGCGAAGCGACATTGTATACCGGACCCCCTATGTGGCCTCTGTAATGTGGAAGCGGAATCGGTTTTTCATGCCCTCTTTGAATGCTATTGGGTCAAATCAATCTGGGACACAAGTGAATTTCGAGACCTGCTAGCTGCTGCTCTGTCTTCTTCGCTCACCAGACGCCTGATCTGGCTTCTGGCCGAGGTCCAAGGTGAGGCTCGAAGTCGATTATTAGCTATGTTGTGGGCAGTTTGGTATATACGGAACCTTCGTTGCTTTGAGACCAACCCACCCATTCCTGGTGTTATTATAAATAGCATGTTGGTGATGGTTGAGGAATATAACAGATATGTGACGGAACGAAGGACTTCCTTGGTTGCTAACCATACTATCTGCTCCACAAGCTGGAGTCGTCCAAGTACGGGGTTCGTGAAGATTAATACCGATGCTGCGGTGTATGCAAATGGCGAGGTTGGCTTGGGTGTTGTAGGTCGTGACTGTCAGGGGCAAGTGGTTCTTCTTGCAAGCAAAAGGTGTGCGACTGGATGGGATCCTTTATTTGCAGAGGCAAAAGCCTTGGAGTGGGGAGTTGAATGGGCTAAACACCTTCAGTTTGACAGGGTGGTGTGCGAGACTGATTCTCGGATCGTGGTGGATGCTATTAAGCGTGGTCGAGGGTCGAGAGAAACGCTTGGCTTATTGATCGATGATATTTTGTGTTTTTGTCCTTCTTTTACACAATGTTTTTGGTCCCATGTTAAACGCGAGGGTAACACGGTTGCACATCATGCTGCCCGATTATGCCCGAGAAGTGGGGAGGAGTCTGTATATGTTTCTTCTTTTCCGGATGCAATCCTTGCATTGGCGGAAATTGACTTAATATAATTACTCCCACTTTTCACCCAAAAAAAAAAAAAAAAAAAAAAAAAAAACAGTCAGACTACAAAACACAGCTCGCACGTCTTCCAGTAAATAACCAACAAGGCAACAACACCGGCAGCTATGTATTACGACAGCAACTGATTAAGATCCTCTTTAGTTTCTTTTAATAGAGCTTGTAGAGTTTACTATAGATGTTATTAGCTGAATAAAACGGAATGAACTTTATGAACGTACGAAAAACTGCACCTTACGTTATACAGTGAATAAAATCTACACGGAAAGTACTTTACCCAACGAACGTAGCTATCATCTCAATCAACACTGCTTACACCGGGCATCCCCAAGCTTTATAAAACAAAGGGTAAATGAGAGGAAGCCAACTGAAGAATTGCCTGATGATAACATAATGAAGATGCCTTTTACCATTACCTAGAGAATATATTCTACTTGTAATAGCGATAGGACAAATTTTGCAACTACTGAAGTTAGCATTTTCACTTTTAAATTGATTGCGTCCGTAATAAGCACTCGAGAACTGACATCAAATGTTTTCAGAAGTCTACCAGAATCATCCATCCGATTTAGACAATTGCAAGGAAGCAAAATTGTACAGGTAATGCATATATACCAGCAAGCTAAGTAAAAGTTGGAATCGATTATTCCAAACTCAACAGCCCTATATAAACGAACATATCACACCTCTCCCTTGTATTTCATCTAGCAAAGCAAAACACATCAAGCGATCAAAACTAAACATTTATCGACTTTCTTAGAAATCAATCAAAAACAATGGCATACATGCAACGACCCCAAGAAACAACCTACTACGAATCCAGGACAGAAGTCATCCAGGAACCATACGACTCATTCTCATCTGAGTACCACCACCACCAACGCCATCACAATGGGGTAGGAGGAGTCGTAGGGGAGGTTGTGGGAGCGATTGTTAAGAACATAATCCCTGGATCCCATGGCCGCCACCACAACCATCAAGGCGAGTTTATTGAAAAGAGGGAAGAGCGCATCTATGAGAGTGGCTATGGTGGCCCGTACGGCAGGGTATATATCAAATCATTTATTTCTTCAGATCCATTTCGGTACTGCTAAGCTCTAACACACTTACATTTGTTGCAGGGTTACTAATTAAATCGGCTTCTGAGTACAGCGTCAAAGAAAGTGAGGGCAAGTATGAATATTATGTAGAATAAAATTCCCATACTTGACATTTAGCATCACTTGCTGGTGGATTTGACAGAATGAATGTTTGCTCCGTATTATCCAGAGCTACTGTACTTTGATTGAGTATATTATTAAATTTGCTTATTAATTACCCAACAGCTTTCGGTGTAACGATAATTATTACGTCATCTAACATTGCAGCGAAACTAACTAATCGGGAATTCAGGATTTAGGCTTATAAAAATGGATGGAAGAGCAAGCTACATGAAAAAATGAAATCTAATTAACTAGAAGCAAGGATGACAATAACAAATGTTTCAAGATATTATATATGGCGTACATCTAAAAGCAATAGACAGATCACATCACGGTCAAGACTCGCAGGCGACTCTGTCCAGGTTTTGACGGAGAGGATGGTTACGTTGAGCACTGAGAGTGAGCAGGCAGCTAGATGACATGCTGCCACTCAGTATAGTTGGACACAACATCTTTGTGTTACGTTGCCATTTCTCCGAGCCTTATTCATACGTTTTCATATTACTACATTGAAGGTCGATCAACTCACATGTCTAAAATACAAAAACAAAGCCAATATTGTAAGCTAATTTCACTCATACGACCTACGGAGTATATGTCTAAAAGAATCAGGTTATATCAAACTACCTAATGTGAGATTTTATACGACAGAATTCTTATAGTAAACTTCCATTTTTAAGTTGAGTTTCTCTCTTTTCAATTTGTGTTTGTTTAATGTTGTAAGGTCTTATAGAAATGTTATTCTACTTCCTCCTTTTTGTGAGTGTTTTTCAAGTCTTCGACTTTTTTTAATGTGAAAATACAACAACGCCCTTCCCTAATTACATTCGTTAAATTTCTTAATGAAATTAAAAAGTTTATCGTCTTAATGAAACTCGATAATGAAACAATTTTTTTTAAAACCATCATTTTATTATGTTACGGATTATGTCATATTATATATCCTCTCCACCCACCACAATACTAATATTATTAATAATATTAAAAATTCATATATAACCGTCATTGTTAGGGACACAAGTGTATTAATAGGCAATTTTAGGGGGTTTAAAATCAGATATAGATAATATTTTAGTAAGGATTATCAACGATGTTTAATTGGTTTAGTGGTAAAGAGTCAATAGGTTAAAGTAATCGGGTAATAATAATTAGATTAATTAAGTAAAATAATTAATATCATTAACCATAATTAAATAAGGATAAAATGTTAAAATCACGTATAAAGCGCCGACGACCTAATGTAATAGTGCTTTTTATTTGCACCCATTGCAAATGGGAACACATTTTTTTTGATATCAACGTAAAATAGAGAAATATAAGTAAATAGTGAGGGTAGTATAGTAAATGAGTCAAATATAAAAAAATTATTGAGTAAATTTGTACATATAAGTAAATAGCAAGAGTAATATAGAAAAAAAAAATATCAAAATTGAAATAAATGGAATAGGATCAAAATAGAAAAACAGACAAAAATGAAAATTGGAAAGAAAATAGAAAAAAGGAAGAATAAAATCAGTTGTTTTGATAATTTGAATGTCAAATTTGACCTTAGGTGTATAACACGTTTTCCGTATCGATCAATAGTTTATATTCCATACATTTTTTCTTTGTTTCACTATGTTTTCGTGCTGGTATGTTCTACTCTCTCCTTTGTCTTTAATGTTGCCTTTGTATCCTAATGCTCTTCATATTTCAATGAAATATTCCACATATATGAGGACAAATATTAAACTATGGAATTCTCCTTAATCTCCACCTCGGTCTTTATGTAAAAAAAAATACTATATGCATAAACTTTTCAAGGAGACGGAGGGAGTGCTCCGTACCTGAGAAGAAAAATACGTAGTTAAACTCAAAATGGCTGATCATAAACAGACTGGTCGGAGAAAATAATACAGCCATCATGCAATCAATTGCGCATTACATTGGCAACTGAAAACCACATACTCCGTATGTACTAACATTCAACAAATAGCCCTATGCACTTCGGTTACTTGAATTCAGATGAAGATGAATTGGTGGTGGAGTTCCTTAGCGCCTGGAACGGAAATCCGGAGGGTGCACCTTACCTGCACATCCGAAAATGCTTATAACCTACCTCGAACGCTATTGCTCCCCCTGCCGACTCATGTGTAGTAGAGCCTAGCCAAACAGATAGAGTATTTTATTAGTATAATTATTGCACATTTGCGCACATTTCATTCCAGTTCACAAAATGTACCAAGTGGTGCATCAAATTGATAGCATTATCGTTTTCATGGTGCAAGAAGAATTTGGTTCCTCCACTTTCTCAAAAGGGTAAAGGCCAAAGCCTAAGAACTGATTCTGATTCTCTGTAACAATATAATGATGTAAAATAAGTCGCACGCTGCTACGTCCTACGAGCTGCAAGTCTCAGAGACTGGTGCGTGGCAAACAGCTAAACTAATACGGAGTAATAAATTCATGTTTTCACCTCAGATCAAAGTCCAAGTGTGCCATATTTGTATCAAAGGAATGACGTCTTGAAAGTGAAACGTGATACACAACTTAAGTGAACTGTTGGTGACGCCTTCACGCCATACTCAACGATCAGGGAAATGGTCAGAAACAACAATTTTGAAAATGGAAATGCCGATAGCAATATAATAACTCTGAAATTGTAGCAGAGAATTGATGCTGAGTAGCTCAACTATCATCCAAAGAGAGGAAAAAGCAGATTCAAAGCTGAAACAGGGGACCCGCAGCCCATCTCTGAATTCCTATATAAGAAAGCTCGATCTGTCCTTCAAGCATCAAGCTTCAAACTCACAAAAACCTAAACCCTCTTCTGAGCCTAAAACTTCGAGTTTAATTCACCATCATCACCAATGGCTTGCATGCAGCAGACCAGGCCTTCCTGTGAGTCCAACTACTCGTCTGAACATGCAAAGCACGACCACAAGCCAACTGCCTACTCAAGCCAGGGTGGCAGCCAAGCCGTGGTTTGCAATCCGGCTTCAGCTAACAAGCACCCCAACCCCAACCCCAACCCCAGCCATAGCACCCATTCCTCGAGCCATTACAGCTTGACTGAGAAAGTCGCTGGACTTTTTGGCTCCCACAAAAACCAGGGTTCTGGCTGCGGCTCTAATGGCCACCAAGCCGCTGCCTATGGTAACCATGGCCACCAAGCCGCTGCCCATGGCCACAATGTATCTGGTTGCAAAGGCTCGAGCCACGGTCACAACCACAGCCACCACAAGAGTAGCAACCAAGAAAGCTATTTTGAGGAGAAGAAAGAGTACTCATCTTGCAAGGCAGGAGGACAGAAGAAGGTTGAGAAGAAGGTCAAGAAGAAGTCATCCTACAAGTGCAGCAGCAGTGACAGTGAGAGTGACAAAGAACACTGCTAGAAGGTAAGTGCCTGATGAAAGTATATTAAACAAACATTGTTATCTTAATGAAGCGTTGCCTTTCATGAAAGGAAAGTGGCAATCAACTAACACAAGTAGCTTTAATATAATGTGAGTAAAGTGGCACAAACACATTTTTCTTTATGCAAGTACTCCTACTGAGTTTGCTTATGCTTGATTCTGATAACGAACTGCAGCGGAGTAAAGCAAGGCTGAGCACAGCATTGGACTCAAATCCAGAGACAAGATGAGAGACGATGTTGAGTAACATGACCATATCATCTAAGTATTTAATATTATGTAAAATAATGCCTGCTACTAAACATAGTGAGGCACATTTCACAACTAATATAAAAGGTTGTAATGCAAAAGTCACTTGTGTGTTGTACTGTACTACTGTGTGCACTGCTTATTCTGTCCATCTATTCTGAACAAGCAAGCATCAAAAATTCCAAAAGCAAATTCAGTACTCTATCTAATAATGAGCCAAAAAAATGGAACAATAATACAGAAACGATTATGCGAACCTTTGCAAAGTATACCTAAATGAATTAGGTGTAATCATAATTTAACTAAGTTTAGAGATGTCGATAGGTCAGAATCATTTCATGAAACTCCTACAGAAAGAGGCAAGGAACATTCTTCTAAAGTAAACTAGAACTGTAAAATGTGCAATGTATGCACGGTATTTATTAAGTGTTTTATTTTATAGCATACTTTCTTTCTTTTTTGAGATTTTAAACTGGGGATTGTTTTTTTTACGTCTCCCAGTTTTGTACTTTTAATTTCAGAAAATATTTTCAAATTGTAAAACTAATCAAGATAATCGGGTAATATCTTAAAATGTCATGAAATGTGTATTTTAACGGAAATACTACCCCTTATTTTAATATATGCGATCCTCACATTTCAAGATACTTACTTCTCTCTTCAATATCTAAAACATACAAATATGTATTACGAAAAATGTATATTAATGAAAACCCTTTTCAAAAGGAATTTAATGAGTAAACTTATTCTTTCAAGTAGTCTAATACTACGATTTTGTAAAATTAAAGTTAAAAGCCTCGAAAACAAAAACTTCCTTCATTTCGTTAAATTTACAGAAATGAAGGAAGTTTTTATAGTCACAATGTGGAGTATTGTATTATGTTATAAATTTTCTCAAATTATTTTCATAATATATCTAAGGATTGGCAACAATGTATGATTTTGTATCATGTGTTGATCAGTCTCTCGAAGAGAAATGATGATTTTATAGTACGGAGTAACATTCAAGACTAGTTTGCATCAAGTATTCAAGTCATTAAGGATAAACTGACAACTTACAGCAACAAGGTGAAGATCACAATTGTTGCTCCAATTTCAAAGGATAACTTGATTGCCGAAACCACAGTATGAAATAAAAACAGAAATGTTTTAGAATTCAATTCATGAACAGGGATGTCAAACCGCACAACTCACGACAAACTTATAATCATAAAACATCCAGTTCTTAAAAAGTGAGAAAAATATGACTCGAGTTCAAAAATATGCATGAAAACGATAAGGTCAACCGTCAACACCTTAAAACTGTTGAAGGAAATTGTCGTCTTTGTGTCGTAGTCGCGTTGAGTCCACTTTGTGACAAAGGTTTCGTAAATTCCACTTGTGATACAAGGTTATATTATCTACCACTTTGGGCTATAGTGTAATGTAACATAAATTCTGGCTTACCGGTTAATGTTTTACAAGCTTTTGGTAATCTAACACTTTATAGTATATAACTTCGGGTTGTTTTCTCACTCCATTGTTTTACAAACTTCATAAATTTAAATATGTTTTGACTATGTTATATCTCAGGTCACCAGTGTTTGACATAACTCAAACGTTAGATCACCAAAGTTACAAATTTATCAAACCTCAAGTTACCAGAGATATTTTTTTTTAATCAAGTCAAAGCCTAGGGCAAGAAAATGGTCTTTTCATTAACTCAATTATTATTTCATAATATACTAAAATGGTGTCAGTGTGTATACACAAAATTCACCCGAGACTGTTGGCGTTATCTGATTTGCCACGGACCCATTTTCGTAAGCCTCTGTAATTAAACCATTCAATAAGTTATCTACTGCAATTGACGAAAGATAGCAACAAGGTATTATAATGAATTAATAATATCCCACCCAGATAAGGAATATGGTTCTAACTTCTGAGCACTGGCTAGAAGAAAGAGGCCAATAAGAATTTGAACTTCAATGAAAAATTCAAATGTTAATAAGCTGTACAGCTAGCACCAAGATGAAGATGATGGTGAAAAGGGAAAGAATATATCATTCTGGGCGGTGGAAATAAAAAGATAGAGCATCTACTTTGCGGACATATACCATCTCTAGCAAGTAAAATACACAGATTAAAGAAAAGAGTGTAGTGCATGATGGAATTAAGAACCTCAGATATCTAGAAAGTCCAGGGCTTTCAACATATAGGTAAGGTCTGCAGCCCCCAATTTCAACAGCACCAAAAAGTGAACACTCTAAACATCAGCAAATAAAGCTCAAAGCAAACAGTAACAATTGGAGTACCTCATTTCATGGCATCAGGTAAACTGCAAAAGCCCACTAATGAAACCACTTCCTATTCCAATGAAGAACACAATTTCAGCAAGAAGTTATCAGAGATGACAGCTAAAGTGTTTAGACATAAACAACACGAACACCAAGACGTCGTCAAACATTGCACCACATGCCAGTGTTCAGCTGCTCAGAAGGGCACGAAGCCAGTATCTAATCAGGTACATGAAAAGGAGCATGTAAACACAACGTTTGTCAAAGACACAAACTCCGCTCCGTTCATGGAGAAAAAGAAAAAGGAGAAGGAAGGACACACAAGCAAAGCACACAAGGATGCAAAACATACTACTTGCATTGAACTAAGGAAGGACAAGCAGCATGCAAAAACTGCTGCAACTAAGGTATCTAATCAGCTTGCTACTGCTGAGATGAGGAAGAACGAAAATAAGGAATGTCACACAAAAAGCCAAACAACCAACAACAGCAACATGTTGAGCAAGAAAGAGCATAAGGACAAACACACCAGTCATTACTTTTCAAGCATGACAGACCACTTGAAGGAAAAGATTATGATGATGAAGAAGACCAAAGAAAGCAAGACCAAATATAGCAGCAGCAGTAGCGACAGTGACAGCGACAGTGAAGATGATGTTCAAGCAGAGAAAAAGGTATGTATTGAATGACCAACGAGTTCACTAACCTGTTAATCCTGAAGAATCCTACAAAGAACATGTAAGGCAGTAAGGTATTTGCAGATAAGCATGCCACAGGCCCACAAGGAACATGAATTAAATAAATTATAAGCATTTCTATAACATCCACTTCCCTCACCCTTCAGCACGATTTAGGATCTATGATCTGCTTGATTGCCAACACCCAGACATATCTGTTCTTACTTTTGCCACTATTTTAATTTCCTAGAAGAACAAGAGGCACAGCCAGAAGACAAAACCTGTATCTAAATAAGGAAGCTACTGCAGAAACAAGGAGACGAAATAAGATCAAAGAAGGTGTATGCCAATGTGAACTAGGCAAATTGTAATGGTAATATGATAATGAAGGCTATAGAAGGGCACCAGATTCACAACTACATTACTGAATAAACAGTTATGGGAGCTCCTGTGAGAAATTGTCAACCCTTCCATCCCTTAAACATTTCCCAAGATGAATATGTGATAGCAATCCTTGTTTATCATCATTTTAAACTTATGTATTCTGCTAAATTATATGGGGTTTCTATCTCAGTTCTCAAGGATTCTATATAAATTACAATATACGGAGTATAAATTATTACGAGTGTGTATTATTTGGGATAATCATATTGTGCCCTATCTGTGTAATGATGAAATTGACAATTCCTACAGTCCCACAGGATCTAAGAATTTGACAATCCTTCAAGAAAAAGAAAAAAGAAAAAGTGTACATCTCAACCTCTATCTACTACTCCCTTTTAACAGGTCTTGAAAGGGAAAAGACATACTCCATAATAGGTATATAGCTTGAAAGCTCTCTTAAGACTCATACATTTCCCTTAAAAAGCTCCAATGCTTAAAAACTAATTATTTAATTGGATGGTTACAACAAGTTAAAATTGACTGCGGACTACAACAACATTACTACACTGCCTCAAGGGCTCCTTCAAACTGCAAGGCATGGGGTTTAATTGTTACTTCACAACAGAAAGAAGCGCAACCAGTTTAGGACTGGTTGGAAAAAAAATGAAAGAAAACCGTTAAGAGTCAAACAGACAACCAACAAAGACTTTCTATCATTCACACAATTAAATTTGAAAATTGTCAGTAACCTACAGTCATCAAATGTAGCTTCACATTTTTAGTAATTAGCAAGAAAAAGATACTGATGATGCTGAACCCTTAAAGCATCAATACAACTGACCTAAGACTACAATAACAAAAAAATAAAAAGAGGCCAGTTATAGAAATACACATAAAAGCAAAATTGGACCAACCTCTGTTGTCTTTAGTACAGTTTGCAGATGTCCAGGCATTCACAATTTTTTACTTCAAGAGTCAGAAATTATCTCCCTTAGGAAAGACAACTGGTCACAAAAGAAGTTATCGACTTGACAGCAGGCTCCTCGATATCATTTTGGGTGGACCCAGTTGCTAGTAGATGTTTCTTTGCGAGTTTAAACGAGTGGTCACCACCTTCAATTACATACAAATCATTTAATGTCTTTAAATTTCTGCGAACAGCTTCGAGCATATCCAAAGGACATAGTCCATCTTTGCTACCCTTCTCAACTCAAACACGCGAAAGTTATGTCAGTAGCGTCATGTTAGCATGAACAAATCATCAGTGTTTAAGTAATATAAATAGTAGAATACAAAGTACATAATACAAGGAAATATGAAGCATGAAAATAAACAGAAGCAAAATTCACAAGAAAAAACATATTCAACTGTAAGTAACATTACAAGCAAATTAGAAAAAAGGAGAGGGGTGAGTAGTGTCGGAAAATCTAGTGAAACCAATATAAACAGCAGTATATTAGAAAAAGGGAGAGCAATAGATAAACTGAAACTCAAGAGCCAGAAGAACTAATTCAAGAGGAAACAAAAAATACTCCAATGCCAGCGTACCAAGAGCATACAATCATAACACTACCAGATAAACAAGCACCACAATGTCTAGGATTGGCAAAAAAATATCAATTGTTTCAAGAAATATTTAAATAACCTGCACAAAAATAACTGGAACACGGAGTTCGGTCAAAATCTCATCCCTTATGGCTCCATTTATTCCCTGAAACACGGGGTATGTAACTAATTAGTGAATGATTAACAAGGAAAAAAGCAAGTAAACTTCATTTTGACCCTTTTTTGGTTCATCACCAAGAAAGTTAGCCTAATGCAAAATAAAGTAAATTACGAATAAGAAAAGAGCAGATGAGTTTTAGGCGGACCTTCAGAGGGTATCCCAAAGAAACAACAGCCGATGCAGAAATGTCCTTTTGACATGCCACCATACAACTAACTCTACATCCAAATCCAAAGAGGATTAACCATTAATTGAACACCATGTCAATTTATGAATAACAAACAATGTCTTATTGAAGTTCATTTTAGAACGCTACCAAACATGCATAAAAGATCTCATATCACAGACACATAGAGAACATCAGCAAAAAAGCACTATCTTTATGCTATTGATAGCCCCCTTTTGGCTTTGATAGTCAACTTTAACTATTAGTTACTCCAATTATGTATAGAGATACAACATCAAATGCCATGTTTGATTCCTCTAAACAATTATTTTCATGCATTTATCTATTTTACAAAAATGTAACTGTCGCATGTTCTCTATTACATACAGTCACATTGACTTTCGACATCAAAGGAACAAGATAAGCGATAGAGGGAGTATGAAAACTTGATTGTAGCCAAAATGATAGCTATAGCTTGCTACTATAATATCTTGAAAGAGCGGAATAATGCGACATGCAATTTTGAAATCAGAATTCAGAAGTCCCGGAACTGTTAGTGAAAAAATCAAAAGATATGTAATAAATAGAGCTAGAAGTAAGATTAGATACCCTGTAGAAGACCATAATAAAAATTGGTTACGGGACATAGGTATCTAGCAACAGTGGTCGGAAATAGCTCATGGAGATGAAATTTTTGTAAATTCATTAATTCTAATACTGATAACATTTTACCCAAAAAAAAAATGATTGTGTACCAAATTGTCATAGCTAAATACCTTGAACCCATTGACTTTCCAACCAAAATGAGAGGATGTCCAGGGTATTTTGCAACAGCCTTTTTAACAATATCGGCATGAAAGTCAACCAATTTTTCTGCCTTAGGAGGTGGCCTCTTCTTCCCTTCAGACAAATCTATCAACATAAAACCATTCTTTAAGTATCAATAAAAGTTAACTGCTGTCTCTTGTGATCTTAAGAGACTATCAGTCTATCATCACCAAGTAAATGAGCTATTTACCAGAGTTACAGGTATCCGTTATCCTTGTCAAAATTCACATTTGCTTTCGGCACAAAGGCCAAACAAAACCGTGATGGACAAGAAATTATGGTTCTTCTTGTTGGACGACAACTGAACCAAATTATTTACTCTAGTGGATGGATCGATTTACACTTTATAATAACGCTCTAAAACTAGAAAGATAAACGAATGATGAACACACGGTCACAAGAGACAATTCATAAATCACCTTGCACAAATAAAAAGTAGACTCACTCACATGGATAATCAAAAGTAATAACTTGAACAGCACATAATGCCTTCCCTAGCATCTCTTTCCATCTGAAAAACAGGATAACAACGTGTTCACCCTTACAATCACTTAATTGTATAAAAAGATTTACGAGGTCAATAGTAATGATCTTCACTCATTTCTGTCAACGTGCGAATCAAAATTACTAGCATAAAGCAATTTTACACCAACTAAATACTTGAGTGAAACGGCTTTCACCTGATCATCCATTCAGAAGAAGAAGGCGCGCCTGCGCCGTGAGCGAAGACCACAAGCGGCGAAGATGCTGCATGACTTATTTGACGGTGTAATCTTGCCGAACGACGTCGTTTTGCTGATGGTGGTATATCCGCCATCGGTTCAGCTTAGGTGGATACTTAAACCCTAATTAAGCGAGCATAAGAAAATTAAAATTGGGGATGGCAGTTAGGTAGTTCTACTTTCGCGCCAAAACGAAGCGTGTGAGTTGTGACAGATCACAATTCACAATGGAAGGCCGTGGGCTATCACTTCGTTACCTAGAAGCCCAAAAATTAAGTTATATTGACAAATAAATAACGAAAGAGAAAATGTTGAAAGAAAAGATTGAGGGTAAGGCCTCGTTCTTTTCGGTTGAAATATGGCTGAGCTGAGCTGAATTGGTCTGATAGAAACTGAGTTGGTTTGATAGAAGCTAGGTTGGACTGATAGAAGCTCTGAACTAAAAGAAGGTGAAACTAATAACTACCTATATAAATTACTTCATCTAATAATATTTCAAAAAATGAAAATAAAAAATAAAAAATTATACACCAATTAATAATAATAATAATAATAGTAATAATTATAATAACAACATAGTACTCCCTCCCTCTCTCCAATTCATTTGATTTCTACTTTTGTAGTATGAATACTTGACAATAGAAAATTTGTTATGTATATATCTTTGATTACGTAATATACAAAATTTTAAATTTTGATATCCTTGAATCTTAATTCAATACAAATAATACTCATATGCATAATATATATATATATATATATATATATAGAGAGAGAGAGAGAGAGAGAGAGAGGTAGGTTCAAATAAGGTCCACAATTTTTTTAAGTCTATATTGAAGTTACAGATGACATACGCTAAAGTTGCATTTGTTCAAAATTGATATATATACAAATGCAACTTTAGTGTATGTCATCTGTAACTTCAATATAGACTTAAAAAAATTGTGGACCTTATTTGAACCTACCTCTATATATATATATATATATATATATATATATATATATATATATATATATATATATATATATATATATATATATATATATAGAAATTGCATCTCGTGAGTCTTCTCATCTCAAATGAGTCCGTCCCGTATTTGGGAGCCGTTAGATCTTATGAAATAAAGGGCTGTGATTTTGTTGATTTACTTGTGCCGCCATACTCCCATCTTTCATCTAAGAGAAAATCAAAACTTTCGTAAATTTCTCCATGCTCTTTTTTCATTCACTTCACTGTCCCCTTCTATATTCAACCAAAATCCCTAAATTAAGGGTCAAAATCCATAAAATTCTAATTAATCCAGATGCTACATGCTTGATCAAATAATCCAAGCTAACAATTCTGATTTTGTGGTTAATTGAAGATTCAATTGCTTCTTACATTTATTTTAAACCAAGAGTTAATTATATCAACAAAATTGAAATAATTTTATGAATGTTTGATTGATTTTATGAATTTCAACTCTAATTGTTTCTTTTCGTATTACTCAATTTAAGTGCATTACTGGTGTTGTGTGTATTGTTTGATTCTTGCTAGAAACATTTCAAGAGTTGCATATTACTCGTACTTCAAAGAACAATACTCTCATAAACCTCTAATTATTACTCCGTATCATTTTTATTCTTGGTTTGATTTGGTTTGATGGGCTTAAGAGGATGAGGGGATTAAAAAACGTGAGAAAAGAAAGAGTAAGCCTACAAAATTAATATGCAAAGACACATATGTTAATATAAAGATGGAGTAATTAGAATTTGGCATGGCAAGTCCTTACCTTAAGGTTTTGTGGTCATAAATGTCCCATAAGAAATACTAGTGGATTTCTTGTTTATTTTCTCTAGCAACCCAAATACTCTGTACCTAGTTGTTAATAAAAGTCAGTTATTGGTGTTCCTAAGCATCAGTTTGGGGAAAAATCAGTGTTCCTAAGCGTCAGTTTTTAACATGGCTGGCGTTTAGGAATGCTATGAATACTCGGGAGAAGCTTGTTACCAATCACAAATGTTATACTAGCAACCAGGGACAAAAATAAATAAGTGACTTTTACCAATGCTAGGGACTTAGGGTAACAACATTACTGTAACATTGTGACAGTGATTAACTAGGTCTAGGTTACAGAAATATAGTTACTGTAAAATTTTAGAATATCTCTTTTAATAATTAACAATATTCAATACAGTAACATTATCACGTAACATTATCACTTTAATATTCAAACTGTAATATTACAACAATGAATACCACGTCTATAATAGAATAACAATAATATTGTTGTACTAATATTACAATAACATTACTATAACACTGTTACTGTAAAAATATTACAAGAATATTACAGGAATAATATTACAGTAACATTATCACTTTAATATTCAAACTCTAATATTACAACATTGAATACCACGTCTATAATAGAATTACAATAATATTGTTGTACTAATGTGATACAAATAATGTGTTATTAGAAAAATATCATTTACTCTCTATGGTGTAACCCTGTTACTGTTACAGTACTATTGTCACATTTATTTCATTACTGGAAAAAGTTGAAATGGTGTAACTATATTACGACAACGATATAATCGTGTTGTTAAAAAATATTTTTTATCCTCTATAGTGTAACCCTCTTACGATAATAACATAGATGTGTTACAGTATGTAACGTTGTCAACTTGTCACATTAGTATCACTACTCGATAAATTAAAGTGTAAATGGTGCAACTATGTTACGTAAAAATATAATCGTGTCATATAAAACATTATTTATTCTCTATTGAGTAACTTTTTTACGATAATAATATCGATGTGTTCCAATCACATTGTCAGAGTAATGTCGTTACTGTTACATTGTCACGGTAATGTTCTTACCGTAACATTGATACAGTAACTTTATTTTGTCGCATTTGTTATACGTTCTAGACTCCAATCAGTGAAATCAGTAATACTCTTTCAATAAATATAAAAGACAAACAAATGAACAAGATGGAAGAAGTATAAAAAAATATTAATTATTCTCTATGGTGTAACCCTGTTACGATAATAATAGAGATGTGTTACCGTAACAATGTCACAGTAACGTCATACTCTATAAAGTGTAAATAGTGTAACTATTACGACAAAGATATAATTGTGCTTTACAAAAAAAATTATTTACTCTATAGAGTAACCTATTACACTAATAATATAGATGTGTACGTTACAATAACGTTGTCAAAGTAATGATTACTGTAACATTGTCACAGTAATATCCTCACCGTAACATTGATACATCAATCCTATTTATTTTATGTGAAATATGTGGATAGATGCCCTTTTTTAAAAAAACCTTGTGAAATATGTGGATCGATGCCTTTAATTTCACAAAATACTGAAGATTAAGGTGTTCGTGATGTTCTTCGTAATTATCGCTTAATTTTTGTTATTTTGTGGGGTTATATTTAGAGCAGAGAGAGATGCATGGGAGAGAAATTAAGTAACTGCTATTGTGAATTGTGATTAGAGATTTGCCTCTAATTTACTCCGTAGGTTTTAACTGGGGACTACGTAGTATTATCTAATTACGTGGATCAATCTGATCTGTCCATCTCCTTAGATCTAACGGTCCTAAATTGCGGGACCGACTCATTTAAAGATGAAGACTCACCGGATCCATATATAGAGAGAGAGAGAGAGAGAGAAAGAGAGAGAGAGAGAGAGAGAGGTTCAAATAAGGTCCACAATTTTTTTAAGTCTATATTGAAGTTACAGATGACATACGCTAAAGTTGCATTTGTTCAAAATTGATATATATACAAATGCAACTTTAGCGTATGTCATCTGTAACTTCAATATAGACTTAAAAAAATTGTGGACCTTATTTGAACCTACCTATATATATATATATATATATATAAGGACATCCCTCCCTATAAGTGCATAAGTTCTCTTTTGAGCCTTTGGATGGGGTGATGATGGATGGCTGGGATTTATTTGATCATAATTAAGACACTCAGCATTTAATACTCTCTCTCTCCAACCAAATTTAATATACTCTCTTTCCAACTAAATTTAATACACACTCTCAAACCCAATAAATATTTAACATAAATCAGAATATTTGAATGTTTTCATTTGAATTTTAGTATTTGATGTTTGGGGTTTCAATCGGAATTTGTATTCAGCACATTTGACGGTTTTGAGTTAAATATTAATTGAGATGAATTAAAGTTGCAAAATATAAGAACTAAAGTTACAAAAATAAATGAATTGATTCAAAATAAAGTTATAAAACATGACCGGAGTTTCAATATATGATCTGAAGTTGCAAAATATATGAACTAAAGTTACGTGATATATAAACTGAAGTTACAAAAATATATGAAATGATTGGAATTGAAATTACAGAAAATGGGTTGTGGTTACAATATATGATCTGAAGTTACAAAACATATGAACTGAAGTTACACAAATATGCACTAAAGTTACAAAATATGTGAAGTGAAATTAAAAAAATATATGAACTGGTTAGAATTGAAGTTATAATATACGATCTGAAATTATAAAATATGTGAACTGAAGTTACAAAATATGTGAACTAAAGTTACAAAATATGTGAACTGAAGTTATAAATATATGGACTAGAGTTACAATATACGATCTGAAGTTACATGTAACCCGAAGTTACAAAATATGTAAACTAAAGTTACAAAATATGTGAACTGAAGTTACAAATATGTATATAAAAAGCAACTCATTTACAAAGTTCGTACGGTCTTCATCTTCATTTTTAGTTATTCCTCTTGGTCTTCATCTCCATTTTTAATTCTTCATCATCATCATAAATCTGCAATTATTAATTCAAAAAACATATACTATATTAATTGAACTATATATACTATATTAATTGAAAAACATTTAATTAAAAAATGAAGGCGGAAACAATTTCAATGACAAAAAAAAGAAAAACGAGTAAACGGACAATAAAAAATCAAATACATAATGAAGAAAAAAAATATCAATTAGCATATATGGAGTAACATTGAAAACAATTGAAAAAGGTGAAAATAAAGAAAAAAAACAATTTCAGTGGTAAAAAAATCAATTTATTACTTCAAGCCTGACAACTATTAGCAAACTTCATCATCACAATCAAATATTAAAATAAACAAACAAAACTTCATCCAGATCATTATCATTGAAAATTCATGACACAATTATTTTTTAATTCTACAAAAACTCACACTCAAATCTAAATAAATATGCAAATTCGTAACATTGAAACCCTAACCTAGGAAAATTCTGAATTAAAATCGATAAATTTAATCAATCGATGAGACCTTTGACGAAAGACGACATTGCGAACCTGACGAAGATCTCTGCCCTTCAAGGTCCTTCCAGCGACAGGGGAGTGGTGGTAGAGGGGATGATGGAGATGGTGGTTGGTGGAGGAGGTAAGGCGGCGAGAATGACGGAGGGCGGTCCTTCGAATTTGAAGGAGCGTTGGGTGAGGAGAGGCAGTGAAATGGAGAGAATTTTTGAGTTGAGAGAGAGATTTAATGGATGAGTTTTTTTTAGTCAGATCTAATGGGGGAGTTGAATAATGATTTATTAAAATATTGAATGGAGAAGAGAGAGAGAGAAGCATTGGAAGCTGGGTAGTGAGTATTGAGAATAGAGAATAGAGAGAAACATTTAATGAATTAATACACCATTAAATCAATTGTATAATCTCAACCATCCATCTCATTATTAAATCAATGGCTAATACTTGTCCTTATGTACTTATAAGGTTACACAATCCTTATTTGATCCCCTCTCTCTCTCTCTCTCTATATATATATATATATATATATATATATATATATATATATATGAGGGCTCCGGTGAGGCAGGACAACTCCTTACACCCATAGAGGCAGCATCTGGACCATTAGATTAAGATCTGATCTAACGATCCAGATTAAAAGATTAAAAAACACGCGCTGCTCCTCTCCACCTTCTAAAACCCTATCATTTGAACACTACTACTTTCTCTCTCTACTCTGAAATTCTAAAAAACATGCGCTTCTCCTCTGCACTTCAATGGCTAGTAACTCTGCATCTTCAATGGCGACTGATTCTTCATCAAAGCGTCGAAAATTAGATACAAATGAAAAACTTTCAATTTCACCTTCAATTACTTCAGATTTAGGTCAGAAAATTTCTATTTATTTTAAAATTCAATTTCAGATTTTAAGTCTGATTCTTAATTTATTTATGCCGTGATTCGTTTTTTGAATGCAGTAAATAGTCAAGAAACAATTGCAACATGTTCAATGATGGGCGATTCTAATATATTAGGTAAAATATTTCATTAATTCATCTATTTTTCAATTTTAGTTTATATTACTTCATCAATTCAATTGTTCAAGTTTTCATAGAGACGTATCTTATATTGTTTGGTTCATATTTAAAGCAGTTGCTGCTTTGATGTACACAAGTTAATATCTGTTGTACATGTTGATAATTGTTCATAATTAAAGCAGTTGCTGCTTTGGTGTAGATAACTGAGTATCTGTTGTACATGTTTAGAATTGTTCATAGTTAAAGCAGTTGCTGCTTTGGTGTAGATAACTGAGTATTTGTTGTACATGTTGAGAATTGTTTATAGTTAAAGCAGTTGCTGCTTTGATGTATATAACTGAGTATCTGTTGTACATGTTTAAAATTGTTTATAGTTAAAGAAGTTGCTGCTTTGATGTACATAACTTAATATTTGTTGTACATGTTGAAAATTGTTCATAGTTAAAGCAGTTGCTACTTTGATGTATATAACTTAATATCTGTTGTACATGTTTAGAATTGTTCATAATTTTGATGTAGAATTTAATATTATGTGTTAAATTTACATAGATACTCCGGAACCTAAGCAAGATTTGAAGATGTCAAGTTGTTCGAAAGACTTGAAACCTTATGTGGGTCAAATTTTTAAGGATTTGGAAGAAGCATTTCAATTTTATTCCAAGTACGCAACTGCTGGTGGCTTCATTCCTAGGAAGAGTATTAGACGCACTAGTCGTGGTATTGTTAAAAAAAAGTACATTGTCTGTAATAAAGAAGGTGATTATGAACATAACGGACAACAGCAAAGAAGGGAGATAACAAGAATTCTTTGTATGGCCAGAATCATCTTGGACAGAACATCTGATGGGAAATATAAAATCACAGAATTTATTGAAGGACATAACCATCCTTTGAACACACCTTCCATGATGATGCACCTTAAAAAGGCAAGGAAACTCACCATTTTGCACAAAAAGATGATCATTGACAACTCCATGGTGAACCAAGGTGCCGTTAAAACATTCAGAATGTTCAAGCAGTTCGTAAAGGGTTATAAGTATGTAGGTGCATCGAAGGTTGATTTTAAAAATTTTGGTAGAGATATAAAGAAGTTCATCAAGGACTCTGATGGACAGATGTTCATTGAGATCCTTATGAAAAAGAAAGCCCTCTGTGACTCTTTTTATTTCGACTTTGATGTTGATGATGAACAAAGGATCACTCGTTTGTTTTGGGCTGACCCTATAATGATAAAGAACTACATGTTATTTGGTGATATGGTGTCTTTCGACACTACGTATAAAATGAATAAGTACAACATGATCTTTGCTCCCTTCACGGGTATAGATCATCACAAGAAATGTGTCACATTTGCTGCTGGCCTTGTTGAGAGAGAGAATGGTGAGAGCATTTCTTATTGCTATCTTTGTCATTTTTTTTGTTGTGAAGATAATACGTGATGCACATAAGCAATTTTATAATACTCTCTCCTCAATGCACATGCAGGTGACGGCTTTGCTTGGTTGTTTGAAAACTTTATAAAGGCAATGGGAGGTACTTTTCCTTCATTCATTATCACTGATCAGGATTTGGGAATCAAAGCTGGGGTGAAGGAGGTTTTTGGAAGCCACACATTTCACAGATTGTGCATGTGGCACATCATGAAGAAAGTAACAGATAAAGTGGGTTCAAAAATATGCACTGAAATAGATTTTCTCAGGGATCTAAATGCTGTTATTTGGGGTGAGGATGTAAACCCAACTCAGTTTGAACAGATGTGGCAGGATCTTATTACTAAGTACAATCTTGAGGAAAATGAGTGGCTTCAGGATATATTTGATATGCGAGAGAAGTGGATACCAGCTTACCACCGTGACCTGTTTCTTTCAGGGTTGATGAGGACAACTTCAAGGTCTGAGTCTGAGAATAACTTCTTCAACAACTTCACGAATCCTCATCTGACACTTGTTGAGTTTTACATGAGGTTTGACAGTGCCATTGATGCCCAAAGATGGGAGCAGTCCAAGCTGATTGTTGAATCTAAGAGCACTTCTCCTGCTTTGATCAGTCTATTTTCTCTTGAAAAACATGCTTCTGAAATCTACACACGAACTGTCTTCTATGACTTGCAGGAAGAGTTAAAGACATCCATGTACAATTGTGGTGTTGATGAGATTATAAAGAAGGATGGTGTTGAACATATATCTATACAGGACAACATCAAAAATAGGGTATATGTAGTTGACTATACACCTGCAGAAGAGAAAATTGTTTGTGCCTGCAAGATGTTCGAGCAGCGTGGACTGTTGTGTCGTCATGCTCTTTGGGTCCTGAAAGAAAGAGGTGCCAAAAGGATACCTAATTCATATCTACTTCCTCGTTGGAACAAGTTTGCAACATCCAGGGAAATGTTTGATGCAAATGGCACACTTCTTTCTGATCATCGGTCATCAGATGGAATAAAAACAAAGATTGCAGAATTATGGACTGAAAATTTTGATTGCGTGACTGTGGTTGGGAACAAGGAAGAGAAGGTGGATGAACTCTTAGAAGTAGTGAGAGCATTCAAGGAGAAGGTTGTGGAAGAAGGAACAAACCGGCGAAATGACAAGAGGTCTGAGATTGAGTTTTTGATGGGTGCCACTATTCCCACTGACATTAAGATCTTGCCTCCAAAACAGTGTAAAACTAAAGGTTCTGGAAGGCGACTTATTTCGTCTAAAGAAAAAGCCATGAAAGAACATAAGAAGCCTCCTCGGAAGTGCAATGCTTGTGGAGAGATGGGATACCATGATTCAAGAAATTGTCCTGGCAAAGTTTAATCATAATGTATTCTCTTAATTTTACTCAATTTTAATATATTCTAAATATAATAAATTGAAAATTGAAAATGATTTATTATATGAACATCTCTATTTGAATTTATGTTCAGCAATTCTACTTATTTCTTCTACTTATACAACAGATATAGATGGTTAAAACAGTGTCTGTTTTGACATACATCTGTTTATACATATCGATATTTTTACATAGGTAAAACAGTGTCAAAGCACCGTCTTTTTAGATGTACGTAACCTTATATCTGTTGTACATGTTGATATTGTTACATATTTAGAGTAGTGTTTATTTTGATGTACATAAGTTAACATATGTTGTACATATCGATAATTTTACATAATTAAAACAGTGTCTGAATTGATGTACCTAAGTTGATATCCGTTGCACATGTTCACAATTTGTAAATAGTTAAAGCACCGTCTGTTTTAATGTACATAACTTGATATCTGTTGCACATGTTCAAAATCTGTAAATAGTTAAAGCCCGTCTGTTTTGATGTACATAACTTGATATCTGTTGTACATGTTGATATTTTTACATAGTAAAAATAGTGTCTGTTTTGTTGTACGTAAGTAGATATCAGTTGTACATATTGATATTCTTACATAGTAAAAATAGTGTCTGTTTTGATGTACATAAGTTGATATCTGTTGCACATGTTCACAATTTATGCATAGTTATAACAGTATATGTTTTGATGTATATAACTTGATATCTGTTGCACATGTTCAAAATCTGTAAATAGTTAAAGCACCGTCTGTTTTGATGTACATAACTTGATATCTGTTGTACATGTTGATATTTTTACATATTTGAAGTAGTGTCTATTTTGATGTACATAAGTAGATATCTGTTGTACATATTCTTATTTTTACATAGTAAAAATAGTGTCTGTTTTGATGTACATAACTTGATATCTGTTGTACATGTTGATATTTTTACATATTTAAAGTAGTGTCTATTTTGATATACATAAGTAGATATCTGTTGTACATATTGATATTTTTACATAGTAAAAATAGTGTCTGTTTTGATGTACATAAGTTGATATTTGTTGCACATGTTCACAATTTATGCATAGTTATAACAGTATATGTTTTGATGTACGTAACATTATATCTGTTTCACACATGTTCAATGTTATACATGTACAGTGAAGATGCAGTATACAATGTACATGGACAACTTTGTTATTATGGGAAATGATGCTTTTAACGCGTGGAGCATTTAATGACATACCTTCCCCCAAAAGTACCTTCCCCAATACAAATTAATTACAGTATAACGCGTGGAGCATTTCAAATTAATGACAGTTTTCATATTCACAGTATAAAAACACATCCACAAACACGCAAACACCTATGCGTTGAAAAGTATTTATTATTTAATTTAATGAGAAATAAAGATGTTCATGGAGTTATTTCATCACGCACTATTCAAAAAAAATCTTTAGTTGATTAGTCTTTAGTACCTCAGATGAATTGGTGCAAGTTCAAGTGTTGTGTTGATCTGTTATCAACACAGGGGTATGTGATACTGTTATAGTCCCTTGAATGGTACAAAGCCATGAGGGTATAACGTGTTGAATATACCCGGGTTGAGTTCCCCAGGTCGAGATTTAATAGTCTCCCGAGAAGAAGCAAGGATAAAATCTGCCTGTATCACAAACGGGAAGTTTGTGACCATTGAGGTGGGGAGGAAAGCGAAAACTCCAATTGAAGACGTTCCTCTTTGTATCCTGTTTCCAAATGGGAATGCAAGCGAGATTATATTTGTCATCTCCTTCCTTTCCTTAAGTCAGAAAAAGGTCGACTAATTCACTATCTGCGTGTACATAAAGCTGTTTCAGCTTGTTTAGGAATAGAAGTAGCTTGGGATGAAGCGTGGACAATTCTTCCTTCACTGAATTCACCTTGTCTTCCTCGGAGTAATATGTATAACTTGTTGAGATATGTAAATCTAATATGGAGATATGTACATGTAACATTTACATATATACATTACGTACTAGAAATATGTACACAAGGAATTATTAACGCAATTCAACAGAAAATTTGATTCAATTACTGTATGTACAGCAAAGTTACAAATGTATTAATTTCGTAAAGATGTACATAATTAATAATATAGTGTATATAACTTATCATTTGAAGCTAGTAAAATGTCCACTCTAAGTATCTTACATTGATTATGTAGTATAGATGATATGTAAATATATAAATTTGTAATGTCAAATTTGATACTTCGTATATAAATCAGGAATTATTATTAATGATTCAACCATTGTAAGGATGCTTTTGATACAATTCGTATAGACGGTTTTATGTATAGATGCTTTTGATACGGAGTACTCGTACAATTTCGGGAAAGGACACTTTTGACTTTAATGACTTTTTCATTTATACCTTCCCCATGTATACCTTCTTTTTCTCATTTACAGTATAAGTTAATTTGTACTGAACATAAGGAATGCATATAAGTTGATAAACGGGTGTACATAAGTTACTTTCTGAATAAATGGGAGTTCCTACCACAACCATAAGTAGACATTTCTAAAACAGTACTTATGAATGAAAATCCCAAAGCATACAAATGGTTGGCTAATTAATCACTCCATAGAATAAGTCATTCAATCATGAAAATTTCTTCTTGGCTATAGAGAATTTTACTTAATCTACATCCTTTTAAATAATCTCTTAATGAAAAATGTGATCTGTAATCTTCTTCTTCCGTAGATTCAATAATCTTCAAATGTTCATTTTCTTCAGATCCAAGTTGAATGCTGTGCAATAATTTTCTAGCATGCATATTGTTCGTCAAATAACATCTACATCTCTTGGAAACTTCAATTCCATCTTTACGAACAGTAGTCATTCCTTTAATATGAGTTGTTCCCAATCTTCTATTATAATCTATATTCCATTTAGGTGCATCGGACCGTAATAGAAATATTTGGGACCACCTCTTGCAAACAATAACCATGTTCGCTTTATCATAATCAGAGGGAAGCCTTTGAAAGATTTTTTAAATGAAATCTTCATTGCACATTACTTCAATTGTTGATGAAAATTGTCTTCCATGTATTTCAACTTCATGATGATGATTATAAATGAAAGATAGATGATTAATTTTCTGTTCCTTGCTCTTATTAATGATTGTTACTCTATCTTCAATTTCATTATTCTTCGCCCATCCCTTACACAATATTTTCATGGTGTTATTAATGAGATGAAGAGAAAAAGGTGAAATAGAAAGATGTATAAACAAGTACTGTAAAAGATAGGGTACTGCAGAAGTCTTTGAATTTACTGACTATGAATGTAAAGTACTATAATAGTTAATTAAATAAATTTCAAGTCCGTATTAATTGCCTACCCCAGCTTGGTTTTTTACGCGTGGACATACATTACTTTACCAGCCACATCTCATACCTACCCCAGTTATACCTTCCCCACCTAGACTTTATGATGTCTTTAGATTTGTGATGCTATTTAATAGTGTTTGTTTTGGTGTACATAAGTAGATATCTGTTGTACATATTGATATTTTTACAGAGTTAAATAGTGTCTGTTTTGATGTACATAAGTTAATATCTGTTGCACATGTTCGCAATTTATGCATAGTTATAACAGCGTATGTTTTGATGTACATAACATAATATTTGTTGCACATATGTTCAAAGTTTATACTCCGTACATAGTTAAAACAATGTCTATTCAACCACCGTAAGAAACAATGTACAGTGAAGCATTTAATGACATACCTTCCCCAAAAAATTACCTTCCCCAGAAAATACCTTCCCCAGTAAAATTAATGACAGTTTTCACATTGACGATATAAAAACATACAGTGGAGATACAATTGTACTTGGACACGTTTGTCATTTTGGGAAAGGATGCTCTTGACGTGTATACATCAACATTTATATTCTTCCATATATATACCTACACCAGTTATACCTTCCCCATGTATACCTTTTTTTTTATAAACTTTTTGTCATTTACAGTATAAATTGACGAAAGCACACCCACACCCACACCCACAACCACAGTACATTCCTCTTTGCATTATTATATTATAATTATTCATCAAGTACCATGCAAATAAATTCTTTAGCTGATTTGTCTTTAGTACCTTAGATGAATTAGTGCAAGTTAATGAACACATAATTTGCACCAATTCATCGGAGGTACTAAGGAAAAATTTGCTAAAGATTTTATTTGAAATGGAGTTGGGGTATTAAATACTCACAAAGGGAGTTTAGTCTTCTATGTTTTGTTGTTTTACTGTACATAATAGGTATAGCACTGTCAAAGTATAGAGTAAGAGTATTATTTTAACCATAAAAATTATTTTTAATATTCTAAAGTAATACTGACTGCAAAGTAATCATGACTTTTTCATACTCAACTACCCCAGCCGACTTTTCATTTCAAAGTATTGATTATGGTATACTCTATTAAGTTGTAGTACATATTGAATCAAAATAGTGTTACATAACTTACGATTTGTTGTATATAAGTTGTACTGCACATATTCAAAGGTATAGCACTGTCGATTCTATATTTAAACTACTATTAATTGTTTGTTTTAAAATTGTTTTAATGTTAATGTAATTTATGTATATTAAAACAGTAAATATACTACGTACATAAAGTTATACTGTGTTGTACATAAAGTTATACTGTGTTTTGGTGTACATAAGTAAATGTGCGTTGTACATGATACATGTCTGAAAGCAGTGTTTCTTTTAAAAGATATATGTACATATAAAATGCTATACTTGAAGTACATATAGAGTATACCCACTCCGAATGATGACTGCAAAATAATGATGAATTTTTCACCCTCGAGTACCACAGTCGACTTGTCATTTCAGAGTAAAGATGATTTTTGCATCTACTGACGTCAGTTGCATATACAAGACTATTCAAATTTTATTTCATTTGATTGTTTATATTAAGGCAGTATATATATTAAGTCAGAGACTTTTTTATTGTACATAACATACGACATAATTTATACGAGTACTGCACATAACTTTTTTGTATTACTTGATTATATTGATTATATTTACTTGATTATATTTTCAGACATATAGACATTTTTTTATTGCACATATTCATATATATATATATATATATATATATATATATATATATATATATATATATATATATATATATATATATATATATAACTGTCTCTTTAGGGTTATTAATATTATGTGTATCAAATCTTTAGATAATGACAAGCTTTGAACTACAATTCAGCCGAATACGTAACAAGTTCAAGGAGTAGCAAGCCAAGAAATACGTCAGCCCAAGTGAGCATCAATGGCCTCGAGGGTACATAAAAGAAATCAGACAAAGAAAACTAAGTACAATACATCATTAATGCAAAGTTGAGTACAAATCAGATTTGTCCCCTTAGGCGTGCTTCTCTTTAATTGTAATTGTCCTCACGTGTTACTTGGACTCCAAGGGTGAGAAAGATTCTCATGTGACCCTCAAAGAAGGAAATGTGCTTTTGTTGCTGCATTTATGGGCCAAGGAACTTGCAACCTGTTTTGCTCCCAATTCACTTAACTTTTAACAAAGTTGTCTTAAACTTATTTATAGATAATCAATACTGTAGTAGATTAAAAGTCCAAAAATAAAATGAATTTGTATTACTTGATTAATTTCTTTATGTACAACATATAATACCCTATGTACACTGAAAATTACTTTATGTACACTTCAAATTCTAATATCCTATGATGGTTAAAGCAGTGTCCGTTTTGATGCACATAAGTTAATATTTGTTGTACATGGTGAAATTTGTACATGGATAACTAGTTGAGATATGTACATCTCATATGGAATTATGTAAAATTGATAATCACCATTTCCATTCTTTACCACATCTACTCCTCTCTCTATGAACCTTAACAGATTGGGGGTATTGATCATAACGACTAATGTTTTAATGAATAGAGCATACTAATCATATCGACTGAACTGGGAGTTATTCACCAAAAATTGCATGCATACTCAGTACAGATCAGTACTACCAAGAACACATACGTCAAATCCGTAGTTAACATTTATACTATAATCAGTTCATTCCAAAATGTAAGTGATCAATAATTGCAGTACAATACATCCAAAGTAGGATTAGAATTACAATCCGAGTTAACAGTAACTGCATATGCACAAAAATTCATATGCTTGCAAAATAACATCCATATCCTAGGGTTCCTTGATCACTTACCTAGATCATCTTTTCAAGGGTAGAAGTTTGGGTAAATCTGCCACAAGGCCTCCAGGCAGATCTCATAGTGGCAGATATCCGTCATGTCCGCCAAATATCCACCCTCTCCCCTCAATGTCAGGGGAACCATCCTGTAGTCCGTGTCCCTGGACAGATATTGGTCATCCATCCAAGAGGCAACCCAACAGCGAGGTCCGTCGTATGGATGAATCTGCATCCCCATTTCAGGTTTGCCTTTTCCGAAGTCTTCAAAGGCCCGTTGCAGCTTATACGCGTGGAGGTAGTTCTGATAACCGCTCTTGAAACAAATGACTGCAGCTCTGGTGAAGATCGGGCCATTTGGACTGGAAATCCACTTTAGCATAATCTTCTCCACCGGATAACCCAAGGCAGTTAACCTGTTCCTTAAACCAGTTAGTGATCTACTAGTATGTAAATATGTACAGTATATACTAATCTATGTACAACAAAACTACCAGTTATTTAATACAGTATGTAAATATTGTACATAATATAATATATATTAATCTATCCCAACAATTTATGTAACATTAAAACAGTATAGATTTATCTATTAGTTATGTACAAAAACACAATTTATCTAATAAAAGCTTTGTATATGATTTCTTATTCAATGCATGTAAGTATTTATTACACAAATTAACCTGTTCCTTAAACCAGTTAGTGATCTACTGGTAACCTTGTTATCAACCACTTCAAATGGTAAATTTGCAATAATGCATTTAGGAGGGTACATCAGTTCTACATACATTTTTGGTTTTTTTTTTTTTTTTTTTTTTTTTTTTTTTTAAATTTTCAAAGTTTAACTACTCTCAATCTTAACTTGAGAAGTATATATATAACTGATTGACTCAACCCCCTTTGTAATTATTACTTATGCAATTTTGAGATACTCGTATTTATTTATTGCATGATAGACACGTTTTAATTCACCCATGAAATACCTCATTTACCAAAGTTAATAATTGTGTCTAATAGAATCCAGAATTTGAATGGTTAAACCTAAATTTATGTGTGTACAGACTATTCACCTTTACTTCAATTTTAATTTATGTACTACATTTAACGCATTTTATACATTGGTAAATCACTGCCTTATACATTAATCAGTTTCTTTGTACATAATCTGTCTTATGTATTTTATACGGAGTACATTTTATACATTGGTCAATTCTTTGCCCTATACATTTTATACACATTTCACTCTCTTATACATTGAAATTTATGTACTACAAACCTTCTGTTTTGGTGCACATAATCTGTCTCAGAACATTAAAAAATTAAAAACTTGTGATATAAAATCCCACATTCTCAACAAATTCTCAATTTGTCTCTCTGTTTCTCTCTTTCCCTCTCTTTTTGTGTGTCTCTCTCTGTATCCCTTTTTCTCTCTTCCTTTCTCAACAAAAGATGAATATTACATGTGATGGAAAGATATACGATATTAGGCAACAACATAAACGGTGGTTTGCTTCTCAAAAGAAGGAGAAGTTGCCTTTTATATTTATCGATTCTCATGGACCTATTTCAAGTTCAGATGTTGAATCACTTGAAAAGGTTTTTGGAAATGAAAATATAATGGAAATAATTTTCAGAAGGTTCAACCCTACTTTTAGAAAGCAAGAGTTTGCAAAATTGACTCTTGTTTGCAAGAGATGGGCTCAAATACTTTTGGCACATCCTCATTCTCTTCTCTTAGAAATGGAGTACAATATGAGTGTGCATGCAAGCATTAACAATGGATTACTTTCTCTTCAAAGGAATGGTGTCTTGTTGTTAAAGGAATGCAGATGCTATCTGACTAAAATCTGCTTTGTAGAGATATGCTACACTATATGCAACTTCGACTTGCATCTCCAGAAGATGTAGTTCATCTTCATGGTTCTTCTCATGAAGATTTTCGTCGATCATCTACCTTTGCTGAATATCTGTTTGAGCCAACAAATTTTTATCCAGATATATACGTGTATTTTGTTTTTTCCTTATATATGTAATGTTTGAACTATATGAAAGATGAATCTCAAGTTAATTTTGAACTTATGTACACTTGTTATAAAATTATTTACTTATCACGCGTTTCTACATAAGGCTATGTTTGACGGATTATGAGTGCTTCTGTAAACATAAATCTAATTAGAATAACTTATGATTTCTTTCCAGTAATATGTAAGTAGATGAGTTATGTACAACAATTATAGAAATATGTACACCATGTTCACGGTTATTACTATGACTAATATGTAAAGCTGATGTGTAAGTATGCACATTATGTATTGATAAGTATGCACATTATGTATTGATCTATATACTATGCAGAAACTACCCATATAAGAATAAATAAGGTTAAGGGTTTCAAGACCCATTTACCAGTGACACAAACACAAACAGGATACAACCCGATCTGTTTGCTGGGTCTAAATGCATGTAAAAGTTTATTACACATATAGTGTATATAATAGATATGATATACATAGTTTATATAAATGACATACTTTATATACATAGTGTATTGATGACTAATATGTACAGTTGATATTTAAATATGTACATTATGTATTGATGACTAATATGTACTTGTTTCAATATGTACATTATTTTTAATATAACCGTATAAAAGCTTTTAATATATATACAACCGTGCCTTTTTCGATGTACATAAGTTACTATATGTTGCACATGTTGGAATTTGTACATGGTTATAGAAATGTTTGCTTTGATGTACATATGTACATTATGAATTGACAAAACTACCCGTATAAAAGCTTTTTGTATGATTTCTTATTCAATGCATAGATACAGTGTATATAATAGATACGTAGGATATACATAGTTTAAAATACAGTGTATAAAATATTAACGTTAATAATAATAATAATAATAAAGTAGTACTCGGTATTAGACACATTATTGCTCATATTAGACACGTTAATAATAGACACATATTATGTACTCAGTATTAGTACATAATATTTTGAAATATAGTAATTGCTCATCATATAACATAATATCTGTTGCATAGTTTAAACAGGATCTGTTTTGATGTACATAACATAATATCTGTTGTATTTGTCAATTTTTTACATACTTAAAGTAGTGACTGTTTTGATGTACATAAGTTAACATCTGTTGTACATGTCGATATTTTTACATAGTTAAAACAGTGTCTGAATTGATGTACATAAGTTAACATATATTGTACATATCGATATTTTTACATAGTTAAAACAGTGTCTAAATTGATGTACATAAGTTGATATCTGTTGCACATGTTCACAATTTGTACATTGTCAAAGCACCGTATAATAATAATTAATAATAATAAAGTACTCCGTATTAGACACATTATTTTGAAATATAGTAGTACTCAGTATTCCACTACCCTAGGACGTATTTATGACGTATTAGGACTTTTTGAAAATAACATTTAATTATTAAGAGTTTGGAAATAACTATTGAGAATTCCTATAATCACTTCAACAGTCATTTGACAACTACTAGTATTTCACTTCAACTACTGAGAATTCCTATAATCACTTCAACTATTTCAAAAAGTGCATCACTTCACAACAATTTGAAAAATCAAGTACGGAGTAATTTTTGAAGTACTGTAATTTATATCGACGATTCGTGCATCACTTCAACGATTCTTTGGTGAGTGATATGTTCTTGATTCTTTGCATGCCATAACTACTGGTTTTTCGAACGATTTTTGTGAAATTTACAGTAAAGTAAAATTGCAATCTTTTATTCTTTGGAGATTGGGTCTTTTATTTGCGTTATTTATAAAGTACGTATGCAATTTTGTGTGTTATATTTTTGATTTTTAGAGTGATTTTGTTGAAAATTAGGGTTAAGTAATTCACGAGACAAGATGAAATCAAATCTGGAGAAGACTGCACCAAAGAGGAAAACTGATAAAAAGGAGAAAGGTACAATTTAAATTATGTACAATTTAAGGTATTTGTGTACAATTTAAATTATGTACAATGAAATTATCCTGATTTTGTGTTCTTTATTCGTAGCTGAATGTAAAAGGAGGCGAACTGAAGAAAAGGATACAGACTCTGATAATTATGAAGAAACATCAGACAAACAATTATGTTTGATAACAGACGCAGATAAAGGTATATTCATTAAATAGACTACTATGTTTCAATATTGTTTGAAAAGAACTTTTTTTATTTAGTATAGCTTTAAAAATTTACATACAATTTGTGTTTGAAGTTACGTGCATTGTGTAATGCGTTATGAACATACAATTTACAGGTATTACTCCTAAAACTACAAAGACTAGGAGGAAGAGAGTTCTACATGCAACGAACGAACTGCCATCATTGAAGACACGCATGTCCCCTGATGGTTTGGTTAAATTTCTAAATGATTTATCAGGGAAACAGATTGCAGATATTAAAGAATTAGGGTTTGGGGATTTAATTGATCTGAAAGTAAAAGAAGTCCCGTGCAAGCTTGCTCATTGGCTTGTTACAAATTTCATTCCTGATTCAGCCACATTTAAATATAATACATTTGATGTGACAAATCTTGATGTACATATTGCAACTGGGTTTCCTATGAGACCAAACAAGATTGTCCTTGCATCGTATGATGACCAAGACATGGAATATAGAAAACTTCTTAATGAATGTAAGAATCAATTTGAAGGGTCAAAGGTTACGGCCCCTGCATTGAAATCCATCCTTAGTAATCAAAAGGATGGAGGTGATCTATTCAAAAGGAACTTTATAGTTTATATCTGTTCTTATTTTATACAAGGTACCAGTTCTGCAACTCCAGGTCTTAGGATATTGAAGTCTTTAGTTGACTTGTCATTGGTACCTACATATAATTAGTGTGAATTTTGCCTTAATGCCTTCATTGAGGCTGTTGACTTATGGAAGATGAATATAATAGAGAAGGAGAAGTTTTTTGATGGACCTATAATGGTCTTTGTGTTCATATATTTGCAAAGAATGCGTTACAGAAACAGCACACCAGTTCGTTCTTTCCCAACAATGTTGTTCTGGACACAAGAGTCCATTTCAAAGAGAATAATGGACGAAGCAAAAAAATCGGGTACGTTTGGTAATGGTCTGGTTATCCCATTAGAGTCCCTTGATTGGTACAAGGGGGAGGAAGTAAATAAAAGTATGAACAAAGAGGGAAAGGAAGAAGGAGATTGGTTACAAAGTTTAATGCTGAAATCTGTTGAATTCACAAAAAATTTCAAGGGGTTCAAAGATGCTGTAAATGTTGCAAAGTTTGCCTCCCCTCAATGCAAACCAATAACAAAATTGGAAATGTTGACCAGTGATTTTGTTGCAAAACTTGTAACAATAACAAAAGATGAAGAATTTGGTAAGAATTTTTCTTCAATTGGTTTTATCCCCATTCATTTGTTATAATATGTTGAATATAGTACTTATGTTTCATCTTTTGCTTCAAAATAGGTGAGGAGGAAGAAAATGGAAAGAATCCACAAATACTGGATATGATACATAAGATGGCAAAAGATCTTACTTCTTTGAAAAAGACTGATCTTGAAAAGGAGAAGATAGATGAAATGAATACTGTACTACTTCTGAAAAATGTTGATACTGCAGAAGACATCAATATTCATGATGATCCTATTTCTAGTCCTGTCAAGAATGACAGTGAAGATGTGTTGAATGTTGATACTGCAGAAGACATCAATATTCATGATGATCTTATTTCTAGTCCTGTCAAGAATGACAGTGAAGATGTGTTGAATGTTGATACTGGAGAAGACATCAATATTCATGATGATCCTAATTCTAGTCCTGTCAAGAATGACAGTGAAGATGTGTTGAATGTTGATACTGCAGAAGACATTAATATTCATGATAATCCTATTTCTAGTCCTGTCAAGAATGAAAGTGAAGATGTGATCAATGCGGAACCTGTGCAAAATGTTGATGCTGCAGAAGACATGAACTTAGAAACTCCTATTTCTAGTCCTGTCAAGAATGACAGTGAAATTATTTCCGAGGAAATGAAGATGTGTTCGATGCGAACACTGTGGAAAATGTTGATGCTGCAGAAGACATCTGTACAGATGCTCCTATTTCTACTCCTATCAAGAATGACAGTCAAATTATTTTTGTAGAAGACAAAGATTTTTTGAATGCACATACTGTGGAAAGTGTTGATGTGGATATATGGAAACTTCTGTTGATGATGTTGTAAATGTGGATTTGGAATCTCTTACAAATCAAAACGAGGAAATTGATATACTTGAAAAAAAAGAGATTGAAGCACAGCAAAAGGGAAAACAAGGAAATGTAGCGGTTTTCAAATCTTCTTTTATTAATAGGAACATCAGCTGTTTGACCTCTCTCAAACCTGAGCAGATATATGTGTCAGACTATGTATTTGCACCAGAAAAGTCTTTGCAGTAAGTCTCATTATTCTTTTAAACAAGTTTCATATCAGTTCCTGTTTTGATGTACATAAGTTGATATCTGTTGCACATGTTCACAATTTGTACATTGTCAAAGCACCGTCTGTTTTGATGTACATAACTTGATATCAATTTGTGCATGGTTATATCAGTGCATGTTTTGATGTACATAAATTAATATATTTTGTACATAAGATTCATACCAGGTATTGCAACACTAGTACACTAAATAATTTAATTTTTCAGGGATATTCTGTTTAAGTTTGGAAACATTGAGCTTTCAAGGGGGGACCTGTCGATGATGGCAACCTGTGATACCCGAATCAATGAGTTAATTTTAATTTTGTGGTGCCTATTGATGAATGATTTGGAAAAGCTATCACCGACATCATCTATCAAACGTGTGTATATGTCTCCTTTTCAAGAATATCAGGTAATGTTATGTATTCCATTCACATATGATTAAAACTGTTTTCACTCATGATTCTCTTCTAAACAATCACTACAATGTTTCAGGTTCCCACAAGTGAAATGGACGTTAATGATGTGCAACTGGTAATCAAAAAGATATTCTTTATAACTCTTATTTATTTATTTAATCATTGTGAGAACTAATAATGTGATTTTTTTCAAGGCACTTTTCTGCTATAGATATCCAGCAGGTTATGTTGGTTACTGTGCAAACTCAATCTCGAAGAAATTTGAGATGATTCATTTTGGGTTTCATGAAGGAATTAACAGCAAAGATTATGGTCTTGCAGCTAAAATGATATATGTGAGCATACTCTAGGCATTAACATTACACATTCTATGTTTGTGTTTTTTTGTTAATTAAAATTTTAGGCATTTATATATAAGTCTGTGCTCTTTTGTACCTTAAAATTTAGGGTTATTTAAAAACAATAATACCAACTATAGGACATCTTCCCAAAATAATACCAATTTCAATAAATCCGAGAATAACATATTATTGGAGTAGTTAAACAAGAGTAGTATAAGTGAATTTATAACCTGCTACATCAGGTCACCTAATTAATATTTAACCTGCTACTTATCCTCCATCCTCCTCCTTAGACACGGATAACGGGTGAGCTGTGTCGGGTCAGCTTTGGGTCAGGTCACTTTCGGGTTATAATAATCGGGTTGACTTCGGGTCGGGTCGGATAATTTCGGGTTCAGGTCATTCTCCGGTCTGCTGTTTTCAACCTTTTTAGGGATATCGACTAATTTTCTATAATAATAGTCGGGTCAGTTTCGAGTTAGCTCGGGTCAAAATCATGCTACGGTTCGGGTGTCGGGTCGGTTTCGGTTTGGCTTATTCGGGTCGGGTCAGTTTTCTCAAGTCTACTCCTCCTTACTCTTCTCCTTCATCCTCTCTCTCCATTACCCTTCATCCTTCTTTCGTTTTTTTCTATAAGTTTCATTTAGATTAACGTATTGATTTTGGTGTAGGACTGTGTTGTTAGTCAGATTTGGTGAGGTTGAAGGAAGAGGAAGACCGAAGACGTTAATGACGTTTAATGCCTCGCATACTGAGTAAGTGAAAAAGAGTGAGCATTAAACAAATTAAAGGCGAAAAAGCAAGGTGAACGAGTTCTATCATTAACTGGTCATCTATACTACTCTGATTTAACTACTCCAAAAATATGTATTATTCTCAGATTTATTTAAATTGGAATTATTTTCGGAAGACGCTCTATAGTTGATATTATTGCCGTTAAATAAAATTAAAGGTGAAAAAGGAAGGTGGAAGGGTTCTACAGGTAACCGGTCACCCATACTACTCTCGTTTAACTACTTCAATAATACGTATTATTCTCAGACTTATTAAAGTTGATATTATTTTGGGAAGACGCCCTATAGTTGGTATTATTGTTGATTGAATATATTCCAGATTTCTCTAAAGATTTGGAAAGTAACAATGGCATTCTTTCAATGAGAATCATTGAAACATACAAAGGCAATAAAGACAATTATGCCGAAGAGTTCAAACCAGTAAGTTAAAAATCACAACACATTCATCACTGATACTAATCTATATCTTATTATTTTCCAATATACTAAAGATGTGTAATGATTATGTATATGTGCAGTCCACCATTTCATACAATGATTACGTAAAGATGATGACAGTGTCGTATTGCCACAAAATACTAACTTCAGACAGGAACGAGCTGAAGAATACTGTGTTGAAGGAGGCAAAAAAAATGTTGTATGTATCTGATAACTTGCTGTTGATCAGTCATAATTTGACATACATAAATTATTATATATTGTTTCGATTACAAAGTCATATTCTGTTCTATGACTTTTATCAGCTTCGAAGTGGAAAATTTAACAACAAAAAAATACAGCAATTCTCATATAGTTCAAAATTTCTTGAAAAAAGTAACGAAAAAGAATTTTGCTGGAAAGGGATTAGAGGACAAGCAGAAAGAATACGATGACATGTTACGATCTTATAATAGGTAATATATTCTACCCTTTCCATTGTTTTTGAAATCATTCATCATAATTAATTAATTTTAAGATTATTACTCCCATGTTGTGTGTTATTTTACAGTGAAAACGTTATACAAACTGAATGGATGTGTTTAAACCGCATAGATATGCAAGCATTGTTATTTGCAGATGAGGAATTATTCGATATGGTAAGAAAATGTCTAACAAGTTTTAATCTTATAAATTCAAATGCTTCTAAATAAATCTAACAAGTTCCATTTTAATAGGTGATAGATTTGTATGGAATTTATATCACATTAGGAAGGAAGGATGTTGTATTCTTTCCAACAAAGGCAGAGGTAAGTATATCAAATTGGTGTACTTATTTTTGGTATTTAAGGTTACAGTTGTTTATTTGATGCTTATCTTTTGTTTCAGGAGTTAGACCCAAAGATCAGTACTTCTCTTGATACTCCGTACTGTACTGTATCATACATGCCTCATGATACGAAATCTATGAGAAAGGTACACCCAATGATTATAGTACTGTATTAAAAGTTGACGATAATTAACTATAAAAAAACTATGTTTATGACTGTGAAATATGTAAATTTTCAGATCTTTGTTCCAATTCACATCGAAGACCCGGATCATTGGATTTTACTTGTCTGTGATCTAGAAGATAAAAGGAATTACGTCCTTGATTCATGCAAGACGAAGTTTTACAGAAAAAGGAACAAGCAAGTTGAAAAAGTAGTGTATAATGTTTCAAACATTTTACAAAACTACCCTGGCTATGAACAAATTTCCAAAGAAATGGGAAAATTTCAAGTGGAAGCGTTTAGAAATGCAGCGAAGCAAGACAATAAAGTTGATTGTGGTGTCTTTGTTATGAAATGGATAAAGGCAATGCATGACAAGAAGAAATGGACAAGTCAATCATACTTTACAAATAACAAAGAATTTAGGCGTGAAACATGCTTGGATCTTTTGAAGTGGGAAAAGAACTATGTGACAAATTTCAGTGTTAAGGAAAAATATGAGATCTTATTTTAATTGTATGTAGAATTAGTTATATTACTGTAATAGACGATCTATTAATATGAAAATGGCAATCAATGGATTATTTGTTTATCATTGGATATGTTATGTACGCATCAAAATACAAATATGTACAGGGAACATCTCTAAGATAACATTGGACGAAATATGTGTTGTATATAGTAAACTTCACACAAGAAGCATACAAAACGTTGTTTTGTGGAAGGAGTGTTTACCGGTAAAGTTGATCTTTGCCTTATTTTGTGCATCATAAATCTAGTTTGAAGATCATCAAGGCAGCCAATTATGTTGAACTGATCCCTATGTATGCTAAAGTTTATGTTATGTACATTTAAACTACTTGTATTATGTTGAACTGACAAAATACATTTAAAGTATTATGTATGGAGTATGGTTAAAATAATCATGTCTTATGTTTTTGTATAATGTTTAAATAAGCTTGATATTTGACTTTTTTTTTTGAAGGATGATATTTGCCTTTATTTGTACTCGTACTTCATAAATCTAGTTTAAAGATTATCAAGCCATTCAATTCTGTTCAACTATCGCTATGTACACTACAATCTACGTTAAGTACACTTAAAGTAGTGATGTTTTACTATAAACTTATGTACAACATATAATATTTTATGTACACTAAAAGTATTTATCTCTTATGTTTTCCAGTACACTTATGTACAAAATATAATATCTTATATACTTAGAACCTGTCTTATTTTCAATGAACATAACAGCATTATAAATCGAATACTCGAACATAGTACTCCGTATCTTAACAGGAGCCCGTTTATTATTTAATTAAAACCCAAAAAAGAATACTCAAAATTGGTATCTGACCTACTTCATAGCCACAAAAGAAAAAGAAAAAAAGAAAGCGATCTCTTAAGATCTTCCCCGGATTATCTTCAACAATTCAGTACTGTAAGTTTATTCTAGCTTATCTTTTCCGATTACCTTCGACATTGCGGTACTGTGTGTTATATTGTTGTTTTTTGAAACGATTTTTTGAAGATTGGTATAAAATAAAAGTTAGTCAAGATTGTGTATGCAATTACTTCCGATCTAGGTTTAAATACGGTTTTACTGCGTTCTTGTGGATTCAAGTATCGATGATTATTCAACTTATGCAAATTAGGTACTCAGTTATCTCTGTTCTTATTTTTATTTGACGTTAATTAGGTTAACAAAAAAGATGAAAACAAATCGGGAGAAAAGCGCAACAAAGAGGGAAGTTGCTCATAAGATCGAAGGTATATAAACTTATAAAGTACTCCGTATTGAACCCCATACTCTCAATGTAAATGATGCATATTGATTTTTCGTTAATTATGTATAGTTGCATGTAAAAAGAGACGGGTAGAAGTAAACGATGATTCTAAGAATGATTCTAAGGATGCTCCTGATGATTCTAAGAATGATTCTAAGGATAATTCTGATGATTCTAAGGATTGTAGTTTTCAAACACCGAAATCACAATTACACTTACTCTCAGATGCGATTGTAGGTATGTACATTAGTTGTTTTAATTATCTGTTCTTAGAACTTGAACTTGTTACATATGCCCTCTATACATATCATTTAAATCTGTTTTGCTCACTCAAATTTACAGCTGTCATTAATAAGCCTACAAAACCTACAAAAAATAGAAGGAAGAGGGTTCTACATGTAGTGAATGAACTCCCATCATTGACCACAAGGATGTCCCTTGAAAGTTTGTTTAAATTTGTAAGAAATCTGTCAGAGAAGCAAATTGAAGATATTAAGGAATTGGTGTTCGGGGATATAATTTTTCTAAATGTAAGAGAAGTCCCAGCCAAACTTGGTCATTGGCTTGTTTCCAATTTTGAGCCTGATTCATCATCATATAAAGGTCAGACACTTCAAGTTACGAATTTGGATGTACACATAGCAACCGGGCTTCCTATGATATCAAATGATATTGTATTAGCATCCTATGATGACAAGGATGTTGAATATAATCAATTAGTTGATGAGTTCAAGGAACAGTTTAAAGGTTCCAAGACAAAAAACAATGTGTTACAATACGTGCTAACAACACAGACGGATGGGGGGGATCAATTCAAGAGGAACTTCATTGTTTATCTTTGCTCTATTTTTATAGCGGGTAGCTGTTCTGTAACCCCAAGCTTAAAGATATTGAAGTCTTTAGTCGACATGTCATTGGTACCTACCTTTAATTGGTGCAAATTTTGCCTTGATGCTTTCATTGAGGCCGTTGATTTGTGGAAGATGAACACAGCAGAGAGAAACAAGTGCTTTAGTGGACCTATAATGGTCTTTGTGTTCATATATCTGCAAAGAATGTGTTACAGAAACAGCACACCTGTTCGTTCTTTCCCGACAATGTTGTTCTGGACACAAGAGTCCATTTCAAAGAGAATAATGGACGAAGCAAAGAAATCAGGTACATTTGGTAATGGTCTGGTTATCCCATTACAACCGGTTGATTGGTACAAGGTGGATAAATCTAAAACCTGTACTGCAAATGTTTCTTTTGTAATGGAAAAAGAGAAGCTAGTGAAAGTGGAGGGGGAAATAAAAGATGAGAATGATGAGCCAAAGGAAGAAATACACTGGGTGCAAAATTTAATCAACAAATCTTCTCAGTTCTCAAAGTCTTTCAAGGGGTTGAAAGATGCGATAAAAGTTGCAAAAGTTGCCTCCCCCCAATGCAAACCACTACTAGACTTCGAAAATTTGGCAAATGAATTTATAAGCAAACTTGCAGAAACGAGAAGAGAACAGCCGTCAAAAGAGAATAGTAATATTTTTTTTATAACTAATTTTCTATCTGTTGCACATGTTCGAATTTGTACATGTTTTGACGTACATAAGTTGATATCTGTTGCATAAGTTACTATGTGTTGCACATTTTGGAATTTGTACATGGTTAAAACAGTGTCTGTTCTGACGTATATAAGTTACTATTTGTTGCACATATTGAAATTTGTACATGGTTAAAACAGTGTCTGTTTTGATGTAGATAAGTTACTATGTGTTGCACATATTGAAATTTATACATGGTTAAAAAAAGTGTCTGTTTTGATGTACATAAGTTACTATGTGTTGTATAATTATAACTTATATACAGTATTTATTTTTCATCTTTTACTGCTTAGAATCTGAAGATAAATGGAAGGATGTTACTAATATTGCATCACAAGTTGTCAATGATGACAACACAAAAGAAGAAGGCAAAATACCTTCTACTTGTCAAAAGGACTTCCCTACCTTCTCAGATACAGACTTTGGTCTAGAAGAACTGACTCCACACGTATTAGAGATTTTAGATCAGATAGTAGAAGAAGCTGTTTCTGCCAAAAAGAATGAGGTACCAAAGATGAAGAAGAAGAAGAACAAGGAGAGAGACCCAATGATGCCCAGATACAGTTTGTTGAACTCAGATGAGAGCTATCAACTCAGTCAAGATATTAACCTTGACATGTATTCTGACCCTCAAGTTACACCTCAGATAAATGAAGATGTGGAAAATGTGGATAAAGAAAAAACTCCCATCATAAATGAACAAGTGTTCAATTACAAGAGTGTGCCAATTGTGGATATGAAGAATGTAGATGTGGAAGATACTATTGAACAAATGTTCAATAAAAAGCTTGTGGAGTTTGTGGAGAACATGGAATCTACTCCTGCACATGCAGTAGAAAAAGTTAACTTAGAAACTCCTTGTGCTGTGAAAAATGTCATTCGAAAGAGCCCAGATATTATTGAAAATTTGGTCACTCCAAAAATAGTGAGGAATGCATCTCAGCAAGATGATGAAATGAATGAAAAAGAAATTGAAGTACAATACAAGAGGAAACAAGCAATACCAGCTATTTTCAAGTCCTTTCATACAAAGGAACATCAGCTTTTTAACCAATCTGAGTGCCGAGGAGAAATATGTGACAGACTATGCATTTACATTAGATATGTGTCCAAGGTAAACAACTAATTTACATAGCTAAAGCACTGTCTGTTTTGATGTACATAAGTAAAGCACTGTTAAAATGTGTTTAAATGCTAATAGTTTGAAAGTCATAGTTAAAAATTGTTTCATATGAGTGATTGCTATACCAAAAGTAATACACTAAATACTTTTTAATTTTACAGTGAACCTCTCTTTAAGTTTGATACCATTCAGATTTCAAGAAGGCAGATGTTGATGATGTCAAAGTCTGAAACTAAACTTGAGGAACCAATTTTAAGTCTTTGGGGATTATTGATGAATGATTTGGAAAAGCTATCATCTCCATCATCCGTAAAGCGTGTTTATATGTCTCCATTTGATAAATATGTGGTAATGTTATATATTCCATCAACAATGTTAACAGTGTAAATATATTTTTGCTCATGAATCTCTTCTAAACACTTCTTTAATATTTCAGATTCCTACAAGTGAAATGCAGTTGGATGATGTGCAATTGGTAAACAAATAGATACTCCTTATAACCTTCATTCATTCATTCATTCATTCATTGATTCATTCATTCTGTAAACTAATAGTGCAATCATTCTTCAAGGTCTTTTTCTGGACAACAAAATTACCATCTATTGTTATTTACTGTTTAAATTCAATGACAAAGTCATTTGAAGTAATTCACTTTGGGTATCCTGAAGAACGTGACAGCCAACTGGACAGTTCTGAAGCTAAAGATAAATATGTGAGGACACTGATGTATTGTTTTTACTTTTTTGTACATTGAAATTTATGTCACCTTTGTTGAATACTTTATTATATTTGCAGTGTAATTATTTCTCTGAAAAATTCGAGAATAAGATCAAATGGGCCAATCAAGTGACAGACTATCAAATAACGGAATTTATTCCAGATTTTAGTCGTCATTTGGAAATTGACAATGATATTTTGTCAATGAGGCTCATAGAAATATACAATGGGAATAAAAATACTTTTACCCAAGTGTTCAAACCGGTAAATATCATTGATACTATTTTATGTTTGATTATATTTCCATATATAAATGTTACTGATTGATGTATATGTTCAGAGCAATGTTACATATGATAAGTATGTAAGGATGATGAAGGTGCGGTATTGCCACAAAATACTAACCTCCACCAGGAATCAGATGAAAGATACTATTCTGAGAGATGCAAGAAAAATGTCAAGGAATCTTCTATATGTTATAGACTTGCATTATGCTATCATATGACTACCATATATTGCACATAAAGCATAAATCATTAACATTTACTCTTCTATAACTTTTCTCAGTAGGGCAGCGGAACTCTATGTGGAAAATATATTAAGTGATGAAGAAATTATTCAAAAATTCTTAAAAGAAACAAAGAAGAAGACCTTTGCAGGAAAGGCAAATGAGAAAAAGAAGGACTCATATGACAACATTTTAAATCATATAACATGTAATATATTCTATCTTGTCCAATGTTTTTTAATTCTTTCATCATAATTAATTTTAAAATTGTTGATTATTTGTACTATGTTATCTTGTAGGGAAGAGGTTATTGAAACACAATGGATGAATGTAAGCCGAAAGGTGATGTAATGCTTGTTATTACCAAATGAACAACTATATGATATGGTAAATGTTACAGTAATATTATAAATTCAAATGCTGCCAAATCAATCTAACAAGTGTTCTTTTAATAGGCAATCGATATAGGTGGAATATATGCAACATACATGAGGAATGATATAATATTCATTCCTACAAAATCAGGGGTAAAATATGTCAAAATTCCTGTACTTAAGTACTTTTTTGGTACATAATCATACAGTTGTTTACCTATTGTGTATCCTTTGTTACAGGAATTAAACCCAGAAATATTCTCTTCTCTGACAACGCCATATTGTACTGTATCATACTTGCCTGAAGATGGTAAATTCTTGAGAAAGGTATAACCATCTAATCTATATACTCCTATAGCATTAACACAGTTGAAATTTGTACCTGGTTATAGAAGTGTCTGTTTTGATGTACTTAAGTTAATATGTGTTGACATGTTGAAATTTGTACGCAGTTATAGAAGTGTCTGCTTTGATGTAGATAAATTAATGTCTGTTGCACATGTTCAAAATTTGTACATTAATTAAAACAGTGTCTATTTTGATGTACATAAGTTAATATCTGTTGCAAAAGTTGTCAAAGCACAGTCTATTTTGATGTAGTTAAGTTAATGTCTGTAGCACATGTTTAAAATTTGTACATTAATTAAAACAATGTCTGTTTTGATGTAGATAAGTTACTATGTTTTGCACATATTCAAAGTTTGTACCTAGTTAAAACAGTGTCTGTTTTGATGTACATACGTTATTATGTGTTGAAAATATGTATTACAATAACTGTGAAATTTATACTTTTTCAGATCTTTATCCCAGTTCATATTGACACACCAGGACACTGGATTTTGATTGTGTGTGATTTTGAAGATGATGAGGGTCAAGAGCCTGCGTCGGGTCGCCCGCCTAGGAAGCCCCATAACGACCCAACCCGGGGAATCAAAGAGCCTGCCCAGCTGGCTGCCAGGCCAAGACAACAGGATTCCCCCAAGGGGATAGCTTCAGTTAGGCCGCCTGCCCAGCAGGGCGAGGCGACCAACCAGGGAGGGCCTTCAAAGGCCCCCTGCTCGCCTGTCCCCAGGCGACCTCTCCCCCAAGCAGGGCAGGGGTTACCAGGGGCCCCTCCGTCATTTTGCCTAAGGTAAGAGAGAATGGGTGGACAAAACGGGTCCACGTGTCACTTTGCTATCCACCCATTCTCCCGCTCTTTTCCCTCTCCTCCTCTCTCTCTTGTGGGAAGGTATAAATACCCATCCATTTCCCACTTGAAAAAGGTTGGATTTTCTCTATCTAGACTCTCACTCCTAAAAACGCCACCTAGCTCCTCACGAACTAGGTTCATTAAGGCATTTCACAGGCTGACTTAGGCATCGAAGAGGGTTCCCTCGGACAACCTCCGAGGCCCTGTGCGTTCATTGTGCAGGGAGCAGGCCCGCTTCGCCGGGAAGGTCTGATCATAGAAGTGGGAGAAAGGAGAGGCTAAAGGAAATCGGACGATCCATAACCCATTGACATTCAAAATACACGACCCGAATCCTAAGTCGGGTTAATTGTTTCCTTGACTGGAACAATTTGGCGCCGTCTGTGGGGAAGAAATTGGTTGTACCCACGAAATTACCCACAAAATCAACCATTCTCAAACACGAAGTTAACCAATTACAATTAAACATGCCTGAAATTTTTGACACCAGCTCTGTGGCAAACCCACCCAAAGCCCCCCAATATGGCATGCCGCTGGAGGTAACGCCCACCGCCACGATTCCAGGCGTGGGGCGAGCCAGTCTCCAGGGGGCACCGGGTCAGGGGTTGCTGCCATGGCAGGGCAGGGTGCACATCCGAGGCAAACTCTAAACCTCACCCCTGCCTAGATGGTGCAGACTCCGGCGTTCTTCTCAGCTATGTTGAATCAGAAATTCACTCCGGATGATCTGGTAGGCAGGGTCGCCACGACCCCCAGGTTGCTCCACTTTGAAAGTGGAGAAGGAACCGGGGGCTCAAAGCGGACCGCCGTCAGAAACGTTCAGAGAAAGGCCAGGAAGACAGCTCAGGCGTATGCGCAAGTGCAAAGGCGAATCACAGAAGCCCGTCAGGAGCCGCCTGCACAGCAGGAGGCTGCTGGTCCTGAAGAAGCATTCTCCATTCATACTATAGAATCCACGGCCGCTCGCGAAAGAAGGGGTTTATCTCAAGACCTGAGAAATCGCATGAGGCACAAGGAGCCAGTGTCCAAGCGCCTGGGGGAGAAGCAGGGAGATGTGTTCTCCAGGCTGACACCAGTTGAGGAATTGCAGCCTGCACCAGGACTGTCCCAGAGCCTGCAGTCCATACTTAACAATGGTCAGCCTCTGAAGTCCAGGCACCGTCAGGGCGATAACCTTGAGCCTTCTCAAAAGAAGCGCTCACGGTATCGCTCCCCTCCCAGGGATGACGAAGCGATAAGCAGGCGCCCACCAAGGTACCGCTCCCCTGAAAGTAGGAGACCGACCCCTGACAGAAGGGACGACCACGGTCACTACTCGGGCACGAGCAGGTCGAGAATGGTGGGCAGGCCAACCAAGACCCCGCTCCACCCTGAGGTGCAAGGATATCCTATCCCAAAAATTAAGATGCCCTCTGTTAAGTTTGACGGCATGACTGACCCAGAGGATCATTTGGCGGCATACGAGAGCCATATGGGCATGTATGACGCCGATGACACGGTTTGGTGCAAAATTTTTCCAACCACCCTGGTAGGTCTGGCCCAGGGTTGGTTCAGGGATTTGCCGCAGGAGTCAATATGTTTCTTCATCGAGTTGGCAGAGGCTTTCCTTGACCAGTATGCGGGAAACAAGAGGCGACGTCTTACTCGGTTCGACCTAATGACTCTCAGGCAGAAGAAGGGTGAGTCTGTCAGGGAGTACCTGAAGAGGTTTTACTTGTCCTTCCAGCAGGTCAAAGAGATAGACGATGCGACAGGGACGTACGCACTGACTAACTCACTGCTCCCTGGGGAAATGAAGAACCAGTTGATCAGAGCCCAGCCGGAAACTCTTGCCAAGGCCAGGAAAATCGCTGAGGGGTTTATGCTGCAAGAGGAGTTCCACAGCCTGCCGGATACCCCCGCGGGCCCTACCAGGCAGCAGGGGGGACCGCAGGGTGGACGTGGCAGAAATGAATTCGGAAATCAGAGAGCCAAAGATGGGGATACCCCCAAGAAAGAGCGCACAGTCTACCAGCCCAGGTTCGACAGCTACACGGCCCTCAACAAATCCAGGGCAGAGATTTTCGAACTCGAAAAGGAGACTGCTAAGTGGAACCGCCCAAGCAAACCACGCAGCCCAAAGGGAGACCCCAAGAAATTCTGTACCTTCCATGACTGCGTAGGCCATACCACTGAGGAGTACCGCCACCTGAAAGATGAAATCGAGAAACTAATCAGGAATGGCTGGCTAGCCAACTACGCGGCAAGGAATAAAACACAGAAGGAGACACCAGAGAAGCCTGAAGGTTAAGTGCAGAACCGCCTGGTAATCCATGTGATATCAGGGGTTGTAGAGGGCCAGACCAGCAGAAGAAGTCAGAAGAGGCAGATTCGTGAACTAAGAAACCAGATCTGTTATGCCGAAAGGGCAGGGAGCCCGAAGGGAATGACGCTAAGCATCACCCCTGAGGATGCAGGGCGGGTGGTGTATCCCCATAGCGATCCCTTGGTACTATCCCTAGAAATCAGCAATCACATCGTGCGGAGGTGCATGGTGGACACCGGTGCGTACACGAACCTGCTGTACAAGGATGCCTTCGATAAAATGGGCCTGGAAAAAAGGCACCTACGACCTGCCCCAGGATCGTTGTACGGCTTCAGCGGGGCAGGCATACTGCCCATGGGAATCATAGACTTACCTGTAACATTCGGGGAGGGGGCCACTGCCAGAAATGTCAGGGCATCGTTCGTTGTAGTAGATGCAAGGTCTGCTTACAACGCCCTGATCGGCAGGGCCACCCTGGACGAGATCGAAGCGACCATATCAATCAGGGCTCTCACTATAGCCTATGTCACAGATTTTGGCCTTGAAGGTAAAGTACATGGAGACCAGGAGTCAGCCAGACAGTGCTACTCCGTGGCCCTGCAAACCCATGAAAATGAAAGAAAAGGAAAGAGAAAAGCTGACAGTGCCCCCAGCAGGGAAGGCGAGATTCCAGCCGGTAATCAGGCATCCGACCACCTGGAACCTGGGGGAGAGAGCATGCTGGTGGACCTGGAGCCAGGGAGACAGGTCCTTATAGGAGCTGACCTGGAGGAGTCCTACCAGGCTGAACTGATCAATTTACTAAAAGACAACAAGGACGTATTTGCCTACTCGGCGGACGAAATGCCAGGGGTTGATCCAACATGTATCGTTCACAGGCTGAACGTAAACGCGGACGCCCGCCTTGTAAAACAGAAAAAGCGAACTATGTCCGCAGAGAAGGACGTGGCGATTAAAGAAGAAATTGAAAAACTTCTGAAGGCAGACTTTATTGAGGTTTGCGACTACCCGGAATGGTTAGCAAATGTGGTCATGGTTAAGAAGTCATCGGGCGCATGGAGGATGTGCGTGGACTTTACAAACCTTAACAAGGCCTGCCCGAAAGACTGCTACCCACTCCCAAGGATTGACCAGCTGGTAGACGCTACCAGTGGATATTCTATGCTGAGCTTCCTGGACGCCTTCACAGGGATCATCAAGTGTACTTATGGCAGCCGGACAGGGTGAAATGTGCCGTCATCACTAGTTCAGGCACCTACATGTACAAAATGATGTCGTTCGGGCTTAAAAACGCAGGGGCCACATACCAGTGCCTGGTCGACAAGGTGTTTGAAAGTCAAAAAGGTAGAAACATAGAAGCCTATGTCGATGATGCCATTGTAAAAAGCAAAGGGGACAATGAACACTTAACAGATCTGCAGGAGACCTTCTCCTCCCTGCGCGCCTACAAGATGAAGCTCAATCCAAAGAAGTGCACGTTCGGGGTTCGCTCCGGCAAGTTCTTGGGTTTTCTAATCAGCTCTCGAGGGATAGACACTAATCCTGAGAAGGTTCAGGCTGTTCTGGACCTTCCTGAACCCAGAACCATAAGGGACATTCAACGTCTGACAGGCCGCATGGCCGCCCTGGCACGCTTTATTGCCAGGTCAGCAGACAAGTCGACCCCATTCTTCAAAGTATTGAAGGGCAACAAGCAATTTAAATGGGAAAATGAGCAAAGAGAAGCCTTTGAACAATTGAAGGAGCATTTAAAGAAGCTCCCCACCCTGGCAAGGCCAGTAGTAGGGGAAAATCTCTTCCTCTACATCGCTGTGACTAATGTGACAGTAAGCGCAGTCATCTTGAGAGAAGAAGCAGACGCTTAGCAGCCTGTATACTTTGTGAGCCATGCCCTAAGGCAACAGAAAAGAATTACCCTATGGTCGAAAAAGCAGCCTACGCAGTTGTCATAGCAGCCAGGAAGCTAAGGCCATACTTCGACGCACACCCTGTCGTGGTGCTGACAGACCAGCCCTTAGAAAAAGTACTGGAGAAATTCGAGAAGTCAGGCAGGCTGCTAAAATGGGCCATCGAACTAAGCGGGCTGGGGATAACATACCAATCCAGAACAGCCATCAAAGCCCAGGCCCTGGCCGACTTCTTAGCAGAATGCTCCCATTCCGAGGAGGATAGCCCGACTACCGGCGAATGGGTGGTATACACCAACGGGTCCTCCACGGCTAATGGTGCAGGGGCCGGAGTTGTGTTAACCAGCCCAGAAGGGACAGACTTTGAGCACGCACTTAGATTCGTCTTCCCCGCGTCAAACAACGAAGCTGAATACGAAGCAGTGCTCGCAGGCGTTAACTTAGCCAAAGCCGCAGGTGCAGAGCGGATTGTCCTGGCGACAGACTCCCAACTCATCGCCAACCAAATCAATGGAGAATATGAGGCCAGGGATCAAACGATGGCCGCATACCTGGAAATGGTGAAGAGAGAGTTGTCAAGCCTGAAGTCGTATGAAATCAGGCAGATCCCTCGGTCCCAGAACAATCGGGCAGATGCCCTGTCAAACCTGGCTAGTTCCAGCCTGCAGGATATAAGGAGGTCAGTATGGGTAGACGTCATCCAAGAAAAATCTACCATCCCCTGCCAAACCGTCGGCGCTGTAAAAGAAACAGGGCCTGAGGATTGGAGGACCCCCATCATCGTATTTAAGAAACACGGAATTTTACCGTCAGACCCTGTGCAAAAAAGAAAGATGCCGGCAAGAGCTGCATGGTTTATTTTAATCGGGGAGGATTTGTACAAGAAATCTTTCTCGTCCCCCCTGCTCAGGTGTCTGGGGGCAGAGCAGGCGGCGGAAGTATTAGATGACATCCACTCTGGAATATGTGGTCATCACATAGGAGGAAAGTCGTTGGCGCACAAGGCCTTAAGGGCGGGATACTACTGGCCGACGCCAAAGACTTGACTCAGAAATGCAGGAAATGCCAGTTCTTTGCCCCATCCATCCATGCCCCGGCCCAAGAACTCAGACCAATCCTATCCCCCATCCCTTTCGCTCAATGGGGGATGGACATACTAGGCCCTTTTGCAGTGGCGACCGGGGGCAGAAAATTCTTGATTGTGGCGATAGACTACTTCACCAAATGAGTAGAGGCTGAGGCAGTGCCCAACATCACTGAGCCTGCAGTCAGGAAGGTGATATGGAGGAATATCATCACCAGATTCGGCCTACCAAAGATGTTAGTATTTGATCATGGAAGGCAATTTGATAACGACCCTCTGAGGATCTGGTTGGAAGGCCACGGTGTTGCAGTCGCCTACTCTGCCGTCTGCCACCCTCAAACCAACGGACAGGCAGAGGCAGCCAACAAACAAATCCTAAATGGTCTCAGGAAGATGGTGGATGACCTCAAGGGCAGATGGGCCGACGAGCTACCCAGCATACTCTGGTCAATCAGGACCACCCGAAAGGAGTCTACAGGTCAGACCCCATTTGGCCTAGTATACGGAGCAGAAGCCCTGTTGCCCATCGAGGCCAGAATCCCCTCCCTGCATTCCCTGCAATACGAGCAGGCGGAGAATGAGGTAGCAATGGCCGAGGCTCTAGACGTGGTCAGCGAGGTAAGGGAAGGGGCCAGTATTAACATCGCCGCCTACCAACAATGAATGAGGAAGGCCTACAATAAAAGGGTACATGAGAGAAACTTCCAGGCAGGCGACCTGGTTCTCAGGAAAACACAGGCTGTGGGAAAATCAAGAGAGCACGGCAAACTAAGTGCTAACTGGGAAGGTCCATACCAAGTGACTCGAATCTTAGGGCCAGGCACATACAGAATCGCCAATCTTGAAGGCCAAGAGTTGAGTGCGCACTGGAATGCAGCCACCCTAAAAAAGTACTGTCTAGCAAAATCTTAAAATAGGTTTCGTTTCCCAAAAAATTGGCGGAGAACGGTCAAGAATGTCGACGGCTCAGACCACACTTGTCTTAAGTTTTTACAAAGAAATGAAAAGAACTTCAAGTCTATACTCGTTGCATGTTCAAACTTGCATTTTCACACACAAACGAGCAGGGGGCAATAGGGGGAGGCCCCCCTGTTGCCAGAACTAAGGAAAATGACCCCCCAACAAAAATCCTAAAGTCCTCCTGCCTACCTCTGGGCAGGCTGGGGGCAGGCCCCCTGGACTTTGGTCAAAAGCCAGGGTCAGGCCAGGCCCCACGCGCCGAACAAACAGGGACTGGGGGCAAGCTCCCCAGCCTTGTATAAAATACGCAAAAAGCCTCCCTGCTTGCCTCTGGGCAAGCAGGGGGCAGGCCCCCTGGACTTTGGTCAAAAGCTAGGGTCAGGCCAGGCCCCACGCGCCGAACAAAAAGGAACTGGGGGCAAGCTCCCCAGCCTTGTATAAAATACGCAAAAAGCCTCCTTGCCTGCCTCTGGGCAAGCAGGGGGCAGGCCCCCTGGACTTTGATCAAAAGCCAGGGTCAGGCCAGGCCCCACGCGCCGAACGGACAGGGACTGGGGGCAAACCCCCCAGCCTTGTATAAAAAACGCAAGAGCCTCCCTGACTACCTCTGGGCAGACAGGGGGCAGCGCCCTAGGCTTTGACCAAAAGTCAGGGTCAGGCCAGACCTCCCAAACAGAAACAGATGAAAACAAACGAAAGAGGTGCCTTCATAAAAAAGAAAACAGTAGAAATACACAGGATAAAGTTTTTACAAATAAAAGGGCATTACACCAGGCAAGGCAACCGGCCACAAAAGGGCTCGGCGCGCAAAAAGAGAAGAATAAGAAATTAACGCGTCAGCATAAGCGCGGCAGGGGATGGACAAGAGCCCTCTGAGGATGACTGCCCTGCATGTTAGGCAGGAGGAACTTCTGGATTAGGGATAGCAGCCTCTTCAGCCATTCTGCGTATCTGGGCATCATCCTTAGCAGCATAAAGAGCTCTAAAGGCCTCCTCATCAAAGCCAGGGAACATCTCCCCGACGACCTCCATAGCCACCCTCAGACAAGAGTTGGCACCGTTCTCAAAGCCTGTCGCCACCGCAGCTTCAACCTCCTGGATTATTTCATCCCTTTCCCTCTGCCACTCCCTAGTTTTCACCGCCAAGTCACTAAGAGCCGCTTGAAGGTCTGAGTCCGCCTTAGAAAGGCGCCCCTCTAGGTCAGTAGCCTTCCTCTTGGCATGATCCAACTCGGTCAAAGCCTTTTTAGCCTGCTCCAGCTCCACAAAGGCCTGCTTGGCCCTCTTCGACTCCTCTTCCAGGCGAGACACCTCCCTGACTGCCCTCTCACCTTGGGATTTCCAGTGGGTCGCCTGATTTCTGGCCTCCTCCAGCTCATTCTCTTTCTTCAACAGCTGATCCTTCAGACCAGCAATAAGAGTAACATCCTTTTCAACTGTAGCCAGGCGGTCAGAATTGGTCAACTCCTCATCGCTCAGACGACTAAGGGCAGCTAGCTCAGCAAAAGCCTGGATAACTCTGGCGGTACACTGAATGTATTGAATCACCTGATTGGTGGCAGAGTTGGCAGTTTTGATAAGGTGATCCGCTAGAACGGCCCCAGAATCAAAAAGTAAGGCAGAAACATCTTGGCTGTCACCGGCGGTGTAATGAAACTCATTATTTTCCTCAGAGAACAGGGTACCTGGGACCCCCCGAGTAAAACGTTTTGGGTCAGGCGTATCAGTCTCCAGGTCTACCACGTGATCAGCAGTTAAAGGTTCCCTGCTCCTCTTCCTGACCAGCTCCCGAGGAGTACTTTCCCCAGTCTCCTCAGAAACGACAGGCTGCGGTCCTAAAGGAGTCTGGACCCCTGCAGAAGACCCCCCCTGCTTACCGACAGGGGGAGGAGTGGCCTCAAAGGCAGCCACCTTTCCCACAACAGAAGGGGTAGCCTCAGAGGCTGCCGGTTTCGCAGGCGTCGATTTGGGGGGAGCAGGAAGCCTAGGCCTGCTGAACGAGAGGCCCTTTAAGTGCTTCATCAGGTTCTTCTCACCTTTCCTAAAATCAGGAGGAAGGGAAGGCCGCTTCTTGACAACAACAAGCGCTTCAGTTAAACCCAAACGCCTTACCTTCCTCTTCGTCCAGAGGCAGGTAGCAAGGTCTGCAGGGAAAAGAAATGGCCGGTTAGAAAACCACCGAGAAAGGGGGAAGGGGATAAAGAGAAACTAGCGACGCCCCTGAACTACCTTTATTTAAGCCAGGCTTCAGACCCACTCGGGTCAGATATCTATCATTAGCGATAATCTCCGCATGAGGAAGCCAAAAACTGGGACCATAAACCCCTGATTTATCAGTGTGAGCCGCGAATTCTTTGACCAAGTCCTCATCTTTCTTGCTCAGCTTCACCTCCAAAGCCTTCCCCCCCCCCCCCCAACGCCAGGATGGTACTCCTGGCGGGTCTCTAGCCTGGTGTGGACGTGATTCCTAAAATGCCGAGGAATCTTCCACCCGTCGGCACTGTGCACGTAAAGAAAGTTGTTCTTCCAATCCCTCAGGCTGTCCATAGGTGGCTACACCAAGGTATGGCCTTTCTGTCTCAAGAGAGACCAGTACCCAGGAGAACCCTCGCTCCCGGAGGGAACCATGTGCAAACCGGCCATAAACCTCAGAGCATCAATAGAGGGCTCGGTGTAGTGAAACAGGCAGGTCCAAACATACGATATCAGCGACCGAACGGCCATGGCAGTCAGTTGAGCTACGGCTACATTCATCCGCCTGAAGGCCTCTTCCAGGAAAGGATGAAGGGGGAAACGCAGGCCGAATTCAAGACACTTGTGGTAAACCGCTATGCAGCCATCAGGAGGGCAGCATACTGTGTCTTTTTCACCGGGGACGACAATTGTATACCCCTCCCCAAAATTGTAAAACCGCTCAATCGCGCTGGCAGCATTTTTCGCAAGAATCAAATCCCGGTTTTTAGGTTCAGGGTAGGTCCCCAGGGGAACGTGGTATTTAGCCTTGTCTAGATAATAAGTTCTACCCTTTTCCCGGGGAATAAGGGGACCGGAAGTCCTGGAGGGATCAATCTCCAGCGCCTCGTCGTCCGAGTCAACGACGTCATAGGGGGCAGGTTCAGGAGAATTGCCACCTCCACTATCCCCCGAATGTCCCTCCTCAACTATCCTAGGGCCAACTCCCCTAGATGAGGAGGCAATATTTTCCATACTCTCCTCCCCATCCTCCGTCCCCTCAACCAACGGATCGGTAAACGGCAGGATGCGCGCGCGGGTTCTAGACATAGTAATCTAAGAAGAACAAAAAGCAAAGAAATCGAAAGAAAGGGAGCAAGAACTTGAGATTAGAAGTCTAACCAAAGGTTGACTGCTGACTGGACGAAAACTTGAAGAGGAAAAGCCCAAGTAAGTTTCCCATAAATATGAGGGTGCGGGAAAAGGCTCGAATTTTCTCTCAAAGATTTGCAGAAGAAAGGAAAAAAGTTTGGAAAAAGAAGAAGTATGAATGACGGATTGCTTTTATAGAAGGGAAGGCAGACAAAGAGTCGCCAACCCTCAAAAACCCGCCCAAGGACTACTTTCCACGTGTCGTGTTCTCAAAAGTCAGCCCCTTGTAGCTTCCCAAGGGTAGCCTCGAGAAGACGAAAGGGTGTCAGAGGATTAATCGCCCTGTGACGTCCTCCCTTCATTTAAATAATAATAAAAACAAAAAATAAATAATAACAAATAATAAAAATGCCACACATAAACAAACTGCCTGATTTTTCATTAATTTGGAGAAAACCCGAAAAACGGGCAAGTTACATCCCATACATGACAGGCAAAAAGTACAAAAGGAGCCCAAGTTTCCGGCTCACCACGCCTGCACCCTGTGTGCAGGCCTAGTCATCATCTATGTCCGGGGAATAATCCCCAGAGCTATCCTGACCTCCTACGTCAAACCCCCAATCCCAGTCGCTGGAATCCTTGAAAGGATCGTCTGGAAGCCCGTCCTCATCCCTGTTAGAAGAGTAGCCCATGCCTTCGCTATCCCCAGAGTCTCGGCTGCTAATATCCCAATCCCTTCCATAAGGGACTGTCTGATTGCCATCACAAGAGCCACAGCCCACTCTCCTCGCCAGAGGAGAAGAGGGGCCTGACTCCGAAGAAGAGTTCAGCTCAGGACAGCTGGGGTCGAATTGTTCCGGATGGAGCCAAGGAAAGCACTCGTGGCATCCTCTATCGTAACAGCCCCCGCCTTGGAGGCAACGCTTGAACCGGGAGCCAACTGAAGACGAGGATTTGATGGGACGTTTTCCTGCCCTGGTAGAAACCCTCCTAGCATTCTGGCGAGGGCGAGGGTGCGAACGCCGGCTTCGGCGCAGGGCCAGAAGGGCTGCCCTAGCATACCTTAGCCTCCAGAACCCCTTGAAAAGGAAGCTCACAGTGCGAATTCCATTGCGAATAACTGTCTTCTTAACCCAAGACATGGTTCTTTGAAAAAGATGAACAAGAAGGAAAGCGAAGATATGGTAGCAGAATGAAAGAAAGGGCCGCAATTTATACAAAAAGGGAGGCCAGGGCATTAAATGGCGCTCCAACCACCTTGACAGGGGGCACGTCCAATCAGCAAACCAGCACGCTGCCCAAAAATCCGCTGAGTGTAAAAAGCAATCATGAACAAAAGACAACTAAACTCTTGGCATGCCCAATACAGAAGAGTCTCCTCCCTCGGGAATACGCAAACGCATTAAATGCAGTGGTGTAGCCACAAGTCAACTCCCCACCATCAAGAGTTCACCTGCTAAGGAGAAGCCTTACTTCCCCCCAGCCGGTGAGGGCCAATTGATGAGGGTCGAGAGCCTACGCCGGGTCGCCCGCCTAGCAGGCCCCATAACGACCCAACCCGGGGAATCAAAGAGCCTGCCCAGTAGGCTGCCAGGACAAGACAACAGGATTCCCCCAAGGGGATAGCTTCAGGTAGGCCGCCTGCCCAGCAGGGCGAGGCGACCAACCAGGGAGGGCCTTCAAAGGCCCCCTGCTCGCCTGTCCCCAAGCGACCTCTCCCCCAAGCAGGGCAGGGGTTACCAGGGGCCCCTCCGTCATTTCGCCTAAGGTAAGAGAGAATGGGTGGACAAAACGGGTCCACGTGTCACTTTGCCATCCACCTATTCTCCCGCTCTTTTCCCTCTCCTCCTCTCTCTCTTGTGGAAAGGTATAAATACCCATCTATTTCCCACTTGAAAGAGGTTGAATTTTCTCTCTCTAGACTCTCACTCCTAAAAACGCCACCTAGCTCCTCACGAATTGGGTTCATTAAGGCATTTCACAGGCTGACTTAGGCATCGGAGAGGGTTCCCTCGGACAACCTCCGAGGCCCTGTGCGTTCATTGTGCAGGGAGCAGGCCCGCTTCGCCGGGAAGGTCTGATCATAGAAGTGGGAGAAAGGAGAGGCTAAAGGAAATCGGACGATCCATAACCCATTGACATTCAAAATACACGACCCGAATTCTAAGTCGGGTTAATTGTTTCCTTGACTGGAACAGAAGACAAAAAGAATTACATCTTGGATTCAAATAAAAGGAAGGGTAACAAAGCACGAATTGATGTTTGCTACAAAATAATGACAAATGTCGCAATCATCATTCAAAACTACTCCGGCTATGAATACATCTCCATAAAAATGACGACAAATCCAATGGAGTATGTCAAAAATGCAGCTCAATAAAGTAATGGATTTGATTGTGGTGTTTTTGTCTTGAAGTGGATAAATGCATTACACGACAAGGAGAAATGGACAGACAAAGATTATTTTAATGACATCAATGACTTTCGTCGTAAAACATGCATAAATCTTATGAGGCGGGATAAGAACTTTGTTAAGGATTTTACAGTTGACAGAAAATATAAAATTCTATTTTAGGTGTGTGTATGTAAACAGTCAGTGATGTAAACATTACTCCATGACAAGAATTTATATAAACATCAACGCTTTTATAATCATTCTCAGATGGGTTATGTACAACTGATATGTACATATGTACATTACAAAATGACCTATATACTGTACTTTGTAAATTGTTAAACGTACAACAAAATTAACCTATAACGTTCTTCTGTAAATAATCAAAAACATAAAATGTACAGAGTACTACTTAAGATGGGTTATGTACAGAGTACTACTTAAGATGGCTACGCGGCTCCGCCTAATCCAACCCTAAACCCTTTTCCTTATTCAAGGTCACTAAACCCGCAAGAAACTGAACCCTAAGAGGGTATTGGTGAACCCTGTCGTGGATGTGATTCAAAGATGGGGCACTGAACCTTAAGAGTAGGGTACTGCATAAGACGGGATGGAAAAGGGTTTAGGGTTGGATTAAGCGGACCCGCTTCGCGGCTCCGCCTAATCCAACCCTAAACCCTTTTCCTTATTCAAGCTCACTAAACCCGCAAGAAACTGAACCCTAAGAGGGTATTGGTGAACCCTGTCGTTGATGTGATTCAAAGATGGGGCACTGAACCTTAAGAGTAGGGTACTGCATAAGACGGGACGGAAAAGGGTTTAAGGTTGGATTAGGCGGAGCCGCGAAGCGGGTCCGCCTAATCCAACCCTAAACCCTTTTCCTTATATAATTATCTACAATGATGTCCTAAGATTGGTTATGTACAATTGATATAGAATTATGTACCATGATGTCCTCAAATGGGTTATGTACAGCTGATATAGAAATATGTACAATGATGTCCTCAAATGGGTTATGTACAGCTGATATAGAAATATGTACAATGATGTTTTAAGATTGGTTATGTACAGTTGATATAGAATTATGTACCATGATGTCCTCAAATGGGTTATGTACAGCTGATATAGAAATATGTACAATGATGTCCTCAAATGGGTTATGTACAACTGATATAGAAATATGTACAATGATGTTTTGAGATTGGTTATGTACAGTTGATATAGAATTATGTACCATGATGTCCTCAAATGGGTTATGTACAGCTGATATAGAATTATGTACCTTATATAATGATCCTACGTCCTGTACATAATAATGAATACAGTGTACATAATATGTACTACTGATATGAAAATGTATACATTATATAGTGACAAATATGTACATAATGAGTTATAAACGTAATTCAGCAGAGCAATTATGTACATTATCTAATGGGTTATGTACATGTGATCTAGAATTATGTATAATTATATCCTAAGTCGGGTTATGTACAACTAATATAAAATTATGTATAGTAATATCCTCAGAAAAATTAAGTACAACTGATATGTAAATATATACATTACATAATGACCTATATACTATACTTTGTAAATTGTTATAAGCGCAACAAAATTTCTACTTTAAGATGTAACTAGATGACTTATGTACAACTAATATAGAATTATGTCTAGTGATGTCCTCAGATGGATTATGTACAACTGATATCAAAATATCAACATTATTCAGTGACAAATATGTACATCACAAGTTATCAAAATAATTCAGCAGAGAATCAGTAGAGAATCTACGTAATTCTTGATAATCGGTTGTCTACTTTAGAACAAATATATTAATTTCTTGGATCAGCAGGTTCATAATCAGTTTTCTCTAAACGAATTGTTCAGGATTACAATCAAATCTGCAAGTGAAAATGACGACAATCAAATCAAGAATAGAAATCGTTGATAATCAAGCATAGAATTCCTTGATAATCAAGAACAGAATTCGTAAAATCAATTCTACGAACGAATTTACAAAGTGAACAAAATGAAATCTGCAACTTAAATGATGATAATCGAATGATGAAGACGCTCGATTTTACGAGTGAGCACAATTAAATCTGCAAGTGAAAATGATGAAGATCAAACAATGAAGATCTGCAACGGAACTGATGAAGATGATCCAATGATTTGAATGAAAAAATAAAAAAATTTCTAGAGAGAGAAAGTCGACTAATTCAAAAGGAAAGGAAGGAGATGGCGCGCGTTTGTTTTTGTGCTTTGAATTTTGATCAAGCCTGGTCCGTTGATCTCAATCAGATCTAACGGCCCAGATTGTGCCTCAACGGTTGCAGGGAGTTAGGCTGCCTCAATGGATCCTGAATCTATATATATATATATATATATATATATATATATATATATATATATATATATATATATATATATAGAGAGAGAGAGAGAGAGAGAGAGAGAGAGAGAGGAAGGATCAAGTGAGTCCACTTATCATAATTGAGTCCGTGAGTCCTCATCTCAACCCTTAAATTAGTGATAGATTAATGGTTAAGATTGTTTTGTCAATTAAGGAAATAACTAACTAAATCTTGGTAAATATTTTATTTTTTTCTCTCTCCTCTTTAATTATCTTAATGCAAATTTTCTCTCTCCTATCAAATTTTTAACTGCATCTTTCTATCACACAACAAGTGTGTCGTTTCATCTTCATTTTCACCAAAAAAAATCATCATTTCGCTACTGCCATGTTACTCTAACTCATACAATGTGTTATTCTAACTCATATAATGTGTTACTCTAATTCATGAATTGTGTTACTTTAACTCATAAAATCTGCTACGTTACATAATAGTGTCTTACAAAAACAGTACGTTGCAAAATGTATGTTTCTATTAAGGATACTCCAAAACAAAAATTATAAAACTTCATTATAATTCCAATTTTTCACACCTGTTAATCTAAGAACTTGATATTGGTAATCAAATTATACTCATAAATTGTGTTATTGTAACTCATAATGTGTGTTATTCTAACGCATAATGTGTGTTATTCTAACTCATTTTACATCAATATATAAATTGGTACAAAAGTTTCAATTGAATCAACTTCATTACATTTCCAATGTTTCACACCTCATACTCATAATATGTGTTACTGTAACTCATTAAGTATGTTACTCTAACGAATAATGTATGTTACTCTAACAATATACTATCCTACTTAGAATTCTGCTTCTTCATCCTCCTCGTCCTCTTCTTCTTCATCATCATCATCGTCAGAAGCTTTGATTTAATCTAGCCACTGCGCCATCTTTTCGTTGCTTGTGTACCTCCTCACATCGAATCCACAAGCCAATACGTAGATTTTACAGAAGTTTGCTGACTCATGTATGGAGGAAACTCTCACCCACATCCCTACGCCATTCATGTACTTTTGCGTCTACTGAAAAATAATAACAGTGCGAATAAACGTGGCGAAAAAGAAACAATCAGAACTTGAAATATGGATTAAAGTAACAGATGACAAGAATTAAAGTAACAGATGAAGTGCATTGAAGTAACAGATAATGTTCATTAAAATAACACCAGGTATAGTTTAGTGCAAAAAATTCATGGATTAAAGTAACAGATGCAAGAATTAAAGTAACAGATAGTGTGAATTAAAGTAATAGATAATGTTAATTAAAATAACACCAGGTATAGTTTAGTGCAAAAAATTCATATAATGATCAGAAATGAGAGTATGAAGCAATATCTTTCTTTGAATGAGGGCGATATTCTTTGATATTGTTTCCTATTTTGAAGTCAATCACGTCCCATAATTATAGGAAGCAATATCTTTCTTTTTTCTTTTTTCTTTTTTTTTTATATGACGGTATTCTAAATCCTTTTTGTCACTCCAATGCATTACAGTAACAGATGAAAAGAACTAAAGTAACAGATGAAGTGCATTAAAGTAACACGAGATTCAGTTTACATTATGTGTACATGTTAGTCATTAAAATAACAGATTGTGTAAATTAAAGTAACACAGTATGTGCATTACAATAACTCCATATATTTATTCGTGCGTAAAATTCATATAATGCTTAGACCTTTTTGTGTTACATTTTTGTGTTACTCTAATTAAAATTAGGTGTTACTGTAACTTAGAACGTATGTTACTTCAACACCGTGTTTGCTTCAATAGAAAACAAAACAATAGTGTTTGGGTAGCAAACAATCGAATGCCTCCTGCCGGATGCGGCCGACGATCCTCCTCTCCTGACTGATGAAACCCAAAGTTCCGGACCTGCACAGGGAGCAAACAAGGACCTCGGAGGGATTCCGAGGTTGCCTCTCCGACGCTCAAGTCAGTGGTGTGGATTGGAGGGTAGAGGTAAGATTATGGGGGATATTACTTAACTTTCTAGAGAGATGATATGTTGTGTGTGTCATATGTTGTTAGAATGCTCATCCCCCTTTTTAGGTGGATGTCTTCAGGGTATTTATAGGACTCGGGACATGGAGGTCAGCCGTCGGACCCCAAGCCAGACCGAAGACCTCCCTCCGGCTAGAGGGAGCCGGTGGGCCCTAGCCGGAGGGGTGACGACTCGGTCATGACTCCGCCGGCTGCCGACCATACCTGTGGTGCCGACCCCCGTCAATTGCCCCTCACTGGATGTCCGCCCGGGGTCACCGTGGGCCGCTTTCAGTGAATAGTTCCTGGGCGAGGTGCCGCAGGGTCGATCTTGTTTTGCGCGCAATCCGTTCGCCTTCCCTACTAGTCTAGGTTGTGTGTAGAGGTAATGATGACTTTTGGTTTCCCTAGATTACTTTGGTGGTTGCATGCATTTAATGGTGTGCATGCATGGTTTAGCTCCCCTATATAAGATCCTCATTTTTTGCCATTTTTGGCATCATTTTTCCATCCCTATTCTTTGAGAACTCTAACTTACTCATGTCGTCCTCCTCTGGCAGCAATTCTCCACCCTTCGCCGTGGTGCATCCGAGCAGCCCTGTCCGGCGCAGGAAACGCTCCCCCTCCCCGGAGACTTCGAAGCCTAAGTACGGGCGCTGGATTTCTCGAGAGCCTCCATACCGTCCACCGGCGCCTGTTGAAGCTGCCCCTCCTGCTCCTCCCCCTACTACGGGGACTGCAGGGCGTTCTCCCAGTGGTGATCGTGATCGTCGTCGCCGGCATGCCAGGGTGCACTTCGGCGTTTCAGAGCCGGACATTGATCCGGATTGTCCATCGTGGGGCGACCCCTCCGGCTCCTCTTTTTCGAGCAGCCGCTCGTCCGGGCCATCATGGATGGGCGGTCCCCTCTGCCCTAGTGATTCGTCGGGTGAGATGGCGGAGGGTTTCGACATTCTTCGTGGGATTCGCGCCCCCCTCCCTCTCCTGCCTCCTCCTCTTTCCCTGCTACCTCGGCTTCCTCCCTTCCTGACGAGGACACCGAGAGGGAGGATATGGAGTGAGGTTTTCTGGGTGGTATGGGTCTGGAGGATGCCTCGTTTTGTCGGTTGAGGCTAGTAGGTGGGAAAGGCGGTATACTCGGCGGCGTGGCTATGTTAGCGGTGCTTCGCAAGCGGTCTTCGGCTCTTATCTTGTTTTAGGTAGTTTTTTGTGTAATTTTGGGGGTTGCCGGCCCTTTCTTTTATCGATGTTGTATTATTCGGTTGCCGGTTCCCTTATCCTGTGTATGATAAGGTGTCCGGGTGTATGCTGGCTTTGTTTATTGAATGTGAATCTTCGTGCTTTGTGCCCCAAGTCACGCTTTTCCACTTGCCTGTTCCTTTTTGTGTTGTCTTTTCGTATTCTGCATTTTTGTGTTGCATTGAATGCCACTTGCTCTTTCTCAGTTAATTCGGTGGGTGGCCCTAGGAGGCCTTCTTCATATAAATAGGGGCTCCCCCCCTCATTTGCCCCTCATTTGCCATTTCAGTCTCTCACTACGTGCAAAGCAAACTACTCATTTTTCTTTCGTTTCTGATTTAGTCGCCGTCTCCTGCCGCGGGAGTTCTAGTTTTTGCCGGCTCCTCTAGGTTAGTTTTCTGTCTCTTGTCTTTTGTTTATTCCTTTTCTCTCGCATCATGTCCACCCGTTCCCGGCATGTTCGCTTTGAGGTAGAGGATGATGAGGGGATGTCGGAGCGTGACGGGACCCAGGGTAGTGGGTTCGTCGAAGGGGCCGGCGATTCCTCGTCGGGGGAGTCTATAGAAGAGGTGGAGCCCGTTTATGCGGAGCCTATCCGGGCTTTGCGCATTTCTGCCGGGGGATCTTCAACTCTTGTGAGGGGTGGCGAAGGGTTGCCGCCATCCGGCGCTTCTGGGGGAGATGTTATTGTTGGCAGCTCCATGGTTTTGCGCCGCCGTCTTCAGAAAGGGGGTCCTTGTTTGGGGGAATCTTCTGAGGCGGGGGCGTCTTCTCCCCGTCGTTCGGCCTCTGTTTCCGGGCCGGTGGAGCCGGACAAGGAGGGTGTTGAGAGCAACCGTCGCCCTCTCCTTCATGCCAATACTTTGATCGATGAGGGTTGGCGTCAGAAGGTCCTTGATGCCGGTGGTCTTGATGCTGCCAAAGAACTCTACCCTCTCGGGGAGGGTTATGAATACTTATTGCCGGACCCGGGCCAGTCCATTTGCTCTCCTCCAGAGGGATGTGTGGGAGTATCCGTAGAATCTTTGAAGTTCGGTCTCCGCTTTCCCCTTGATCCCTTCGTGGAGGAGGTATTTTGTCGTATGAGGTTGGCGTTGGGTCATCTGACTCCCCAATCCTTTCGTGCCATCATTTCATTTTGCTGGGTGTGCCGGTTTAGGAAGTGGAGGCCTTCGGTGGAGGCGTTTAGGTTCATGGTGCGTCTTAAGGCGTCGTCGTCTTCTTACTGGGCCCTTGGCTGGCGAGGCAAGTATGTCACTTCTTATCCCATCCTTTCGAATTGTCACAAGTGGAAAGGTGCTTTCTTGTATGTGCGTTCGGATAAGCCCTGGGCTGTCCCCCGGTTTTTCCAGTCGGATGTACGTGTCAATCTGGAGAGTGATAAGGAGATGGGGAGTTGTTTGGATTTGAGGGAATCCGGCTTGGGGCAGTCGGATAGGGAAGTTGTCGGCGCCTTTCCTGCCGTTATGAAGTGGTCAGGCAAGGAGAGGGTGGCCGCTCCTTCAATATGGCTACCTCACTATGATCTGATCACGAGGAATGATTTTCTGGAACGGGTGGGCATGAGCGTCCCTGACGCCGGCCCAGGTATCTGGCGACCTACTTATTCACTTGTGTTGTCTACCTTCCTTGATAGTTCTCAGACCCTCAACCCTTTGCCCATTTTCCTGCCTAACTTTGCAGACAACAGGTCGGCGGTTACTTGGACGCCTGAGGAGATTGACTCACTAGGGTTGGATCCTTCCCTCCGCCCTCTCATTACTACGCCGCCGGCTCCCTCGTTAGACCGTCTAACCATCATGACCTACCAGAAGTCGAGGCTTTCCAGGCTGAGGAGGGCGGCGCCGGCGTTCGGTGGGGCTCCTCCTCCTAAGAGGCAGGCCGTGGGCCCCTCCTCTGTTGATCCTGAGGGGGCCATGAGTGTGGCCGGCGCGCAGGCTGATGTCGGGGCTTCCGAGGTTGTCACCTCCCCAAGGACTACGAGCTCGCCGGTTGTCAGTATTGCGGCTCTTCCTGAACAGGGGGTGGTTGCCGAACCATCCTCCGGATTCAGGGAGGCGGCCGCCTGCCTGGAGGCTTCTCAGGACCGGGAAACTATGCGCGACGTTGCCACCGCCGTGGATGCGCCTCTCCCCTCCTTGTCCGACCTTTCTTTTTACAGGATGTTGGAGGGAGACATTTCGCCCGTTGACCGGATTCAAACTCTTGCCCAACTGGATACCGTTTATCGTGGCCTGGGGGAGGATTTGTCTAGGGTTGTCCAAGCCAGTATCAAGATCAAGAAGGCGGCAGAGGAGGGCGCGAGGCTGATGTCTCGCTTGCAGGAGGCAGAGTTGAAGCTGGAATTGGAGAAGCAGCTAAGGTCGGCGGCTGAGACGAAGCTGGAATCGGAGAAGAAGCTAAGGTTGAAGGCTGAGGAGAAGGAGGTGACCGGTCGCAAGGAATTGGAAACTCTCCAGGGGGTCTATTCCTCCTGCGAGTCGCTCAAGAAGGATCTGGAGGGGCAATTACAGGTGGCTCGCGCTGATATGGAGTCCCTTCAGTCGAAGCTGGCAGCCGCTGAACTGGAATCGGAGAAGAAGTCTGGGGAGATTGCCAACTTGGCGAAGGAAGGTGACGCAGCTTTTCTTGAGGGAATGAATGTCGTTGTTGACTTGACGTCAAAAGCCCTTCTTGAGTACGATCCGGGTTTCGACTTTGACCGGTATAATCCGATATATCGGTGCCTTCAAGCGGAGGAGGATGAACGTGAGGGTGGGTCGCCGGCGGCCGAGCCTCCTACCTCTCCTAAATAGGAACTCGGGCCGTCGTCCTCCTGTGCCTCATGTACCCTCAGGGAGGGAGAGGAGGGGGCGGCAGATGAGCCGGCAGATACTGCTAACTCCTCTGCCCCCTCTTGAGGCTTTTTGTGGATCTCCTCGCACCTACCCTTTTGAGGTTTAGGCATAGGCTTGCCCTCCATGCTTTATCCTTTGCATTCCTTTTTGTTCTGTTTGTAGGTGGCGCTTGATCCTTTGGGGACGGCTGCCGATCTTTGAATTGTTGTAGCCTTATTTTGACTCCTTATTGTAACAAACGCCTGGCGCTTCTGACGCTTTTTATTTTCTGTTTTTATCATTCTGTCTTGCTATCTTACTTTCTGTTTATTCCATGCTTTATTGTAACAAAATCCTTATCCCACACTTTGGGTGGGGGAGATTTGGTCGGTAGGCCGGCTGTGGTCAGGCCACAGTCGGTTTCCGACTTATGCCCCCACACTTTGGGTGGGGGAGATTTGGTCGGTAGGCCGGCTGTGGTCAGGCCACAGTCGGTTCCCGACTTATGCCCCCACACTTTGGGTGGGGGAGATTTGGTCGGTAGGCCGGCTGTGGTCAGGCCACAGTCGGTTCCCGACTTATGCCCCCACACTTTGGGCGGGGGAGATTTGGTCGGTAGGCCGGCTGTGGTCAGGCCACAGTCGGTTCCCGACTTATGCCCCCACACTTTGGGTGGGGGAGATTTGGTCGGTAGGCCGGCTGTGGTCAGGCCACAGTCGGTTCCCGACTTATGCCCCCACACTTTGGGAGGGGGATATTTGGTCGGTAGGCCGGCTGTGGTCAGGCCACAGTCGGTTGCCGACTTATGCCCCCACACTTTGGGTGGGAGAGATTTGGCCGGTAGGCCGGCTGTGGTCAGGCCATAGTCGGTTCCCGACTTATGCCCCCACACTTTGGGTGGGGGGGATTTGGTTGGTAGGCCGGCTGTGGTCAGGCCACAGTCGGTTCCCGACTTATGCCCCCACACTTTGGGTGGGGGAGATTTGGTCGGTAGGCCGGCTGTGGTCAGGCCACAGTCGGTTCCCGACTTATGCCCCCACACTTTGGGTGGGGGAGATTTGGTCGGTAGGCCGGCTGTGGTCAGGCCACAGTCGGTTCCCGACTTATGCCCCCACACTTTGGGTGGGGGAGATTTGGTCGGTAGGCCGGCTGTGGTCAGGCCACAGTCGGTTCCCGACTTATGCCCCCACACTTTGGGTGGGGGGGATTTGGTCGGTAGGCCGGCTGTGGTCAGGCCACAGTCGGTTCCCGACTTATGCCCCCACACTTGGGTGGGGGAGATTTGGTCGGCAGGCCGGCTGTGGTCAGGCCACCGTCGGTTCCGACTTTTGGTGGGTGGTCCATTCTTGGTGATAGGCGAATAGGGGCTCCCCCCCTTATTGCCCCCTGCTTGCTGGTCGAGAACATAGTGAACGGGGAGCAAGTAGATCTAGCAAACGGAGCCTTCCTTATTAAAATTTTTACAAGTTTCTGGTGGCAGGGTCGTCGACAGGCCCGATGGTACCCTGCCAAGGTTCAGTACAACGTTTCGTCTGCTTGCTTAGACGTAGTACCTCCTGACGGTGTCGGCGTTCCAGTGTGACGGTAAGTCCCGTCCTTCTCTGTCTTTTAGCTTGTATGTACTTGGTCCTAGGACCTTAGTGATCTCATATGGCCCCTCCCAGTTGGCGCTAAGCTTTCCGTGTTCGTTTGCCTTGCCGACTGCCGCGGATTTCCTCAGGACTAAGTCACCCACCTGTAACCTTCGGTGGTTTACCCTCTGGTTATAGGCCCTTCTCATGCGTTGTTGATATGCCACCAAGTTTACGCGCGCCTCCTCCCTGGTTTCCTCCACCAGATCTAGGGCTTCTTCCATGGCCGCCTCATTCCTACCGCCCTCATAATATTTGCTACGGGCGGAGGGAACGCGTGTTTGTATGGGGAGGAGGGCTTTTACCCCATATACTAGGCCGAACGGCGAGTGTCCTGTTGCCGCCTTCTGCGTCGTTCTTAGGGACCAGAGGACACTCGGTAACTCATCTGCCCATCTCCCTTTGAGGTCTTCCAGCATCTTTCTCAGTCTGTTGAGAATTTGTTTGTTGGCCGCCTCGGCCTGGCCGTTGGTTTGCGGATGGCAGACGGCTGAGTATGCCACGACAGTCCCAAATCCTCCTATCCATTCTCTTAGTGGAGGGTTATCGAATTGCCGGCTACGATCGAAGACCAGTACCTTGGGTACGCCGAATCGGGTTATGACGTTTCGCCATATCACTTTGCGCACGGCCGGTTCCGTGATATTAGGAACGGCTTCTGCTTCTATCCATTTTGAGAAGTAATCCACTGCCACTATTACGAACTTCCTGTTCCCGGTTGCTGTAGGGAAGGGCCCTAGTATATCCATACCCCATTGGGCGAAGGGGATAGGGCTCAGGATGGGCTGTAGATCCCTGGCCGGCGCGTGGATCACCGGTGAGTGGATTTGGCAATTTCTGCACTTTTTAGTCAGTTCTCGAGCATCATGTATGGCGGTTGGCCAGTAGTAGCCCGCTCTGACGGCCTTATGTGCCAGGTTTCTGCCTCCTATATGGTGTCTGCACATCCCCGAGTGGATGTCGTCCAGCACTTCTGCCGCCTCTTCTGGTTTCAAGCATCTTAGTATTGGAGCAGCGGTTCCTCTCTTGTATAGCTGTTCATCCAATATCATGTATCTTGCGGCTGTTGTGGGCATTCGTTTAGCTGTGGCGGGGTCTTTTGACAGTTGTTTGCTCAGGATATACTCGATGATGGGTGTCCGCCAATCGTTATCGCTTTCGCGTTCTATGTTGAGGACGTAATCCTAACCGTCCTTGGACGCTGCGATGCTTTTTTCCTGTCGGACGTCTACCCAGACCGAGCGTCTAATATCCTGTAAACTCGAGCTTGCGAGTTTTGACAACGCGTCTGCCCGGTTATTCTGTGACCTAGGCACTTGTTTGATCTCGTATGATTGGAGTTGGGATAGCTCTTCTTTCACTTTCTTTAGGTAGAGTGTCATCGAGGGCTCCCTGGCTTCGTACTCTCCGTTAATCTGGTTCACCACCAGTTGTGAGTCAGTTGATAGTACAATTTGTTTGGCTCCGGCTGCTCGGGCCAGGTGGATACCGGCTAACACAGCTTCGTATTCGGCTTCATTGTTGGACGCCTGAAAAGTGAACCTTAGTGCGTGTTCGAATTCTTCGCCGTTGGGGCTTGTTAAGACGACGCCGGCTCCAGAACCGTTGCTGGTGGACGAACCATCGGTGAAGGCCTCTCATGCCTCCGATGGTGGGTCGTCATCTTCCGAGTGGGAACATTCGGCTATGAAGTCCGCCAGTGCTTAGGCTTTTATCGCCGTCCTCGACTGGTAGGTGATCCCTAGGCCGCTTAGCTTCACGGCCCATTTCAACATTCGTCCTGACTTCTCAAATTTTTCCAGTGCCTTCTCCAGGGGCATGTTTGTGAGGACGGTTACCGGGTGTGCGTCGAAGTAGGAGCGCAACTTTCGGGCGGCCACGACTATGGCGTATGCTGCCTTCTCTACCATGGGATAATTTTTTTCTGCTGGGCCCAGCGCGTGGCTGATGAAATATACTGGTTGCTGGGCCTTCTCCTCCTCTCTGAGGATGACGGCGCTGATTGTGACATTGGTGACAGCTATGTAGACGTACAACTTTTCACCCTCGGTTGGTCGTGCCAGCGTCGGTAGGGTCTTTAAGTGTTCTTTCAAGTTAGCGAACGCCGTCCTCTGCTCCTCCCCCCACTTAAAGTGCTTGTTGCCTTTGAGGACTCCGAAGAAAGGGGTGGATTTATCGGCCGCCCTTGAGATGAAACGGGCCAGAGCCGCCATTCTTCCCGTGAGTCTCTGTATATCTTTGATAGTTTTTGGCTCCGGTAGGTCTTGAATGGCCTGGACCTTTTCCCGGTTGGCGTCTATTCCTCTGGCGCTTACTAGGAAGCCTAAGAATTTTCCGGACCTTACTCCGAATGTGCACTTCTGAGGGTTCAGCTTCATCTTGTATTTTCTCAGCGATTGGAACGTTTCCCTTAGATCGTCGAGATGATCGCCGTCTGTTTTGCTTTTTACGATCGCGTCGTCCACGTATATTTCCATGTTTCTGCCTCTCTGACCTTTGAAGATTTTGTCTACCAGTCTTTGGTAGGTGGCGCCCGCGTTTTTTAGTCCGAAGGGCATCATTTTGTACATGAATGTCCCGGCGCTGGTAATGAACGCGCACTTGACCCTGTCTGGTTCCCACAAGAAGACTTGATGGTATCCGGAGAAGGCGTCAAGAAAGCTTAGCGTGGTATGTCCGCTGGTGGCGTCTACTAGTTGGTCGATCCTTAGGAGAGGGTAGCAGTCTTTTGGGCATGCTTTGTTTAGGTTGGTGAAGTCGACGCACATCCGCCAGGCGCCTGATGACTTCCTCACCATTACCACGTTTGCCAGCCACTCGGGGTAGTTGCAGGTTTCTATGAAGCCGGCTTTTATCAACTTGTCGACCTCACACCGGATGGCGTCGTCCTTTTCTGCCGACATGCTTCTCTTCTTCTGCTTTACTGGTCGGAAAGCAGGATCGACGTTTAGCCTGTGTACCGTCACTTCCGGGTCTACCCCTGTCATTTCATCAGCTGAGTATGCGAAGACGTCGGTGTTAGCCTTCAAGAGGCTGACGAGGCGTTCTTGGTAGCCGGGATCTAGGCCGGTTCCTATGAGGACGGACCGGCCCGGCTCTAGGTTTATCGCCATGCTCTCTCCGCCTGGCTCTATGCGCTCGGAGTCGGGATCGTTCGTTCCCTTTATCTTAAGGGTTTTGGGGGCCGGCTGTCTTTGCTCGGCATCGGGGGCGGCTTTTCTCTTTCCTTTCATTTCTTCTTGGGATCGCTTGAGGGCTACCGAGTTACAGCTTCTGGCGGAGTCCCGGTCTCCGTGTAGTTTTCCCTCGGTGTTCCTGTTAGTGACGTATGCTAGCGTCAGGGCGCGTATGGATACCAAGGCATGTATCCCATCCAGGGTTATCCGGCCTATTAACGCATTGTAGGCGGATTTGGCGTTGACTACTACGAATTGGGCCGTGGTTGTCTTGGCGTTCTCTCCTTCCCCGAACGTGACCGGTAGGTCGATAGTTCCCATGGGAACGACTCCGGTCCCAGAAAATCCGTACAGGGCGCCGGCCGTTGGGTTAAGATGCCGTTTGTCGAAACCCATTTGCTCGAACGCTTCTTTGTACAGTAAGTTAGTGTAGGCGCCCGTGTCTATCATGCACCTTTTGACCGGGTGGTCGCCTATCTTGATGGCCAATACCAGGGGGTCACTATGGGGGTAGGTCACTCGCTTGTAGTCTTCTGCCGTGATACTGAGAGTTGGGATGGTCTTTTCCCTAGATTCGTTGGTGTAGCATACATGTCGGGTTAGCTCTCTCAAGTGGTTCTTAATCTGCCTCCTGCTGGTCCCGGCTTCCTCCCCCCTTTTATCTACCGTATTGATGACGTTGTGTTCCTTTCCTTTCTCGGCTCTTTCCCTGGGATTGCCAGCAACCGCACCATGGCCGTAATTGTTGCCGGTGCTGTTATTGAGGGCGATGCGCTGGCCTCTAGCTTCATACGCCGCCAACGAGCCGCGGCGTATGAGGTCTTCAATTTCGTCTTTCAGGTTCCGACATTCTTCTGTTGTGTGCCCCGTCTGGCCGTGAAAAGCGCAGTATTTCTTCGGATCTGCGTGCGCTCCGGGTCTGATGGGACGTGGGACTCCCCATTTTTTGTTGTTCTTCTCTATCTCGTAGATTTCCGCCCGGGGCCGGGTCAGCGCGGTGTAACGGTCGAACCTTTCTCTGCGACCTCCCTCCGACCTTTTCTCCCCGCGGCTCCTGTTCGGTATTCTTTGGGGCTCCTTTTGACCTGTCGGGCTCCGAGCTCTCTCCAAAGGCGGACGTCGGACCCTGGGTGGTGATGGGTCTTCACGCTGCACTTTGTAGTCCTTTTCGTTCATATATCCTTCCGCAATTCGCCGGACCTCGACTAGTGAGGTAGGTCTTTCTCTGAGTAAGTGGCTCTTGAGAGACCCTTCTGTCATCGTATGGGTCAGGGCGCAGGCGGCCGTTGACGCATCGATTGTCCGTATTTGTTGGCACTCTAAGTCGAATCTTCTAACATACTCCCTGATGGTCTCTTTTGGCCCTTGCTTCATGGTCATTAGATCCACCGTCATGATCTGCCTGCGCCGGCTTCCGGCATATTGGTCTATGAAGGCCGTGCTGAGGTCTCTGAAACTCCGAATGGATTCTCGGGACAATCCCCGAAACCATGATTGGGCGTATCCGGTGAGAGTGGTGGGGAACACCCGGCACCACACCGCATCATCGAGCTCGTACATGGCCATGTAACTTTCGTATGTCGCCAAGTGGTCTTCCGGGTCGGCGGTTCCGTCGAACTGGATATTGGGTACCTTAACCCTGGGAATGGGGTGCTCCGTAATATCTGGGTGAAATGGCGATACCGTCGGCCGTCCTCTCTTTGGTGCTTTTACGCCGGGCGTTGTCAGTTTCGATTCGCCCTCCCCTTCTTCGTGGGAGGTGGACGTGTTTCTGCCGGATCGGCACGTCACGAACGTCTCTCGCTCGGACTTCTCCTGAGGTACGGACCTGTTTTCTCGGGCAACGCTGCTCGTCAGCCGGGTGAATACCGAGCCTCGTTCCTCGGGGCTGGCGTACCTTTTTTCACGTTCCCTAGGGCCTAGCCGGTCTTGGACGGTCTTTGTAGGCCTTCCATCTCTTTCTCTCTGGCCCAGGCGGTGATGAACCGTACTCTGGGGGCTGCGGCTTTTCCTGGCCTTTTGGGTGCCTGGACCCAGCCGGTGATGTATGGTTGGGTTATGACTTCGGCTCCTTCCGCGGCGCCTGCTACTCGTGGGGGACTCGCTGTCCTCCCTCCCGATATTGGGTGGTGTCGGGGTGTCCGAGTCCGTCCTTGGGCGGGCCGGCAAAGGATCCCTGGATCGGTATTTTCGCCGGCAACGACGCAGCCTGATACGCTCGTTATCCAGGTGCCTGCTTTTTTCCAGGTATCGCTGTTTCCTTTCTTCCAGCGTCATCGTCCTTGGCAGTTCGGGGAAGAGTTCCCTTGGCGAAACGTCGGTCCTTTGGAAGATCCTGGTGGCAGGTTGAGGGGTTTCTTTCGCGCGCTGCGCGGTGGGTGTTGACGGAGTCGTCGCCCCTAGAAAGGCAGCGAGGAAGAGCTGAGCGGCTGACAGTTGCTCGGGGGTGAAGGCGTTCAATGGAACAATTGCAGGGGGCACCTCTGCTGGCGTGGACGTTGAGGCCAAGTGGCCTTTGCCTTTGTCCTTGTCTCGGGCTTGGTCCTCCGGTGGGGAGGTTCCCACAACCTCGAGCTCGGCTTCCGCCTCAACAGGGGTGTCCGCGGTGTCGCGAGTTGTCATCATAACGTTTTGACGATTTTGTTTTCTTAGAGCAAGGAGCTTTTTTGTTCAAAGTCCCCACAGACGGCGCCAAATTGTTTGGGTAGCAAACAATCGAATGCCTCCTGCCGGATGCGGCCGGCGATCCTCCTCTCCTGACTGATGAAACCCAGAGTTCCGGACCTGCACAGGGAGCAAACAAGGACCTCGGAGGGATTCCGAGGTTGCCTCTCCGACGCTCAAGTCAGTGGTGTGGATTGGAGGGTAGAGGTAAGATTATGGGGGATATTACTTAACTTTCTAGAGAGATGATATGTTGTGTGTGTCATATGTTGTTAGAATGCTCATCCCCCTTTTTAGGTGGATGTCTTCAGGGTATTTATAGGACTCGGGACATGGAGGTCAGCCGCCGGACCCCAAGCCAGACCGAAGACCTCCCTCCGGCTGGAGGGAGCCGGTGGGCCCTAGCTGGAGGGGTGACGACTCGGTCATGACTCCGCCGGCTGCCGAGCATACCTGTGGTGCCGACCCCCGTCAAATAGTATCAGTGAAGTTTAAGAAAAACCTAAAGAATAAACAAAACAATAACACGAGAGTAATAACGGACCATTGATATGAATCTATGAATAATCAAATGAATAAAATTCCATCTTTTAACAAATATAAAAATTTGGAATCTATACTAACAAGAGAGCAATGAACCAGATATGAATCTATGATGAATGAATTGACCATGAAAGCAATATCGACATGAAAATCGACGAAAAACATGAAAGCAAATTGAAGCAAATTAGTCGAGATGATAAATAAAAAATGACGCAAAACATGAAAGCAATAACGAAACTCACCATTGTTATAGTCGATGAATTGATTATCAACAGTTGATGAAGATATCGCGATCATTGAATCCATAGTAACGGTATTTCGAGCACAAATTTGAATGAATGAATGAATGAACGTGATATTGGAAGCAGTTTTTTTTAGGTTTTTGATGAAAGTGAACGTGAATGAATGAATGAATGAGTGAGTGAATGTGATTTTATTATTTCCTAAAATTATAGGAGTTATTTTAGGAAGCAATATCTTTTTTTTTCTTTTTAATGCAAATATTAGGATGCATCTTGTCCATCGATTCTATCCCATTCAATGGATGAGAGGACTTAGGGACTTATATATAGAGAAGGACTCATAAGAGCCTTACTCTATATATATATATATGAGTATATATATATAATCGTAAAATATATATATATATAAATATATATATATATATATATATATATATATATATATAGCAAACAATCGTATGCCTCCTGCCGGATGCGGCCGGCGATCCTCCTCTCCTGACTGATGAAGCCCAGAGTTCCGGACCTGCACATGGAGCAAACAAGGGCCTCGGAGGGATTCCGAGGTTGCCTCTCCGACGCTCAAGTCAGTGGTGTGGATTGGAGGGTAGAGGTAAGATTATGGAGGATATTACTTAACTTTTTAGAGAGATGATGTGTGTGTGTCATATGTTGTTAGAATGTTCTTTTCTTCTGCCCCCCTTCTTAGATGGATGTCTTCGGGGTATTTATAGGACTCGAGACATGGAGGTCGGCCGCCGGACCCCAAGCCAGACCGAAGGCCTCCCTCCGGCTGGAGGGAGCCGGTGGGCCCTAGCTGGAGGGGTGACGACTCGGTCATAACTCCGCCGGCTGCCGACCATACCTGTGGTGCCGACCCCCGTCAATTGCCCCTCACTGGATGTCCGCCCGGGGTCACCGTGGGCCGCTTTCAGTGAATAGTTCCTGGGCGAGGTGCCGCAGGGTCGGTGTTGGTTTGCGTGCAATCCGCTCGCCTTCCCTACTAGCCTAGGTTGTGTGTAGAGGTAATGATGGCTTTTGATTTCCCCAGATTGCTTTGGTGGTTGCATGCATTTAATGGTGTGCATGCATGGTTTAGCTCCCCTATATAAGGTCTTCATTTTTTGCCATTTTTGGCATCATTTTCTCATCCCCATTCTTTGAGAACTCTAACTTACTCATGTCGTCCTCTTCTGGCAGCAATTCTCCACCCTCCGCCGTGGTGCATCCGAGCAGTCCTGTCCGGCGCAGGAAACGCTCCCCCTCTCCGGAGGGTTCGAAGCCTAAGTATGGGCGCTGGATTTCTCGGGGGCCACCCTACCGTCCACCGGCGCCTGTTGAAGCTGCCCCTCCTGCTCCTCCCCCTACTACGGGGATTGCAGGGCGTTCTCCTAGTGATGATCATGATCGCCCTCGCCGGCGTGCCAGGGTGCACTTCGGCGTTTCTGAGCCGGATAACGATCCGGATTGTCCGTCGTCGGGCGATCCCTCCGGCTCCTCTTTTTCGAGAAGCCATTCGTCCGGGCCATCCTGGATGGGCGGTCCTCTCTGCCCTAGTGATTCATCGGGTGAGATGGCGGAGGGTTTCGACACCCTTCGTGGGATTCGTGCCCCCCCTCCCTCTCCTGCCTCCTCCTCTTCCCCTGCTACCTCGGACTCCTCCCTTCCTGACGAGGACACCGAGGGGGAGGATATGGAGTGAGGTTTTCTGGGTGGCATGGGTCCGGAGGGTGCCTCGTTTTGTCGGTTGAGGCTAGTAGGTGGAAAGGCGGTGTATTCGGCCCTTATCTTGTTTTAGGTAGTTTTCTGTGTAATTTTGGGGGTTACCGGCCCTTTCTTTCATTGATGTTGTATTACTCGGTTGCCGGTTCCCTTATCCTGTGTATGTTGACTTTGTTTATTGAATGCGAATTTTCGTACTTTGCGCCCCAAGTCACGCTTTCCCACTTGTCTGTTTCTTTTTGTGTTGTCTTTTCGTATTCTGTATTTTTGTTGTTGCATTGAACGCCACTTGCCCCTTGTCAGTTAATCTGGTGGGTGGCCCTAGGAGGCGTTCTTCATATAAATAGGGGCTCCCCCCCTCATTTGCCCCTCATTTGCCATTTCACTCTCTCACTAAGTGTAAAGCAAAACTGCTTACTTTCCTTTCGTCTCTGATTTAGTCGCCGTCTCCTGCTGCGGAAGTTCTAGTTTTTTGCCGGCTTTTCTAGGTTAGTTTTCTGTCTCTCATCTTTCGTTTATTCCTTTGCTCTCGCATCATGTCCACCCGTTCCCGGCACGTTCGCTTTGAGGTAGAGGATGAGTCGGGGATGTCGGAGCGTGACGGGACCCAGGGTAGTGGGTCCGTCGAAGGGGCCGGCGATTCCTCGTCGGGGGAGTCTGTAGAGGAGGTGGAGCCTGTTTATGCGGAGCCCATCCGGGCTTTGCGCACTTCTGCCGGGGGATCTTCCACTCTTGCGAGGGGTGGCGAAGGGTTGCCGCCATCCGGCGCTTCTGGGGGGAATGTTGTCGTCGGCAGCTCCATGGTTTTGCGCCGCCGTTTTCAGAAAGGGGGTTCTTGTTTGGGGGACTCTTCTGGGGCGGGGGCGTCTTCTCCTCGTCCTTCGGCCTCTGTTTCCGGGCCGGTGGAGCCGGAGACGGAGGGTGTTGAGAGCAACCGTCGTCCTCTCCTTCACGCAGTACCTTGATCGATAAGGGTTGGCATCAGAAGGTCCTTGATGTCGGGGGTCTTGATGCTGCTAAAGAACTCTACCCTCTCGGGGAGGGTTATGAATACTTGCTGCCGGACCCGGGCCAGTCCATTTGCTCTCCTCCGGAGGGATGTGTCGGAGTATCCGTAGAATCTCTGAAGTTCGGCCTCCGTTTTCCCCTCGACCCTTTTGTGGAGGCGGTATTCTGTCGTATGAGGTTGGCGCTGGGTCAGCTGACTCCCCAATCTTTTCGTGCGATCATCTCATTTTGCTGGGTGTGCCGGTTTAGGAAGTGGAGGCCTTCGGTGGAGGCGTTTAGGTTCATGGTGCGTCTTAAGGCGTCGTCGTCCTCTTACTGGGCCCTTGGCGGGCGAGGCAAGTATGTCACTTCTTATCCCATCCTCTCGAATTGTCACAAGTGGAAAGGTGCTGGAGGGAGCCGGTGGGCCCTAGCTGGAGGGGTGACGACTCGGTCATAACTCCGCCGGCTGCCGACCATACCTGTGGTGCCGACCCCCGTCAATATATATATATATATATATATATATATATATATATATATATATATATATATATATATATATATATATATATATATATAGGGATAGGATCCCATCCGAACCTTACTTCGGTACGAACCGTCCGAACTAACCTTTAAACATTCCGGTTACACTTTTAAGGATCTCAATTACACTTTTAAGATTAAAACAAACATAAGAGTATTTGGTGTCCCATTATTCCCTTAATTTTTGAATAATTTTTAAGTAGTTAGAAATTACATTCTTTAATGATCCCATTACCCTCTCATTTTTTGTTTTTTCTCAAAAGTGTAACTGAGGTCCTTAAAAGTGTAACTAAGGTCACTAAAAGTGTAACTAGTTAAACTTTAAAAGTGTAAGTGGGGTCCTTAAAAGTGTAACTAGTTGGTTCGGACGGTTCGCACCGAAGTTGTGGTTCGGACGGGATCCTAATTATATATATATATATATTGATTTGGTACCTAGTCTGATAGTTCTAATATACTCCGTATACGTAACTCGTTGTTATCAACAATATTTACGATTTAACTTCTACAGCCTAGACTCGGCAAACGGGTCAACCAGGTTGGGTTAGCTTCGAGTCGGATTACTTTCGGGTTATTAGAATCGGGTTGACTTTTGGTCGGGACAGATCATTTCAGGTCAGGGTCATTTAGGATTTGCTATTTTCAACTTTTTTAGAGATATCGACTCGTTTTCTATAATAATAGTCGAGTCGGTTTTAGATTAGCTCGAGTTCTTTCGGATTACAGGTCAAACTCGAGTTTTCAATTCAAGTATTGGATCGAATTCGAGTTGACTTATTCGGATCAGATCATTCATACCTGGGAGTTTTGCCGGGTCTCAGCCTCTAAGATGGCCTGATTTATTAGCGGAAGGCGGAATGCATATGAGCCGAAGGCAGAGGCAAAGAGAGAGGCAATTAAAGTTGCCGACAAAATTCATGATTTGCCCCTTCCCTCCATTCTCCACCCTCCACCAGTCACTACCTATTCCACATTTCCACCCGTATGTACCATATTAATCCAAATTTGTTAACACTCAAGGTCTGTATCGAGCAGTATTCCTCCGTCTCAATAAATAATTTACATTTATTTTATAGATAAAATTTAAAACATTAAAAAAATTCGTTATATTTATTTTTTTCACAGTTATCCTATCGTATTCGATTAGACAATTTAAATAATATTTTACCTGATTATATTTTATGTCAGGTAGAATCAAATGGAGTTTTAATGAAAAAAATACTCCCTTCGATTTTTTATTATCTTCCCCTTTGATTTTGGGAAGAAAATAAGGGTGTAGAAATGTGTGGTTCAAAATAAAAGAAGGAAGAGAGAGAAATGTAAGGGTGATTCTAGACTACATGTTGATGGCCCAAAATGGAAATAGGGAAGAAAGGATGTTTCAATCCAATAAAAAAAATAGGGAAGATAATAAAAAATCGGAGGGAGCGGAGGTTAAAGCCGAAAAGGGAAGTGCGAAATATGGAATATTATGGAGTACTCGTGGAGTATTATTTTTCCCCTCTTTCTAACCAACACTTTTCACTTCTCCCTTCCTTGTTGTGCCTGCTATATATACACATACACAGTAGTATTATTATTTCTTCCCTTTAATCTCCAATAAATAAATGAATAAAATGTACGAGCGTGCGGTTCCGTTTATGATGATGATGATGATCCTATGTTTAACGGCGTGGATTATGGCGGCGGATGAGATGGAGACATGCTCGGGAATGGTGCGGAGGAGTGAGCGCAGGGACAGAATATCGATAACGGAGTACGGCGGGGTGGGGGACGGTAAAACGCTCAACACAAAGGCATTTAGAGAAGCAATTTACCGAATACAAAAGTTAAGACGGAACGGAGGTACGGTGCTGTATATACCTGCCGGAGTGTTTTTAACAGCCAGTTTTAACTTAACCAGCCATATGACTCTTTACTTGGCCGCCGGTGCTGTCATCCAAGCCACTCAGGTACTTTCTTTCTCCATGCCTCCGTCTCCCTCATTTCTCCTGTTTTAATTCATAAACACAGCGACACCCGGCCCAAAAATTACCACTCTTCATCCCATCACATCTTTCATCAAAAAAAACAAAAACAATACTCCACTCAGATTGTTTCTTTATTACTTTTACTTTGTTTATTTATTACTGTACTTTTTAGTATCTTACTGTAGCATTTTAATCAGGGTAAAGGTAAAGGTAAAGGTAAAGGTGTTATTGTTTAATAAGTAAATAAATGTGCCAGAAACGAAACAAAATTAGTTTACCATCGTTGTTACTCCCTATTACGGAGTATATATTTGATATTTCTCCCAATATTTATTATTGAATCATGTAGTATCACTGCATTGGGAAGTAGGACCCCCGCTATTGAAAGTGTGGCACACTCACTGATACGGAAATGATTTCAACCAAAAGAGTTTACCATCATCCTTGGGCCAATAACAATGGTTATATTTCCATAGTAAACTTTTTCAGGAACACTTTAGCTCATATTATGAAAATTCTTAATTCTCCTCGTGATAAAAGTTTCATATGTACGGAGTAGAGGTGATCAAACAGCCCAGGTCCTTAAGCCCAACCCGGCCCAGCCCTATATTTAAGAGGGCTTGGGCTATGATTTTAGGCCCATAAAAGCCCAAAGCCCGGCCCCAAAGGCCCATGCTAAAAATTGGGCTGGATATGGGCCGTGTTTAAGGCCCTAAAGCCCGGCCCTAAGGCCCATCCTAGATTTATATTATATTATTATAATGTATTGAAATATGGTAAGGAGAAGTCAAATTGCTACTTTACTTGTTAGTTTTTCAAATAACTTATTAATACTTGTTACTCTATTAATTTGTATGGTACCGAGAGTGATAGACGAGAAGTCAAATTGCTACTCTATCAGTGGGCACACGTTAATAAGCTAATTAAAGCAACATTAACATGGATATCGTCTAAGTATGGTAAATATAACTTAATATTTCAATTAATCATGATAATATCCATGTAAATATTGCTTTAATTAGCTTATTAACGTGTGTCCAGTGGGCATTCGTTAGAAAAACCGTATTATAAATTGGTATATTTGGTAAAAAACTAACAATATTCAATGTAAATAACATGGCCCAAGAAGCCCATTTGGCTCAGAGGCCCATCAAAAGCCCTATAGGGCCGGGTACGGGCTCCTTAAGAAGGCCCTATCAAATGGGCCGGCCCAGCCTAACCCATGTGGTAGGGCTGTTTTTTCACTTCAAGCCCGACCCAGCCCAGCCCATGATCACCTCTAGTAAGGAGTATTTTTTATGTGGGCCCCTCTTTTTATGACATGAAATTGGTTTCTTACCTTAGAAACTGGTTTCATACAAGAAGCTCCCTATTGTGATGAACAATAGTCAAGGAGTTCCTTAGAGGTTATGAAACTTCTTATTTGAAACCATTGTTAATGTCCTTAATTATCCTTCGTTTGTCCTACAGTTACTCAATAGTTATCTACTACTTTGGATGAAAATTAAAGGAAAAAAATAATGGGTGAATTTTGACCATAGACAATCCATTGGCACAACTTATCCATCACAAAAGCTTATCAAAAAGGAAAATAAATAACTGGTAACAATGGTCCGCAGGGACATGATATTAGTCGTTATATCTTATAGTGTCCAGCCATACAACTCCCATAAGATTTTGGTTGTGATACTTGTAACAATTATGGTTGGGAGTTGGACATGGTATTAAATTTTTGCCTATTTGATGATGAGTTATTAAGCTTTTGGTCGTTTTGGATGCTAATTCAATTTTATTTTGATGTGATCAAAGTATCAAACTCTAGTTCTAGTAAAGGAATTAACAAGACTAAACTTTGATGATCAATAATGCTGATGATATTTTTCCCAAACTAAATTTAATTATGGAGAGCAAGTACGTGATTGTTCTGTTCTGTACATTGATTACACTACACCCCTTTTTATGATGATTTCAAATTCTCAACCAAAAAACTACGAAGTATAATCTACTAGACCCATTCTTTACACTAAGACATGCATGGAGACAAGTACTCCAGTAATAATGATTTGATTACTTTTCTGTGTATAAACAAACTCAATACATACGTAGAGATCGAAGATGTCTTAGCCTCTTGACTAATATTTAAGACGAAGGTAGCTGAGACAATAGATTCTGGTTCAATTCTCACTTTCCTTATTGTAATATGGCTAAGTGCGAGTTTCCTAGAAAAAAAAAACACGTACACAGAGAAAGCGATCCATGCATACATGGGATGCTTGTTAGATATCAACCACCTTGATATGCCACGTCATATCAAGGTTGTTACAATTCGGTTACAAGTTTGATACAAACAAACCCCAACAAATTATTTCATTCAATTATTGTGTATATATATACAGTCTTATGTATGTAACTAATTGATACAATTCATTCTTCAATAAAAATATCACAACTTTATTTCGTCTTGTGTACTGCACTATTTTTCCCCAATTCTGTTACTCTGTCTTCTTTCATTTCTTCATCTTTCTCGAGCTTCATCAATGGAGGAAGATTGAGTTCAACATGGTATCAGAGCCAAACTAGGTTCTGCTTCGTCAATTTTTCTCGATTTTCCGCACATTTTCTCTTCATTAAATCAAAATTCACCAAAAACAAGTTCTTAATTTCTTCAATCCGCCATGGCTGGAACTTCCGCAATTAATCCCGATAATCCTCTCTTCGTTAGTTCTTCTGATCTCGTAGTGACGAAGCTCGTCACGAATCTCTTTGATGGAGCCAATTTTGGAGGCTGGAAGAGAGGAATGCAGATCGCGTTGTCCGCAAAGAACAAATTAGGGTTTATCGACGGTACGATTGCGAAACCTGCATCCACAGATCCTACTGCGAAGTCCTGGCAAAGAAACAATGACATCGTCTTCTCCTGGATTCTCAATTCAGTTACTGAAGACATTGCGAAATCAATTTTATACTCCACCACTGCGAAATCAGCTTGGGAACAGCTTGAAGAACGCTTCGGTCAGTCGAATGGTGCTCAATTATTTGGCATCCACAAGAAAATGTCCGATTTCTCTCAAGGAAATGATACTATTTCCACTTATTTCACCAATTTCAAGGTAATTTGGGATGAAATCGACTCGATTAGTGCTGATACCGAGTGTTCCTGCACATGTGCTTGTGGTGCAAAGGATAAACGCATCAAGCTTCAGCAGAATCGTCGTGTTGTTCAGTTCTTAATGGGGCTAAATGACAGTTATTCTGTGATTCGAGGCACCATTTTGATGCAGAATCCTCTTCCTTCTATTTCTACTGTCTATAACAACCTGCTGCAGGAAGAGAGACAGCGTGAGATTCGCAATGAAGTGCATTTTCAGGCTGAATCTGCTTCATTCTATGCCAGGAATAATCAGTCCAACAACAAAGACAATGGACACCAAAGGAACAATACCAGCAATCAAGGTGCTCAGGGCAACCAAGAGGGAAGTAAATTCAAAGGGTGTGTCTACTGCAAGAAGGGCAATCACACTGTTGATAAGTGTTACATCCTACTGAACAAGAAGAAAAGGATGGCTAACAATGCTCAAGTTCAGGATGGTATCCTTGGGGCTTTTGAAGATACTCAAACACCCGAACCAGATATTATACAACAGTTCAAGACCTTCCTGAATATGCATCAGCAGTCTGCAGGTCATTCCTCCACATCCAACCCTCAAATTTCCTCCTCTTATTTTGCTGGTAATTCTGCCCCTCTCTCCCTTAAATTCTGTCATAGTTATTGGATCCTAGACAGTGGAGCTAGTGATCACATGTGTCATGATAAGTCTTTGTTTTCTGATGTTGCAATTATACCCCAACCCTACATAATTTCTCTTCCGACTGGTGATTCTGTTACCATTAACACCATTGGAACTGTTCCCATTACCCCTGATATTGCTTTACAAAACGTTCTGTTTGTTCCATCCTTCAAATATAACCTTCTTTCTATTGCAAAATTAACTAAACAAATGCAATCTAGCATTGTTTTTACTCCTGAACTGTGCTGTCTGCAGGGCTCTTCTCTGAAGAAGCCCCTGGTACTTGGGAAAGTGCATAAGGATCTTTATCTCCTTCAACATGATCCTTCTATCACAGTTCATAGATCTAATACTCATAGTACAGCTAGTACTGTCAATGTTGATGCTTTAGCTTCTGTCAATATTAATAATGCTATTGTTTGGCATCATAGATTGGGACATCTTCCTTTGTATAAACTGAAATATATCTCTGCTTGTAAGACCTCTAATGCCAATGAAACAGCAATTAATTCTTGTTCTATATGTGCTAAAGCTCGACATCACAGATTACCCTTTCCCGACAGTACTATACAGACCACATCCCCCTTTCAATTAATCCATATTGACCTTTGGGGGCCTTATCCCACACAAACATACAATGACTTTAAGTACTTCCTCACTATTGTTGATGATTTTACCAGAACAACTTGGACTCACTTGTTGTCATGCAAAAGCAATGCTTTCCCTTTTATCCAAAGCTTTATCACCATGATATATACCAAATTCAACAAGAAAGTCCTCACTATTAGAAGCGATAATGCTCTTGAACTTGGTACAAGTAATGCCACATCTCAATACCTCAATAACCATGGCATCCTTCATCAAACTTCTTGCTCCCACACTCCACAACAAAATGGAGTAGTTGAGAGAAAACACAAGCACCTCTTGGAAACTGTGAGAGCTCTTATATTTCAATCCCAATTACCTAAGAAGTATTGGGGTGAATGTGTACTTACTGCCACCTATATCATTAATCGCCTACCCACAAAACTGCTCAATTACAAATCTCCTTATGAGCTCTTGTTTGACAGACCACCTGATCTCAATCACATGAGGAGCTTTGGTTGCCTTTGTTATGGCTCCACTCCTAAACCGGGAAGGGATAAACTTGCCCCACGAGCTATTCCTTCTGTTTTCTTGGGATATCCTTTTGGCAAAAAGGCTTACAAGCTGTTAAATCTCGATAATTTCTCAGTTTATACATCGAGAGATGTCACTTTCCATGAGTCAATATTCCCTTATGTAAAGGAAACTCATATTTCCCACCTTCCTTCCTTTTCCCCTCTTGATAATGTGGCTTCAATTCCTATAGATTCTTCTCTTGATAATACTAATATTTCTGTTAATACTCCTCATGTTCCTGTCCCCATTCATGATCCCCCTGTTCGCCAGTCAACTAGGGTTTCTCGCCCTCCTTCCTATTTACAAGATTATCATTGCTCTCTTGTCCATTCTGCCTCCTCTCCTCCTTGCATTCATACCCTCACCTCCCTTTGTATTTCCTCTTCATCTCCCCAACCATCCATTTGTTGCAACATTAGGGCCATAGATTTGCCAGACCATGTTTCACTTCTTCCTGTGCAGGAACCAGTTGATTATGCAGAAGCTATCATCTACCCTGAGTGGCAGGCTGCTATAGCTGCTGAGTTCTCTGCTTTAGAGGCCAATAACACCTGGACGCTTGTTCCATTACCTCCCAAAAAGAAGGCTATTAGTTGCAAATGGGTGTTCAAAGTTAAGCACAAGGCTGATGGCTCAATTGAGAGATACAAAGCGCGCCTTGTTGTTAAGGGTTATACACAAAAAGAGGGTATAGACTATACTGAGACTTTTTCCCCTGTGGTCAAGATGACCACCATCAGATGCTTGGTCTCGGTTGCTGTCAAAAGGGGTTGGCATCTAAGTCAATTAGATGTCAACAATGCATTTCTCCATGGCGATTTGGATGAAGAAATCTTCATGAAACCTCCTCCCGGGCTTCCTTCTTCAGGTCCTAACATGGTTTGTAAATTGTTGAAGTCTCTCTACGGGCTAAAACAGGCTTCTCGTCAATGGTATGCCAAGTTGAGTTCTGCTTTACGCTCTAGGGGCTATATTACTTCTCTAAATGACTACTCCCTTTTTACTAAATGTGTTGGTTCTCAAAGGGTGTTCCTTGTTGTTTACGTTGATGATATTCTCATCACTGGTGATGCCTTGGATGAAATTGCTAACTTGAAAATCTTCTTGGATGATACTTTCAAGATTAAGGATCTTGGCTACCTCCATTACTTTCTAGGGTTAGAGTTTCATTCTCTTCCTTCAGGTATTGCTGTCACACAGCATAAGTTCATCATGGAGATGCTCAAAGACTTTGATTGTTTGTCCTGCAAACCTGTGGTCAGTCCTCTTGATGCTAGTATTAAACTTGATGCTTCTGCTGGTGATCTCTTCCCAGATCCTTCTATGTATCGCAGATTGGTTGGCAAGTTGAATTTCTTAGCCCATACTCGCCCTGATATATGTTTCGCAGTCCAATTGCTTAGTCAGTTCATGTCTGCCCCCATAGATCCACATTGGGCTGCTGCAATTCGAACACTTCAGTACTTATCCGCCTCTCCTCACCAGGGTATTCTTATTGATTGTTCTCCTGACTTTACCATCCAGGGTTTCTGTGACGCTGATTGGGCATCTTGCCCTCTTACCAGGTGTTCCGTCAGTGGATATGTCATTTTTCTTGGGAATACCCTCATCTCCTGGAAGTCGAAGAAACAACATACCGTTTCTTTGTCTTCAGCAGAGGCTGAATACCGATCATTAAGACGCATTACTGCCGAACTTGCCTGGCTTACTCGCCTCCTCACTGATTTGGATGTTCCAGATGTAACTCCCATTCCTGTCAAATGTGATAGTCAGGCTGCTATTCATATTGCCAAAAATCCCGTGTTTCACGAACGCACTAAACACATTGATCTCGACTGCCATTTTGTTCGTGAGAAGCTGCGGGCAGGTCTTATTACTCTTTCTTATACTCCCTCTCACTTGCAGCTTGCTGATGTTTTCACCAAGAGTCTTTCTGGAGTAAAGCATCATGATCTTATCTCCAAGTTGGGTGTAATTTCTACATTACCCTCCAACTTGAGGGGGGTGTTAGATATCAACCACCTTGATATGCCACGTCATATCAAGGTTGTTACAATTCGGTTACAAGTTTGATACAAACAAACCCCAACAAATTATTTCATTCAATTATTGTGTATATATATACAGTCTTATGTATGTAACTAATTGATACAATTCATTCTTCAATAAAAATATCACAACTTTATTTCGTCTTGTGTACTGCACTATTTTCCCCCAATTCTGTTACTCTGTCTTCTTTCATTTCTTCATCTTTCTCGAGCTTCATCAATGGAGGAAGATTGAGTTCAACAATGCTTGTAGTAAACACCAGTCTAAAGATGCCCCAAATTTGTAGTGATATATAATGAGCAAAGTCTTTCTGTGAAAAACGGATTAGTGTGTAAATACTTCATCTGTCTTAATCATTAATCATTTGTTTAGATAGCGGATACATTGTGGAAATTAGTGGACTGATTATACACTTTATTAATGTTAATTGAGTGACTGTGTTGTGTATGGTCCTCCCTCCATGATGCTAGTTAGATGGTTACATTTGGTGGGTCAAGTGAAGTGAATGCTGCATGTGTCTTGCATTTTGGTTTATGTTGAGATTTGGATATTAAAAGGATGCTACTTCTGTTTTGCACCTGGGTTTCTGCTCCTTGATTAACTTAATTAATTACAGAGTATGTCGTTTTTAGTTTCTACTCTGCTGCATCCATTTTTATACTACTACTACTAATAATAATTTAATGTGTTGTAGACTGTTTTATTGGGACACGTGACATTTCTTTGTCGTTCTCTATAGCATAGAGTACTGGATAGGTTAAATGATTGTATCAACTATCAAGTCATGAGATGTGTTATTCATGAATCCTCGCCCAAAAAAACTGTAATAGGGGTGACAATATATCTTTAACCTAGTGCCTAACATAAGTGTATGGTATGCATAATACATACAGTGAATGATTAGTCGTAGATTCTTTCCTCTTTATATAAAATGGACTTTATGTTTACCTCGGCAACAAAAAAAGTTACGGACTTTGTGTTTCATTACTATTCTCAATTCCATGTCAACTAACCACTAAATCGGACAACTAAACAATATATTTGTTACAAATTATAACTTACTTTCCAAATAATTTTATTACGAAGTATAAAATTTATGTGTAAGGCGGCGGTTCAATATGAAGTTTGTTTGCTTGAATGAAACTTCCCAACTACAACCGCTTTGGGTCCAAACATTAGTTTTATACTCCGTATTACATTTTGTACTTTGATGTGTATACTGAATTTAAGTTTAACAGAATTAGAGAAATGGGCTGTGTAGAATAAAAGTGTGCATTTCGCGGTCCCATATGGGATCTCTTGCTTCAGCTAGCTAAAAGCATTTTCATATACCCTCTTCTATATTCGTTATGTTGCTTTGTAATAAGGTAACCAAATACCAATTCTATTTAAAATCCTCTTCTTCTGAAGCTTTTCATTTACACCTAATACAGAGTACTTCACTCTTGCTCCCTGCGCTCGCAGGTCGCAAATATCACCATATATCATCTGGATTGAAACTAAAGATACATGGCCTTCCTGAATAGTCCTGAATAGTCCTGTAGTCTGGATAAACTTACTGAATAGTCCTGTAGTTCATGACTTCCTGGATTATTTATCCCATAATTCAAGGAAACTGTTACATTTGCCTCCTCGAATAACACACATTCTTTATCATATAGTCGGTGTTAATTGGCCTCCAGTTATGAACTTGAGGAGATAATCAGAAACTTTCGGAACTGCTTGTCTCTCATGGACATTATTTTTGCCTGCTTATTAGTCCTAATTTGTATTGAAAATCATTATCTAGAGGTGGAATATTAATCCAAAGCATAACATTTTACAGGCTTACAACAAAATCAGGGTTTCTCCCTGATCTTTGAGGCACAAGTAATCCATTTTGTCGTCCTATCTCAGGATACATCAAATTGGCCACTAGCCGACCCTTTGCCTTCATATGGAAGAGGAAGGGAGCGCCAAGGAGGGAGATACATGAGTTTCATCCTAGGAGATGGAGTCCACGATGTCACCATTACAGGTGTGTTCAAAACTCTTTCTGCAACACAAACTCTTTATAATTTGAAAATACTTTTTATTTATTTGATTTTATATCCCTTTATGGATGCTTCAGGACTAGTAGTTGGTTCAGTGATGAAGTATGACTTTGAAGCCCTAAATGATTGATATACTTCTAGCTAACGTCCTCTAATATTTTTGGTACTTAGGTGAAAATGGAACAATTGACGGTCGAGGAGGTGTTTGGTGGAACATGTGGAGGAAAAGGACTCTGCAATATACTAGGCCGCATCTCATAGAATTCATGCATTCCACACACATTTCTATTTCTAATGTGATATTGAAGAATTCTCCATTTTGGAATATTCACCCGGTTTATTGCAGGTATTATTGATGTTTTTGGGGCCGACCATCATTTTTCCTTCAACTTAATGTTTCATTCAAAGATGAAGGATTGGACATTGAACTAGATGATCAACTCCGTAGTAGTCAGATATAACTTTCTTAGATGAAGACTGGATTTGTTTGTTGACTTTGTCCTGTTGGAGTAGCAGCAGAAAGTATGGTCTTTTAATAGCATAATATGAAATGTACACCCTCACTCAACTGCAAGAAATAATGTAGCATGAATAATAAACTTGCTTGAAAAAATGTATATGTTGTTAGAAAGATTGACAAAAACTAAATTTTATCAATTCTAACTTTGTTACACATACTTTGTTTTTTTTTTTTTTTTTTTTTTTTTTTGTGATTAATCTACAAAACTTTTAACATGAATTTAGAGTACTTTGCATACTACTCTATTCGGACACTATTTTTTGCCACATTTCATTAAAATACTTCTCACAAATATTGAGGTAATGAAGCAAAAAATAGTGTCCGGAGGGAGTATATAAAACTAGTGAACTACAATTAATCCACTCATTGAAAATACTAATTAATGCACTATTCCTAGGTTAGCCTGACACTTCATATTACCTCTTATAAGCATATGTGGCACTCAACAATCTAGACGCGGGTGTGAGTGCATGTGTGTATCTGACATTTGGACACATACCTATATTAGATACTATAATCGAGTCCGAGATACATGGCTATGTTCTTATGTTTGCTATGTCGAATCTTTGAGAGAGACTTTTACTTTATAACTGAACTTGGTGATTTACTGTAGCCTTTAGTTCCTTCGTTAATGTGGCATAGCTACGACCAAGCTATGTTCTTATGGCTTTTTTAACTGCGGATGTTTAGTTTAGCATGGAAGTCCTCTCTGGGAATCTTGATTCAAATGCCAGCTAACCTCTTATGATTGATTGGTCTTTGCAGTAATGTCGTCGTTCATTATGTTACCATATTGGCTCCAGCCGACTCTCCAAATACTGACGGAATTGATCCAGGTATAGCTCAAGTTACTTAAACGTAGGAGACTAGGAGTACAACTTGGTTCTCGTACTAGGTAACGAATATCAACTTAATATTATTTCCAAGCTCTAACCCTTTAGCGTCGACTCCTTTTCATTTTATTGGTCAACTGATGTCACCTTTGACCATTCATCCCCCTAACTAAGGTAGACTTGATGTAGTGACTGATTTCACCACCAATAATTATTTAGTTCTGTCCATGATCTCAAAACAGATTCAAGCTCTAATGTTTGTTTAGAAGACTTGTACATTTCCAATGGAGACGACATGATAGCTATAAAAAGTGGGTGGGACGAATACGGAATTGCCTACGGTCGTCCTAGCTCAAACATTACTGTCAGAAGGGTAACAGGATCGTCCCCATTTGCCGGGATTGCTATAGGAAGTGAAACATCCGGTGGAGTTGAGAATGTGTTGGTCGAGCATGTCAATCTCACCAAAATGGGAGTTGGGATTCACATAAAGACAAATATTGGAAGAGGAGGGTACATACGTAATATAACAGTGTCTAATGTGTACATTCACAGTGCCAGGAAAGGGATCAAAATTGCAGGAGATGTCGGCGATCATCCCGATGACAGATTTGACCCAAATGCCAATCCTATTGTACAGGATATCACACTGAAGAACATACAGGGGGAGAAGATCCTACAAGCAGGACTGATTAAAGGTATAAAGAACGCTCCATTTATGAACATATGTCTTTCTGATATAAGCTTTTATGTCCCAAAAACAAAGGGTACGCCTTGGGAGTGTACTGATGTGAAGGGATCATCGTTAAAGGTCAGCCCGTTGCCTTGCTCTGAACTAATTAGCACTGATGCTACTGGCTTCTTTTTCAATCACGACTGAGATCCCTATGTTTGGCATAATTCTTTTGTTGTACTACTAATGTTTTGAGGAAAATTTCTGTTCTCAGCTACAGAAATACAATTCTGAAATGCTACAAATTCTTCATTCTGTATGTACTAAGCTTGTAGTCCTGTACAAGCATCCTTGCACGAAATACTGAACTGAAATGGGCCTCTTCGATCAGTCCCTAATCCCTATGATATACTCCCTCCGGACGCTATTTTTTGTCCAATTTCATTAAAATACTCCTCACAAATATTGGAGTAATGGGCAAAAAATAGTGTCCGGAGAGAGTATAAAAGATGTTATATTTCCCCGAGTCTAATAAAAGTGAGTACACCTATTTATATACAAGTCCTACTAATCTAGAAACATCACATTAATGAGGATACATTAACTAATGTTACGGATAATTAGAGAGTAATACGATGAACAAGGATGAGAGGTAGGTACATATAATCTATATACTAGATACATATAATCTATTATGCCTCCGCAGTCGAAACAGGAGGAGATTGAATGTTGAGGGTGAACCTGAAATCATCAAAAAGGGTCCGTGGGAGCCCTTTGGTAAAGATGTCGGCCAATTGATAATGGGAGGGAACATGTAGGACCTTGATTTCTCCGAGGGCAACCTTTTCATGGACAAAATGGTTATCCATTTCAATGTGTTTGGTACGTTGGTGATTAACCAGGTTGCCAACGAGGTAGATAACACTTACATTATTACAATATATAATAGTAGCCTTAGTGAGAGGACAGTGAACCTCAAGACGGAGATTCTGAATCCAGCAAGTTTCGACAACAGTATTAGCGACCCCACGATATTCGGCTTCCGTGCTGGATCGGAACATTGTGGGTTATCGTTTGGAAGACCAAGATATAATGTTGTTGCCAAGATAAACACAATAACCGAAAGTGGAGCGGCGAGTATCGAGGCAGTCGCTCTAGTTAGCATCGGAGTAAGCAGTAAGGGATCCTATAGAGGATGGCCGAATGGTGATGTCGATGGAAATTGTCCCACGGAGGTAGTGAATAATACGTTTCAGAGCGGTCATGTGTAGTTCACGAGGATCATGCATGTATAAACAAATCTGTTGGACCGCGAAAGCAATATATGGATGGGTAAAAGTTAAGTATTGGAGGGCACCTGCCAAACTGCGATAGTTGGATCGACGGCGGAGGTCTGGTGGCAGAACTCAATTTTGAGTTAGTGTCGACAGGGGTGTTGATGGGTTTGCAATTAGAAATGTGAGCACGGGTCAAGATTTCTTCGGCATAGGTTGACTGAGAGAGAAATAGGCCGTTACTGCGATGATCGACCGAAATACCCAAAAAATAGCTGAGAGGACCAAGATCAGTCATAACAAATTTTATCTTGAAGCTTCGAATAATGGAGTCCCGAAGAGAATCGGAGGAGGAGATTAGAATAATGTCATCCACATAAAGGAGAATAAAGGCTGTGTGATGGAAAGAGCGGAGAATGAAGAGCGAGTGATCCACGCGGCTGTGACAAAAACCAATGGACTGGACAAAATTTGTGAATCGTTGGTACCATGCCCGATGAGCCTGTTTAAGACCATATAATTTTTTTTGAGCAGATAGACATAATCAGGATGAGCTTGATTGCGAAAATCGGGTGGTCGGTGTATATAGACGATCTCAGATAAGTGGCCGTGACGAAAAACATTCTTCACGTCAAGTTGGTGAATAGAACAGTGGCGGGACACGGCAATGCTAAAGACGGTACATATGGTGGTGAGTTTGACGACAGGGCTATATGTCTCCTCACAATCTATTCCGATCTGTTGGGACCTTTTCACAATCTAAATCTCCGTTTGGATGTTGGGATGCATGTACGAGATTGGGGTGAACGCGATTGTTAGCCTGGACGTAGCATGGGTGAATGCACAAGCATTCCTGTTTATACAGATTGTATAACTTCCGCCGTGTAACTAGAGTTGTAATAATTAATGAGTTGTAATGTTTAAATCATGTGGCCGATTTGGCTTTCCATATTGTATTGTAATGAGCTACTACCTTGAGAAACCGAGATGGTAACACCTTTATTTAGTCGAGATGTCTTGATAAGGCTCCTGGGTAAATCGGGGTGTTACAAAGTGGTATCAGAGCGAACGATCCTGGAGCCTAAATTAATTAAACCTAGGAAATTAAAATGAACCCCGGTGATAGACCATCAGGAGTCCCTAAAACTCGGTTGAGGAGACGTCCTTATACCACCTCCGACCCTCCTGGTTTTGACCCGGTAACCGCGTGTGAGAATGAGATGGGTATATAACAGGAAGGGACACGTTGTGATGCTATGACTGTTGTGATGACTGCTTGTAATAACTGATTGCACTATTTGCTATGTGTGATGTTATGAGCTACGTAAGATGATGTGTGATTAGTACGTAGTTATGGTGGCAGCATAGTATGATAGTTAGAATTGTGTCATATGACACTAGGAGTTACAGTGCGTAAGGTCGTAGTAGGATTCGATCGCCTTGAGTTTAGAACGATCATAGCCAGGGTTGGTAGTAGCGTTAGATACAATGTCTAAGTGTTTGTACGCGGTAGAGTCGTACGCAATAAACGGATTCTAGTTAGTTGTGGTAACTTGTGTCGATCTTATCTATGTTGTAAGTTAGTACTACCTTCATACTACTTGGACATGGTTTCACTATGGGTCGACGACTAGTGTTGGTGTTGTGATGTGTTAAGTGTTTAATACTTACGTGGTTCAGTGTGACTTAATGTGAATGCCCGTCGAGAATACTTGGATATTTGCGTTTCGTTCCGACTTTATATACTTCTTGTTTATGTGATAGCTTCGTTCCCAATTGTACCCTATGCTTGAATTATGTTCTTGGCGGTTTAAACAAACATGCATGAAAACCTGTGTTGAGTTGAGTACAAAACAATTTACAGCATTTTGTTTAGCGTGAACATTGTGTTTATTGAGTTATTACACCTGATCACAATGCCTATATCGTAAGAGTTTGAAAGAAATTAATATTTATTTTCATTCTACTTTCCCTATAAAATTGTCTTTTAATTCCAGGTACTTCAGTAAAAATGAATTCATTGTTAACGGAGGTCACATATGTTGTCGAATTTGTCAGGGGCCATGTTTTTCATTAGAAATCTTATCTAGAGATTAAATTATCATTTGTAGAATTTTTTGCTTGTATTTTAAACGGTCTGTATACTGTCAGAACTTTATTTTGCTCAAAAGATATTTTAAAACCCGTTCTATATATCAAAAGCTTTACGGGGTCAAAATCTGTCAGCTTGTGAATATGCATTTGAAGATCACTGTTACGTTTATAATTTGAAACCTGTTTAAATTGAAAGTTATAGATAATTGTCTTGGGAATATGACCGCACTGGTCCTACACCATCTCTAATTATGTAACGAGTTAGTTATGATTTTTTTTCTACCATGGTACAACACTGTTCTGAAACGTGTTTAGACTCATTAAAATGGTTGTCTTTATTTTATTCTATTGAATGCTCTAATATGAATGTGTCTGTCTTAATGCTTGGTAAAATTTGGTCAAACTTATATGCTTATGAGAAAATAAGAGTCATTACGGGTCCTATGGTGTTGAGTATATCTTTGTCATATATTTGCATGAATGTGAATAACTAAGATAATTACATTGAGTCTTTAAACATGAGTATATATGCATTCGTAATGTATTTATCGCCAATAAGAGTCGAATAAATCGTCTGTTAATAAAATAATTAAACCCTATTATAAACGGTATTTTAGTGATTATTTTACCCACGTTTATTTACTTATTCAGGTCAATTTTGTGTACTTAATTGATATTATAGCTCATTATAGGTTATTATACGATATTAAGTGTTAATTATCGTCTTAGTAATAATTATCGTAATAAATATTATTTCTCATAGAATTTGGTACTGTTTTGTCTCGTTTCTATTTTATAGGTACTGATTCAGGAATAATTGAGAAGAGACAAGTCAAAACCAAATCAAGAAACAAATACGGGTTAAGACGAGTAAGAATCAAAAGAGAAAAGAAATAAACGGACCCGGACCAACCCCACTCATGGGCCAATCCAATGAATTGAAGAGAGGAGAAGGGGATTGGAGAGAGCAGGCCACACGCAGTAGCAGGACCAAGGGGGAATTAGATAAGGAGGGGGTGTGAGTCTTAGAGGAAAAGAAAAACGAAATAAGGCGGAAGGTAGAAATACAAAGGGGCCGGGGGCCGCGGACAGTAGAGGAGCATTAGAGTATGCAGTAGCTTCGGATTTCTTGGGTTTTCTCACCCCATTTTGCAGATTTTCTTAGTTTAAATCTAGTTTATTTAGATTATTGTATCGGGGGTAATTAGTTTGGATAAAACTTTCACACTCTATCCTCCTTCATCTATGTAATTCTCCTTCAATTAAAATTTGCATCTTTATTCTTTTTTCATGTTTAATAGTTTGATTAGAATAGTGGGTAGTGTAATTAGTTTAGTTTTAATCATGCTAGAGTAGTTAATTTCTAGGTTGGGGAAAACTTGGTTTGTCTCATATTGTGAGTTTTGTTGTGAGTTCGATGAACTTGTTGATTAAGGTTGATAATCTCCTTTGATTGCGATTTTGTATGTTAATTGATTGTCTTGGTCGCGATAGGTGAGTTGTATTTTTCCGGGTTTCATTGGGGTGGGTCGGCCTAGTAAGTCGCGAGAGCCTATTATTAGGACCGTTCCAGGTAGATAGAGACCCGAGAGAGACCCTTTATCTTCCCAATCACCGACCTTAATCGACTTGTTTGTGAACCCCGATAACTCCCTTGAGACTACCTCGTTGACCTTGACTTTAGTCCTTTTTATCGTATTTATTTCATTTGTTTGTTTGATTCGTTTAGCTCGCTAGTTTAGAATCCTCTTCCAGCCAAAGAATCTCTTCCTTTGACTAATTTCTTACCTAGACCGAGACCAATATTTTAACTAGACCGTGTCCTTGTGGATTCGACCCGACTTACCCTCGACTACCCAAGTTTAGGATTAGTTGATTTTTACTTTGATCGATTTGGGATTCGCGACAAATCCCTGTCCATCAAATTGGCGCCGTTGCCGGGGACAGTGCTTAGTTAGATATTTGTCTTAGTTTAGTTTTGGAATTAGTCTTTCCTTACTTCGTTTTTTAAAAAAAAAAATATTCAATAGCTTGTTTTGTATATACCTGTGTATTCCCTAGTTGTTATTTGTGTTTTCCCTTTTTCTTTCTCTTATCTTGAATCTCTTCTTCTCTTTCTTATCTATAATGCCTTCTCTTGCCGACCATAGTAGACCAGATCCCGACTTGTTTGCCTCACCCATTAACATTGGGGTTTTGAGGGTCCTTGCTGCGATATTGAGCCATATTTTATTGATTTGGTGGAGCGGGATGCCTTTCATGCGCTTGAGAGTGGGGATGTATATGATCTTTTTGAGAATTTTGTGGACTTGTGTTGTGTGTTTAAAAGGGATGAAGTGCCCGTTGATACCATTAAGCTTATATTGTTTCCATTTTTCTTAAGGATGGAGCAAAGAGATGGTTGCGTTCACACCCTCCTAACACCTTCACTTCTTGGAACCCACTAGCCCTTGCATTTCTTAGGAAATTTTTCCCTCCCTCAAAGGTTGCCAAGTTTAGATATGAGATTCTTAACTTTGAACAAGGTAAATTGGAGATCAGAGTTTGAGTGAGTCTTTGGATAGGTTTAAAGGTTTATTGAGAGCTTGTCTAGTTCATGGAATCCCACTTTGGCTAACCACTTCGACCTTCCTTCAAGGTTTTCTTCCTCACCTTAGAGACTTAATCATCTTTTCATCCGAGAGAAAATTCAATGAGTTAAATGAAGATGAAGTTTCCGGTTTAATTGAAAGAGTGGCTAATGTCAATGACTAATGGGGATTTAGGAGAGTGAGAACTCAAGGTGGAGAATTTAGAGATGACCCACCGATGCTTTCTTTGCAATATGTGTCAAGTGATAGGGCCGAGTCTTATTCTCTTGATAATGTGCACAATTCTCATAATTGTCAAGTTTCTCCTCCTTTTATGATCGTGAATGCCATGCATGACATTTCATCTACTTTTGCATCTTATGGTGATTTGGGAACTACTTTTAATGCTCTTCCTTCTTGTTTTTTTCCACCTCTTATTGATGATGAGGAGGATGATGATGATATGCATGTTGTTCAATATGTTCCCCAAGCCCCAGTGAATACTAATGTGGTGAATGATGTTAATGGTGATTTGCATGCTATTGATTCTTGTGAACTGACTTGCCTTTCTTCAACATAAATTCCATATCCCCTTGTCCAACTTACACCACCTTTTGTTGTGAATGTTAATGATTGTGAGTTGGAATGTGTGCTTTTTGAGGAAAATGCGTGCTTGGATAAGCTTAACGATCTTTGTACAGAGCAAAACCTTGAAGATCTTAGCTTGTGTGAGTTGGAGGGCATATCATTTGAGGTTGATTATGAGACTTTGGAAAGGGAGTTGAACAAAAGAAAAACTCTTGAGGTTGAGAGGAAAGAGTAAAGGAAGGATGATGAGATATTTGATGATACTTTGAGTGATGAGATTGTGAAGATTGAAGATACTTGAGATTGTGAGGTTGATTTCTTTGAGAAACCAATTTTGAGAAATTTGAGCTTTTCCCCTGTATCGATTATGAGTCTCTTTCACCCATTGATGATTTGGATCTCTCTTACTCCTTTGTTTGAGCCTATGATTATAGATGAAGATTGTGAAACTCTTTTAGAGGAGTTTGTGTTGGCTCATGATTTGTCACTTGATGCTTATTTAATTGAGACACTTGAGGATGGAGAGATGATTAAGACCCCCAATATGAGTGAAAATGGGGAGAATGATTGTGTGAGTGTCTCTCCTCTTGTGAATTTGGAGTCGAGTGATAAATTTTGGGAATTTGAGTTTGATAATGCCTACCCTATCCACAAACCATTCATTACCACTCTTATATCTTGGTTCTGTGGATTATCTTGCTTGCGTCACTATGACCACTTGGGTGAGGATTGTTCTAATTCATTTAACAAGTTAGTGAGATCCTTGGTAGGGTATTTAGATGACTCACTTGTTTCATTTGTGTTTAGTGTATATATATATATATATATTTTTTTTTTTGTGTTTTCGTTTTGTTTTCTTCTTGTGTGTAGGTGTCCACTCATGATCTTGAAGAAGTAACAACAAGATCATGGATAGAAGAGAAAAGATCAAGAATCATTCAGCAAATGATGAATGATCGAACTTGAAATGGTAAATTCTTCACCCACCCTCTTTTTTCTCCCTCCCTAGTCTTAAACATTGAGGACATAAATGTTTTGCTTAAGTTGTGTGGGAGAGTTTGTTGCTTATTGGATCATAGTTGGATTGATTTTGGTGGAAGTTTTGGATTTGGAGGTGTGATTTTGTTATCATTTGTGGACATGTGTTGTGTTGGGATGTTGGAAGTAATTTGGTAATGTTATACTTAGAGTTTGTTGCTTATTGGATCATAGTTGGATTGATTTTGGTGGAAGTTTTGGATTTGGAGGTGTGATTTTGTTGTCATTTGTGGACGTGTTGTGTTGGGATGTTGGAAGTAATTTGGTAATGTTATACTTGTGAATATGTGTTGTGGATTTTTTATATTCCTTTGTTTGTGGGTTTTGTTCCTTGTTTTGTCAAAAAAAAGTTTCAAAAACTCCTAAATATTTGAAAAATTTGAAAAATCCAAAAAGAAGTTTTGCATTTTCCTAATATTTTAGTCAATTTTCTAGATTTCAACTTTGATAAAAAGAATGATTTGTAAATACTTAGTGTTGCATATTAGTATTGTGAATCGACTAATCTTTGCTTTAATTAGTGCTTTAGGGTGTATACCATCATTATTGCTCACATATTCACCTATTCATCTCATGGTGTGATGTTTCCTTATGTTCATTTTGTCCTATGGTGACCGAATTCCGACTTGGTGACATTATTTCCATTACAAAATCACAAAAATCCACAAAAATGAGAAAATCATGAAAAACACAAAAACAAAGTGAAGTTTAATAGTTGCTCACATTTAAATTAAAAGTGACAAAAACCAAAATCAGAAGAAGAAAAGAGTCATTTCTCAATAATTCGAAATGTTTCGAAACGAAATGAAAAGAAAAAAAAATGAAAAATTAAAGAAAAGAAAGAAAAATGAAAAAAAAAGAAGAGAATCAAAAGAAAAGAAAGTTTGTTTCAATAAGTGAGCTTATGCATATTTATTACCTCCTCATCCATCTCACAAATAAATTTAGCCTCTTTTCTAGTCACCAAGTTGGTACCGGGACGATCCGAACTTCTTACTATGTGAGAGGAGGGACTTTGTGTTTCATTTTCGGTTATAACGCCATGTTAGTTCACTCCATCTCTGTCTTGCACCCTATTTTTCTTACCGAAGTTATAGATTAGTAGATGTACAATAAGAATATGCAACTTGTGAAGTGTTTCTTAGTTATCCTTTATGTCTTACTTGGATTTTAGAATTTTGATTTTCGATTTGGGATTTGCTTATTAGTTGCCTTATTGAGGGAGGTGACTCGTTTTGACTAGAGATGACCATTTTGTTATCGAGTTTTTGTGCTTTATTGTTTGTTGTCTTGCGATTTTGGCAAGACCTCACTTGCCTTGCAAAAAGGATACTCTCCTCACAGTATCTCGTTGTGAGTTGATGGGATGGAGCGAGCCCGTTTATTGTCTCGTATTGGCTATTATGTTTCTATATTTATTTATTGAATAACGTACTTCGTCTTAGTCTATTTGAGCTTACTCGAAGGCGAGTAAGGTTTAAGTGTGAGGGAGCTGATAAACGACATTTCAGTGATTATTTTACCCACATTTATTTACTTATTCGGGTCGATTTTGTGTGCTTAAATGATATCATAGCTCATTATAGGTTATTACGATATTAAGTGTTAATTATCGTCTTAGTAATAATTATCGTAATAAATGTTATTTCTAGTAGAATTTGGTACTGTTTTGTTTCGTTTCTATTTTATAGGTACCGACTCGGGAATAATTGAGAAAAGACGAGTCAAAACCGAATCAAGAAACAAATACGGGTTAAGACGAGTAAGAATCAATAGAACAAAGAAATAAACGGACCCGGACCAACCCCACTCATGGGCCAATCCAATTAATTGAAGAGAGGAGAAGGGGATTGGAGAGAGCAGGCCACATGCAACAGCAGAACCAAGGGGGAATTAGATAAGAAGGGGGTGTGAGTCTAAGAGAAAAAGAAAAACAAAAGAAGGTCGGAAGGTAGAAATAGAAAGGGGGACCGCGGACAATAGAGGAGCATTAGAGTATGCAGTAGCTTCGGATTTCTTGGGTTTTCTCACCCCATTTTGCAGATTTCTTAGTTTAAATCTAGTATATTTAGATTATTGTATCAGGGGTAATTAGTTTGGATAAAACTTTCACACTCTATCCTCCTTCATTTATGCAATTCTCCTTCAAGTTGGTATATTAGTCTTCTTCTTTCTCTTTTATTAAAATTTGCATCTTTATTCTTTTTTCATGTTTAATAGTTTGATTAGAGTAGTGGGTAGTGGAATTAGTTTAATTTTGATCATGCCAGAGTAGTTAATTTCTAGGGTTAGGGAAGACTTGATTTGTCTCATATTGTGGGTTTTGTTGTGAGTTCGATGAACTTGTTGATTAAGGTTGATAATCTCCTTTGATTGTGATTTTGTATGTTACTTGATTGTCTTTGTCGCGATAGGTGAGTTGTATTTTTTCGGGTTTCATTGGGGTGGGTCGACCTAGTAAGTCGCGATAGCCTATTATTAGGACCGTCCCGGGTAGATAAAGACCAGAGAGAGACCCTTTATCTTCTCAATCACCGACCTTAATCGACTTGTTTGTGAACCCCAGTAACTCCCTCGAGACTACCTCGTTGACCTTGACTTTAGTCCTTTTTATCGTATTTATTTCATTTGTTTGTTTGATTCGTTTAGCTCGCTAGTTTAGAACCCTCTTCCAACCAAAAATTCTCTTCCTTTGACTAATTTTTTGCCTAGACCGAGACCAATATTTTAAGTAGACCGTTGTGGACATGACATAGGTCCACTCCGACGCGGCCACGCGCGGGTTTGGGCGGCGAAAAGTTTCCCATGTGAGATGGTTCTTGGGTTGAAAGTTAAATCGAAGTTGGAGTTGCCACCGAACTTTGTGGGAGTTCAGGCCCGTTCGAACCCACTTTATATTTTGGTGGAGCGTGCACAAAGTATGGCCCACTTCGATACTAGAGCTTATGGGTTTCGTCCATTTGCATTACGATACCGATGCCGATGTTATCGAATACCGTATATAGAATGACTCTCATGCGCCAACGGTTTCGGGTATCCGGAAACCGAGGTTCTGAGTAAGGGGTGAGGGTACGTGTTGGGAAGCCCACAAAGGACACCCAACCCTGCCCGCACTTAGCGGCCTCTACTTAGATATCGTCCGTTTTTCGTGTACGCGCGTTAGTTTGACGATGAAATGTTATGCAAACAATCTATTTTAACTAAACGTGTGAACTATGTTCAACTATGTCGTTTAATGCATCTAAACTAATGTCGAAGTTATTTAGCATGCGAGGTTCGTTTTAATGCGACAAGTGCAAACAACGAGAAAATAAAACTTGAAAATAGATTACAAATACGCGGGTGGAATACAACCCGGAAATACAATACGACGAACAAAATTACAATAAACGATAAAACAAAAATAATAAGTAGACTTGGCGACTAGCGAATTGTACGATGCATGGTTTTGAAAGGAGTAAATCACGCGATGGATTTTGCACGTGATGACCAAAGTCGTTAAGAAGGATCTATTGAGGCTTGAAATATGTTGAAGGCTCACGGTTTTGGCGTGACAGAGGCCACTTGATCGAGTCATGGGGAAGACTCGATCGAGTGCCCTACTTAAAACCCCCTACCTCGTTTTTGAGGTGCCACTCGATCAACGCTATGGCACTCGATCGAGTACCCCCTGTTCGAGCTACGGCTCGATTTCGGATGATGGTGGATCCGAGTTTATTGCTTTGAAAATCGATTCCAAACCGAGCTTACGTGAAAATATCGTATGATTTAAAATAAACTCGGTTTTACGGTGCTCATAATATTAGGCCGACATCGGAAGTTTTGTAAAAAGTGATGTAAAATCGATTTGAATTTGGTTAGAACGAAATTGATTCCTTCCGCGTCACGACATCGTATTAATCCTTTCGCATTATGTGATATTCGATTCGGCATCAACAGGTTTCGTACTAGCCTTAAAAAACGAGATCGAGTACACTTAACGACAAATATCCGCGATCGCATTACGCCCTTGAGTGTTTAGGGTGGCGCTCCTCGAAAGGGTGTCACCTCTGTTACGACTCGTAAAGGGATTAAAAGGATCTTAAAACGAGATTTGCCTTTAAATATACTCGATGCGAGATTTGTTTTAATTATATTTGTATATACGCGATACTATCTAATTACGACGATAAAAAAAAACTAAACGAAATATAAAAAGACACTCTTTTTAATGGTTGATTCGCTTCAACAATCAAATACTCGGGGTAATAGGATAAACGACCGGCAACATCGGGTGCGTTACCCTCGTATTCGTGTTTCCTTATCCCATCATCCCTCGTATTTGACAAAAATACGTGAATATTTTATGGTGATACTATAATAATATTAGCGACGGAGAACGAAAAAAACAAAAAAAAGACGAAGAAAAACAAGAAGGAGAAGAGAGGAGAGAAAAGGGAGAAATCGGGATTTGAATTACACCCTCAACCTACATGCTTTATCTCGGAATATGGCTCGTCTAATAATGGCTTTGGCACGGGAGCATCGAGCATATAGGAGACTATGGTGTGTATGATTAGGGAGGGGATTTGACGAGTTTTGCTCTCGGGTCTTTGACGAGTTTTGATCTCGGATTTGCTAGTTTAGGCCTAGAGGGGATGTCAGGATTGAAAGGTGTATAGGTTGCTTAGAGTTGCTGAAAAGTTGTGTGTAAAATTGTTGTTGCAAAGGGGGTGTATTTATAAGAAAATTCAGCCCCTCTATGTCCTAGGGTCACTCGATCGAGTGCCCCAGCTGGACTCGATCGAGTGGCCCAATAAACTTGAAACAACGGGCTTTTTGCAAGCCCACTGGATCGAGTGGGCTGATACTCGATCGAGTGGGTCGGAATGACCGGGATATTTTGAGGTTTTTGATCTCGAATTGAACTCTTGAAGCATGTATGGCTGTTTCCGTCTCGGAAACGACTTTGACCGGGGTTTGACTCGGTCGCTAAAAGACGGTTTTATTTTCGGTATCGATTTTGACCCAAATTAGTCTTATTTGACTAGAAACGACCCACCGGGCCTGAATTTGAGGTCGGTTTTGTGAGATTTGTACTCCGTAAAAAGCCCAAGCAAAATAATAATGATTTCGAGCCCATATTCGAGCGCGTTAAAGCACGTTTGCGTCCGATCATCATCGGGTGTTTTGTTGGAAACCGCTATAGACACTAGCAGGCAAAATGCAGGTGTCTACAACCATCCTTGTGGATTCGACCCGACTTACCCTCGACTACCCAAGTTTAGGATTAGTTGGTTTTTACTTTGATCGATTCGGGATTCACGACAAATCCCTATCCATCACCTATGTGTCATATGTAATACTTGCTTATCATATGTACAAGCCTTGTTGTTTCAGCCGATCACATTTTTGTTAATTTATATGCCAATATGAAGCCACTTTAAGGGTAACTACAGTCACGAGTTTATGCAAAAAGATCGAATGTCACTTAGTGTCATGCTCTGAATATCGTGAAAACTGTCTTCGTACAATCTAAATTGTTTTAGTTGAGTTATTATTTGAGGGGATTATATTATTAAACTTACATGTTAGCCAAGTATTGGAATAATTTTGCTAAAATGTGTGTTTGGTGTATTGTATAACAATGTCATAGTCGGTAGGTCCTTGCAACTTATTAAACGGTTCAAGTCGTTACTGTTAGTTACTGAAAAGAGATGGATTGTCTCCTTAAGTGTAAAGGCCAAACACAAGTCAATCCCTTCAGACCTTATTGTAGTTTAAAGGCTTTATTTTGTTATCTATTTTAAACATATCAGGTTACAAGGACGTAACCACGATTATAAGGAGGGTAGGAGGTATGAACGATACCTGAACTTTCGTCGTCGTAGTTGTTATCGTCGTCGTTATTGGTGTCGTTGTCGCTGTTGCCGTTGTTGTTGTCAAGTTGTTGCAGTCATGCTTAGGGGTGTTCACCGGTCCAAACCCGGACTAGACCGGATTGACCCGCGGACCGGCAACCTCAAAAATCCAAACCCACGGACTGAACCGGTTAACAAAGAAATCCGGACAGGACCCTCAAGACTGGCGGACCGTAAAAATACACTAAATTTGATATTTCTTTTAAGTGTGGACCGGACCAGACCGCGGACCGGTCACCAAGTTTTTTGCGACCCGGAGACCGGACCTGTACGTGCCCCGGTCTAGACCAACCCAGACCTTACGGTCCGGTTTGCCGATCCGGTTCACTTTTTGAATACCCCTAGTCATGCTGATATTGTTGTCTTGTTGTGGTTGAGTGTTGGGAGACAGTTATGTGAAATGTAAGACCATATTAGTTGAGATATTGGTAGAATATGGTGGCGAGAGTGAACTTCGGGACGAAGTTCCTTATAAGAAGGGTAGACTGTAATACCCCGTCATGTTTATCCACGTTATGTTACTTACGTTTGTTTGGTGATTACTTGATTGACCAAGTTGGTATAGTTAGTTATTCCGTAGCAAGAGATGAATTTCGGGGCGAAATTCGTTCCTTATAAGGAGGGTAGATTGTAATACCCGTCGTGTATTACGAGTATTTCCTATTTAAATCAGGTCTTAGTAATGAGTAGTATATATATACAGACACATATACTGGGTTAACCCATTTAGTTTAACCATTTTTGTTAAAGTATTTATAATAATGTACAAGTATAATGTATAACTCGTTTCCCGAGCCTAACTTATTACGTATAATATAATCCATATCATTAACTAACGTTTTATTTACTAGTTTATTAGCCTAAAACCTAGTATTTACAAACCTATTAGCATGTGCGCACTACCTCTTCTTGGGTATTACGGCAACTATACACAACAACACGACAACAATAAACAACACCGCATCGATCAACTCGATCATCAATCAACACCACCCCCATCATGAACCCATAACACCACTGCTTTATCATCACTCTCACTGAGCGTTGCCGTCGCTGTTTTAACCGGGGTCGGGTCGTTTCCCTGCAACTTCTCCTTGTTCCTGACTTCCTGGCCATTCGTGGTGGCTTTATCTCGGTTTGCTAGACGTGGTCGTGGACCACGTTATCTCAGTATGCTGGTTGTTGCTATGTTGTGGGGTCAGAGACGTATGTGGACAAAATCTTACGTTGTCACTGCTATCGATAGATGTGTGTATGACTCCAATATCGATAATATGAGTGGTTGTTTCTGATAACTATCGAACTACTCCCGATTTCCTATTGGCTATGGTTATTAGTTGTGGCGGGTTACCGTTGTTATGTGTTGTATAGGGTGTGGCTATGTGGGTAGTCTTGACGGTGCGAAGTTGTTATTTGTCGGTCTAGATTATCTACGTGGGTTCTTGTCGTCACTAATGACGTGGAAACCGATAACTAGTAAGGTGTGTTGTTGGGGTCTTGGTCTACTCGTGATGCGTCATGGTTGGTTCCTGAGTGCTAAATGTCGTGACACATCGTGTTACCTATTTGCTTGTGTTACATGTTCAATCTGTCGCTCCTTGTCGCGTTGACAAGGTAAGATTTAACCTTACAGTGTTATTATTGTGTTGAATTACAGAGTATGTTGAACATGATTGATAAGTATGACATTGTGATAACATGTATGCATTATGATGAGATATTATGATGAGACATTGTAATTAGTTGGAATTATTGAGATTCCGATACTGAGTATGATATGAGAGGTTATGACCTTGTTGGTGCCTGCGGGCCCAACGTTTGGATACTGTAGGTTACTAGAGGAGTAACCTAGGTTCAGTTGATCTCGAACTTACCCGTTTATTCACCTCCTTTGGGTTGCCCTCTGGAGGGATGCGCACATTAATGAATACGGGTCCCCTGTTATTATAGTGGATACGGTTGTGAAAACCGAGATTGGAATTGAGATTGCGATCATTGAGATCATGATTATGGTATGGTTCTTTGGCTGAGTGGTATGTATTTCCACAGTGCTCGTTTTTTGAATTATGAAGCGTGGCTAAGCGATCATACTCACATTGGACCTAGTGCCCAAGTAGTTTTGCCAATTGTAGGCAAAGAAATATTGAACGGTGATGTAGGCGGAGGTTTCCGAGGAATACAAATAACCTCCAGGTTTTTTCAGATTTGGCGAGCATCCAGAATAACTAGTGAATTACAAGTTTTTGTATTGTCGTGATTGTGTATTTGTATCATAATTGTCTATTGCATACTCAACTATTACCTTATTGAACAGTGCAATTAGTTTTTACTCAGCATGGCTGACCTTGTTCTTTATGTCACCTTGTCACCCAATTTCCTGGGGACCTGTGATGATCCAATTGATATTTCCGGTCAATTTGGGAAGTAGTCTATAATGTAGGTTATGTATGTTCTGATATGCTTGGATGCTGGGATGCATGTACGGGATTAGGGTGAACGCGATTGTTAGCCCGGACGTAGTACGGGTGAATTGAATGTACAAGCATTCCTGTTTATATATATTGTATAGCTTCCGCCGTGTAACCAAAGTTGTAAAAGTTAATGAGCTGTAATGTTTAAATCATGTGGCCGATTTGGCTTTCCATATGGTATTGTAATTAGCTACTACCTTGAAAAACCGAGATGGTAACACCTTTATTTACTCGGGATGTCTTGATAAGGTTCCTGAGTAAATCAGGGTGTTACAGCAGTTGTCTGGTTCGGGCTAGACCAGGCCTACCGGGTTTCATCCAAGTTGAGCATCGATCGGGCCTTGAAGAATGTCGGTAAGGGATCACTGGTAGCAGAAATACAGGTAAGGGGCCTTGCGATAAGGTAGGGGCCGAATGCAAGGAAATACACAAAGCAGGGAGCAGAAAAGTCAGGGATGAATAACCTGCAAAACAGAAGAGAATGGAGGTACGTGTACCCGCAAAACAGAAAATAATAGGAAAGAAAAAAAGAAAAGAATGATATTTTGATAGGTATGCTCTGGTACCATTAAAGATGTTATATTTCCTTGAGTCTAATAAAAGTGAGTACACCTTTTTATAGACAAGTCCTACTAATCTAGAAACATCACATTAACTAGAATTCATTAACTAATGCTACAGATAACTAGAGAGTAATACGATGAACAAGGATGAGAGTATATACTAGATACATATAATCTATCAATATATTCATATTAAGTGTAGATCAGAATTGCATTGTTTGAAAATGGTAGATTTTATGATTCAGTATATAGACAAGATGTTTTTAATGTAATGAAAAATTGGTGCTTGGATAAATGTAGAGTCGCATAGGAATATAGGATTGCTCAAATTAGAAAGTATATCGTCCCTTATAAGACCAGGGTAACCACGAAATCAATCCAAGGATAAAACTACACCGACCTTTGTTTCTTAGTCGAAACAAAGAAAACTTTATTATGAGTTTGTAGAGAATCTGTGATGGCTTCTGTAGTGTACTCCCTCCATCCCACTATCTTCTTCCCACTTTCCTAAAAGGGAAATCCACTAACATCCTCCTATTTACTGTATTTCTTTATTTTATTGGTTTATTACTTTATTTACAAGGGTTATTTCATGAGAATAATAACAACTATGACCACCTTTCTTAAATTAATACATAATTTACGTAATCTCAAAATAATATGAAATTTGACTAGCTCCCTTTCAAAACGAGCTGGATTACCGACTACCTGAAGTATAGGTCATCAACTCTATTTTCACCATTTTCACAACCAAAAACATTATCATCAATCATCTCCATCTTCACACTATTATCCTTCCCTTCATCTTCATCAGTCATCCAATAAATCTTGAGATGAAAACCACCAATTTTAATTCTTCATCACCTTCCATCCTTTAAACCCAAATTTCGACTGACGATGCACTCTATCAACTTCCACCTTCACCGGCGTTGACCATCAGCGACAATCATCACTCTCCATGAGCCGGTCGAATAATATCTCAGAGCAAAGTTAAAGCATCAAATCGAGCAAAATCTGTCGACAATATACGAATCACTTCGTCGACAACAACATTGATGATAGATTCATCCATTTTTGCCTGATTTTTAAGCTAATAACAGTACAAGTAATTATTATCACACATTCACATCAGACGTGAGAAGTGAAATTGATCTCAACACAAAATTAAAGCATCTATTGAGCTAAATCGTCGATAATTTCAAATCGCCTAACACATTGACCTAATCTCAATTCGTTCTTCCCCAAATGCTGACAAATATACCGCATCGTCTGACTAACAATCAATCATTGAAATATATGTAAAATCGGAAATCCAAATCAATGAAATTAAGAAATCAGCAACCGTCATTCTTGCCCAGATCTGAAGACCGATGCAGTAGACTCCACGAGTACCACCACACTCCGACCAACTACTTCATCGCAGTCCTACACGTCGGAGCATAAGTGGTGGTTGAGCTAGTGATTAGAGATCTAGGAAATAACGACGGAGGAGATGGAGACGATTCACGGTGGCCGAAATCTGGGCAAATGGTCGGTAATGCATCGTTATGGTGGCTGCCCTAACCTTAGATTCGATGGTACGACGCCAGAGAAGGTGGGTTCTGATTGGTGATCGTGTAGTGGTTGCCCACATGGTATCCTAGTAAGCTGGTGGCGCATAGTAAAGGCGTCGTGGGTGAAGAGTGGTGGTTATTTTGGTGGTCGATGTGCCAATGGTGATGTGGACATGACATAGGTCCACCCCGATGCGGCCACGCGCGTGTAATACCCCGTTATTTTCCGAGTCAATTATAAAACGTTACTTTTCTAAATTATTTAAATCGAGTTTTTAAGTTGGAAAAAATTATTTTCGAGGTCTTTATAAAATTAAAGAATTTTGGGCCTTTTTATAGTAAATTGATTTTGGTTTATAAAATTGGAGTTTTATTTATCAACCGACTTAGTATCGGGTTGAATTTGAGTCAAACAAAAAAAACGGAAACCTAAAACTATTTAAAACCCCACGCCCCTTTCTTTTCCCAATTCATCTCATTCATTCACCCTTCTGTTTCCTTTGTTTTCTTCATGCCGCAAGTACCTTCTCCATCTTCCTCTGTTTCCTGATTTCAATTCTCAACCGTTTCTTCACCGACGTAAATCGAATCTTAATCCTTTGCTTGCAATTGTCTGTCCTGACTTCCTTTTTCAACAAATATCGTAAGTACTCTACTTAATTAACGTTCTTCTTTTATAAATTGTCTTATAGTTTTAAAACCGATTCTTTAAGAATTTCTCTGTCATGAATTAACAGTAATGTGATTAATTAGTATTGAACAGATTGTCAGTTGCGATTTTATATTGATTCAGATTATCTGAGGAGTGAGTTGCTTATTTGTGAGTCTCTGTACGGAGGGAGTGGAGAGTTTTGGTGGAAGGAGTGGTGAGTTGTGCTTATTACTATGAACTATCATGGTATGAGGGATTATGATTGTAATTAGAAGATATGTCAGAGGGTGAGTAGCATAATCGTGGGAAGTGTGGAGTGAGTAATACTTGGGGATTTATTTTTGAGGCGTGGGAGAACAATGGAATAAAGCTACATAATTGACGTAATTAGTTCATGTTTCCGACATTACGTTTAAGTCTAGATATTAGCGTAAGTTGTAATTAAGATGGATGTCGATCATTATTAAAGTTTTGAGAGACTTCTAATTTATAATGGATTAGGACAATAGCCATATGAGTTGGTTGGAGTGGATTATTGAATTATTTATTTATATTATTGTAGCTTGTGGGTTCGAGGAGAAAGAGTTCTTGGACTAATAATAGCCGAGTTATGTACGTCATGAGAGGTAAAGACGTTTTATCCTTTTCACTTTTAAGTACGGAGCATGTTCGGATCAAAATATATTTTTATAACGGTTTCGTAAATTATTTTGTCAATCGTAAATATTTTTATAATACTCGTAATGTTTGGATATTGAATTTTGTGACACAAGTCACACATTGCTATTGTTTTGGTAAAATTTTGGTAACTTATAACAGACTCTGGGAGCTCTGTTGGTCTAGACGGTTTTAAGGTGCGTCTAAGACGTTACTGGGACTTCGTCCCGAAACTATTTTTGAGTGAGGATTGTCTGGCCCTCACTCGCTAGGGAGTTAGACTTTCTCCTTTGGCAGTTTCATCCTACTGACTGTCCAAATGTGAGAGGTGCGCACTATTATGAGTCTAGCTAAGCACAGGTGGTTACCTCTAGACCGTGCAAGGGTAGGACCTTGACACACAGGTTGCGAAAAATATATATTTTGGTTGGTTTGATTTTGACTATTCTTTTTATGGTATTCTGGCATTTAAACGATGATTTTAACTCGTTTCACGATTTATTATATTATTATACTTATTGTTATTGTTATTTCACGATTTATTGTATTATTATATTTTTACTCAGCTTTGCTGACGTCCTTTTGTTTTGGGACGTTCCCCCGCTGGAACCTGTACCTATTCGTGTTTTTGGGTACAACTGATAGGTACACTTGAATTGCTGCATGGGTGCATTCTGGTATCGGGTTATGCTGAGCGAGGAAGGACTTTTTTTTTATTATTTACCAAACTATTTATATTATTATTGGATTTATTGGTTTGCTATTGTTTTAAACCGTTTTGGATTTTGTAAGACTTAAAGACTTCCGCTGCAACGTTTCCATTTCTTTAGCTATCGAATTTCTATTTTATTTATTTATTATTTATCCTTTTTCCTTGCACTTGGCTCGGTGAGCTAAGTGTGGAGTAACAGGGCTTTGAGTTTTCCGTTTTTGGTTTATTATTTGGTTGCGAAAATTTAGGGCTGTTACAGTGCGGGTTTGGGAAGGTGAATGAATCTCATGTGAGATGGATCTCGAATTGAAATTTAAATCGAAATGGAGTCGCCACCGAACTTTGAGGGAGTTCGGGCCCATTCGAACCCACTCTATATCTTAGTGGGCCGTTGTAAAAAGTACGGCCCATTTGGGATTTCAGAGTTTATGGGGTTCGTCCCTTTGCATTGTGATACCGATACCGACGTTATCGGATACCGTGTATTGAATGACTCTCGTGCGCCAATGATTTCGGACATCCGGAAACCACGGTTCATAGTAAGGGGTGAGGGTACGTGTCGGGAAGTTCATAAAGAACACCCAACCCCACCCTCCCTTAGCGGCCTCTACTAAGATATCGTTCGATTTTAGAATACGCGCGTTAGTAATTCGATGAGATGTTATGCAAACAATATTTTGACTAAACATGCGAATATTGCTGTGTCCATTTAATGCATCTTTGAACAATGTCGAAGTTGTATTTAACATGCGAGATTCGTTTTAGTATAATAAAGCAAACAACAAAAATAAGACATAAAGACAATAGCAAACGAGGTAATAACGGTTTATAAATAACATAGAATGACATAAAAGACATGATGCATGGTTTTGAAAAGAGTAGGACACGTGATGGACTTGACACGTGTTGACCGAAGTCGTTTAAACAGATTTATTAAGACTCGAAAACTGTATAAGGCTCACGAATTTGACGTGACAAAGGCCACTCGATCGAGTCATGGAAGGACTCGACTGAGTGGACCCCGGAAAAAACTTTCTGCCAATATTTGAGGCGCCACTCGATCGAGTCATGGAGGGACTCGATCCAGTGGTCCTCGAATAAAGTTTCTGCCCGATTTTGGGGATGCCACTCGATCGAGTGCCCCCTGTGCGAACCATAGTTCGTTCCGCAATTTGTCATGGATTTCGAAATCGCTTTTATTTTTAAAATTGATAATTTTGCTAAGTCGTGTAAATATATGATACAATTTGTACTCGACTTGAATTTTCGATACTCGTCATACTCGATACTTGATTATGGAATCAATATCTAGTATTTAGAGGGGATTTAGGAAAAAGACGTTATAAGTCATTTTAAACGAACTAAGACGAAATAATTCTCTCTGCATTATAATGTCGTATTTAGTCCTTTCGGACTACGTGACAATTATTTAGCATCAACGAGTTCGCGCTAGTTTGATTTATTGACTAATTCTATTAGACATAATATTTGACTACGGAGTCGATATCGTATCTTAATAATGACGTTTTATTTGTTTGATTAGATTGAAAGTCGATTCCCTCCGCATCTCGACATCGTAATTGACCCTTGCGGATTATGTGATTTCAGATCTGCATAAACAGGTTTCGCTCTAACCTTAAAAAGAGGAATCAGACGGGTTTAAAGAGGAGTACTCGCGATCCCATCACGCCCTTGAGTGTTTAGGGCGGTGCTCCTCATGAGGGCTCCACCATTGTTACTACTCGTAAAGGGATTCGAAGGGTCTTATACGAATACCATCTTTAAACGTGTTCGATTCAAAATAGTTTTAGAAATTGATGAATGTGAGATATTAACGATTATGCAAAAACTAAAACGATACTAACGACGCGATAAAAAAAAAGATCTTGTTGATGTTGACTCGCTTCAACAATCAAATACTTGGGGTGTCGGGATAAGCGATCGGCAACATCGGGTGCGATATTCTCGTATTCGAATTTCCTTATTCCGTCATCCCTTGTATTCGTCACGAATAGGCGAATATTTTAGTATTTTGATATTAGTAATATTAACGATATTAGAAACGAGAAAAAGAAAAAAAACGAGAGAAGAGACGAGGAAGACGACGCGAGAGAAGAGAAGACCAAAAGGGAAGAGATCGGGATTATTTGCACCCTCAACCTACATGCTTTGTATTCTCGGTATGGGACTCGTCTAGTTGTGACTTAGGCACGGGAGTTTCGAGATTATGTAGGAAAAGTTATGGCGGTTTAGGTGTATAGGGTTTAAGGTTGAAGAAGATTGCAAAGTTATGATGTGTGAGAGTTGTATGTAAAGTTTGTATGAAGACAAGTTGTTCTTAATTGTGTTGCAAAGAGAGGTATATATAGGAATTCCCCCATCACCCGACCTAGGGTTACTCGATCGAGTGCCCTGATGGACTCGATCGAGTGGCCCGGCTAAAAGAAGACAGCGGGCCTGTTGGAGGCCCACTCGATCGAGTGAGATGGCACTCGATCGAGTGGATGAGGCGGACGAGATATTTTGGAGATTTTGTGTTTGAGTTGGATTCTTTGATATTTGCGTGGCTGTTTTGTGTCTCGGAAACGTCTTTGACCGGGGTTTGACCCAGTCGCCAAAAGTCGGTTTTATTTCCGGTGTCGGTTTTGACCAAAATTAGTCTTATTTGATTGGAAACGACCCGCTGGGCCTGAATTTGAGGTTGGTTTTGTGAGATTTGTACTCCGTAAAAAGCCCAAGCCAGTAACTATTGATTCCGAGCCCATATTCGAGCGTGTTAAAGCACGTTTACGTTCGATCATAATCGGGTGTTTTTTGGAAACTGCTATAGACACCCAGCAGCCAAATGTGGGTGTCTACAGGTGAATAATGCGGATGGGTATGTGATGGGAGGGATTTGCCGTGGGTCCCCGCCAACAAATAAAAACCAACTATTCCTAACACGTAGATAGGGCAAGTCGGGTCGAGTCCACGGAGACGGTAAGAGGTGTCTAGACTAAGGTCTACCCAAATACAAGACAAGGTCTCACGGCTAAGCTAAACTAGAAAGAAAGGAAGGGGGATAAACTAAGACTAGGACTAATCTAAGGACAACAACTAAGGCTAAAGAATAAGGAAAGAATAGGGTTAGGTCGGGTTCATAAGTGTAGTAGGATAGTTGGGAGATCGATGGTGCAAGGTTCAACTAGTTACTAAGGTTGGTCCGCGCTCTCGCGTCAAAGCCAATATCCGCACTCTCGTGTCAAAGACAAAACCCGAATACTTATGCAAGATGTTAGTCGAAACACAAGTATTCAACCACAAATCATTCACACAATGAGAAGAGGAAGACAAGCAAGAGAAGTATTTGCAACTACTACTCTAACAAGCAATTAAACAAACACATGGTGTGCATAACATGTGACTAGTAACAAAGAATCCACCTTTACCCACAATCAAACCCTAATCATCCATAATCAACACTTAATCCCCTACTAACCCCACAAAAAGTCTACTCACACATAATGAAACTAATACTAACCATAACAAGAGGAATCAACACAAACAACAAAACATCCATAGTGGAACTAGTAAAAACAATGAACAATGAACAAAACAATGAACAAAGATTAAAACTTGAATGATAAAACAAGATTAAGAGAAGGGAAAAGAGAGATTATACCATACTAGAAGATGAATGGAAGAAGGAAAACTTGCATAAAAGAGAAAACCCAAATACATCAACCAAGGTTGTCAATCTTGGTAGAGATCTTCAAGAATTCAATTAATACAAGGATAATCTAAGATTAAGGACTAACTAAGAACTAATCTACACTAATCTAGGCTAAAGTAGTCTAGGATTTAGTGGGTAATGTCTAACATTTTCTAAGATTACAAGAGGGGGGGGGGGGGGGGGGTGTATATATATATAGGGTTACAAGAGTGAAGGAGAATAAAAGAAGAGTCACGCGGCTACAGCACTTCTTCCCGGTCGGGAAGGAATGGTCCCGGTCGGGATGGGCCATCCTTCCCGGTCGGGAAGCTCTCTTCCCGGTCGGGATCAAGCATAACACCGGGCTGTGTTATCAATAACACCAGGCGGTGTTATTGATCTTCCCGATCGGGAAGGGTTCTTCCCGGTCGGGACGGCCAGATTAGTAGCCTCTTCATTCATGCACTCCTTCCCAACCGGGAAGGCTACTCTTCCCGCCCGGGAAGGGTCTTGTAGGCCTCCAATATGATCATAAAGGTCCCTACTTGCTTCTTATGGGCTTCTCATCGACTCTCGGTGCTCGGGATCGAGTCTAAGGGGCTCGGGATCGAATCTAAGGCACCGAGTGATCGTTCCTTCTCTTCATTGGATCCAAATGTGTAGGAAACGAGTCGGAATCGTTCAAATTCTCCATGAATGGTCTTGGGAACCTAAAGCGAAATAGAAGAAGCATAAGTAGCCCAGAAACCGCTCCCAAAGAGCGATTTCACAAGAGAAATCGGGACCAAACATAACAAATAGGCACTACAAACTACACTTATCAACTCCCCCACACTTAACCCTTACTCGCCCTCGAGTAAGCACGAACTAACTACTAAACTAATAAAAACTAATATACTAGCCGAGCGGGTACTAGCGCACCCTACGCCCTTTCAACTCACGCGAGTACACTTAGAGGAAAAGTGCACTTCGCAAGGCAAGTAAGGTCTTGCGACAAAACTGTGGATGCAACCGGACACAAAAACACATAACCAAACAAACATACAAACAAACAAACAATAGGTTGCACCCAAAAAGAAACAAATACTGCTTCCCTCAAATAAGCGGTGGAGAAACACCGGTTAAGGACTCAAGGCAAGTGACAACGTTCCCAAGCTAATAATACAAATCGATATGGACGAAACCCTAATAGTATGACAACAAAGCAATAAAAACGTTGATAACTTACCTAGGTCCTCCTAACCTTCTAAGAACGTACTACGGGACGATCGGCGGGATGGAAAAAGGATGAACCACGGTGTTAGTCGACACTGTAGGTAAGTGAGACCCCGCCCCCCTTAGCAATAAGCCAAGAGGGTCGTCTCATGTCCAAAATCGTCCAACTAGCCCAAGTAAAAAGGTGGATAAGGTTTTCAAAATGAGGGAAGACCGATCATTACCGCTATCATTCTTCCTAGGGACTCGGTCCTTTGGTAGGCTCTTCACGGTAACGATCGGAAAAAGGCTTATTTTGAGTGGGTGAGAATCTTTTTGTGAGACGATTTTCTTTTGTCATTTTTCTTTTTCATTTGGCTTTTGAGTTGCTATGCCATTTCTTTTTCTTCTTTTGTATTTTCTTTTTTATTTGTTGTGCCTTTTCTTTTTCTTCTTTCTTTTCTTTCTTTCTTTTTCTTTTCTATCTTTCTTTTGACTTGGCTAGCCCTTTTGATGAATCATGTTTTGTAGGCATTTCTTGCAGCCAAGTAAGAATTTCAACAATTTGCAACTTATTTGTGGAAATGTGTAGGAGGTAGGAAAATGGGTGAGTAGGGCACGTTTTCCCTTCAAACCCACAAAAAGGTGGAAAACTTGGACTAATCAAACAATTTCGAACATGATCACCTAAGAGACGGGACTCGGCAACCAAGGCCTTTTCACACCGTGGGTGGTTATAATGGTCAAAATGCAAATCCCGTAGTAAATCCCTAGTAGACTAGGTGGACTCAAGGTAAAGGACCAACAAAACTATTGATTTAGGGTCATTCTACTAGACTAAAGTCAAAGACTCGATTCACATCACTAGGAAGGGAAAGTAAACACTTGCGCACTAGCCTCAAAACTGGGTTTTCGAAAACCTTTGATTACACAAGACACAACTACACATCACAAAACAACACATCACAAAACAACACATCACAAAACAAAGACGCGACAAAAAACGAAAGAAAATGAGACAAAGACAACAAAACAAAACAAAACAAAACAAAACAAAACAAACACACAAAGAGAACAAACACCACCCCGAACTTCCAAACAAGCCACCAAATCAACCTCAAACTCTACAAAGCTCCACCCGAGCACTCATCATCACAAATCTCCTCCAAACTCCACAAGAGACAAAGAGGAAGAAGGGATAAAAAGATGTTACCGGATGTCTTGAAAGCCGTCCAAAGTTAACGGTGATTAGGTGACCTACAAGGAAAAAAGGAGGCAAAACACACACAACACAACAAAAGTACGACACAACAGAAAATCTTTTTGATTTTTGTGAAATTTTTTCAAATTTTTAGGGTTTTTTAAGATTTTTCGATAAAACTACAAAAATAAAACTAAACTACACTAGGATATCGCTCCCCCACACTTAAACCGAGCAATGTCCTCATGCTCGATCGTAGTGTATGGAGACAATAAAAAAGAAGAAGAGAAACTACGAAAATAAAGCTAAAAATCAAAAAGAAAAGCGGAGAAAAGGGTAGAATGTGTCCGGCCGGGGTGTAATCAAGTCACCATGGGCCGAGACAAGAAAAGATATGGATGGGGGAAGAAATAAAAAGAAGGAAATAAAAGGAAATGGGAGGGGAGGACTAGGTGTAATCAAGTCACCTAGCCCGGATTCCACCCGAATCCGACTAAATCTTACTAAAAGAAAGTAAAATCAAAGAAAACGTGAAAATTCTTGTAAATTTGGATTTTGAAATGACTCTCGATATAGTCACGTCATCGAGAGTCGGGAGCAATAACTACCAAGGCCCCGAGGGCCACCATGACACGAAAGTGTATAAGAGGAAGGGAACAAACAAAGGAAGACAAGCAATAAAAGACGGAAAAGAAAGGATAGTTGCCGTACCAATCGGTTAGCAACTCACTTGCTCCATCGTCTCATAGTTCGATATCGGCACATAACTTGTCTTCGTCATTGCTAATCCTCTTCATGCGCCCATGGTTGAAGTACAAAGGTATAAGGAGGTGGGCTTTGATGTGAAACTCGGTGTAAAGTGAAGATAAGATGAGGTGAATGTATGTATACGAAGTGTAGGGGTCATATGATAGGTGCAAGGGTAGGTAGAGAGGTTGGGAGAGGGTATAAGTGGTTGGGTGGGCTCGAATGTCGAAGAGGAAGCAAAAAGGAGAGCAGTGCATCATCCCGGTCGGGACGACACACCCTTCCCGGTCGGGAAGCTCACTTCCCGGTCGGGACGACACAACAGAAAGCTCAATTTTTGGTACACTCATCCTGATCGGGATGGCTCCTTCCCGGTCGGGATGGCGCATCCTTCCCGGTCGGGAAGCTTTCTTCCCGGTCGGGAAGAGTCTTCTAGCCCTTCATAATCTTGTAGCTTCACCCACAAGGCCACCAATACAACAAGACCTAGAATCTCGTTCCCAAAAGCTTGTTAAAAGCTTCAAAAACCGACTCCCATGCCCAAAATCTAAGCTCTATCAACAACCACTTCTTTCTAATGTTCATCTTCACTTTGCATCTCTCAAGTAAGCTCAAAACACCATCAAATATCTCCCTCACATCGCTCAAGAAAATTCCAAATTACAAGAGTTCCACAAAACAAACAAATCCTAGAAACAAGTAACACAATTACAATCACAAAAGCTCAAAAGAAGAGGGAAAGAGGAATATACAACATGACGGTTCTTTAGGAACTCCGTCAAACCGAGAATGGTGGATTCCTCCTTCTTATCCATAGCCATCAAGGGCTCGCAGGAGCAAGTCAAACGCACGAGCCACACCATAATGAGGGCTCAAGCTAACGAGCCAAGCTATCCTCCATGGCCTCCAAGGTGGAGGCAAGAAGTAGAAATCCCAAGACCTAACATCATCTTTCATGTTGTCTCCGGGGTCTATCCATCCTACAAGCTTTACCAACCTCTTCCTCCCTAAGCACCGTCTCCTAGCGCAACCAAAGCTCGAATTTCTAACACAAGGGTCAAAAGGGAGTTTAACCCTCTTCTTCTCATCAAGTAAACCCAAGTCATCAACAAGTTCCGGCCCAATATCTTCAAATCCTAAGATATCGTTCTTCCCCACATCATCAATAAGAAGAGATTTGAAACTCATACAAGCGGTTTCAACCTCTTCTAAACCAAGATCCAAATTACACACAAGGGGTTCACAATATTTCATTGGATTATCACATATGGGCGACTTGATTTCTTCATTCATGTCCCATGACTTCACAATACTTATCACCTCACTCAACTCATCCCAAAGTTCAACATCCTCAACAATAGGCTCACAAGAAGCGGCATGAAGCTCAAGAGGAGAGCAAGCGGAGGGGATTGAAGGTTCAGCAAGTATAGAGGGGGTAGACTCTTGACTTTCCTCTATTATATCAGTGTTTTCATCAATGAAACTCTTCAAATTCCCACTATCCTCACCCAATTCTTCACCAAAAACTCCTCCACCAAGGATTATCTCCTCTTTTGCCTCTTCTTGGGTAGACGATTGAGGTTCTTCAAAAGAAATTTCGCTTCCAAAAGGACCTTCATCGGCGGCTTCGTGATCAGGTTGCTCCCCTTGCTCAAGTGAGCACCCTTCATCTAGTTGTGACGTTCGGGATAAAAAAATTACGGTTTTAACCGATAACGCATTTAATCGAGCATCCAACGCCTCGGTTTCCCTTTGATATTGGGCCATGAATTCCTCTTGGTTCTTTTGTATTTGAATGGCCATTTCTTGTTGGCTCCTTTGCATTTGAAGAAACGATTGATATAACTCCAAGCGGGGCATTTGGTGGTATTTGGGGTTTTGGAGTGCTACTTGGTAGTGAGGTTGAGGTGATTGGTAATATGGTGGGTTTTGGGGAAATTGGCCTCCATAGGGAGTAATATGATGAGGCATGGTGGGTTCACGATGGTAATTTGAGTAATAACCACCACGATCACAAGGTTGATATGCACTCACTCGATGGAAGCCACTTCCATATCCTTGAAGCTCATACCCACGGGTTACTTGATTACCCGATGAAGCTTGATGGTAGCTTGGAGACATCATGGCATAGTCTCGATTCACGGAGGAAGAGGAGTAGCTTGTTGTAGCTTCTATGGGTGAGGAGTTTAGATCGAACCTCATGCTATACTCAAAAATCGTGGCTCGTACCCGGTTGAGGACCTCTCAATCTAGCAACCGTCCGTTAAAGCGGCTCTAAGTCGTAAGAAGAAGATGGTCACCACCTCTAGGCACAAACTGTAGACTAAGAGCAAACGTGAGAAGTCTAGTGCTTTTTGGACACTAGACAAGAAGGAAATAAACTTCACACACACAAGAAGCAAAGGAACAAAAAGAAAAAACAAAAAAAAAACAAAAGACAAAGTCAAGTAAATAGGCAAACAAAGTCTAAACTAGCACCGTCCCCGGCAACGGCGCCAAATTGATGGGAGGGATTTGCCGTGGGTCCCTGCCAACAAATAAAAACCAACTATTCCTAACACGTAGATAGGGCAAGTCGGGTCGAGTCCACGGAGACGGTAAGAGGTGTCTAGACTAAGGTCTACCCAAATGCAAGCCTAGGTCTCAAGGCTAAGCTAAACTAGAACGAAAGGAAGGGGGATAAACTAAGACTAGGACTAAGCTAAGGACAACAACTAAGGCTAAAGAATAAGGAAAGAATAGGGTTAGGTCGGGTTCATAAGTGTAGTAGGATAGTTGGGAGATCGATGGTGCAAGGTTCAACTAGTTACTAAGGTTGGTCCGCGCTCTCGCGTCAAAGCCAATATCTGCACTCTCGTGTCAAAGACAAAACCCGAATACTTATGCAAGATGTTAGTCGAAACACAAGTATTCAACCACAAATCATTCAAACAATGAGAAGAGGAAGACAAGCAAGAGACGTATTTGCAACTACTACTCTAACAAGCAATTCAACAAACACATGGTGTGCATAACATGTGACTAGTAACAACGAATCCACCTTTACCCACAATCAAACCCTAATCATCCATAATCAAAACTTAATCCCCTACTAACCCCACAAAAAGTCTACTCACACATAATGAAACTAATACTAACCATAACAAGAAGAATCAACACAAACAACAAAACATCCATGATGGAACTAGTAAAAACAATGAACAATGAACAAAACAATGAACAAAGATTAAAACTTGAATGATAAAACAAGATTAAGAGAAGGGAAAAGAGAGATTATACCATACTAGAAGATGAATGGAAGAAGGAAAACTTACATAAAAGAGAAAACCCAAATACATCAACCAAGGTTGTCAATCTTGGTAGAGATCTTCAAGAATTCAATTAATACAAGGATAATCTAAGATTAAGGACTAACTAAGAACTAATCTACACTGATCTAGGCTAATCTAGGCTGAAGTAGTCTAGGATTTAGTGGGTAATGTCTAACATTTTCTAAGATTACAAGGGGGGGGGGGGGGGGGGTATATAAATAGGGTTATAAGAGTGAAGGAGAAGAAAAGAAGAGTCACGCGGCTACAGCACTTCTTCCCGGTCGGGAAGGAATGGTCCCGGTCGGGATGGGCCATCCTTCCCGGTCGGGATCAAGCATAACACCGGGTTGTGTTATCAATAACACCAGGCGGTGTTATTGATCTTCCCAGTCGGGACGGCCAGATCAGTAGCCTCTTCATTCATGCACTCCTTCCCCGACCGGGAAGACTACTCTTCGCGCCCGGGAAGGGTCTTGTAGGCCTCCGATATGATCATAAAGGTCCCTCCTTGCTTCTTATGGGCATCTCATCGACTCTTGGTGCTCGGGATCGAGTCTAAGAGGCTCGGGAATGGGTCCCAAGGTTTCGGGATCGAATCTAAGGCACCGAGTGATCGTTCCTTCTCTTCGTTGGCTCCAAATGTGTAGGAAACGAGTCGGAATCGTTCCAATTCTCCATGAATGGTCTTTGGAACCTAAAACGAACTAGAAGAAGCATAAGTAACCCAGAAACCGCTCCCAAAGAGCGATTTCACAAGAGAAACCGGGACCAAACATAACAAATAGGCACTACAAACTACACTTATCAGTGTGGAGATTGAAGTGAGGAAGAAGATGAAGGTACAAAGAAGGGGAAAACAACCAGTTATAGTGGCTAGTAACAGTCAGTCATTTTTTCATCCATAGTGAAACGAGATCAATGAAGGCATTGATCATATTAAATTGGGATTACGCAAAGTTTGGATTAATTTAAAAAGGGTGGTCATAGTTGGTATTATTTCCATTAAACAACCCTATTTACAATATCATTCTTATGAACACTACTTATCCCTTATTATATAAAGCTGCATCATTTCAAGCCCCCATATAGCACCAAATCAATATTTTTTCATTAATCCAACATGGATCAGACGTGGTGCCTTGCTGGCTCTGTAACACCCCTTATTTTTGACCATTTTAGTTATTTCTAATAACGATTAATATTAATAAATCGAGTCTCGACAAACTATTTTAAATATTAATATTCAATTTTTGTTCCTTTGGAACCTTTCTATTTCACTTCACTGTTTGCAAAACTGAAATTTCTATCCTTATCGCAATTCTGCACGATTTCGTAAAACGGTTCCTATTTTCTCATACGGACTCCGATTGAGACGTTTCAAAAGCCTAAATTGATTATTTTCCCAAGAAATGCAAAAAAGTCATAATCAAAATTACAATTTCTAAGTGCATCATAAAAATATTGTACTGGACAGCTCATGTGCAACAAAATTTTTCACCTGATTAATCATTTCTCGACTTTCAATTTCCGTGCTTATTTCGTATCCATTGTGGAATAAAATCAACACAAAATATCATATTTTAAATGCACTAGACGTGCCATATGTATCACGAAGCTCAAGTATTCTATTCACATCAAAAACACCAATTTAGGTAATGTACCATCAATTCCATGACTAGCTATTTTGAGCATGATTTCATTCTTTGTCTATCCTTGTTTCCCTTATGCTCTTGGCTTCCAAAACTACCTTAAAACACATCCATTTAGCTTCATTATTCACAAAGTTCCTTCACTTAATATTCTCTTCCAAAAACCTCTTCCAAAAACCTCTCTAAAAACCAAAGAAAATCCTAAGTATTCATAAGTTCCTAAAGGCTTTACACCACCATTTCCAAGATTTCTCGTCCCTTCTTTCTCTTATCTTATACTACTTATTTTTAAAGTTATTTAATATTATAACTACTCACTTATTTTGTTTTTGTGTCCTTCTAACTAATTTATGAAGAGGAGCAAGAGAAAAGGAGCATCGATCTTCGTTTTCGTATATGTTGTAGAATCGATTATTTATGCTTAAGGTAACCTAACTTTTCTTCGCCCTCAATTCTCATAGTATAGTTTTTAGACTCTAATTAACATATAACATCATGCTTAAGACTAAATCACTAGATCACCAAGTTTAAAGTTAATTATTTGTTGATTTATCACTTAACTATACATGCTGTACAATGGATGCTATGATGTATAATATATGTTCATGATTTTTCTGAGTAATTTTCATTTAGAATTAGCCTTATCTTCCTTAATATAAGTTGTAGATATGAATATGTAGTATGTAGGATAAATATGAAATGTAAGTATTTTTGATGTTTTATAGTTATTAACGATTTAATTCGTGAACTTGTATTGTATGTTGTTTTTGTACTACTACCTCCGTATCTATATGTTTGTCCACTTTCAATATAATACTCCACCCATATATTAAACAAAGTGGACGAACATATAGATACAGAGGGAGTATTATGTAACGAATATGTTTTATGATGTTAAACGTTTTTCTTACTTGAAAAACATATATTATGTTCCTGTTGATGTCTATTATATGCATGTAAAATTTCATGAACATCCATCATATATTCCATATTTTAATGTATAAAATTAGTACTAAAATGGGCCAGATGTGGAAAGATGATTTTATTTCAGAACATCTAGATAGTATTTTAGTCTAAATTTATGTGTTTAAGTTAATTAAAAATATAGGTATTTAAAATTAATATTTGGTAAACTTTCATGATGTTTAAGTATTTTAAAAGATTTAAAAGAAAGTATTGAAAACCGTATCATTTTCGTTTTTAATTTCTTAAAAAATATAAAACTTCTTATTTTTGAAAAATGAGTTTATATATGAAAACCTAACTCATAAAAGTAGATTTAATATGAAAATCGTGATTTAAAAATGACATTTGAAAAATGACTTATTTTGTATCCTTAATAATGTTACCGATATCGTTATTACTTAAAATTTATTTTAGTAAAACACTAAGTTTTGAGAAACAATATCTGATAAGGTTAAAAATTATTTTTATAATTATTATAAATTTATTTGATTTTTGGAATATTATAAAAGGTTTTATAAGATAAGTATACTTGTACAAATACGAAACTATATAAAAATACAAAATACGTACACTGGAAGAATAAATGTACTAAATACTTATGCCCAAAAAGTATAAAGTACTAAAAGATGAATAACCTAAAATACTAAGTTAAAATATGTTTAAATGTGCTACACAACACTTGAACTTTATAATAATCACTTAAGAATTAATTATTGACTAAGGTTGGCTAGTCCACTATGGTCAAACTTTGACTTTGAAAGTCAACCTGGACTAAATCAATATAAAGAAACCCTCTTGAATAATATACTTAGAAATAATTGAATCTTTAATTAAATCTCAATTGATGAACGCTTCAAACAATATACCTCAAATAAAATGTTCAAAATCTCTTTTATCAGTATACTATAAACTATCAGTTAAGATAAATTTTACGACGATTGATAATGTTTGTTTATCTTAAAATCGATACCTAAATTCCATAGGAGCAACCGTACTTCCAGTCTGTGTGTTACCTAAGCAGTGGTCAGACACGTTTTCACGAACGATGTTATCGACACCAATCACGGTGGAAATTGACATGTGCCCTTACAGTACCTCTAAGTTGTTTTGACCATTCCATGTTGTAATGACTGGTCCAAGTCAATACACAGCCACAAACCGATCACCTTTATGGAACTCGATATTGTTTCATCCCTCTAGGTATCAAACATCTACCCCAGGATGATTGCGGAGCTTGATATTCCAGAGACTCTATCTTTAAAAGATACCCAAATTTAGCCTACGTTTCGTGTTAGGCGCTATCTTGGTAAAGTTTAAGAAACGGTGCGATAGAAGACAGCTTCAAAAGTAGACTACAACACTCGGAGTCACTGCTCATGGGAGGCCATGATGCATCCTGCCGGTGCGAGAAAATGCTAAGAAGTAAATGAGCAGCCAATTCTTTATGAGTTTGTCGGTAGAATAATAGTCGTCTAGTTGCCATTTAGGTGTCTGATTGTGTGGACATGACATAGGTCCACCCCGACGCGGCCACGCGCGGGTTTGGGGAGGCGAATGAATCTCCATATGAGATGGTCAAATTGAAATTTAAATCGAAGTAGGAGTCGCCACCGAATTTTGTGGTTATTCGGAACCGTTCGAGCCCACTCTATGTCGTAGTGGGCCGTATACAAAATACGGCCCATTTCCGATGTCAGAGTTTATTGGGCTCGTCCCTTTGCATATCTATACCGATGCCGACTGGGCGGTTAATCGTATATTGAATGACTCTCGTAGCCAATGGATTCGGACATCCGGAAACCATGGTTCTGAGTAAGGGGTGAGGGTACGTGTTGGGAAGTTCACTAAGAACACCCAACCCCGCCCGCACTTAGCGGCCTTTACTAAGATATCGTTCATTTTTGGTGTACACGGGTTAGTTCGACGGTTGAATGATATGCAAACATTATTTTCCTAAGCATGTGAGAAAAATAAATAAATGGGTTGCTAAGTCGTTTAATGCATGTTAAACTAATAACGTCAAAGTTATTTTAACATGTGAGTTCGTTTTAGTCTAATAAAACGATAAAAACAAATAAAAAGCTACAAACACGAGAAAACGAGTTAGTAACGGTGAATAAATCGAATAAAGACGTAAATAAATAATACGCATGATTTTAGAAAAGATTTGATGACACGTGATTGATTAACACGTGTTGACCGAGGTCGAAAAAAAGTATTTATTAAACTATGTCGCGAAAGTCGCATTTTAATATAAGGTTCGAAAAGAATTAAAAATAGAAAACGAAGAAAACAAAAAAAAAAGGGCTCGGCCGAATAAACTGCCGCGCGAGTCGCCTGACAGGCGCGCGACTCGCGTGGCAGTCTGTCCGGGTTTTTTATTTTGTCGAAAACCGTTAATTTTTATAAATCGCGTACAAATATAGATTAATTTATGCCCGATTCATATTTTCGATATTCGTTGTATTCGATATTTGATTATGAAATCAATATCAAATAGTTAGAATGTTTTTAGAAAAAGTTAAAAAAAGTTAGTTTTTGAACGAAAAGGTGAAAAAAAGAATTTTGAACGAAAAAAGATGTTAAATTCTCCCCGCATATAAAATCATCGAATTTTGTAAATAAAAAGGTTAATGATTTCATTAGTATTAACGAGAATAAAATTAATTTAGTTCTTGTAAATACGATACACGATTAGAGAATCGATATCATATTTTCAGAACATTGTAAAAAAGTTTTGTTATCGAAAATAAAAAATATGATGAATGACCCGTAATAAATATGAGACGACCGACGACCCGTAAAAAATAAAAAAAACGGACGAAAAAAAGGTGAAAAAAACGTAAGATAGGGAAAGAGAAAGGAAAAGAGTCGGGTTTTATTTACACCCTCAACCTACATGCTTTGTGTTCTCGGAATAAGGCTCGTCGGACGGTAGCTTAGGTTCGGGAGCGTCGAGATGATGTGGATGAGTTAAGGTGTCGGTTTTTGGAGTGTTTTGATGTGTGTGTGTAGGCGTGGGTTCGGCCGGTTTGGACGGGATTGGTTTCGTCGGATTTTTGGAACTATTTCGGGATTATGTCGGGATTTTGGACGTCGTTTTTAGCTGCTGAAAATTTGTGATTTTCAGGTATTTTTCTGTCTTAAAAACCTTTTTTTTTTTGTGTCAGGTATAGGGTCCTATTTATAGGAATCGAGGTGGTCTTGCTTGTGTGACAAGAAACACCGGTTTGGATAGGAAACACGAGAGTTCGTAAGGGAACAAACTTCTCGTTTCTTGGTGAAGAAGCCAAGTATTCGGCTGGTGGGGGAGGTATCTCGGCTGTTTCAGCCGAGTATCTGAGCTCGGGTGATACTTTGTTTCGGTTTCCGGATAGAATTCCTACTTGAGATCGAATTCTATCCTTAAACGGATTTGTTTAATATTATTGAAGGCTGATTTTTGTAGTGATTGAGTCCGAATTGGACGTGTAATGACACGGCCAGATCGTGTGACTCGGGAAAAAATATCTTTGACCGGGTTTGACTCGGTCGCTAAAAGACGGTTTTACCCCCGGTGTCGGAATCGACCCAAATTAGTCTCATTTGACTCGAAACGACCCACTGGGCCTGAATTTGAGGTCCGTTCTGTGAGATTTGTACTCCTTAATAAGCCTAAACCAAATGTCCATGATTTCGAGCCCATATCCGAGCCCATTAAAGCATGTTTGCGTCCTATCATCATCGGGTGTTTGGCGGGACCTACTATAGACACCTGGCGGTCAAAATGTGGGTGTCTACAGATTGTGTAAATGTTCTCTTTCCCGAGACCAAGAGTTTGGATTGGGTGTGTGCGCATACACAAACAACGACACTGATCAACTCTCACTCTCTATATTAGATATCTTTGGGGGCGGAATACCGTCCGACCTTTGCCTTAGCGGTTTATGGGACATGTTTCGTTTAGTAGGGCCTCTGAGTCCTTGCACTTGCAGTCCTTCTTCTCCGTATGTCGGTCAACTAAACCGAGTCAATTTAGGTGTTCGATCCTATTGAGCACTAAGGGTGAGATGTAAACCTCCTAGTATCGATATGATTGGCGGGATTGATGTTCCCATCCGCACTTATGGTGAGATGGAAGCCTTAAGTATGCATGGGACATTAGTAGTCACGTCTCGTGCTTAGTATGTAAAGGATACCATTGTTTTTAAAACTAAATGACTACAGTTTTCTAAATCACTTGTTTCGGTATGCCTTGTTATTATTCTATATCCACATGATAAATTAGTTTGAATGAAAACATATGTTCAAAAGTGATATACATGTCAAGTTTCACATGTTACATGTTGAATGAATTGATTCACATGACGTATGCTCGATGAAGAAAAATGATGTATCCATTATTTTTCTCATGTTATTAACGAGATGTATGCTTTACTGTTTATTTCTTACATGTGATTCACATCATGTAGGCCTTCCCGTTTTACTTCTTGCATGCTACTCACATGATGTATGTTTTAATGTTTTGTTTTGCTTTACCATAATTCATATCGCATGCTTGTTTCAGATGTTGTTATGTCTACATTCTAAACTGAACTCACTTCACGTGTATCTCACATTGTATAATTGTCGACTTGTAATGTGACATGCCGGCTTATATGTTAATTATATAACCTAAATGTTATATACTAAATTGATTATTCGGGGCCGTGGTAGAAGGACTGTTAGGTTACTCTCACTAAGTGGGATAATTTTGTATTTTTGTAAATTTTGCAGGATGTCAAATTACTAGGCTTAGAGGGGAAACGTGTGCAAGTGAGGAGTAGTTTTGCTTAATTTTAAATTTTCTATATACGCGTCCACATGTAACCCTAAGCAATATTAAACGCGTACTTAAAATTGTAATTCATTATGATGTTGTAAGTGATATTCGGTTCTTGTTTTTGTGAAAGACTTACTTGAGTCGATGATTTTAATTTTTACCACTTTTTACGACTTAATTATTTTCCGCCTTGTTAATTAATGTAATTGTACTGGAAAAATCAAAATTCAAATTCAAATTCTCTTTGGAGATTTCCGGCGAAATTTTGGCGATCCTAGGCGAACTCCGGTGCACGCTGCTTCTGACGACGACAAAGCTGCTTGCGATTCACTTGATCTAGAACCATGAGGAAGAAGGCTCGTTCTGTTCAGAAGGGCCCTAAACCTTTTACCCGCGCTGCGAAGGAAGAATTGGTAGGTAAAACTGCGGCGAAAACTAACTCGATGGAGGCGGATGATGTTTCTTCGGGAAACAATAAGATTGATGAAATCCCTGGACTGAACTTTGAATCAGAATCCGAAGAGGATGAAGTTTCGGAGGAAGTTTCGGAGTATGTCCAAGAAACTAACCCTGTACCTGAGTCAAAACCCGTTGACAGTATTGGGTGGAAACAAAGGGATGGGAAAAAAGTGATTGATGTCGAAGAGGAAGAGGAATTGATACGGTTTTCGGAAGATGACGTTGAGGATGAAGTCGAGTATTGGAGTAATGCGGTCTATTGCTTCATCATGGGTGCCAATCTCCCATGGGAAGTAGTAGAAGGGTACGTGAAGCGAATTTGGAAAGAACATGCGATAGACAAGATTTCATTCCTCCCTAATGGAATTTTTCTAGTCCGGTTCAAGGAAAAAGATGCTAAGGTAAAAGTTCTTAATCATGGCTTGTTTATGTTTGACAATAAGCCTTTAATTGTGAAAGAATGGATACCGGATGCTAAATTAGACAAAGAGGATGTGCAAGAAGTGCCTATTTGGGTACAATTGCATGAGTTGCCTTTGAAATTTGGGGTCGATGCCTACCCCGGATAGCCTCTTTAGTGAGACCGTATGTTAAATCTGATTTAGCAACGGAGGAGCGCACTAGATTGGGATATGCTAGGGTTATGGTGTTGGCTAAAGTGGGACAGAAATTTAAGAACTCTGTCAAATTTCTGGATGAGCATGGGAATGAGGTTGAAATCCTAGCGAAGTATGAGTGGAAACCCATTTGGTGCTCCAAATGCAAGAGTTATGGCCATGATGGGAGTGACTATAAGAAAGAGGAGTTGAAAAAAGCGAGAGTATAGGCAAAAGAAAAGAGGAACGAGGGAGGAACCGTGTTGGTAAAACCGAGACAGCAGACATTTCAGCCTGTCAGGAATGCTGCTGTTCAGGTCAAGAAAACTGGGGCTGTTGTTTCGTCCCAAATACCGAGAGTTCACACCCTTGTGAAACCAGGGATTCCTTTCACTGAGGTGTTGAAGGGATCGCCGAGCAAAGTGAGGGTCGAGGAAAAGGAAGGGGTCGGTTTGGAATTGGTTCTACATGGAGGTACATAATATAGGGTGTTGGAATGTGCGTGGAATGTGTAACATAAATAAGCAGTGTGCAATTTGTGAGTTCATTAGGAAGCTGCAGGTAGACATTTTTGGTTTACTTGAAACTAAAATAAAGAATAAATCGTATGCCAAAGTTCATCAGAATATATTCTATGAATGCAACATAACAACAAATAATCATTGTCATGAAGGAGGTCGAGTTTGGCTTTTATGGAAGCATGAAAGGGTGAATTTGATGATTTTGGAGTATAGTAATCAAAGTATTCATGTCAAAGTATCAACTAAATCGGGGAAGGAATATTGGCTTACTCTTGTATATGCCTTTAATTCAGCTTCGGAGAGAATTGATCTTTGGAGAAGACTTGAATCCTATACTCTTAGAGGTCCGTGGATGATTATGGGCGACTTCAACTGTGTTGTGGATGCTCGTGAACGTCTTGGGGGAACGTCTTCGGATGAGGCTATGAGCCAATTCCGAGATTGTTTGGTGAATTGTGAGATAAGTGATTGTAAGGCTAGTGGGTCTTGGTTCACTTGAAATAATAAGCATAAAGTGGCGGAAACAAGGGTATATAGTCATATTGATCGATGTTTGATTAATGATGAGCTGATGGGATTATTCCCGAATGGGTTCGCGAAATTCTTGGCTGAAGGAACGTTTGATCATTGCCCATGTATTGTGCAATTGGAACAACCCCCGGTGAGGAGGAATCGTAGCTTTAAATACATGAATATGTGGAGTAAAGCTTTGGAGTTTAAGAAGTACGTAGCTGATGCCTGGGACGTGACGATCAGCGGGACAGCTATGTACCAGATTGTGATGAAATTGCGCAGCCTAAAGAAGCCCCTGAAGATGTTGAATGCTGCCTGCTTCTCGGACATAGAAAACAGGTGCATTCAGGCGGAGATGAGGCTCGAACAGGTGCAGATTAAACTGAGGACTGACAGGTCCGTGACAGTGTTGCAGGAGGAAATCGATTTGAATGAGCAGGTGAGGGTTCTACAAGCAGGTCAGCGTATTTCCATGGCCTTCTCCGGGGTCGAAGAGCACACAACGCCATTGCTAAAATAGCTGACGCGGAGGGCCTGGAATGCGGTAACAAGGAGGCCATTGCCTGGAATTCGTTGCTAGGTGAGTCGCGGGGTGTTGAGCCGATTAATGTTGGGTTGGTTAGGCGGGATGCCATTTGTTCCCAGGATCATAAGTTGCTACTGGAGGCAAGTGTGACACCGGATGAAATCAAGCGGGCGTTATTTAGCATTCCTCGTGATAAAGCGCCGGGTCCGGATGGCTTTTCGAGTCAATTTTTTATTGATTCGTGGGACATTATTGGAGATGATATTGTGAAGGCTATCCAAGACTTTTTTGTCTCAGGTAAGCTTCTTAAACAATTGAATTGTGCGAATATAGTTCTGATTCCGAAAGTGAATAGGCCTCAATCTGTGAAGGAATTCCGGCCGATTGCTTGTTGCAATGTCTTGTATAAATGTATTGCGAAAATTATTTGTTCGAGACTAGCTAAAGTATTGCCGCAAATAATATCTCCTACGCAAGGGGGTTTTATTGAGGGGAGAAGTATTGTTGAGAATGTACTGATATGTCAGGATCTCGTTCGTCTGTTTAAGAGGGGGCGTATTTCACCTCGTTGCCTTTTTAAAGTTGACATTCATAAGGCGTATGACAGTGTGGAATGGAGTTTTGTGGATCAAATGTTGAGGGCTTTAGACTTTCCTGATCATTTTCGCCGATTGGTCATGGAATGTATTGAGACCGTCTCATATTCTCTTTGTGCAAATGAAGATAATTTTGGTTTTTTTCGTGGGAAAAGGGGATTGAGGCAAGGGGATCCTATGTCTCCGTTATTAATCACGATATGTATGGAGTACTTCTCTCGAATTATCACTCATGGCAAGTTGGAGAGGAACTTTAAATATCAACCGAAATGTGGCGCGATGAAGCTTACCCACTTACTCTTTGCGGATGACCTTCTCCTTTTTTGCAAAGGGGAGACTGAATTGATGGAGTTCTTGTGGCGTGCTTTTGCAACATTTAGCAGGGCCTCGGGTTTGAGTATAAGCTTGGGCAAGTCTCACGCTTACTTTGCGGGGGTGGATGAATACAGGAAGGCTGCGATACTACAGTTCTCGGGTTGTGTCGAAGGTACGTTTCCTTTTCGATATCTTGGATTACCTATCCAAAGTACCCGATTAGGGATGAATGATTGTGAAAAATTGTTAGCTCATATTATATCGAGAATTTCTAGTATTGGAGCCCGTAAGCTGTCTTATGCGGGGATACTGACCTTGGTTCAATCTGTGTTATCTCAATTACATAATTATTGGCCATAGTTTTTATTATCCCGAAATATGTTATGGCTCGAATTGGTTCTTTATGTCGCAATTTCCTTTGGGATGGTGGTGTGGAGGGAACTAATCGAGCTTTAGTGAGTTGGGAGAAAATTTGTTGTCCTAAGGAGGAAGGAGGATTGGGACTGAGGGATCTGACTACTTGGAATGAGGCAGCTGTGGCGAAGCTGGCTTCGTGGGTGTTTGACCAACCAGACCGGTTGTGGGTTCGATGGGTTAATGACATCTATCTAAAGGGTGGTGAGTGGCGTGACTATCAGCCACACACGGATGCAACATGGGCTTGGAGGAAAATTTGTCAGGCGAAGGATAAAATCAAGAATATGTTTGTGAATGGCACTTGGCATGGCTTATGTACCCACTATTCCATTACGAGGGCACATCAGGAGCTACGACTTCAGAGATCGAAGGTCCCGTGGTCGAGGCTGGTGTGGAGTGCTTGGAGTCTCCCGAGACATAGCTTCATTTCGTGGCTAGTGTTCAGGGGGGCTCTAAACACGAGGAAGAAACTCTTGAGGTTTGGGGTCGCTGATTCTGACCTTTGATATCTTTGTGAATTGGAGGAGGAGAGTTTGGAGCATCTTTTCTTTGGATGTTATTGGAGCTCTCGTGTTATTGGGTTGTTAAGTGAATGGGTGAGGAAGAGAATTCCTAGCAATAGAGGACTTGAATGGGAGAACAAAGTGAGGGGTTCGAAGCTTCAGTGCAATATTATTCGAGCGATGATTAATGCGACAATTTACCATATTTGGAGGCAACGGAATGTTTGCAGAATCGAAGGAAAAGTACAGCAGCCACAGTGTACTGTTAAAATGATTAAATTAGATGTTAAGCATAGAATAATGTGTAAGATCAAATATCCGATCCATGTTAAAGATGCTAGATAGCTACATAAATTGATGTAGTCATATCTTGTAAATTGTTTACACACACACACACACATAGAGAGGGGGGATCAGGGGAGTTAGCAACTATTGGAGAGTTGCTTAGTGTTGATCCCCTCTATCCACTCATCCTAAGATGGATGGTGGATGGATGGGGTTCAATTATTAAAAAAAAAAAGACAATTAACTGACAAAGCAGTAGTGGAGAGAGGGAAACATCCCCTAACCCAAATCAATCCCTACATTACTTCCCTCATACACTTCTCAATCCCCTCATTTTCAATTCATTTCTCAACTCAATTTATCTCTCTCTAACAAAACCCCAACAAATAATCACCATTAATAACTCCGACCATACTCCGTCAACTACTTCGACCATACTCCGTCAGTAACTTCGATCATCATACGAAGGTATGTTCATCTTCATGCTTCTTTTTCTTCATCGTCTTCATATTCATCTTCATGCTTCTTTTTCTTCATCATCTTCATATTCATCTTCATCTTCATCTTCATGCTTCTTTTTCTTCATCATCTTCATATTCATCTTCATCTTCATCTTCATGCTTCTTTTTATTTTTCATATAATTTCTTTTTTATATTTATAAAATTATTCATCTTTATTATCCACAAAAAAAAAAGAACAACTTCATCTTTAAGATGAAGTTGTTCTTTTTTTGTGGGATGAATTAATGTTGAAGATGAAGATGAACAAGATGAGTGCGTAATGTTCTTACATAATTGCAAGACCACACACTTTCAGTTGTATAGTCACACTCATTATGTTGTAGAATCACGTAGTTGTACACTCATTGTACTCACATATTCAGTTGTATAGTCACACTCATTATGCTGTATAGTCACACTCTTTATGTTGTAGAATCACTCAGCTGTAGAATACCTTGGGATTAAGGTATCATGCGTTTAATCATTTCATCTTCATGCTTGTTTTACTTTTCATACCTTTTTTTTTTGTATTTATAAAGTTATTCATCTTCATTATCCAAAAAAATGAAGATTAAATATGGATTAAAATGAAGGTTGAATATGAATGAATGAAAGTTGAATATTTAATGAATGTTATAATTTAGTTGTATAGTCACAGAGATTATGTTGTATAGTCACACAGTTGAAGTTGTATAGTCATACTTGTTATGTTGTAGGATCACATTCATTATGTTGTAGGATCACACCGTTTATGTTGTATAGTCACACAGTTAAAGTTGTATAGTCACACTCATTATGCTGTACAATCATGCAGTTGTACCGTCATTGTAGTCACATATTCGGTTGTATGTGTGATTTAGATTGATTGTGTGTTTTGTTGCAGCGAAATGATTGGTGGAAAGAGGAATGTTGGTAAAAGGGGCGGTGGGAAGAAGAAGGTCGTGGAAGATACAACGATCGACCACGTAATTGGACAATGTATTGTTGCGAAGATTAAAATGAAGGTTGAATATGAATGAATGAAGGTTGAATATTTAATGAATGTTTAAATAATTTGTTCTGAATCGTATGTATAATCATCTTTCTAATTATGAATGTGACTTTGCTAATGATGATTGAAGAATAATTGACTGTATGGCTTTTATTTTCCATTTTAAGGTTTCAGTTTTGTAGTCACACACTTTAGGTTGTATAGTCACACTCATTATATTGTATAGTCACACTCATTATATTGTAGAATCACCCAAATTCTTGCAAGTGATTAGTATATGTAATCATCTTTGCTAATGATGATTGAAGTATAAACAAGTACGAGTATAATTTAGTTGTATAGTCACAGAGATTATGTTGTATAGTCACACAGTTGAAGTTGTATAGTCATACTCGTTATGTTGTAGGATCACAGTCATTATATTGTAGGATCACACAGTTTATGTTGTATAGTCACACAGTTAAAGTTGTATAGTCACACGGTTAAAGTTGTATAGTCACACTCATTATGTTGTATAGTCACACTCATAATATTGTATAGCCGGGACAGATTTTGGTTTTTCTTTTTGTATAGTCACACTTGTCATGCAGTAGAATCACACTAATTATATTGTAAAATCATACTCATTATGTTGTAGAATCACACTCATTTTGTGCGTAATGTCAAACGTCAACATAAAAAGTGTGACTATACAGCATGAAGAGTGTGACTATACAACTGAAAGTGTGTGACCTTGCAATTTTGAAAGAACATTACGCAACAAATGAGGTGTTCTTTTTTTTAATTAAAATGTTTTTACAGTCATTTTTTTTGGATAATGAAGATGAATAATTTTATAAATACCAAACAAAAAGAAGGTATGTAAAATAAAACAAGCATGAAGATGAAGATGATTATGAATGAATTTTGAAGATGAAGAAGGGAGAGTTTGAATGACATACTATATATAAAAAACATCTTCACCTTCATTATACAATATTATGAGTGTGACTATACAACATAGCGAGTGTGACTATACAACAAGGCGAATGTGACTATACAAATACGACCACTTTTGGCTACAAACCAATGGGTGCACAGCTGCGTGGTTTTAATTTTTAAAGGTGGAAGGATAAGTGATTTTGCTATAGACCTCGCGTGATTATGAAACTAGAAAATAGCGATGAAAATATATTTACATTGGACAAAGTCCATCCTTTACATATAGTACGTCAAACATAAAAACATTCTAACCCACCAAACATCATTTACACATAGTACGTTCATCCTAAAGCAAATATTTTATCTCACATAAACACACAAGAGCTTAACGATGGTCTCCGGTACGTGCGCAACAATACATTGTCCAATTACGTGGTCGGTCGCTATATCTTCCACGACCTTCTTCTTCCCACCGCCTCTTTTACCAACATTCCTCTTTCCACCAACTATTTCGCTGCAACAAAACACACAATCAATCTAAATCACACAACACAACTGAATATATGACTACAATGACTCTACAACTGCATGATTGTACAACATAGTGAGTGTGACTATACAACTTTAACTGTGTGAATATACAACATAAACTGTGTGATCCTACAACATAATGACTGTGATCCTACAACATAACGAGTATGACTATAAAACTTCAACTGCGTGACTATACAACATAATCTCTGTGACTATACAATTAAATTATACTCGTACTTATTTATACTTCAATCATCATTAACAAAGATGATTACATACACTAATCACTGCAAGAACTTGTGTGATTCTACAATATAATGAGTGTGACTATACAATATAATGAGTGCGACTATACAACCTAAAGTGTGTGACTACAAAACTGAAACCGTAAAATGAAAAATAAAAGTCATACAGTCAATTATTCTTCAATCATCATTATCAAAGTCACATTCATAATTTGAAAGATGATTATACATACGAATCAGAGCAAATTATTTAAACATTCATTAAATATTCATCTTTCATTCATCCATATTCAACCTTCATTTTTTTTGTGAATAATGAAGATAAATAATATTATAAATACCAAAAAAAAGAAGGAATGAAAAATAAAACAAGCATGAGGATGAAGATGATTAATTATTTTAAAGATGCTCTAAAAAGATAAAAACAAATACCTGAAAATCGTCGAGGTTCGGAAGTAGGGATTTGACGAACGTGGAAACTTGAACGTAGATAAAAAAATACCTGAAAAAAGTCACACACTTTAAGTTGTATAGTCACACACTTTAAGTTGTACAGTCACACTCAGTATGTTGCATAGTCACACTCATTATGTTGTAGAATCACGCAGCTGTAGAATATCTTGGGATTAGGGTATCATGCGTTTAATCATCTTCATTTTCATGTTTGTTTTATTTTTCATACTTTGTTTTTTGTATTTATAAAATTATTCATCTTCACTATCCACAAAAAAAATGAAAGTTGAATATATATGGATGAATGAACGACTATGACTTTAAAAAAATGAAAATATCTAAACATTCATTAAATATTCAACATCCATTCATCCATATTCAACCTTCATTTTTTTTTTGGATAATGAAGATGAATAATTTTATAAATACAAAAAAAAAAAGGTATGAAAAATAAAACAAGCATGAAGATGAAGATGATTCAATGAATGATACCTTAATCCCAAGGTATTCTACAGCTGCGTGATTCTACAACATAGCGAGTGTGACTGTACAACATAATGAGTATGACTATACAACTGAATATGTGACTACAATGAGTGTACCGCTGTGTGATTCTACAACATAATAAGTGTGACTATACAGTATAATGAGTGTGACTTTGCAATTCTGCAAGAACATTACGCACTAAATGACTTGTTCATCTTCATCTTCAAGCTCCATTCATCCCACAGAAAAAGAACAACTTCATTTTCAAACTTCATCTTAAAGATGAAGTTGTTCTTTTTTTTTTTTGGATAATGAAGATGAATAATTTATGCATAAACATAGCTTGGTATAATTATCCGTCATGTTGTGTTAAAAACGGAGTACGATCGGAGTTGTTGACGGAGTTATTAATGGAGCTTGTTTGATGGGGTTTTGTTAGAGAGAGATGAATTGAACTAGGGAAATGAATTGAAAAGGAGGGAAGTAATGAACAAGGGAGAGTTTGATTGAGGAAAGAATGCTTCCCTCTCTCCACTGCTGCGAAGTGTGATTGAGGGGAGGGTTGTTTCCCTCTCTCCACTGCTGCTTGTCAGTTTATTGTCTCTTTTCTTTTTCTTTTTTTTAACACATCATCCATCTAAGCCATTCATTCAACCCAAGATCAAGGGCCAAAAACACAACTTCCCAACTTCCCACTTTTCACCAAACTCCCTTGATCCCTTTTCTATATATATATATATATATATATATATATATAGAGTAAGGCTCTTATGAGTCCTTTACTCTATATGAGTCCCTAAGTCCTCATCTCATCCATTGGATGAGATGAGAATGGATGGACGAGATGCTTCCAATTATTTGCATTAAAAAAAAGATTACGTTCCTAAAATAGCTCCCATGATTTTAGGAAACAATAACCCCATGATTACGTTCATTCATCATTCAGTCATTCACCTTGCAAAATTCATCAAAACCTAAAAAAAAAAAAAACTTCCATCATCACGTTCCGTCATTCATTCAATCAAATCTGGGTTCAAAATCCCGTTACTATGGATTCAATGAGCGCGACATCATCATCAACTGTTGAAAAGCAATTGATCGAGTATAACAATGGTGAGTTTTGATATTTCTTTCACGTTTTGCTTCAATTATAATTTGGCGATCGACTAACAAAAATTAAATTTCTTTCACGTCGCTTTGGCTTCGTTTTTTATGTCAATTTTCATGTTAATATTGTTTTCATTGTCATCTCATTCATCATAGATTCATATTGATGGTTAATTGATATTCATGTCGATTTGGCTTCCCTTTTTACATCAATTTTTATGTTGATATTGTTTTTTCATTCATCATAGATTCATAGTGATGGTTAATTGATATTGATTCCATAGTTTTATGTTTGTTATTTGGGTTTTCAATGAGGTCCACTGATAATATTGTTTTGTTTTCTATGAACGCAGTAACGATGTTGAAGTAACATACGCTCTACATTACAGTAACACTCCATTGCAATTACAGTAACACACTGAACGTTACGAAACAGTTTTTGATGATGATGTTAGAGTAACGTACTTTACCAGTTAGAGTAACACAATGTAAGAGCTGAAGTAACACATTGGCTGCATGGGCGTAACACATATGTATTAACGTTACAGTAACACTTAATTGCAATTACAGTAACACACTGAACGTTGAGAAACAGTTTTTGATGATGATGTTAGAGTAACGTACTTTACCAGTTAGAGTAACACAACGTAAGAGTTGAAGTAACACATTGGCTTCATGGGAGTAACACGTTGTTTAATTTTGTGCAGGTGATATTGGAAGTGATGCGAATGCACAAGACAACACTGATAAAGGTGGATGAGGATGAGAAGGATGAAGTGGATGACGACGACGAAAATGAGGAAATTGAGGAAGACACTGAAGAAAATAAGGAGGAACATGTGTTTTGAGAATACTTGTGTTTTTGGTCATGATAAAAATATTTTTCTTTTTTTGTTTACAAGAATAACTGATTTTGTACACATTTTTTACAAGTAGCGTTGTGCTACGTAGCAATTAACTCTATATTTTATTTAATACATGTGCATTTGGTTAGAGTAACATCTTTGTTCTATTGGAGCAACACCTTTCGTCAGTTAGAGTAGCAGACATAATGCATTAAAGTAACTGAGGACAGCAGCGTTTAAACAAATGATTACCAAAGTAATTGATGATAACTTGGATTGGAACCATTCATTACCAAATTAACGATTGTCGTTCTTTAAAGAACGATATATAATGCGTCAGAGTAATTAATGATAATAACATTGTTTAACCATGAGACAAAGAATAACATCATTAATTACTTGGAGTAACATCATTTGTTCATTAAAGTAACACTTATAATACGTTAATGTAACACGGGTGTGTAGCCTTGCTTGAGTTGAAGATGAAAGAATGAGCGGGTGTGTGTTTTGAAAGAAATTAGAAGTCGAGAGATTGAGTTTGGGATGATGAAGATGAAGAGTTTTAGCTAGGCGGGTGAGTTTGAATGAAAAAATTGAATGTGATGAAACATAATCAAGTAAGTTACGTGGTTGGAGATAATTAAGGGAGGAGAGAGGATTTTATTATATTTTTTCCAAAATATGTTATATATTACCTTAATTACTAGACTCAATCACCACCATCCATCTCATCTAAATCAGTGGCTCTAAATAGGACTTATGGACTCAAAAAGAAAAAAAGGACTCACTTGATCTTTACTCTCTCTCTATATATATATATATATTCTAGACACCCACATTTTGACCGCCAGGTGTCTATAGCAGTTTCCGACAAACACCCGATGATGATCGGACGCAAACATGCTTTAAATACTCAGAAACGGGCTGAAAATCATTGGCATTTGGCTTGGGCTCATTATAGAGTACATATCTCACAAAAACAACCCCAAAATCAGGCCCAGTGGGTTGTTTCGAGTCAAATAAGACTAATTTGGGTCGATTCCGACACCAGGGGTAAAACCGTCTTTTTACGACCGAGTCAAAACCCGTCAAAATTATTTCCGAGACACGTGAGTCAGCCGTGACACCTCACACGGCTGATTCATACTCCAATCCTAGAAAAAATCAGCTTCACAAAATATTAAACAAATCCGTTTAAGGATAGGATTCGATCTCAAGTAGGAATTCTATCCGGAAACCGAATCGGATATCGACCGAGCACCAAATACTCGGCCAAGACACCCAAGGCAGCCGAAATACTCCTCCATTCAGCCGAAATTTTGGCTTCTCCACCAAGCAACGGAATTTGCATTCCTTTCGAACTCTTGCATTTCCTATCCAAAAACCGATTCAAACACCCGACCGAGTACAAACACTCGGCCGAGCAACACACAACCAGCCGTGTCCCCTTTCTTTTTTGACAAGAAAGCGGAATTCTCATGCCTTACAACTTCTACGTTTCCTATCCTAAGCGGTAGTTCAAACTCTCCTAGCCAAGGTCGGGAATTTCCTATAAATAGCCCCTTGCATACAACACTTTCAGAGACGAATTACAGATATTCAGAAACAACGACATCAAATAATCACAACACACATCAAGCATCAAAAATAACATCGAGAAACCGATATTACAAACCCGAAGGAAACCGGCCCGATACCCGACACCCTTCACACGTCACGCCCAAACCGAGCCACCACCTCACCGACGTACACTCGACGGTCTCGTGCCCAAGCCACATCCCGACGAGCCCCGATCCGAGTAGACTAAAGCATGTAGGTTGAGGGTGTACAAAAACCCGACTTCTCCTTTTTCTTCTCTTCTCCTCCTTCGCGTCGTTCCTTTTTATTACGGGTCATCGTAATCTTTTTTTTTTTTTTATATTTTCTTCTAATATCGATAATATCAAAAAAAACTATTTTCATATAACAATATTCTTAAAAATATGATATCGATTTTCTATAATCGAATATTGTATCAATAAGAATTATATTAAGATTTCGACGATATAAAATCGTTACATCTTTTTTATTCAAACTTCTTTTTTTACAAAACCTTTTTTAAATTCGTTCCGAATACTCGATAGCGATTTCATAATCGAATATCGGGTACGACGAATATCGAAAACATAAATCGAGTACAAATTAATTCCTATTTTACGCAATTTATCAAAATTAGCAATTTCGAACAAAAAAATAAAAAACCGGACAGACCCGCACGCGAGTCGCGCCATGCCCAGGCGACTCGCGCACGGGCCTGAAATCCGAGACGTTTTTTTTAGTTTTTTCGTTCGTTTTATTTTATTCTTCTACGAAACGATTTTAAAACTTATACCTTTTTTAAAACTATTTGAAATATTTGATATTGATTTCGTAGTCAATTATCGAATATAACGAATATCGAAAATATTAAGTCGAGTACGAATTATGCAGTATTCATACACGATTTAATAAAAACATCGAGTTTTCGAAAACCGTCTTCAAAAACAGACCGACACGCGACTCGCCGGCAACCCGGGCGAGCCGCGCGGCCGGCTGTCTCGACGCCCCTTTTTCTCGTTTTATTATTATTTTTCGAACTTTGTTTTTTATACAAAACAGCGTTTTTTAATGATATTTTCAGATTTCGATTAATATTTATTTTTTCGATCTCGTTTATTATATTTGCTATATTATTTTCACGAATCGATACTAACTCGTTTGTTCATCTTTTGTAGCAAATTCATTATTTTCATCTTTGTTTTATTATACTAAAACGAACTTCACATGCTAAATTCAACTTTGACGTTAATTTTAGTTGCATTAAACCGACTTAGCAACCCATTCAATTCCTCGCATGTTTAGGAAAACAATGTTTGCATATCATTCATCGTATTACTAACACGCGTATTAAAACGTCATTCGATATCCTAGTAGAGGCCGCTAATGTGCGGGCGGGGTTGGGTGTTCTTAGTGAACTTCCCAACACGTACCCTCACCCCTTACTCAGAACCGTGGTTTCCGGATGTCCGAACCCATTGGCAACGAGAGTCATTCAATATACGATTAACCGCTCAAGTCGGCATCTGTATCGATATGCAAAGGGACGAGCCCAATAAACTCTGACATCGGAAATGAGCCGTATTTTGTATACGGCCCACTACGACATAGAGTGGGCTCGAACGGTTCCGAATAACCATAAAATTCAGTGGCGACTCCAACTTCGATTTAAATTTCCATTTGACCATCTCATGGAGATTCATTCGTCTCCCCAAACCCGCGCGTGGCCGCGTCGGGGTGGACCTATGTCATGTCCACAATTTGGCGACTCCGCTGGGGATTAGCTGATACATTACTGACCTTCAGCATCCTCAGGGTGAGACTCGAATAGAAATCGTTTGACTAGTACAATACGCGTTTTACTTTTACGGTTCATGCATAACCCCATATTTTCCCGGGCCGGTACTGGTGACCGACGTCCCACTATACTATCGATGTAGTCCAAATTGGATATGTCGAAGGTGTCCATTAGCCGATTCGTATGGGTTTTACGGCATGTTCTAAGCTCAACCCGACTTAGGAAGTCCGCCCCGATTCTCGATAGGCTGTGTACACTGGTATAGACCCTTTCAGACTGACCGAGACTTAGAATTAGAGCATACATGGCGTCGTTATACTGTTTCCATGACTACGTGCTACCTGATTTTAATAAGTCTTTTCAAAAACCGTCTTTTTTCAAAATAGCATCCTTTTCAAAATATCCAATTTTCAAAACCCGGGACATATACCGAATTTAGGATCCACGATTTTACTCAAAATAGCCTATTTTTAGCCGGTATTATGCCCATTTCAAAACTCGAAAATATTTTCGAAACTTTTCAAAACCGTCCCCGGTCCGCCTTTCCGTTTTCTTTCTCGAAAAGGGCCGGTTCTCCCCGATTCTTTCGGGCCTTTCAAAAATTCAATTTTTCAAAACCTTCCTTTTCTTAGGACTTCCCGTATTTAGCAGTGTCGGGTCGTGTCGTAAGTCGTCAAGGTCTTCTAGCGTCGAAACTCCGTCGATCTTACATCACGGGTTTCCTCCCTATCCCAGTCCGCCTTATTAGACTAGGGCAAGGCCCACCTACGTTGGACATACTCCTACAAAGGATGGCCCGTCTACACAAATCGAGTCCAAAGTCTGGGGAACGTCTCACGTGAACCTCCTTTCAAACAGGGCCCAGCCCACACGGCTGGATCCTAAAGGAGGTCCACTATTCACAAGTCATCCGTCTAGATGTCCTTTCCGAGTCGTTTCCTCTCTAGTTTCCCTTTTTCTTGCTCGGGATGTACTTTAGTTCTACGATTTGGGTTAGTCGCTGATTACGTGGTATTCTCACAGACAGGCCGCCTCACACTCGAACCATGACTAAGGACTCAATTGATCAACTGAATACCGCATTGGCCAAGATCCAAGAACAGCTCGACCAAATCAGGGGCGACCAGATCGGCATTGTCACTCGGGTTAGTGCCATAGAACGGGACAAGCCAAAGGGTGAAGATGAAGCTCATGGGCCTTTAGCCCAATTGACTAGCGCAGTCCTCAAACTACAAGAGCAGGTCCACTTGTCGACCCACAACTCGATCCATACGGAGAATGCCCGAACCTATTCTCCCCTGACCGATCAACTGCCTGCCAATCTCAACTTGACAGGCCTCCCGATGTTCGACGGAACCGAAGACCCGGTATTACATATCCGGGCCTTCAAGGAGTTTATGGCCCTAAAAGGAGTCAAGTCGGACATGTTCAAGCATCTGTTTGCCTCCTCGCTAGAGAAGCACCCAAAAGCTTGGTTTTATAAGCTCGACGCCAAGAAATACAAAACTTGGGACGATGTCGCGACAGAGTTCGCCCGAAACTATGCGGACAATGCAGAGATCCAGACAACCATGCGTACTCTGGAGGTCATGGCCCAAGAGCCGAAGGAGGGTTTCACCAAATACCTCCAAAGGTGGAGGGCCGAAAGTGTCAAGCTGGTCGACAAGCCCAGCGAAAAGGTATTAGTGGAGGCCTTTGTGAAAAATCTCCTCCCATCTTACTGGATCCATCTCCGGTACGCTATCATACCCAATTTCGCCACCTTAACCGAAATGGGTACGAGAATCGAAGACGAATTAAGGTTAGAGAGCCTTACTAAGGCCTCTACAAAGGGTTATCAAGGAGCCAGTTCATCTTCTGGTAAGCCCGCTACTACAAGTGCGGCCCGAAGCATCTTCGACGAGGTTAATTTGCTAGACACCTCGACCAAAATGAACACTCCAGCCCGAGTATTCACGGACATAGGGACTACTTATGTCGACGCCTTACAAAGGCTATCTTCTAAAGGCCTAATTCAGCCCATAGGCCCAATGCCAGAGGTCCCTATCGAGAAGCGGTCCAAAAGCTACAACGCACAGGCATATTGCCGCTATCACCAAGGCAACGGGCATGACACCGAAAAATGATGGAAATTAAAGCATCTCATTCAAGATCTGATCGAGAGTGGGAAAATACCGTTACCCAGCGATAAGCCCAGTAACAAAAATAACCCTCTTGCTACTCACGCCATTTCTACTGGAGAAATAATCGAATGCACTCATCTCATTTCCCCTTTCATTCCCCAAATTAACGGGATATGGAACGACGATGAAGACGATGTTTATCTGACTAAGGGGGAGACTGTCCCCATCACGGCCGAAGAGATCCGGAAGGCCAAAACCAAGGCCCTGGCCGGTACTCATGTCATCACGGCCGGATCTTCGACCCCGGGATCCATCACTGAACCTGCCAAGACGGACTCTATACTTGAAGAACCAGACACTGACACAGCCTTAGTCAAGCAACTGAAGAGGGTCCGAACTGATCTTACCATATGGCAGCTTCTGGTCAGTTCTCAAGAACATCGGGCAGCACTTACTAAGGCTCTCGATGAAATCAAGGTAGACTCATCGGTTACCCCCACTGAAATGGTAGCCACCATCCTGCCTCACCTCAAAGGCAAGTCCAAAGGAGAAGGCCCGCTTATCACCTTCTTTGAGTCCGATCTACCACCATTTGGGGCTACCCACAACCTGGCCCTATATATTACGGTGATTTGCCGGGGCAAATATCTACCCATGACCCTAATCGATGACGGGTCAGCTGTAAATGTCCTCCCTTTAAGGACTGCTAAGGCTCTCGGCATTACCGAGACCGACTATCTTCCTACTGCACAAACTATCCAGGCTTTTGATGGAAGCCCGAAATCAGTTGCTGGGGCTGTCAGACTAACCATCATAACCGGCCCAATCGAAAAAAAACTAGAATTCCAAGTGATCGATGTCACCTCATCGTTCAATCTGCTACTTGGAAGGCCTTGGATCCACGCAGTCAAGGCCGTATCCTCCACTCTTCATAGAAAGGTCAAGTTACCTTTACAAGACGGGGTTATCACACTTGAAGCTACTCCAATAGCCGTGTCAAGCTGCAACACGGCCGGTTCAATCGACCCACGGGGATTCAATTTCGTGGGAATGATCGATGAAGAATATCTTTTTAGGCCCTACTTCACAACCAGCATCGACAAAATGCTGCAGAACTTGGGTTACTTACCGGGGGCTACGTCAAGGCCAGGTCTCCCGGCAGGCAAGATCATTGATGTCTTAAATAATGAAGAGCCGAAATTCGGTTTAGGGTATGCCTTAACCCCGGAAAACGTGGTCCGGGCCGGCATCCAAAAGGCCTGCAACATTTTCAAGGATACCTACTTGGGCCCCTGCAACCCGAAATTGAGTTTCGTCACTCCAGTATTCGGAGCTGTCCAGACGGGTCTTTACCAGCCCACTATAACCTATCCTGAGGTCAATTTCATCCCAGATGATATCTTCACTCTCATCCAGGATGAATCAAAAGAAGATTCGAACCAAGCTGAGCCCATGCTGGGGCTCTTGTTCGGGGAAAGCAAGATAATCCCTACCCCTAAGGAGGAATTAGTCAACCTAATCCTCCATAGCAACAAGTTCGATCCAACCAAGCTGATCTCTGAAGTAGGTGCTGACACTGGAAAGCGGGCTTGGAGGAAGACGATCAAATGGACCGACAGCGAGGGCCGAGTTTACAAGCTCACTACCGGAGAAGGGGACATGCAAGGCGACGAGTCTGAATCCGAGTCTGAGTCAGAGTCAGAGTCGGAGTCTGAGTCTAAGTCTAGAGGGTCCAGTACTAGGGTCGAGTCTGTAACCCCTTTTCCTTCGATCATTCCTCTGGGAGCCTCGGAGTGTGTCCCGAGAGCACTCCCCATACCGCCTCTGACCAGCGATCAGATGGCAGCTCTCTTCGAGCTATTTTCAAAACTTTCTATCAATAATAACGATAACCGTTCTGCTTACGACTTGTCTTATTTTCAAAACATTTTCAAAAAATTTACTTGCAATGACATTGAGAAACCCGACGAACAGGTACCACTACCTCAGCATCTAGTCGAGCAACTTGAACAAAGGGAGTCCCGAGATCCGGTGATCGAAGAAACCGATTCCATCAATGTAGGAACCCCTTTAGAGCCTCAGATGCTTAAGTTAGGTTTATCCCTAGACCCCGAGGAGAAGCAACAATTTACGGAGCTCCTCCACGAATTCAAAGACGTCTTCGCATGGTCCTATAAGGACATGCCGGGAATAGACCGGGAGATAGCCGAACACCGTATACCCATCAAAAACGGGTGTAAGCCGGTAAAACAAAAACTCCGGAGAATGAGGCCCGAATGGTCTCTCAAAGTCAAAGAAGAAGTCGACAAGCAATTCAAAGCGGGCTTTATCCAAGTGTCTGAATATCCAGACTGGGTCGCAAATATCGTGCCGGTACCCAAGAAAGATGGAAAGGTACGAGTTTGTGTAGATTTCCGGGACCTTAATAAGGCCAGCCCGAAAGACGATTTCCCGTTGCCACACATCGACATACTGGTGGACAACACGGCCGACCATGCCCTTCTATCTTTATGGACGGGTATGCCGGATACAATCAGATCAAAATGGCGAAAGAAGACATGAGTAAGACCACCTTCACTACACCTTGGGGGACTTACTGTTACACGGTTATGCCATTTGGGCTTATCAACGCCGGTGCCACTTATCAACGGACCGCCACTACCTTACTACATGACATGATGCATAAGGAAGTGGAAGTCTACGTGGACGATATGATAGTCAAGTCCAAAGAACGAAACGGGCATATTCCGGCCCTTAGGAAGTTCTTCACCCGACTACGCAAGTATAACATGAGACTGAATCCTCAAAAATGCAGCTTTGGGGTAACATCGGGTAAATTATTGGGCCATATCGTCAGCCAGCGCGGCATCGAGGTTGACCCAGCCAAAATCAAGGCCATTACCGAGATGCAGCCACCTAAAACCGAAAAGGAGATTAGAGGGTTTCTCGGGAAAGTCCAATATATCAGCAGGTTTATTTCGAAGCTAACCATGGTATGTGAGCCCATTTTCAAAAAACTGAAGATAGGAGAGCGGGTACTGTGGGACGACAAATGTCAAACAGTTTTCGATAAAATCAAGGAGATTCTGTCATCTCCACCGGTATTAATGCCACCTCAGCACGGTTTGCCTTTGTCGTTATACTTGACAACGACTGAGACAGCCATGGGGGCTATGCTAGCCCAGACAGTCGACTCAGAAGAACGAGCCATTTACTACATCAGTAAAAAGTTCCTCGAGTACGAATGCAAATACACGATGCTCGAAAAGACGTGTCTAGCTCTAGTTTGGGCCACTAAAAAGCTCCGACATTACATGCTTAGCCACGAAGTGCACGTACTATCAAGAATGGATCCAATCAAGTATCTGTTCGAAAAGCCCATCCTCAATGGTAGAATATCCAGATGGACTTTAATGCTAGCTGAGTTCGACCTCAAGTTCGTACCATTAAAAGCCATCAAGGGCCGGGTAGTAGCCGAATTCCTCGCCGATAGTCCGATACCTGAAGAAGGACATACCGATACTTGGGCCTTCCCTGACGAAGATATATTCCATACCGACACAGAGACATGGGATCTATATTTTGACGGGGCATCCAACTTTCGAGGATTTGGTGTCGGGATTTTGCTGATCTCACCACAAGGAGAGCACACCCCGTTATCCATCAAGCTAGACTTCGACGTGACTAATAACGCAGCCGAATACGAAGCATGCATTCACGGGTTGCAAGCCGCCGCTGATCTAGGAGTAACAAACCTCCGGGTCCACGGTGACTCATCATTAGTCATTAATCAAGCACTCCAGAAATGGAAAACTCGGAACGCAAATCTCGTAGCTTACCAAGCGCGAGTAAGGGTTCTCGAAAAGCAGTTTCAAAAGGTGGAATACATTTATCTGCCCCGGGAAGAAAACCAGTTTGCAGATGCACTATCCAAATTAGCATCTTTACTGAACATCCCGGAACATCTGACTAACATGCCGATTTGCGTCGAAAGACGGTCCGAGCCGGCATATATCACCGCTATCCAAGACATCGAAATAACCGACCCAGAACCTTGGTACCAGGCTATTCTTACCTACTTAACGTCAGGAGAATATCCTCCGGGATCTGAAAACCGGGCCAAGAAGGCCCTACGAAGATTGTCCACTCAGTTCATCCGCACGGACGATGGACAGTTGTACAAAAAGACGGCACAGGGGGCTTTACTCCTATGCATCGACAAAACGCAGGCCGAAAAAGTCATGGCCGAGGTACACGATGGTGAGAACGGTCTGCATATGAATGCCCATATGCTAGCTCGAAAAATCGCAAGACTCGGGTATTATTGGAATAGCATGGAAACCGACTGTCAGTTATACGTCAAGCACTGTCACAACTGTCAGATTTTCGGCAATGTCCAACATATGCCGTCATCCCTATTATATACCATGACATCACCATGGCCATTCTCAACATGGGGAATTGATATAATCGGGAAAGTAAACCCTTCCGGGACGGGAGGTCACTGCTTCATTCTAGTGGCTATTGACTATTTTACTAAGTGGGTCGAAGCCGAGTCATATCGTGTCTTGAACGCCAAGCACGTTGCAAAATTTATCCAAGATAAAATTATATGCCGATACGGGATCCCGTACGAATTCATAAGTGATCACGGGACCCATTTCCAAGCTGAAACCGCTACTTTGCTAGCAAAATATAAAATTCAAAGGCATACGTCATCACCTTTCCGTCCCCAAACAAATGGAGCGGTAGAGGCAGCAAATAAAACCATTGTCACCATACTTAAAAAGATGGCAGATAATTACCGGGATTGGCCCGATAAAATTCCTTTCGCTTTATGGGGATACCGGACCTCAATCCGCACCGCGACCGGAGCAACTCCATACTATCTGACATATGGGATGGAGGCGGTCCAGCCAATCGAGCTTGAGGTACCATCTCTAAGGATTTTACTCGAAAGTCAGGTACCTGAAGCAGATTGGGTCCAAGCCCGATACGATTCGTTGATTCTTTTAGACGAACGACGATCTCGAGCCCTTAACAACATCCAGATATATCAAAAAAGGATAAAACGGGCTTTCAATAAAAGGGTTAGGCCCAGAAACATCAAAGAGGGCGATCTAGTCCTAAAATCGGTCCGGGCTTTGCTACCAGTCGACCCAAGGGGAAAATTCAAACCTAATTGGGCCGGACCGTATTTAGTGAAGAAGGTTTTATCAGGAGGAGCCGTAATGCTGACAGACTTGGATGGGAACGAATTCGTCAACCCAACCAACTTGGACCAGTTAAAGCGCTACTACCCTTAACCTTATCTCAATGTCATTTGCTAAAAAGTTTATCTTTTTTATACAAAATTTTCAAAAATTAAGCAAGTCAATAAGTTAGGATTACTGATCCTACTGTCGCATGTCTCGAACTAATATTCTTGATGTATTTCAAAAATTGCAAAAATCTATGTCTGAACTACGGTCGGTTTGATTCCACTAATCGTGGATACGTAGGCAACCCCTCAAAGGGTACAACCATTGCAATAATGAAAGGACGGGAACGGTTTTCACTAATATGTCTTTTATTATTTTAAAAAAAATACCTCACGCAAAAATAAATCACAAAAATCACACAAAAAAATAGTAGTAATACTTAAATAATAAAATTTAGGAGACTACTCGTACATTTTTCCCTTCCCCTTATCTTTCGGGTCGCGCGAGTCCCGAGGCCAGCGAGGCGGGGGCGAACATTCCCTGATCACGAGTGGAACTTCCTTTGCTCGAACCCGCTTCTTCGACTTCGGCTTCCCCGTCCTCTGCACCGGTTCGATCCGAGCCCGGATGCGCTCGGGTAGTCTATCCCGAGGACCAAGTCGGTCCTTAGCTGCCAGTCTTGGACCAAGTCTCCTTTCTAAGTTCATCAGGGGGCCCGTCTTCCCCCATGTACCTTTAGAGCTGGACCCTTTAGTCAAAGTCTTGGTCTTCCCCTTTTGGCCTGACATCAATCGGACCATCGTAGCCGGGGTATCGCCATCGTCAAAAAAGCCTCGATTATCCTTAACCTGTTCTCGGCGCAGCAAGTCAAAGGCTTCATCGGTCTTTAAAGCAGCACGGGCTTTAGCAGAATCGGCCTGGGTCCCCTTCGTGTAGGAATCCGATACCCAGATCGAGGGAGAAGCTTTATAAACGGGCCAAATGTGCCGGGTATACCATCTTTGCGCCCAAATGTCACACATCACGTCCGTTAGCTGAGTAGATTCACTCACGACCGCTTCAATCTCCGGGATTCTCTGGGCCCGACCATATTGCCTAAGTATGCGATCGGGATAAAGGTGAATCGTCTGCCTAAAAGATAGGATTAGTTGATAACGGGCCCTATCTCGCAACTCTAATCCGGTCCAGGCATAAATAGGCCACCAAGGCACGGTCCAACGGATCAATGGACCTCCGTGGAAAGATAGCAGCTCGTCCCAGAATTTTTGGGTAGTAAGGCGAGAAAAGTCAACAGTCCGTCTCCTCGTCATCACTTGATTCGGGCGATATCGGCTTACATCTAGAGGAGGATCCAGGATCGATAACCTCTCAAAAAGCCATAGCTGAAAAAGTCAAAATTGCAAAAAAAAAGAAAAGTCAATGTCGATTTTCGAAAAAAAAAAAAAAATCGCAAAATCGCAAAAATCGGGAAAAACCAAGAAAGTCGAAAAAAGCCGCGAAAACCGCGCAAAAATCAAAGACCCGAAAAACTCGGAAATTGCAAAAAAATCAAAATTTGCGAAAATCAAGAAAAAATCAGCCTACCTGTAGAAGACGGGTGCTACCAGACAGCTTGATCGATGGATCCCTCTTACGATTATCTAAGCCTTGGATAATCTCCCCGGTAATCAGCCAGGCTGGGCTGTGTTCGGTCTCCATTTGATCCGCTACAGAAAGAAGTCTGACATGGCCCATACAAGATAGCAAATCCAAATGACCCTCAAAAGCATTGACATGGAGCATACAAAAAGTGAAGGCCCTACGGCTATATACCGGCCTGACCCGAACGTCATCTTGATTCATAAATTTTTCAGCCAGGTCGATCAAGGAGACTGTATTTCCTTCTAGCATGCGGGATACCTCCATATGAGAAAGCCCTAAAAATTCTCTTAATTTCCTCCTTGGATCACGAACTGAAAAGGGGATAGCAGGACGAAGAATAGGATTCCACCCTCCTACAGCAGCTATTTCCTCAGGAATAGGACATACTTCGCCTCGAGGAAACCTAAAAACATGATAGGTATCATCCCAATAAGACAGGCAAGCATCCAGAAAGTGACGATCCACTTGCATCTGACGAATAGCGGATAACTGGGCAACACCGTTTTGGTTCAGAATAACCTTGTCAGCATCTCTGAAAATCCGGGACCAATCTTGCAGCATTCCGACTAATCGATCGATTCCCATAATGAATTTCTAAAAAGGAAGACTAAGTTTTTCAGAGCTTATTTTTCTTAAAAGGAAGGAAGGGAGTTGTGAGAATTATGAATAAATTGTGAGCAGGGAGATGAGTATTTATAGCATGAAATCGGATTCTCCTCCTCACTTTGGGATTCCTAATCCCATGGGATTTAGCATACAGGCCTTTAATCCTAAAATCTAGCTAAGACATCCCTAGCAATCCTATCCCTTCTCAGAGTCAAAAAAAATACTTTAATCCTTCAAAATTCTTCCATCCAAAAATATTCAAAAAATCTTCTTCAAATTTTTATTCCCCAGCACGAGTCATTTCTCCTAAAAATGTGTTACATGCAAACTTTGCATAAATCATTATACAGGACGACTCAAACAAAACCATGCAATCAGCTCCCCAGCGGCATAGACTTATACGACAAGTCTGGTTCCCCACGGAGTCATCATCATCAACTCAGGTACATTTCTAGTCTTCGGCCGGCGGGCCCTTCACGCAGGTCTAACGGACCTTAAACGACCCGACCGGAAGTCTGCCAGATTTTAATCTTTGATTGACCTGGTAGCTACTCTGACTTTCGCCATGTCCAAGCCTCAGTCAGAGTGGGGGCTCTGTAGACACCCACATTTTGACTGCCAGGTGTCTATAGCAGTTTCCGACAAACACCCGATGATGATCGGACGCAAACGTGCTTTAAATACTCATAAACGGGCTCAAAATCATTGGCATTTGGCTTGGGCTCATTATAGAGTACATATCTCACAAAACAAACCCCAAAATCAGGCCCAGTGGGTCGTTTCGAGTCAAATAAGACTAATTTGGGTCGATTCCGACACCAGGGGTAAAACTGTTTTTTTACGACCGAGTCAAAACCCGTCAAAATTATTTCCGAGACACGTGAGTCAGCCGTGACACCTCACATGGCTGATTCATACTCCAATCCTACAAAAAATCAGCTTCACAAAATATTAAACAAATCCGTTTAAGGATAGGATTCGATCTCAAGTAGGAATTCTATCCGGAAACCGAATCGGATATCGACCGAGCACCAAATACTCGGCCAAGACACCCAAGGCAGCCGAAATACTCCTCCATTCAGCCGAAATTTTGGCTTCTCCACCAAGCAACGGAATTTGCATTCCTTTCGAACTCTTGCATTTCCTATCCAAAAACCGATTCAAACACCCGACCGAGTACAAACACTCGGCCGAGCAACACACAACCAGCCGTGTCCCCTTTCTTTTTTGACAAGAAAGCGGAATTCTCATGCCTTACAACTTCTACGTTTCCTATCCTAAGCGGTAGTTCAAACTCTCCTAGCCAAGGTCGGGAATTTCCTATAAATAGCCCCTTGCATACAACACTTTCAGAGACGAATTACAGATATTCAGAAACAACGACATCAAATAATCACAACACACATCAAGCATCAAAAATAACATCGAGAAACCGATATTACAAACCCGAAGGAAACCGGCCCGATACCCGACACCCGACACCCTTCACACGTCACGCCCAAACCGAGCCACCACCTCACCGACGTACACTCGACGCTCTCGTGCCCAAGCCACATCCCGACGAGCCCCGATCCGAGTAGACTAAAGCATGTAGGTTGAGGGTGTACAAAAACCCGACTTCTCCTTTTTCTTCTCTTCTCCTCCTTCGCGTCGTTCCTTTTTATTACGGGTCATCGTCATCTTTTTTTTATATTTTCTTCTAATATCGATAATATAAAAAAAAAACTATTTTCATATAACAATATTCTTAAAAATATTATATCGATTTTCTATAATCGAATATTGTATCAAAAAGAATTATATTAAGATTTCGACGATATTAAAATCGTTACATCTTTTTTATTCAAACTTCTTTTTTTACAAAACCTTTTTTAAATTCGTTCCGAATACTCGATATCGATTTCATAATCGAATATCGGGTACGACGAATATCGAAAACATAAATCGAGTACAAATTAATTCCTATTTTACGCGATTTATCAAAATTAGCAATTTCGAACAAAAAAATAAAAAACCGGACAGACCCGCACGCGAGTCGCGCCATGCCCAGGCGACTTGCGCACGGGCCTCAAATCCGAGACGTTTTTTTTAGCTTTTTCGTTCGTTTTATTTTATTCTTCTACGAAACGATTTTAAAACTTATACCTTTTTTTAAAACTATTTGAAATATTTGATATTGATTTCGTAGTCAATTATCAAATATAACGAATATCGAAAATATTAAGTCGAGTACGAATTATGCAGTATTCATACACGATTTAATAAAAACATCGAGTTTTCGAAAACCGTCTTCAAAAACAGACCGACACGCGACTCGCCGGCAACCCGGGCGAGCCGCGCGGCCGGCTGTCTCGACGCCCCTTTTTCTCGTTTTATTATTATTTTTCGAACTTCGTTTTTTATACAAAACAGCGTTTTTTAATGATATTTTCAGATTTCGATTAATATTTATTTTTTTGATCTCGTTTATTATATTTGCTATATTATTTTCACGAATCGATACTAACTCGTTTGTTCATCTTTTGTAGCAAATTCATTATTTTCATCTTTGTTTTATTATACTAAAACGAACTTCACATGCTAAATTCAACTTTGACGTTAATTTTAGTTGCATTAAACCGACTTAGCAACCCATTCAATTCCTCGCATGTTTAGGAAAACAATGTTTGCATATCATTCATCGTATTACTAACACGCGTATTAAAACGTCATTTGATATCCTAGTAGAGGCCGATAATGTGCGGGCGGGGTTGGGTGTTCTTAGTGAACTTCCCAACACGTACCCTCACCCCTTTACTGAGAACCATGGTTTCCGGATGTCCGAACCCATTGGCAACGAGAGTCATTCAATATACGATTAACCGCTCAAGTCGGCATCTGTATCGATATGCAAAGGGACGAGCCCAATAAACTCTGACATCGGAAATGGGCCGTATTTTGTATACGGCCCACTACGACATAGAGTGGGCTCGAACGGTTCCGAATAACCATAAAATTCGGTGGCTACTCCAACTTCAATTTAAATTTCCATTTGACCATCTCATGGAGATTCATTCGCCTCCCCAAACCCGCGCGTGGCCGCGTCGGGGTGGACCTATGTCATGTCCACATATATATATATATATATATATATATATATATATATATATATATATATATATATATATATATATATATAGATACATACATACATACATACATACATACATACATACATACATACCCTTTACCAAAAAAAAATATTGTACTGGACTGCTCATTTGCAACAAAAATTTTCACCTGATTAATCGTTTCTCGACTTTCAATTTCCGTGCTTATTTCGTATCCATTGTGGAATAAAATCAACACAAAATATCATATTTTAAATGCACTAGACGTGCCATATGTATCACGAAGGTCAAGTATTCTATTTACATCAAAAACACCAATTTAGGTAATGTACCATCAATTCAATGACTAGCTATTTTGAGCATGATTTCATTCTTTGTCTATCCTTGTTTCCCTCATGCTCTTTGCTTCCAAAACTACCTTCAAACACATCCATTTAGCTTCATTATTCACAAAGTTCCTTCACCTAATATTCTCTTCCAAAAACCTCTCTAAAAACCTCTCTAAAAACCAAAGAAAATCCTAAGTATTCATAAGTTCCTAAAGGCTTTACACCACCATTTCCAAGATTTCTCGTCCCTTCTTTCTCTTATCTTATACTACTTATTTTCAAATTTATTTAATATTATAACTACTCACTTATTTTGTTTTTGTGTCCTTCTAACTAATTTATGAAGAGGAGCAAGAGAAAAGGAGCATCGATCTTCGTTTTCGTATATGTTGTAGAATCGATTATTTATGCTTAAGGTAACCTAACTTTTCTTCGCCCTCAATTCTCATAGTATAGTTTTTAGACTCTAATTAACATATAACATCATGCTTAAGACTAAATCACTAGATCACCAAGTTTAAAGTTAATTATTTGTTGATTTATCACTTAACTATACATGCTGTAAAATGGATGCTATGATGTATAATATATGTTCACGATTTTTCCGGGTAATTTTCGTTTAGAATTAGCCTTAGCTTCCTTAATATAAGTTGTAGATATGAATATGTAGTATGTAGGAAAAATATGAAATGTAAGTATTTTTGATGTTTTATAGTTATTAACGATTTAATTCGTGAACTTGTACTGTATGTTGTTTTTGTACTATTATGTAACGAATATGTTTTCTGATGTTAAACGTTTGTTTTTTACTTGAAAAACATATATTATGTTCCTGTTGATGTCTAGTATATGCATGTAAAATTTCACGTACATCCATCATATATTCCACATTTTAATGTATAAAATTAGTACTAAAATGGGTCAGATCTGGAAAGATGATTTTATTTCAGAACATCTAGATAGTATTTTAGTCTAAATTTATGTGTTTAAGTTAATTAAAAATATAGGTATTTAAAATAAATATTTGGTAAACTTTCATGACGTTTAAGTATTTTAAAAGATTTAAAAGAAAGTATTGAAAACCGTATCATTTTCGTTTTTAATTTCTTAAAAAAAATAAAACTTATTATTTTTGAAAAATGAGTTTATATATGAAAACCTAACTCATAAAAGTAGATTTAATATGAAAATCGTGATTTAAAAATGACATTTGAAAAATGACTTATTTTGTATCCTTAATAATGTTACCGATTTCGTTATTACTTAATATTTATTTTAGTAAAACACTAAGTTTTGAGAAATAATATTTGATAAGGTTAAAAATAATTTTTATAATTATTATAAATTTATTTGATTTTTGGAATATTATAAAAGGTTTTATAAGATAAGTAAGTATACTTGTACAAATACGAAACTATATAAAAATACAAAATACGTACACTGGAAGAATAAATGTACTAAATACTTATGCCCAAAAATTATAAAGTACTAAAAGATGAATAACCCAAAATACTAAGTTAAAATATGTTTAAATGTGCCACACAACACTTGAACTTTATAATAATCACTTAAGGATTAATTATTGACTAAGGTTGGCTAGTCCACTATGGTCAAACTTTGACTTTGAAAGTCAACCTGGACTAAATCAATATAAAGAAACCCTCTTGAATAATATACTTAGAAATAATTGAATCTTTAATCAAATCTCAATTGATGAACGCTTCAAACAATATACCTCAAATAAAATGTTCAAAATCTCTTTTATCAGTATACTATAAACTATAAGTTAGGATAAATTTTACGACGATTGATAATGTTTTTTTATCTTAAAATCGATACCTAAATTCCATAGGAGCAACCGTACTTCCAGTCTGTGTGTTACTGATAAGTGTAGTTTGTAGTGCCTATTTCTTGTGTTTGGTCCCGCCGGTTTCTTTTGTGGAATCGCTCTTTGGGAGCGGTTTCGAGGCTACTTACGCTTTTTCTAGTTTGTTTTAGGCTCCTAAGACCAATATTGGAGAAATGGAACGATTTCGACTCCTTTCCGATACATTTGGAGCCATCGAAGAGAAGCGACGATCACTCGGTGGCTTAGACTCGATCCCGAGACCTTAGGACCCATTCCCGAGCCACTTAGACTCGATCCCGAGCACCGAGAATCGATGAGAAGCCTATGAAGAGCAAGTAGGGACCTTTATGATCATATTGGAGGCCTACAAGACCCTTCCCGGGCGGGAAGAGTAGCCTTCCCGGTCGGGAAGGAGTGCAAGAAAGAAGCGTCTTCTGATGGGTCATCCCGACCGGGAAGGAAGCTTCCCGACTGGAAGGATGTATCATCTCGACCGGGACCATCCATCCCGACCGGGAAGGGCCCAATACAGCACCGCGTGACTTACTTTCAATTCCTTTGCTTGTGAACCCTTATAAATACCCTTCCTTTTTATTGTTTAAGGATGGGACACATTACCCACTAAACCCTAGACTACTTAAGCCTAGATTAGCCTAGATTAGTGTAGATTAGTCTTTAGTTAATCATTAATCTTAGTTTAATCCTTGTATTAAGGGAATTCTTGAAGAATCCAACCAAGATTGACAACCTTGGTTTATGTATTTGGGTTTTCTTATTATTACAAGTTTCAATCTTTCCTCCTTACTAGTTTGGTATAATTTCTCTTTTCCTTTCCTTTAATCTTTGTTTTATCATTCAAGTTTTAATCTTTGTTCATTGTTTTGTTCATTGTTCATTGTTTTTACTAGTTTCATTATGAATTGTTTTGTTGCTTGTGTTGTTTTCCTTTCTTTGTGTTAGTATTAGTTTGAACATGTGTGAGTAGACTTGTTATGGGGTTAGTAGGGGGATTAAGTGTTGATTATGGATGATTAGGGTTTGATTGTGGGAAAAGGTGGATTCTTTGTTACTATTCACATGTTATGCAGACCATGTGTTTGATGAATTGCTTGTTATAGTAGTAGTTACAAATACTTCTCTTGCTTGTCTTCCTTTTCTCATTGTGTGATTGATTTGTGGTTGAATCCTTGTGTATTGGGTAACATCTTGCATAAGTATTCGGGTTTTGTCTTTGACACGAGAGTGCGGACATTGGCTTTGAAGCGAGAGCGCGGACCAACCTTAGTAACTAGGTGAACCTTGCACCATCGATCTCCCAATTATCCTACTACACTTATGAACCCGACCTAACCCTATTCTTTCCTTGTTTGATTGCTTCGTCATCTTAGTCATTGTTCCGTTAGTTAGTTGAATCGTTTAGCCTCAGTTGATTTACCTAGCTTAGTCGTAGTCATAGTTTTTTTTCCCTTTTTTTAATTTTTTTAGTTAGTTTAGCCTTGTTGACCTAGTCTTGTTTTTGGGCGACCTTAGTCTAGACACCTCATAACCGTCCCCGTGGACTCGACCCGACTTACCCTATCTACGTGTTAGGTGTAGTTGGTTTTATTTGGTGTTTGGGATTGACGGCAAATCCCTCCCATCAGTTACCTAAGCAGTGGTCAGACACGTTTTCACGAACGATGTTATCGACACCAATCATGGTGGAAATGGACATGTGCCCTTGCAGTACCTCTAAGTTGTTTTGACCATTCCATGTTGTAATGACTGGTCCAAGTCAATAAACAGCCATAAACCGATCACCTTTATGGAACCCGATATTGTTTCATCCCTCTAGGTATCAAACATTTACCCCAGGATGATTGCGGAGCTTGATATTCCAGAGACTCTATCTTTAAAAGATACCCAAATTCAGCCTACGTTTCGTGTTGGGCGCTATCTTGGTAAAGTTTAAGAAACGGTGCGATAGAAGACAACTTCAAAAGTAGACTACAACATTCGGAGTCACTTCTCATGGGAGGCCATGATGCATCCTGCCGGTGCGAGAAAATGCTAAGAAGTAAATGAGCAGCCAACTCTTTATGAGTTTGTCAGTAGAGTAGTAGTCGTCTAGTTGCCATTTAGGTGTCCGATTGTGTAAATGTTCTCTTTCCCGAGACCAAGAGTATGGATTGGGTGTGTGCGCATACATAAACAACGACACTGATCAACTCTCACTCTCTATGTAACACCCCTAATTTTATAAATTAAATTAATTAAATTTTATTCTTATTTTATTCTGTTAACGATTTAATTCGTATTTCTTAAAATAATTATAAAACAGATTCATTTTTCAATCGTTTGAGCTCGTAAAAGTTTATTTGCCTCGAAAAGTCTTTTATGTTTAAAACATATTTTTGATTTCGTGTCAATTTATCTATTCTTTTAGCTCGAAGTTCATTTTAATTAAAGCCTCGTCAAATATTTATTATTTTTCCTCGAGAAATCAATTTAATTCATTATCATTAAACATTTATTAATTTTCTCGTGAGACGTTGTTTTATCGTCAAAACTATTTTATTCCCGAGATACTTTTATACTATAATCCTTATTAGCTCCAAATATTCGTTTTCAAAACTCCTTTCCGTCCCAAATACTTATTTTTATTTTTATTTTATTTTACCACGAGAATCTAATTTATTTATTTATTTATTATTTTAACTTTATCTTCTACTCTGGTTGACTTTTGAATTTATGTCTATTTATATCGTATTACTCTATCCTTTCAACTCGTTACTTAATTCCGTCTTATCTTACTCGTTCTGATCCGATTACTCAATTTCTAACTCGATTTCTTACTTGGGTTGACTTTTCACTCGATGTCAATTTATCTCTTATCGCTTCTTACTGGACTCGTATTATTGTTTTGTTTCCGACTCATTTCCGTTTTAACCTAAAACTTCCCCTACTTCTGTTTCTTTTGTCAACCGCTCTCCCCCTTTCTTCATCTCCCTCTTCGTTCTCCTTCACCCAGCAACTACCAGCATCATTCATTTCGATCACCATCCTCCTTAACCTTAATCTTAATCTTAATCAATCTTCATCATCATCGTTTCCCCTGTTCGCCGCCTCTGTACGTTGCTGCTGCCTCGTCGTCCTTGCTGCTGTCGTGGTGATTGCTCCAAAGGTGACGAATCCATCCCTTTTCTCTTCTTCTTCGTCTTGTCGTCTATTATGTCGTTTAGTGCGTATGTGTCGACTATGTTCGTTTGGTTGTCTGACTGTTGCTGCTGTCTATTTTCCTTCGTCCTTTTCCTTTTTCTATCTCGGATTGCTGTTCGTTATTGCGGTTGTGGCCTCTATTGCTGTTTGTACGTCCTCTTCGTCATTGCTGCTGCTGTTTCGTATCAATCGTGGTTTTTATCGTCCTCGTTTCTTATCGTCAGTCTCGCCTGTTTCCTCTGTCTGGACAGATTGTTGTTGTTTGTTGTCCTTCATTTTTCTATGGAACGTTACCGCTGTTTTGGCCGTCGGTTGTTGATGATTGTCGTGCACACCTACTGCTCGATCTATTTCTTCTATCTCGTTCTTCTCTTCTTTGTGTTCTGTCTTGATTTTGTTGCTCAATTTTCTATTGGTATTCCGTTCCGTTTTCGTTCACGTTATGCTGCTACTGTCGTCTTTTGTGGTTTATTGCCGCTGCTTGTTGCTGTTTCGTGGGTCGCTTATCAGCCCTTTTTACCCTAATTTCTTCTTCATCATCAATTCCCTCTATTCTCATTACCTCGATGTCGTTCGTTGTCATTTTTGTTATCGTGTTGCTGCTGATCAATACTGTTATCGACATACTCGACTCTTTTGGCCTTCGAGCTTCTATTTAACACATCAAGTTCTTTTCCCTCTTGTGTCGAAAACTCTCCTATCTTTGTTCTTCCCTCACCTCGAATTTGAGTGTCGCTTTACTCTGCTCTGTTCATGTTAGTGTTGGCCGTCTGCGTTATTTGGATTATTTGTTGTACCTGAATCCAACCTCGTCTCTTTCTTTGTTTTGTCATTTCGTGAAACTGGTGGAGCACGGTTGGAAAGCTATCAATTCTACCGTCTTAGAGCTTAAAGACATTCCTATTGAAGTTTTGGAGCTTGAACTACGAGTGAACACGTTTGACGGAAGCTTCTCAGGTAACTTTAGGGCGTTACTCGATATTATATCGTATGTTGAGTAGTAGTATGTAGTAGATACTTTACCTCCGGTTTTATTTTAGCTACTTATTATTTGCTAAAAATAGTATTTCAAATCGTGCGTCTTATAAACATTTTATAACTTTTCTATATCATTTTATAAATCGTTATTAATTTTTATTATTAATGATCATTATAATATTTTGTTGGTTATCGTGACACTAGTAACTAAATAGTATCAGTTTCATAATTTTGTCATATTTCATTGAGTTATTATTTTAACTTAAAATTCGTACTATTATATTATAACCGAGATTTGTGTACTAGTTTAATAAATTAATTTTTGTTTTACGACTTATGTTAATAAATTAGAAAATAGTCGTTTTGTTTGAAATACATTTTTGTCAAGGCTATTTTCACTAAATAACTTATTATCGTTACAATTTATTATTTTTATCAAAACCGGTATTGTTTATCAATAAATTTAATTTAATTGCTAAAGACATTTGAAAGGTTTTAAATCTCGTTTCGGTTCTAAAACTCCTACGCTATTTATACTTTATCTATGTTTATCATTTTGTTTCTAAATCGTATATTTTCTAAAATTTATTGTTTTAACTCGATTTTCTTAAATATTTATAAAGTATTATATTTTCACTTATTACATTTGATTTATACCTTTGATAACGAACTTAGAAATATATTAAGTTACGATAACAACAATATTAATAAAATGTTTATTTGTCATAAATGCTATTTTGGTACATTTAACTTCTTTTTTTTAGGGGAACATTTAACTTATTTCAACACTTTACGTATTTCTATAAGAATACTTCTAATTTAAGTAAGTTTCTAAAATTATTAAATTTCTATAAATAGAAAGTTTCCTTTTAACATAAAATGTTTATCTCTTTTACCTTCATATTATTCATCTTGGACATTCTATTTTGAATATCGATAATGACTTAGTTTTGGAGTTATGGAATGAGGACAAGTATACGGGTAGAGTAATACAGTCTAGGGTATACGTTTTGCCATCAACTATAAAGCTGGTGTGTCTATGTGAGACGCATTGGTCGTTGAACTGAGCATGGTTTGTGTTCAGGAGTGTGTATATTTTGACCTTAAACTTAGATATCGTATCGTGTAAGTCGTCGTCGGGTTGAACTGGATTACGGTTGGTGTCCAGGACGGGTGTACATTACTTAAGCCAGAACCTCGCTGCACGCAGTCTTGTTATAGTTGAGTTGCCTAGTTAGAGACCGAGTCTGATCTGTTTTGACTAAGTTCTCGAAGCTAGTTTAGTATCATCCTATTGAAAGTCTATTCCGTTGCACTAATTGATTTCTATAACGCCATTTTGGATTCTATAATTATCGATTGGTTTTGACTTGCAGGTTGACAGTCGCTTTAAGTTTTGCTAAAAACATATGTTACTATATTGTTTTAATTGTTTTCTAGTTTACCTATTTTGATATAGTAATATTATTATTTTTCATATGATATAATATGGCTGAGAGAACGTCCGAGTTACTCCCCACTGATGTGGCTGTTATGTTTATAACATGACAGGTTTTTGCTGCTGGGTTTTGGGTGTGAGCTATCGAGTAGCGTGGATCCTACTCTCCCTTATTTATGTTTACTGAAGGATTGTATAAACACTTTTAAGGAATTTTCTTTTTAGCCCTTTTGTAAAAAGTGGTCTTTGTATTGACTGACCGTTCTTTTGTAAAATATAGAACATCGGTGTGTTTTAATCCCAATTCTACAGTGTTTCCGCCACTGTATTGCGTTAGATTTTCTAGGGAATTACACTCTATATTAGATATCTTTGGGGGCGGAATACCGTTCGACCTTTGCCTTAGCGGTTTATGGGACATGTTTTGTTTAGTAGGGCCTCTGAGTCCTTCCACTTGCAGTCCTTCTTCTCCGTATGTCGGTCAACTAAACCGAGTCAATTTAGGTGTTCGATCCTATTGAGCACTAAGGGTGAGATGTAAACCTCCTAGTATCAATATGATTGGCGGGATTGATGTTCCCATCCGCACTTATGGTGAGATGGAAGCCTTAAGTATGCATGGGACATTAATAGTCACGTCTTGTGCTTTGGATGTAAAGGAAACCATTGTTTTTAAACCTAAATGACTACAGTTTTCTAAATCACTTGTTTCGGTATGTCTTGTTATTATTCTATATCCATATGATAAATTAGTTTGAATGAAAACATATGTTCAAAAGTGATATACATGTCATGTTTCACATGTTACATGTTGAATGAGTTGATTCACATGACGTATGCTCGATGAAGAAAAATGATGTATCCATTATGTTTCTCAAGTTATTAACAAGATGTATGCTTTACTGTTTACTTCTTACATGTGATTCACATAATGTAGGCCTTACCGTTTTACTTCTTGCATGCTACTCACATGATGTATGTTTTAATGTTTTATTTTGCTTTACCATAATTCATATCGCATGCTTGTTTCAGATGTTGTTATGTCTACATTCTAAACTGAACTCACTTCACGTGTATCTCACATTGTATAAATGTCGACTTGTAATGTGACATGTCTGCTTACATGTTAATTATATAACCTAAATGTTATACTCAATTGATTATTCGGGGCCGTGGTAGAAGAACTGTTAGGTTACTCTCACTAAGTGCGATAATTTTGTATTTTTGTAAATTTTGCAGGATGTCAAATTACTGGGCTTAGAGGGGAAACGTGTGAAAGTGAGGAGTAGTTTTTCTTAATTTTAAATTTTCTATTCACGCGTCCACATGTAACCCTACGCAATATTAAATGCGTACTTAAAATTGTAATTCATTATGATGTTGTAAGTGATATTCAGTTTTTGTTTTTATGAAAGACTTACTTGAGTCGATGATTATAATTTTTACCACTTTCTACGACTTAATTATTTTCCGCCTTGTTAATTAATGTAATTGAAAGAACCGGGTTGTTACAGGCTCATTACGTGTACAAATGCAACCGCTCTAAATTGGTTAAAAATGGTGTTACCCTCCTCAATTTTCTCTTTTCCGGAAATTAAGTGCCGTCAACTTCCACAAACTCCTTTCATTTATGTAACTTCCCACAACTTCAAGTGGTGGGTAGTTTACTTTCTTTTACTCCCTCCGATTTCGAAAGATATTCCCTTTTGCTTTTTGGGAAGAAAATAGGGAGGAAATATTATATTATTAAAAGTATTATGGTGTACAACAGCTGACTGGCCGGATGACCGCCCTGGTACGGTTCATAGCCAAGTCTGCTGATAAATCAACACCCTTCTTCAAAATTCTGAAAGGATACAAACAGTTTTAAATGGGAAACAGAACAAAAGGAGGCTTTTGGGCAGCTGAAAGAGCACCTAAAGTAGTTGCCGACCCTAGCAAGGCCGGTGACAGGGGAGAAACTCTTCATGTACATAGCAGTTACCCACTCAACTGTGAGTGCAGTTATCCTAAGGGAAGAAGCTGGGGTCCAGCAGCCGATCTATTTCGTGAGTCATGTCCTGTGGGCAGCTGAAAAGAATTACCTGGTGGTCGAGAAAGCGGCATATGTGGTGGTCATTGCAACACGAAAACTCAGACCATACTTTGATGTATACCCAATCGTCGTACTCACCGACCAACCCTTTGAAGAAGTCCTTGAGAAGTTTGAGAAATCTGGAAGGTTGCTGAAATGTGCTATAGAGCTGAGCGAACTAGGAATATCCTACCAACCTAGGGCCGCCATCATGGCACAGGCCCTGGCAAACTTCCTAGCCGAATGCTCCCACTCTGAGGAAGATGACCCCCCGACTGGAGAATGGCTAGTATACACAGATGGCTCGTCCACGGCTAATGGCGCGGGGGCAGGGGCAGGGGTCGTACTAACCAGCCTTGAAGGGGTTGACTTTGAGCACGCCCTTAGATTCACCTTCCCAACATCCAATAACGAGGCTGAGTATGAGGCCGTCCTGGCAGGCATCCACCAGGCTATAGCAGCATAAGCAAAAGCAGAGAGAATCATCCTGGCCACTGACTCCCAGCTCATTGCCAATCAGATCAATGGGGAGTACGAAGCTAGGGACCAGACCATGGCCTCATACCTGGAGAAGGTCAAGCAAGAGTTGTCAAAACTAAAATCCTACGAGGTTAAGCAGGTTCCCAGATCGCAGAATAACCGAGCTGATGCCTTATCCAAGCTATCATGCTGTAGCTTACAAGACATCAGAAGGTTAGTCTGGGTCGATGTGATACAGGAAAGATCGACAACGCTCCACCAGCAGGTCAGCATGATAGTAGAGTCATAGTCGGAAAGCTGGATGACACCAATCATCAGATTCAAAAGAGACGAAACCTTGCTAGAGGACCCGGCCCAGCAAAAGAGGATGCCGTCGAAAGATGCTTGGTATATACTAGTTGAGGGAGAATTGTACCGGAAGTCATTCTCTTCACCTCTACTCAAATGCCTGGGAGCAGAGCAGGCCGCCGAGGTTCTGGACGACATCCACTCGGGGATATGCGGGTACCATATTGGAGGAAGGACGCTTGCTCACAAAGTATTAAGAGCAGGATATTACTGGCCCACTATGCTGGCTGACGCGAAAGACTTAACCTTGAAATGCAGAAAATACCAACTCTTCGCTCCAGTAATACACGCCCCGTCGCAGGACCTCACACCGATCCTGTCTCTCATCCCCTTCGCTCAGTGGGGAATGAACATTCTAGGTCCGTTCACTATCGCAACTGGGGCAAGAAGTTCCTCATCGTAGCAATAGAATACTTTACCAAGTGCATAGAAGCTGAGGCGGTCCCGAACATCACGGAGCCAGCAGTTCGAAAGGTCATATAAAGGAATGTGATTACAAGATATGGCCTGCCAAAGGTACTTGTGTTTGACCACGGCAGGCAATTTGACAATGACCCTCCTAAGGACTTGGCTAGAGGGTCATGGGATCACGGTTGCCTACTCTGCCGTGTACCACTCCCAGACCAATGGTCAGGCCGAAGCTGCAAACAAGCAAATCCTAAATGGGCCAAAGAAAATGGTAGATGAATTTAAGGGCATATGGACGGATGAACTCCCGAGTGTCCTATGGTCGATAAGAACTACCAGGAAGGAATCCACAGGACAAACTTTTTTTGGCTGGTCTATGGTGCTGAGGCCCTGCTACCCATTGAGGCACGAATTCTAACCCTCAGGTCTTAGCAATTTGATAGAGCAAGTAATGAAGCGGCGATGACCGAGGCCCTCGACCTAGTAAGGATCAGCAGCCTGTCTTGTAAGGGAGGCTAGTTCTAATATCGCAGCCTATCAGCAGAGAATGAGAAGGATCTATAACAGGAAGGTGAACATAAGAAGCTTTTAGTTAGGCGACCTAGTCTTGCGTAAAACCCAGGCGGTAGGGAAAGCAAGAGAGCATGGCAAGTTGAGCGCCAACTGGGAATGCCCCTATTAGGTCACCCAGGTCATGGGTCCAAGAACCTACAGACTTGCCAACACAGAAGGTCAAGAATTGGCAGCGCATTGGAATTCAGATACTTTGAAGAAGTACTATGTTTAATCTAAAATTACAGAGTTTATCCTTCTTTAAATTTCCTAAAAGTGGCAGAGAACGCTCAGAGTACAATGTCGGCGGCTTCATCCAAACTGGTAAAAGAGTTCTCAAGGAATGAAAATTTTGTCTTCTACTCATACTCATTGTCTGTTCAGTTTGCACTTCACACACAAACGAGCAGGAGCCAATAGGGGGAGGCCCCCCAGTTGCAAAACCCTGGTAAAATAGACCCCCCAACGCTAAGTCCCCCTGCCTACCTCCAGGCAGGCAGGAGGCAGGCCCCCTGACTCCAACCAGAAGTCAGGACAAGTCGGGCACCAATGCCGAACTAACAAGAAATGATACACATTCAGCCCTGTATAATAAACGCTAAGTCCCCCTGCCTACCTCCAAGCAGGCAGGGGGCAGGCCCCCTGACTTCGACCAGAAGTCAAGGACAGGTCGGACACCAATACGGAACCAACAAGGACTTATACACATTTAGCCTTGTATAAAAAATGCTAAGTCCCCCTGCCTACCTCCAGCCATGCAAGGGGCAAGGCCCCTGACTTCGACTAGGAGTCAGGGACAGGTCAGACGTCAAAGCAAAAACTTAATAAAATATTGAATATCCAAGCTTGCACAAAAAGCGGACAATAAGAGAGGAAGATCAACAAAGTCAAGGTAAAAGAAGTTTGGCCAAAGCCTACAGACCAAGTAGTAAATAAGGTTCAAAGATGAAGAAATAAAGATTACATCAAAATACCGGCAGCTGGCCACATTCCGGCTCGGCGCGCAAAAGTTAGATTAAAGGCAAGGAAGATAAGGCGCTGAAGCGGAAGCCAGGCCCAAGTCCTTCAGGGATAGAGGCACGAACCCTTAGAGAATGATTGCCCTAGATCTTATGCAGGGGGCACTTCCTGAACGGGGTCGGGCGATCCGTCAGGACCCTCCTAGGGATACTTGCTGACCCTGGCCTCATTCTTGGTAGTATACAGCTAGTTAAAGGCATCATCGCCGAAGTCTGGGATCAGCTCCCTGATGACTTCCAGACAAAAGTCAGTGGAGGAGCTGGCACCTGCAGCAAAGGCCTGATCCACCTTTTCATTAGCTTCCTTCACAATTTCCGCCTTTACCTTCAGCCACTCCTCTTCCTGAGTCTTTATCTTGTTACGAGCCGCCAACAAATCAGACTCTGCCCCAGATAAGCGATCAGAAAAATCCTTGATGTGCTCCTCCAACTCTACTGAGTGTTTCTTCACCTGCCCCAGCTCGGCCTCCAGATCCGACGCCTCTTTCATGGCTTTCTCCCCCTGCTCCTTCCAACTCGCAGACTGGTGCTTAGCCTCTTCTAGCTCACTCTCACATCCTGACATTTTGAGCTTCAAGTTGGCAATAAGGGCAGCGTCCCTCTCAACCATGGCAATGCGTTCGGAGAGGGAGGACTCAGGAGTGATGGTCAGCTCCTCGTTGCTTAGGCGATTAAGGACTGCCAGTTTGGCAGATGCCTGGAAGACCAGAGATCAGCAATATAGAAATTGCTGAGCTTGAGTACTGGCATGCCCCAATAAATTGGCAACATGATCCAGTGTAGTAGTAGTGGAGTCCGAAAGAAGAGCAGAAGCATTTACACTCTCAGCGACATAGTTAAACTCAACATTTCCCTGACAAGCACCGCCTCGGGAAGGTCAGGAGCATGGCGTTTGGATAGAGGGGTGCTGACCTCAGCCTCCAGGTCGAGGCTGCTCGGTAGTCACTGGCTCCTTGTCTTTCTTTTTTCTAGTTAGGGGAGAGATCGTCTCCTCAATCTCCTCAGATGAGAGGGTAGCCCCTGAAACAGCGGAAGCACGCCCACGAGGGGAGAAACCCTTACACCGGGCAGCCGAGGGCAAGCCTCCTCTAGGCCCTCTCTCCTCTAAGCCGTCCTGGCGACAGGCGTCGAAGGCGGAGTACGACTAGAAGGCTGCCTAGGAGAGAACTTGGTCTTCACAACTGAAATGCTCTTCATGTGACCGATAAGACACTCCTTCCTATATTCTGAAGGGGCAACGGGGCATGTAGTGAGAGGCTTGAAGTTGTTGCCCAGCCAAGAGCGCGCAGATGTCAGAGAGTTCAGTATTCATCGTAGGTATCTGGGAAAACTAAACAAAGCAACAAAAGTTAGCACACAGAAGGCGTTCATCAGACGAGATGTGGAGGAGGAAGACCACTGGCTACCTGGGGCACGAGCAGGGTTCAACCCTACTAAGGTCAGAAACTTGTCGGTCGCTATGAGCTCCGCAGGGAGAAGCCAATTAGTGGGGGAAATGCCACTACCATGCTTCTCACAAGCAAACAGCTCAACCAGAATCTTTTCTTCTGAGGACAGCTTCACCTCTAGGGTTTTCCCTCCAACCCTAGGATGATACTCCTCAGGGGTCTCCATGCGATGTGGACGTTATTTCTGAAGTGAAGAGGGATGTCCCCCCCCCCTCCTCACGCCGGATGTACAGTTGTCTTTCCAATGCTTGACACTGGTCAACGCCGGCCAGACCGGAGTGTAGCTTTTCATCCTATTTATGGAAAAGTAGCTCGAGGGGCCCTCTGTCGAGTAGACCATCTGCAGGCCCATCATGTACCTGAAGACGTCAATAGAGGGCTCATACCCCGCAAAAAGACAGACCCAGGCATGTGACACCAGAGTTCTGATGGACACCGCTGTCAGTTGGGCAATGGCCATGTTCATACGCTTGAAGGCCTCCTCAAAGAAGGGGTGGAAGGGAAATCGGAGTCCAAACTCCAGATACTTGTGGTAGACGGCTATAAAATCCTCTGGAGAATTGCATACCGTGTCCTTTTCCCCGGGAATAACTACTGATTACTCCGGCCCAAAATCATAGTAATTCGCTATGGCCTCAGCAACGTTTTTAATTAGAAGCTCCTCCCGTGGCCCCGGTTCCGGGTACATGTGCAGGGGCACCTTGTATTTCTCCCTATCCATGAGATAAATGCGCCCAGGCACCCTCTCCTTCAGGGGGCCAGCAATTGTAAGAGGGTCAACCTCTAAAGCCTCAGTGTCCGAATCCGGAATGTCAGTAGGGGCAGGTTCGGTAGAGCTGTCGCCTCTGCCCCCGTCTGTCGAGGGAAGTTCAGCGGGCAGTGACGAGGGTGGCGCCCGAGCCACCGTGACACCGGCACCAGTGGAGGAAGAGGGGCGTCTGACAATAGCCTCCTCATCATTCCCTGCTGGGGTCCTAGGGGATGGACCAGAGAATAACAATGTCCGACGACGATGTTGTGTCATTCTTCTTCCGGAAAAAATTAAAACAGGCAAAAGGAATAGGAAGGGAAAAGCTAGGGTTCGAGGTTCTAACCTATTCAAACCTTCAAGATCGCCGGAAGCAAACGCCTGAATAATCTACAGCAGAACTGCTCCACGAAGAAGATGAAGATTTGAGGGAGATGAAGTTTGTGGGTGTTGAAAGAGTGAAAAGGGAAAATGAGGGCAGAAAGGGTCTTATATAGTGGGAAGGAACTGAAGAGCCTCCCATTCTCAGTACTTTTGTCAGAGGTCCCCCTATAAAATCCTTACACGTGTCACTTCTCCAACTAACCCATCCATCACATCCCAATACATTGAAAGTACAAAGAGGCGAGAAGAGGAAGAGTCACATTGCATCATCCAAGAAGCATTCAAAAAAAAGGAAAACACCGCAAAAACAAAAGTCATAACTTCTTCATTAAGGAAAAGACCCGGAGGTCAGAATTACAAGTTAACCAAATATTCCAAAATAAGTTACAAACATAATACGCATAAAGCCCAGCTCGGCCAAGTAAGGGGTTAGGAGAGGCTTTAATCTTTGTCAGAGTCTGGGAGGGAGTAATCCCTGGGGCTGCTGCAGCCCCTGTCATCGGACCCCCAGTCCTAGCCGCCTGGAGTGTCCATGGGGTCATCAGCCCTCTCATCATCACTCCCCAGCATCTCACAATCTGACGAGTAGCCTTCACCCTCACTGTCACCCGAGTCACGACTGTTGGCATCCCAATCTTCCCCGAACTTAGCCAGCTTGGTACCCTCGGGATAACCGAGGTCACCTTTCAGCCTCTTCTGGTAGGAGGGGAGAACCTTGAGTCAGGAATGTCAGGATCAGCGTTCTCTGGCCTCAGCCAGGGAAAGCATCGGCGGCAACCCCAGTAGGTGCAATGTAACAACCCGGATTTTCGATGACTTAAATTAATATATAATGCGGAAAATTATCTAAGTCATTTAATTAAAATTATATCGTGTAAATAAATCTGGATCGCTACGTATCCTTACAACAAACGACTATTAATTACATAGTTCTGATTCATTTAGTACAGAATATAAATTGTAATATATACAAACATATTATTAAATCTCTCTCGCTCGATTCCCAAACGTCTTAGACCTGAAAAAAAAAATAAAACAGTGGACGCTAAGCGGAACAGCAACCAAGTCGTTCATCTAACATCACCTCAAACACATTAGACAATCATGTGAATAACAAATAATATGCTTACAAAAATATTAAAGGATATCATGTACTCACTCCTATTCCAAGTATTCCTCCCACTTTCGTTTTTGAGCTTAGTTTGGTTTTCTTTCCACTTTCCTTTTTCGGATATAATTATAATCATTCTTTATTCTTTTCCTCCACACCTAAACTCAACACCTTTTCACTTTATACCACACCTTTTACCCTTCATACCCCACTTTGTATTCATCTCTCTTACTTTAACTCCACCATTTATTATTATTTACTCCCTCCTTGGTTTCCCCCCAAAAATAATTGGGGAGGAATACTTGGAATAGGAGGGAGTAACAGATAGTTTCTTTTAATTCAATTATCGAACATGTGAGGTGATGAAAAGGGTAAAGTTTAAAAGATGGGACATTGGCAGCCATTTGATTTTAAAAATCATTTTTCACGTAAACAGAGAATAAACACACGATTCGTGGCTCCTAGTATCACCGCTACATCCTATTGGCTTGCATCTCACCAATAGAAGTAATCGTGTTACCAACTTGTAGACCGAAACGATCTTATGAGGTTTACATCTCACCCATAAGGCTCAATTAAGCCCGAACTTCTATTATATTATACGTTTATTCAAACGGGGCTCTGGGCTGAAATGAAAACTAATGATTACATTCTCTGCATCACCAAGAGGGAACCCGCAGTTTTCAGAATCCTGTTCTGCCCCCGCTACCTAGGTGGTAATACTGATCAAGTACATGTCTATATATGCACACATACCCTACGCGGACTCTTGAACCGCAACTCTCACTGCCGTAGGATGACTACCTTAAACACTAGGTCGACTCTCGGACCGCAGCCTCTGAGTCTGCTTTTCATTACAAGTGCAGTCGAAACACCACGCATGGTAGGATCCAACACAAGTTATTCGTCCCAGACTCGCATCGTATACCTTATATAAAAGTCGCCCGTGAGCAAGTAGTATTTTATTTGGTGACCTTCAATAATTGGTCGGACTCATTTGAAACAGTGAAATTCTCAAATACTTACTTTCAGTGTGACAACGTTATACTTTAATCCTCAAGTGTCACCCGAAATATTATATCCCAAATATCGTATAACTTATTTTAAAATAGTAAATTCTTTTAAATGAAGTTTTTTTTATAACAATAAAATTTAAGGTATAATAATAATAAAATATTATTTTAAAATTTATATTTTTTGAAAAATATAATTTGAGTCATACTTAGCCGATTTACAAAATTTGACGTAAAATCATTTTTTTTAGATATTTATAAATGTCGTATAAAAAATTCGGAATAAAATAAATCCATTTATTTTTAGAAAATGAAATTTATAAATTTCTACCTATATAAAAATAATAAATGAAGTATTATTAAAATAAAATATTTTGTAGGTTACTAATTGAAGGAGTATGTTCACTATCCTACGAATTAACCCGCTTAAGTCTATGTATCCGATATGCCTTGCTAGAGGTCGATGTCGGATTAACATGTAAATGAGTTACGTATCTGGTAGTCTTAAGTAGGCCAAATGGGTCACAAACAATGTGTAAGGGATATTATTAATGTATATCGATATATTAAATATATCGGGTCAGTAGTAATATGGACCCAGCTGCGTTGTCGGGTTATGATAATTAGAGTTATACTAATAATCCAATTATGGTAATTAGAGTTATAGTAATAACCTAATTCTAGTTTTACATCTCCTATATAAGAAGGTTCATATGATGAACCGATATATGGAATAAAGAGTATTGACTCATAATATATTCGTCTTATAAAGAGTTATAAGAGAGATATAGAGAGAAGTTGTGAGACGGTTTTACGTACCTTTATATTAGCATATACGTCGCAGTTCTGTACCCGTGTGGATACCAAAGGACGCATCACGTTTGGGGTGCTTTATTATATCTGTGGGAATTATTTATTCTGTCCATGGAGATTATGTATTCCGTCCATGGAGATTATATATATTTCTGGGTTTAGTATACTTCTTATTAATACGCTGTTCCGCTGCAAATAAGGTATAATTGTTATCCCTCTTCTTTTGTCTTTTCGGTAAATACTCGTAACAGGTCTTGGGTTTAAGGGTTGTAACCCTACACTAATTTACTCTATTATTATAATATATAAACAAACGTAAAAGAACTAAATAAAATTAAATATGACCAAAATTACAGTTATACAAAATATAAAATACATAGAACAAACATACATAGCAAATAAAATACAATGAAAATGATATAAATAAATTTTATTAATTTAAGTTCTTTTATTTATTTTCTCAATTCTCATATAAACAGAAATGTAAAGGTGATAAATAAATAAATTAAACAAGTGATAATTTAGTCGAGTTGAATTTAGTCATAATAAAATATCATGTAACATTTTTATGTATACATAAGTAATTTAGTCATACAATTGAGCCTAAATATTTAAGTAAGCAATTTATTAAGTTAGTAACACAATATACTTATATATAAAAAAATTTGTTAGAAGAAAAGTTTGGTTACCTTAATAGCTATTATGGAGTATTTATTAACGTTATTAAGAATTAAGGTCGACAGGTCAATAATAACGTCTACGTTAGAAAAGTCGTCTCCTTCCCCCTTTTAAAGAAATTTTCGGGCCGAAATGATTTGACTCAAATACGGTTCTAGAAAAGTTGTTCTGCCAAATATTGGGCAGCTCCTTATTCCCGATGCTCCAATTATAAAGAAGGAGGGAGGAGTAAATATAATATATAGTACGATGTATATAGTATAGTAAGTAGTAGTAGTAGTACGTAAAATATAGTACGGAGAGTATGTAGTATTTGTGTACTATTCCGTAATACTCTTAGTAATGTAGTGTATTGTACATGGAGTATGAGTGTAGTATGTAATAGTAATCTTATGAGTATATATAGTAGTGATACAACATGGAGGGAGCAGGGTAGTACGTAGGTTAGTGAGTATGCATGGAGTGGGTATGTGTTAAGGGTAGATTAATATAGGGATAGGTGCAGGAGTGTGAGTGTGGTAAGGTTAGTATTAGGTATGAAAGGTGTAGGGATGATAGAGATGATAGGTGTACTAATGTAGTGTAGGGTGCGTGGGAGGCTTAGTAGAAGGCCCAAGTTTCCGAGTTTTGGTCCGTTTTTCGTACAAACGTTTTTCTTTCTTTCTTAAAAAGTTGAAATATAAGATTACGGAATTAAAAGAATGGAAACCGTAAAATTTATATTTAAAAAGGAATTTGTGAGACGGTAAATAAAGTAGATAGTAAAAGTAATTTGGGACAAAAGTTATAAGAAATCGTTATTTTAAAAACTCGATAAATTATTAAATTTTTACGAGACGAGAAAATGTCAAAACGACAGGTCAATATTAAAAATATTTTCGAGCTTTAAACTTTATTTAACGAAAGATAAAAATTTTAATAATTTGATAAATAAATTTTCATGTTTTTATAACGGAATAATTTTTAATTTAACAAAAATAAAATATTTTATTCACGAAAATAATTTTTCAAACGTTAAACTTGGTTTAAATAAATGTTTAAAATTTTAACTCTATTTGAAAAATACGGGGTGTTACATGTAACCTCCCACCGGTGGGCGGCGGCCTCAGTCAGGAATGTCAGGATCAGCGTCATCGGACCCCCCTCTTAAAAATCTTATCCTCCATCCAGCCCATTGTTGTGAAAAGAGATGAAGCAGTAAGGGTGTTCGAAGATTTGTGAAGATGAGCCGAATGAAGTCCTTCCTTTATAGTCATGATATGAAGGGAGGAGACCGAGCATTTAATGATATCTCAACCATCCTCGCAGAACGAGACAAGTGTCCCTCAGACACAAGGCTCGAGGGATTTTCTAGGAGTGCAATCATGACAATGGAGATATTCTGACGCTTCGCATGCCCAAATAATCAAGACATTCTTCCTGGGGAACACACATTGCATTTAGACCATATGCAATTGTTGAAAAAGAAGAAGATGAAAACCTGAAAAGTGAGACTTTGAGAAGATGAAGATGAAGTTGGGGGTTGCAGCCGTTGAAATATTAGAAGACAAAGGTGAAATGTTTGGGGGTTTTCATCTACATGAAAAGATGAAAAGTATTGAGAAGGCATGATATTGAAGCAAGTGGACTTGTTTTTGCAGAGGAAAGGACGCATTATGTGTTATTTTTTTTTTTATAACTTTCTTTTGGTTCCCGTCCATATTTGCTCTTTCTCGACGACTATATTTTCGAGTTTATAATTTACTTTTAAATTTTTTGTAATTAAAATTTATCATTTATCCGAACCGTATTTTATTTAACTTTAGGCGGTATTTTTTGTGACGACATTATTCGTCTGAAATTATTAGATGGTTCAAATGCATACAAGATGAATGACGAATTCGTCTTAAGAAATGTACAACTTGTAGCCGTTATTACATTAACAAAATATAATAGCGGCACGGATTAAAAAAAATTAATCGAAACGACACTATTCAGAAAGTATTCTTCGTAAAATAAATAACTAGCGTTTTGTGTTGGTTAAGTTTTTTTTTTTTCAAAGTGTGTCGTACTATATTTCCGAACTCACTACGTTTGCATTGTAATTTTTTTTCATTAAAAATTTATCATTTCCAGAGCCGTACTTTTATTTTCATATTCATTCGAACCTAAATAACCCGAAACTTGCGGCCCGAACACATTATTACCCAACCCGAGTACACCCGGCCCCAACCCGACCCTATTTTCACCTCTATAAATATACTCCATTATTTACCTCTTTTCACACAACTCTTCCCTACTCATTCTCACAATTATATAATATTATTTAAATACTAATTATAATTGTGAGTTATAATAATAATAATAATAATAATAATAATAATAATAATAATAATAATAATAATAATAATAATAATAATAATAATAACAACAACAACAACAACAACAATAATGCAAGCTCCGGTTTATAATAATAATAATAATAATAATAATAATAATAATAATAATAATATTAATAATAATAATAATAATAATAATAATACTCCATCCGATTCACAAAGATGTTCCCCTTTGTTTAATATATGTGAGGTATATTTTAATCAAATTATCATTACAATTTCGATATCAATTCAGAATATTTAGATGAATATCAAGACACACAACAATTTCCAGATAATACAATATTACCTACACAAAATTCAAGTCAATCAACATATGATAATACTAACCATTTTTCTATATTCTCTACCCAAACGCCTACAAATTTTCAGAGCCAATATCATGTTGATGACGATGTTGATGAAAATGTAGTAGAAAATTTATCGACCCCAACATCACGAAACTCGAACAGGGCTACTTTCTCCGTAAAGGAGGATGAGTCACTAATTTCCTCTTTTATTACCATTTCTGAAGATGGTGCTATTGGTACTAACCAAAACAAGAATGTTTTCTGGAAGCGTGTACATGAAAAATATGAATCGGCAAGAGCTTACAATCCTGCACTACGACAACGCTCTATTGGAATGCTCGATAATCGATTTAGAAGAATATCTACCATAATAATGAAATGGAGTTCGTGCTATGAGACGGCTTGTAGAAGAAGGGCAAGTGGGTGGAATGAAGAAAACGTCTTAGTAGAGGCCAAAGCTTTATTTAAATCCAGATTCAGCTTGGATCATGCTTGGGTTATGTTAAAAGGGCATCCGAAATGGAAAGTCTATTTAACTCCCTTCGCTTCAAACGCTTCCAAAATGGGTGTCGTTGGAGGGACATCTACCGGCGGTGTCAATGAAGACATCACTAGTAGTGGTAAAAGAGTACGACTTGATGATGAGGAGTCAAATCCTACCTCTAACGATATTGAGAGTGCAAGCACTCAACGTCCTGAGGGTCGACAACAGGCAAAGAGAAATAAAGGTAATAAAAAAGTCAGTAATGTTGAGTTAGATGAAATAAACTTGCAGTTTGCAGCGATGAATGAAACAACTGCAGTTGATCTAGTTTTGGAGAGGGAGAAACTGCAATTTAAGAAAATAAGAGAAGAAAGAAAGAGAAAGGATCAAGACTGGCAAATGCTTCAACAATTGATGCAAGCTCCATCGCTACCACCACAGCTAGAAACTTTGAAGATGAATTTGCTTAATAAGTTTGGCAGCCTTTGAATGTTACTTTATTATTTTTTCAAACTTGTAGTAGTCGTTATGTACTCAAGTTTTTCTTATTTGTATTCAAGTTGTGTGTTTAATTTATATTAGTTTTTAATTTGTGTTTTCAATTGAATGTAGTCGTTGGAGTATTTGAATTTGAGCCGTTGGTTGATTTGTATTTGAAAAGTAGAGTTGTTATTGAATTTTCCTTATCTGTATTAAAGTCGTTAGAGTATCTTAAATGTGTGGACATCCTTATCCTTATCTAAAGAATATATCCATATAGATTTCAATTTCTTATCCACATCCTTATTAAAAATGACTCTATATATATGGATGATTTCACCTCAAAGTAATCCACACCAATTTCAATCACTCACACATCATGTCTAATTCTTCATCCCCACCATCTTCCCCATCATCTTCAACACATTCTTCTTCATCCTCAGAAGGCTACAATAAACATCGAGCTCAGAGGACTCAATTAAGAAATTTACTGAGTACTCGACTATTACAAATACAATCACAAAATACTCAACATCAAAACCAACCACTACCTCGGAAACGAAGAAAATTCATTGAAAGAAACCGAGAAGATGGTCATCGTAGGCTCTACAGCGACTACTTCGCTGATGAACTTGTGTACGATGATAGGATGTTTTGACGTAGATTTCGGATGGGAAGACATTTGTTTCTACGTTCGGTACACGCTGCTGAGTCCACTAACGAATTTTTTCGCCAAAGACGTGATGCTACCGGAAGACCGGGTTTATCAGCCTTGCAAAATGTACTGCCGCTATTCGTATGTTAGCATACAGAGAGGCCGCTGATAGGGTCGATGAATACTTAAGACTTGGTGCATCAACAGCACGGAAATGTCTTCTAATGTTCGTCGAAGTTATAATTGCTCAATTTGGTGAACAGTATCTCAGAACTCCAACAGTTGCAGATGTTCAAAGGCTACTTCAAATCAATGAAACATGAGGATTTCCGGGTATGTTGGGGAGTATTGATTGTATGCACTGGACTTGGAAAAATTGTCCAGTGGCCTGGCAAGGCCAATGTCAAGGACGGTCAACAAAACCGTCGATAATTCTTGAGGCTATATGATAAGTGTAGTTTGTAGTGTCTATTTACTGTGTTTTGGTCCCATTTTCCTTGTGGAATCGCTCCTTGGGAGCGGTTTATGGGCTTCTTATGCTTCCTTTAGTTCGTTTCAGGTTCCCGAGACCGATTTGGAAGAGTTGGAGCGATTCCGACTCTATAAATACACATTTTGGAGCCAACGGAGTAGAGGAACGATCACTCGATGCCTTGGAATCGACCCCGAGACCTTGGGACCCAATCCCGATCCACCAAGACCCGATCCCGAGTCCCGAGAATCGACGGGGAACCCATGAGAAGTAAGGAGGGACCAAAGAGCTCTTAAGGGAGGCCTACAAAGACCCATCCCGTTCGGGATGGCCTCATCCCGTTCGGGATGAAGGGAGCATGAAGTGCGGCTGCTGTGAGCCCATCCCAATCGGGAAGGTGGAGTCCCGACCGGGACCCACCTCGTCCCGACCCGGACCACCCCGTCTCGGCCGAGACGGGCGTGCTGCTGCCGTGCTTTGCTTTCTTTCTTCTCCTTTCATTCTTAAACCCTATATATACCCTTCCCTTGTTATGTAAAGCTTATGCACTTCATTAGACATGAAACCCTAGACTACTTTAGGTTAGAGTAGATTAGATTAGTGTAGATTAGTCGGTAATTAGTTGTTAATCCTAGTTTAGTACTTGTATTAAGAGAATTCTTCAAGATCCATCCAAGATTGACAACCTTGGGTGTTTGTTTTGGGTTTTCTTCATTAATGCAAGTTTTGTTCTTCCATTCATCTTGTTAGAAGGTATAATCTTTCTTTCTCTTCTCTTATTCTTGTTTTATCATCCAAGTTTACATCTTTGTTGATTGTTATGTTCATAGTTAATAGATTTCACTAGTATCTTCATGTTTGGTTTGGTTCTTGTGTTGAATCCTCTTGTTCTTATTAGTTGTAGTATAATTATGTTAGAGCAGTGTTCTTGCTAGGGTTAGAGGGTGATTAGGGTGTTAATTGAATGATTAAGGGATTGTTAGAGATATTGGTGGAAGATTTGGGTTTCCTCTTAGTTGGTGCACATCACATGTTTGTTGAAATGCTTGATTGACTAGTAGATGCATATACTTGTTTTTCTTGCCTTTCCCTTGTGGGTGATGGTTTGTTTGTGGGTTCGGTTCCCTCACTAAGTTGCGAGAGCCCGGTGAGGACGCCCTAGGTCGGTCTAAGTAGCGAGAGCCCGGATGCGACCTAGGCCACTATAGCATGTTAGAACCCCGTTTGTCATGTGTGTCACCGAGATGGGTTATAGGATGAACCTCTAGGTGGGTCTAAGTTGCGAGAGCCCGGACTAACCTAGATTACCCTACTACCTCCTTCGCTCTAGTTCTCCCTTGACCATTCTGTTACCCCTTTGACCCCGACCTAATCCTAGCCCGTTTTCCTTAGTTGTTCTCCTTAGCCATAGTCTAGCTTTCTCCCCTTCTCATCACCTTAGTTTAGCTTAGTCCGTTGACTTAGTCTCGTATTTAGGTGACCTTAGTCTAGACTTTATCTTACCGTCCCCGTGGATTCGACCCGACTTGCCCTATCTACCATAGGTTTAGCCGGTTATTTTATTGACGGTTGGGATTCCACGACAGATCCCTCCCATCTATTTGGCGCCGTTGTCGGGGACGGTGCTAGTTTAGACTTTGTTTTCCTATTTGCTTGACTTTGTCTTTGTGTTGTGTTTTTCTTTTTTCTTTTGGTTACTTTGCTTCTTGTGTGTGTGTGGTTTATTTCTCTCTTGTCTAGTGCCCAAAAAGCACTAGACTTCTCACGTTTGTTCTTAGTCTACAGTTTGTGCTTAGAGGTGGTGACTATCTTCTTCTTGCAACTTAGAGCCGCTTTAACGGACGGTTGCTAGAATGAGTGGTTTCCAACCGGGTATGGACTACGATTTTCGAGCGAGCATGAGTTTGATCTAAACTCCACACACTCGGTAGCCGATATGAGCTACCACTCTTCTTCCATGAACCAAGGGTATGACATGACGTCCCCCTACCACTATCAAGCTTCTTTGGGTAATCAAGACGGGTATGATCTTCAAGATTATGAAAACGGCTACCAACAAGTGAATGACTATCACTCCTACGATCATGGTGGCTATTACTCGAATTATGATTGTGACCCCACCATGTACACTCAAGATTCACCTTGTGGAAGCCAATACCCCCAAAACCCACAATATTACCCTCCACCCCAACCACAATATGAACCCCATGACCCACAATACTACCAATCACCCCAACCTTGCTACCAACAATATGATGCCCCACCCTTTGGGCATCATCAAGATCAAGGAGCTTTACAAGACCCCAATGATCATCTATTGCCAAACACGGAGGAGTTCAAATCGCTTCTTCAATTGCAAAAGAGCAACCAAGAAATGGTCACCCAAATTCAAAAACAACAAAATGAATTATGGGTCCAACTTCGAAGGGCAAACGAGGCGAGGAATGCTCATTTGGATGCATTATCGGTTCAAACCGTAATGTCTTTATCCCGAGCATCGTATTTAGATGGAGGGTGCCCACTTGAGAGAGAGGAGCAACCTAATCACGAAGTCGTCGATGTAGTTCCCTTTGAGAGAGAGATTTGCTTTGAAGAACCTCAATCGTCTACCCAAAAAGAGACGAATGAGGAGATGACTCTTGGTGAAGGCATCGTTGGTGAGGAATTGGTGGAGGATAGTGAGTGGGATGGTTTGGTGGAGTTTGTAGAGTTGTTGGGTGAGTTGTTAGCCTCGAGTTGCCCTTGTGCGATAATTTGGACAAGCATCAAGAGCCCCTTGCTAGTACACCGAGAGATGACTTGGAAGAGATTGAAACCGCCGGTAGAAGTTTCGATTCTCCTCTCCAAGATGATGTGGGGCCGAGTGATGATGATGGGGAACCACAACTTGAGGAAAGTGTGGGGGTGTGCAACGAGGAAGTGAGGCCAAAACCGCTTTTTGTGCCTTGTTTCTTGGAGATGAAGCTTGCTTGTGATTGGAGGCAATGCTTAGGGAGGAAGAGATCGGTTAAGCTCGTAGGATGGAGAGACCCCAGAGACTACTTTGAAGATGATGTCGGGTCTTGGGATTCCTACTTCTTGCCTCCTCCTTGGAGGCCGTGGAGGTCGGTTAAGCTCGAGCGCTTCTTGGGCCTTCACTATGATGTCGGTAGCGCGTTCGACTTGCTCCTCCATGCCCTTGAGGGCTATGGTTGAAGAATGGAGTCCACCATCCTAGGTTTGACGGAGTTCCTAAAAGAACCGTCATGTTGTATATTCCCCCTCCTCTCCTCTTTAGAGTACTTGTGCTTGTATTTGTGTTTTATCTCTTGATTTTGTTAGTTTTGTGATATTCTTGTAATATTGGATTATTGATGAGCGTTGTGAGGGAGAGAATTTGATGTTTTGTTTGAGTTTATTGTGATAGGTGAAGTGCATGTGATTCCTAGAAAGGAATGGTTGATGATGGAGTTTGGATTGCGAGTGAGGAAGTCGGTTTTTGAAGCTTATGATAAGCTTTTGGGCTTGGGGGAAGCAAAGAAGACTCATCCCGACCGGGAAGAAGCCATCCCGATCGGGATGAAGCTGCAAAAATTCGGACTCACTGGAGTGCATTCCCGACCGGGACGAGAGCTTCCCGATCGGGAAGGGTTTATCAACCAGATTGGGACCATCCATCCCGACCGGGATGGTTCCCTTTCTCCCTTTGTCTCCACCCATCCATTATACCCCCTCCCAACCTCCCTACTCCTCCTTACTCCTATCATATGACCCGTACACCTCACCTTACACCGAGATCCACATCAATTTCCACCCCCTCACACCATTACTACCTCTACCATGCGGTTTTATCAAGCTTGAAGGGGGATAACAACAAAGACGACAAGCAACGTGCCCACATTGATCTATGAGACGATGGAGCGAGTGAGTTACTAGACGATTGGTTTTGGTAACTATCCTTACTTTTCCGTCTTTTATTGCTTGTTTTCCTTTGTTTATTCCCTTCCCCTTATTTTGTGTCATGGTGGCCTTTGAGGCCTCGGTAGTTGTTGCTCCCGACTCTCGATGATGTGACTACATCGAGAGTCATTTCAAAATCCAAATTTTACAAGATTTTCACTTTCTTTTTGAGTATTTAGTCGGATTTAGGCGGAATCCGGGCTAGGTGACTTGATTACACCTAGCCCTCCCCTCCCATTTCCTTTTATTTCCTTCTTTTTTATTTTCTTCCCCCATCCATATCTTTTTCTCGTCTCGGCCCATGGTGACTTGACTACACCCCGGCCGGACACCTTCTACCTTTTCTTCATCTTCATTTTTGATTTTTAGCTTTATTTTCGTAGTTTCTTTTCTTTTTCTTTTGTCTCTCCGCACCCTACGATTGAGCATATGAGAACATTGCTCGGTTTAAGTGTGGGGGAGCAATATTTCTAGCATGGTTAGTTTTATTTTCTTAGTTTTCTCGAAAAAAAATCTTTAAAAAACCATAAAAATTTGAAAATTTTTCACAAAAATCAAAAAGATTTTCTCTTTTGTGTTTTCATTTTGTGTCTTTGTGTCGTATATTTGTTTTGTGTGCGTGTTTTGCCTCCCTTTGTCTTTATAGGTTGCTCTAATCGCCAATGAATTTGGAAAGCTCTAAAGACTTCCGGTAACACCTTATCCCTTTTTCTCCTTTATTCCTTGTGATGTTTGGAGAAGGTTGTGTTGAGGTGTGCTCGGGTGGAGCTTTGTGCATAATGGTGGATGATTTGGTGGCTTGTATGGAATATAGGGGTGGTGGTTATTTTGTCTATGTGTTTTGTTTTGCCTTGTTTTGTTTTTGTTGCTTTCGTTCCTTTTCCTTTTGTTTTCGTCATGTCTTCATTTTGTGTTGTGTTGTGTGTCTTGTGTGTAAATGGTTTTCGAAAACCCGGTTTAGAGGCTAGTGTGTAAGTGTGTACTTTCCCTTTTTATTAGTGTAAATCGAGTCTTGGACTTTAGCCTAGTAGAATGACCCTAAATCAATGAATTCGTTGGTCCTTTACCTCGAGTCCACCTAGCTTACTAGGAATTTACTACGGGATTTGCACTTTTGACAAATATGACCACCCACGGTGTGAAAAGGCCTTGGTTACCGAGTCTCGTCCCCTAGGTGACCGTGTTTAGAGTTGTCTGATTAGTCCAAGTTCTCCCCTTTTTTTTTTAGTATGAAAGGAAGACGTCGTCCCGACATACCCATTACCCTACCTGCTACGCATATCCACACAATAAAATGCGATTTGTTGAGTTCTCTCTTTCTCATCACCCAAAGACTTGCCAAAAATGCCAAATCTTGCCAAAAGGGGGAAAGAAAAGAAAAAAAAAGAAAAAAAAATGAAAGAAAGAAAAGAATGAAGAAAAAGAAAAGGCACAAAAGCCAAAAAGAAAATAGAAAAGAAGAAAAAGAAATGGCATGGCAACAAACAAAGCAAAAACGTCAAAAGGAAAGAAAATGTCAAAAGAAAACTCGTCACACAAAAAGAAATCCTCTCAAAATAAGCCTTTTTCCGACTTTTGCCGTGAAGAGCCTACCAAAGGACCGAGTCCCTAGGAAGGATGATAGTGGCACTAATCGGTCTTCCCTCATTTTGCATGTTTTCCACCTTTTTACTTGGACTAGTTAGGCGGTTTTGGACACGGAACGACCCTCTTGGCTCACGCTAAAGGGGGCTGGGTCTCACTTACCTACAGTGTCGACTAACACCGTGGTTCTTCACTTTTCCACTCCGCCGATCGTCCCGTAGTACGTTTTTAGAAAGTTAGGAGGACCTAGGTAAGTTACCAACGTTTTTGTTGCTTTATCGTCATACTATTAGGGTTTAGTTCACCTTGGTTTGTATTTCTAGCTTGGGAACGTTGTCACTTACCTCGAGTCCTAAACCGGTGTTTCATTCACCGCTTTTTGAGGGAAGCGGTATTTGTTTTTCTTTTGGGTGCAACCGATTATGTGTTTGTTTGTGTGTTTGTTTGTTTATGTGTTTTGTGTCCGGTTGCATCCACAGTTTTGTCGCAAGACCCAACTTGCCTTGCGGAGTGCACTTTTCCTCTAAGTGCACTCGCGTGAGTTGAAGGGGCGTAGGGTGCGCTAATACCCACTCGGATAGTATAGTAGTTAGTATGTGCTTACTCGAGGGCGAGTAAGGGTTAAGTGTGGGGGAGTTGATAAGTGTAGTTTGTAGTGTCTATTTACTGTGTTTTGGTCCCATTTTCCTTGTGGAATCGCTCCTTGGGAGCGGTTTATGGGCTTCTTATGCTTCCTTTAGTTCGTTTCAGGTTCCCGAGACCGATTTGGAAGAGTTGGAGCGATTCCGACTCTATAAATACACATTTTGGAGCCAACGGAGTAGAGAAACGATCACTCGATGCCTTGGAATCGACCCTGAGACCTTGGGACCCAATCCCGAGCCTCCGAGACCCGATCCGAGTCTCGAGAATCGACGGGGAGCCCATGAGAAGCAAGGAGGGACCAAAGAGCTCTTAAGGGAGGCCTACAAAGACTCATCCCGTTCGGGATGGCCTCATCCCGTTCGGGATGGCCTCATCCCGTTCGGGATGAAGATAGCATGAAGTGCGGCTGCTGTGAGCCCATCCCGATCGGGAAGGTGGCGTCCCGACCGGGACCGATCTCGTCCCGACCAGGACCACCCCGTCTCGGCCGGGACGGGCGTGCTGCTGCCGTGCTTTGCTTTCTTTCTTCTTCTTTAATTCTTAAACCCTATATATACCCTTCCCTTGTTATGTAAAGCTTATGCACTTCATTAGACATGAAACCCTAGACTACTTTAGGTTAGAGTAGATTAGATTAGTGTAGATTAGTCGGTAATTAGTTGTTAATCCTAGTTTAGTACTTGTATTAAGGGAATTCTTCAAGATCCATCCAAGATTGACAACCTTGGGTGTTTGTTTTGGGTTTTCTTCATTAATGCAAGTTTTGTTCTTCCATTCATCTTGTTAGTAGGTATAATCTTTCTTTCTCTTCTCTTATTCTTGTTTTATCATCCAAGTTTACATCTTTGTTGATTGTTATGTTCATAGTTAATAGATTTCACTAGTATCTTCATGTTTGGTTTGGTTCTTGTGTTGAATCCTCTTGTTCTTTTTAGTTGTAGTATAATTATGTTAGAGCAGTGTTCTTGCTAGGGTTAGTAGGGTGATTAGGGTGTTAATTGAATGATTAAGGGATTGTTAGAGATATTGGTGGAAGATTTGGGTTTCCTCTTGGTTGGTGCACATCACATGTTTGTTGAAATGCTTGATTGACTAGTAGATGCATATACTTGTTTTTCTTGCCTTTCCCTTGTGGGTGATGGTTTGTTTGTGGGTTCGGTTCCCTCACTAAGTTGCGAGAGCCCGGTGAGGACGCCCTAGGTCGGTCTAAGTAGCGAGAGCCCGGATGCGACCTAGGCCACTATAGCATGTTAGAACCCCGTTTGTCATGTGTGTCACCGAGATGGGTTATAGGATGAACCTCTAGGTGGGTCTAAGTTGCGAGAGCCCGGACTAACCTAGATTACCCTACTACCTCCTTCGCTCTTGTTCTCCCTTGACCATTCCGTTACCCCTTTGACCCCGACCTAATCCTAGCCCGTTTTCCTTAGTTGTTCTCCTTAGCCATAGTCTAGCTTTCTCCCCTTCTCATCACCTTAGTTTAGCTTAGTCCGTTGACTTAGTCTTGTATTTAGGTGACCTTAGTCTAGACTTTATCTTACCGTCCCCGTGGATTCGACCCGACTTGCCCTATCTACCATAGGTTTAGCCGGTTATTTTATTGACGGTTGGGATTCCACGACAGATCCCTCCCATCACTATAGCTTCTCAAGATTTGTGGATATGACATTCTTATTTTGGCACGCCCGGATCAGCTAACGATCTAAACATGCTTCATCGTTCCCCCGTCTTTGACGATCTCTTGAACGAGCGAGCTCCACGTATTAGTTATTGGGTAAACGGTAATCACCACAATACTCCTTATTATTTAACAGATGGGATATACCCAGGGTGGTCTACTTTTATCTCGTCTATAAGACCTCCACAAACACCTAAATATAGATGTTTTTCAACAAGACAAGAGAGTGTAAGAAAGGATGTGGAGCGTGCGTTCGGTGTCCTGCAAGCTAGATTTGCGGTAATTCGTAGACCAGCACTATCGTGGGATACAATAACTTTGCGAAAAGTTATGACAACATGTATAATATTACATAACATGATTGTGGAAGATGAACGTGATACATATGCTTGATACGACATTGCAAATGAGTATATGGAAAAAGATAATGAGGAAGCATCTACTAGTGCTGAACAAACTGAATACGATGTAGGATAATACATTCTTGATATTCATCAATTTGTGTCTAATCGAGATCGTATGGAGGATTCAGCTCGACATTTATCTCTTAGAAATGATCTTATTGAGAATCTTTGGCAACGGTTTCGCCACTTAGGTTATGTTTTATTCGATGTATTCGTAACCTGTTTTATTTATTTAGATCTTAATTTTATTTAATTTTCCTTCTACGTACTTGTAACCTATTTTATTTAATTTTCCTTCTACGTACTTTTAATCTTATGTTTAATTATTCTGAAAACTTTTGTTTAATTATTATGAAAACGAAGTGACTACACACTGCACCATTCCGACACACTATTCTGATAAGACAATACACAATCAATGTGGTAAAAATTGACAACTCTAGTAGTTATGAAGGCATAGATGCTTTTATTGATACGATTTTCAAAAACGAAGTGACTACACACTGCACCATTCCGACATACACTATTCTGGTAAGACAATACACAATCAATGTGGTAAAAATTGACAACTCTAGTATTTATGAAGGCATATATGCTTTAATTGATAAGATTTTCAAAAACGAAGTGACTACACACTGCACCAAAATATATATTTCATTTGTATTTTCTGACGAATGCTGTCATTAATAAAATACCAACAAAGAAAAATAAGATATATGGAAAAAAAATAGCTCTATATAAGTGATGACTTCGTTTTACATCTCCTCACAACTCTTTCACTCCTACATAAAATTAACTGAAATATATAATATGTCTGCCCACTATGATGAGGAAGTTGAAAAAACTCAATGGAAAATCAATAAGATAAGGGATGAAGCTCCCAACTTTTTTACTCGTGTTAACTTAGTCGTAATAGAAAGCATGTATATGTTATTATTAAATAGTCCACCGGCCTTAACCAAACTCCACCATATAATTACTGGAAATGCATAAGCCGTACTTAGTCCTTCAATGACAGTCAATAATAGTTATGGTATGATTCTTACTATTACTATATATGAAATTTTATGATATATGCAGATTTTGATTATATTATCTCTAATATTTCAGAGACATGGATGGCTAAAAACGAAGAACTTACCTCCTTAGAAACTCAAGTTGTTTCGATGATTCGTAGATTGTTGAAAATAGTTGATAAAGATGTTTTAAGTGATCTTTTGTCCGGTCGTGGACGAACATTTGTTCAACGTGAAGAGGTTTACTATTGGACTATTTATGACCAAATTACAACGGAGGAGGACCGACTCCATGAAATTGAACTGCTGGGAGACGAAAACCCAGACGGTTGGATGGACAATTCAGATTACGATTACGATGGGGACCATGAGCCTATTAGAAAATAATGGATTTTGTCCAATATTAACCGTCGAGTCTTTCTGTTTGTAAGAGTCTTTAAGTGTTGTCGTTGTCGTTCTCCCTTTTTATTTATTTTATGCTTGTTTAAATTTAGTAAGTCTTAATTAAATTAGGTTTTATAATGTATTAAGTATAAGTCTTTGCCTGTTTTCATTATAATTTATTTCACTTTCCGTGTGTTTTATTTTCATTTCTTATTTTCATTTTTTTAGAAACGATAATATTCAAAATAAAATGTAAGCAAATTAAGAGTAAAAATTAATAATAGTATGAAAATAAATAATTGAGTTAAGGTAAATTTGATGTGTAAATGTGTGGGGTATAATAAAATAGGAGAGAGAATGAAAGTAGAAGATGAAATGAATGTGAGGTGTTTTTTTGTAAGATGAAAAATAAGAAGATGGTAAGTGAAAAAATGAGGTGGATGATTGAAATGAGGAGAGAAGGTAAGATGAAAAAGAGGAAGATGAAAACCATTGCACATGGTCTTAGTGCGAGAGAAGTCAAGTGCCAACTTCCCACCCAGTTCGGATAAGTGTCGACAGTCGTTACGAGCCATGCTCCTCCTGGCTGCCGAGGGGCAATTGATGGGGTCAGCTGTCAATCCTGGGTCACCCGCCAGTTAGACCGGGGTCTAACTCGGTCATGATTAAGTCCAAGCCATGAAAAAGCCTGCCGCCTAAGTAGCCGGTCGGATCCGACCGGTCAGCCCTCTAGGGCACTCTCCTGAAGAGTCTCGTCCATTTCCTACCAAGTCCAGGCTCTTAGGCCACCCTCGACTAGCCGAGACGAGCCCTCTTACACCTCCTCCAGGGAGTGAGCTTCCCTGGCCTCGGAGCGACCTAGCCGGCCCAAGGCGGGGTGGGGGCAGACCCTCCTAATTCAGCCTAAGGTAAAGAGCATGTGTGGGGCACACGCCTCCACATGGCCTCTTTCTCTCTCTTGTGGAAACCTATAAATACCTCCTTATTTTCCTTCATTTAGAGGTAATGAACTTTCTCTCACTAAACTCTCACTCTAAAATGCCACCTTATTCCTCACGAATAAGGTTTATCAAGTGCATACACGGACTGACTTACTTAGGCATCGGAGAGGGTTTCCTCGGACACCTCCGAGGCCCCCTGTGTGTTCCTTGCGCAGGTCACAGATCCACTCCGCCAGGGAAGTCCGACTACTAGAAGAAAGGAGGAGTGGGACCTGTGGATCAAGCTAGATCCAAGAGAGCTCAATAATCTTAATCCGAATCCGATTCGAGTATGACTGTTTCCTAAACGGAACAATATATTTATATATGATGTGCAACTTTTTTTTCCCCTTCCCCTATTCTTTTTAGAAAAAAATTATGGGAATAACCCAAAGTATGGGCACCCTTCTCATCTTACTCTCACCTTAAGTTTAACCCAAAAAAAAATTTAAACTATACTCTAACTATTCTACTTTTGCTCTCATTGACCGTTTACTTGAATAACAGGTTAATGCCAAAAAAAATTCCAAATTTCCACAACTTTCTTCCTAAAAATAAAGTTCTTTTTCAGCCCGCGAAAGTATTAATTAATCAACACCCTTAACTTTGGGCAATTGTGAGATTAAACTCTATAGGTTTCAAATGTGGTAATTATGCTCCATAACTTTGAGTAGAAGTGAAATTCGATTCAATTTTATTCTCAACATAAATTATATCATTAAATCATGTAATATATAAACTCAATTTACACTAAATAATTATTAATATTATAAAAGCAATTAAATAATTTATTAACATAATTTTTAGAATTTTTTATAATAATTTTAGTATACTCCATAATTTATATAATCTATGAGATTAATGTTACAAAATTTTGATTTTATGTAATTCTTTCAATTTTTTTTCCAAAATATGTAAAAATTGCATACATTTTATAAATATATAATTATTTTTATCGTATGCTGAGAAAATATATAAATAAATAGAGTTTTTGTTTTTAAGGTGCAATTTTAATTGAAAAAATAAAAAATTTGGATTGAATTTCACTTTTCCCAAAGTTATGGTGCTTAATTACTACAATTGAAACTTGGGGTTAATCTCACGGCTGGTCAAACTTAAGGGGGTTAATCACTACTTTCGCGCTTTTCAGCCTCCTACTCCTCCATTTTCTTTCATCATCATCTTCATCATAAAGCCACTACTTCCAAAATTCGAGTTTTTTGTAATCCCGATTTTACATCCAAAACTGAATTAATTGGGAAGGAAAAGGTTAAGGCTTTCTTGATTTTTGATTTTACATTTTTTGTTATCTAATTTAAACTTGTCAATTAGTGATGTAATATTGTTTTATTTCAGTTATTGGATGTAAATAGTTGATACAAAGTAATTATTTGCACTCTTATCTTTTGTTTGATTTTCTATTGTTGTTTTTTTTTCCAATATTGTAATTGCTCTTTTACATGTGGATTAAACATGGGATCAACTTTTTACAGAATAATTACAGAAATCCTTGGCAGATTGTGTGACCTTGAAATTATGGTTTGGAGGAACATTTACGAATTATAATTGTTTGTTTTATACGATTATACTGGTAGCCTATTTCAACCAAATCGAGCAGCTTACTGGCTAAAGAAGACAACCATACAAAAAAATCCCAATACGAGCTCCTTTCGTCGCAGTTCTCAAATTGGCTTTCAATTTGTGTTTGCGGAGAACTTCATTTTGTAACATTCAAATTCCATGAATTGAATGAAAATGTATTTGATAATGTGGACATGACGTAGGTCCACCCCAACGCGGCCACGCGCCGGTTTGGGTAGGCGAATGAATCTCGTGGTAAGATTGTTCTCGGGTTCGAAATTTAAGTCAAAGTTGGAGTCGCCACCGAATTTATGGGAATTTGTACCCATTCGAGCCCACTCTATGTCGTCATGGATCGTAAACAAAGTACGGCCCATTTCGATTTCAGAGTTTATGGGGCTCGTCCCTTTGCATTGCGATACCGATACCATCTACACCGGTTATCGTGTAAAGAATGACTCTCGTGCGCCAACGGTTTCGGACATCCGGAAACCGAGGTTCTAAGGGGTGAGGGTACGTGTTGGGAAGCCCACTAAGGACATCCAACCCCGCCCGCACTTAGCGGCCTCTACTAAGACATCGTTCGTGTTCGTGTACGCGCGCTAGTAAAATGACTAAATGATATGCAAACAGCGTTTTTGGCTAAGCATGCGAGTTATTGGTTAACTACGTCATTTAATGCATCTAAATTATTGTCGGAGTTGTTTAGCATGCGAGGTTCATTTATAAAGCGATAAGCATCAAAATAAACAAAACTCGTAAATGCGTACAAAATACACGGGCGGAAATACAACCCGGCCAATACAAAAATTACAAACAATAAAAATAGAATATATAAAGAAGGCGATAAAATAATAACTAGAAACGGACCCGAATATAATAAATATAAACTAGACCATAAGTTAAATAGATGGACGAACTTCGATTAAATACACATTATGTTGTGTATTTAATGAAGGACGGAGACATAGGACCTAGGCGTGATGCTAGCCCGATCCCGATTCTCGATGCCTTATCCCGACTTATCACCTCGAGAAACTAATGTCTAGATTAATCATGTGTCGGATACGACTAAAGAGTCGTCGACACAAGATTAATAATGAAAGACGGTCGATCAAAGTCGTTTAAGTGAAGTGATATGCATGAGTTTTGAAAAAGAGGATCACGTGATTGACTTTGCACGTGACGACTAAAGTCGTAAAAAAAGACGAGGCTCGAAATATGCATTAAGGCTCTCGGTTTTCTCAGGCTACAGGACCCACTCGATCGAGTCATGGCATGGACTCGATCGAGTGTGCCTTTAAGGTGGCTATTGCCCGGTTTTTGGGGTGCTACTCGATCGAGTGGCCCATGGCACTCGGTCGAGTGCCCCCTGTACGAGGCATGGCTCGTTTCGTTTTTTATTTGTTTAAAGTCGATGGTTGACCGAGTTGAATAAAAATATTGCATTATTGAAATTCAACTCGGTTTTCGGTGCCATAATCGTGTACTATTCGATTATGAGACTGTCATCGGGATTTTATGAAAATATGTTATTATAGGATTGAAAATTTGATTAGTGACGAAATTGTAGTCCTACGCGTCACGACATCGATACTAATCCTAACGGATTATGTGATGTCGATTTTCGCATCAACGGATTTCACACTAATCTTAGAAATGGAATCGTACGCGTTCAACTATGAGCTACCACGATCTCGTTACGCCCTTGAGTACATTGGGGCAGCGCTCCTCGAAAGGGTGTCACCTCTGTCGTTGCTCGTAAAGGGATTAAACGGACTTTAGATGGTCGTCATAGTCAAACGGGTTCGGATCCGAATTTTAATACTATTATGTACATATACACGGTATTAATTGTTAATGTCGATAATAAACGATAGTAAAAAAATGTTAGTAAACAAAAATTAAAAGTTAGCGTTAGTGTTAGTGTTAGTATACTAATACGATTATAATATAAGGTACGAAAATGTGTATATAAAATTCGAGATAGTAAAGATTGAGACGGGGTTTATGACACCCTCAGCAAACATGCTTAGGAAAGCCTCGGCAAGGGACTCGTAATAGCGACGGGAACGCGGGAGTATCGAGGATGTATGTAAAGTTATGGTGTGTGTGTGTGTGTGGGTGGGTGGATTTGTCAGTTTCTCGGGGGTGGATTTGTCAGTTGGTGTACTCGATCGAGTGGGCTCTGGCGAACCTTCCCATTGCTCACGAATTTTGTGTATTCTTTTTCAGATTTGGTTGTCTGAACGTCTGTCAATCATAGAGTCCCCTCCGAGTATACTCAATTACCGGAGCAGCCAGATTAGCTCGAGGAGGTGACGGATAAGCTCGAGTCACCATATAAACCGAGCTTACTGGGATGAGGAGCTGGTGTTTCACGGTGGTCCCATAATTAGGTGGGCCGTCGCCTGGTGGTTCCTCTCCAAACTGACGGGATTGGCCAAGAGAGACTAAGCCCGCTACTTGGTGATTCTGTCTCATGACTGGATAGTTCGTATTTACCCGGACCCCCTCCTGAGGCAGTTCGGTTCGTCTCAGCGCATTCCTGAGATTGAGGCCATCATTAGCGTCTCGCTCCAATTGACGGACGCTATGTGCGACACATGGTTGCAGAGGTGGTTCACCCATCCCATGTGGACCATACCTAGCCCTTGCCAATCCGCTTGGGTTTCACGTGCTTACCAGAAATGGACTTCCGAGGAGTCCGAGGAAGCTCATAAAGCTTTGAAGGTTGATGAGGCCTTCGAACTGGTTCGCCGGGAGACGGCGAAGGACAACAGGGGTTTCTTCGACGAAGGAGACACTCCTGCTACTTTAGTCCGATTAGAATCGGGTCCTAAGTCACATACTAAGACTCGATCTAAGGATGCTGGTGCTAGCAGCACGCGGGGGCTGTCAAGCCCCCAGACTGACTTGGAGAGACGACTTGGGCCAAGACTGGCGGTTAGAAACCGGCTAGGCCCACGTGACTGGCTTTCTGAGCCTGTGAGGGCCCGACTTGGGCCCATCGAAGTGATTGAGGACTCGAGCTCAAAGAAGCGAGTCCGAGCTAAAGAGGTTCCCGTGGTGATTCGGGAACGCTCCCTTCCTCGTCGTCGTCAGTGGACGGCCAAGGAGGCCAAGGACAAGGGGAAGGGCAAGATGCCCTGAATACCGAGTCCTTAGTTTTATTATTATTTGAATATTATTATTATTTTTGTTGTGTCGTGTGCTTCTTTTTTATTGCATTTTTTTGAATTCCTGCATTTGTAATTTCTCGAGTTTATCGGGGTTTAAGTAATTAGTAAAGGAAGTTTATTATTAAACCGTTCCTGTCTTTTCTCGATTGCACTGGTTGTGCCCTTTTGAGGGGCTGCCTACGTATCCACAATTAGTGGAATCAAACCAAACGTAGTTCAAGCTTAGTAGATTTGCAATCTCGAATTACACCAAGACTAATGGTTCAAGATGCTTGCGACAGTAGAATAAATAATTCTAGCTCATTGACTTGCTTTTTGTGAAAAAATGATTTTGATAAATTTTGCTAATGACATTGCGAAAAAGCTAAGGGTAGTAACACTTCAGCTGGTCCAGGTTGGTCGGGTTGACGAACTCATTCCCGTCCAGGTCCGTCAGCATCATTGCTCCTCCCGATAGGATCTTCTTTACCAAATATGGCCCAGCCTAATTAAGTTTGAATTTTCCCCTTGGGTCAATTGGTAATAAAGCTCGAACTGACTTAAGGACTAGATCCCCTTCCTTAATGTTCCTGGGCCTTACTCTTTTGTTGAAGGCCCGTTGGATCCTCTTCTGGTAGATTTGGATGTTGTTGAGGGCACCAGATCGTCGTTCGTCTAGTAGAACCAACGAGTCATACCGTGCTCGAACCCAATCAGCTTCGAGTATTTGACTTTCTAACAGAATTCTGAGGGACGGTACCTCCAATTCAACTGGTTGGACTGCCTCCATCCCATAAGTTAGGTAATACGGCGTCGCCCCGGTTGCGGTGCGAATTGACGTCCGGTATCCTCATAGGGCAAAAGGTATGTTGTCGGGCCAGTCCCGGTAATTATCAGCTATCTTTTTTAGTATGGTGACAATTGTTTTGTTGGTCGCCTCTACCGCTCCGTTCGCTTGGGGATGATAAGGCGAGGACGTATGCCTTTGAATTTTATACTTGGTCAGCAGGGCCGCGGTCTCGGCTTGAAAATGAGTCCCGTGATCACTGATAAATTCATGTGGGATGCCATACCAACATATTATCTTGTTCTGGATAAACTTGGCGACAAGCATAGCATTGAGAATGCGATATGATTCAGATTCGACCCATTTGGTGAAATAGTCGATAGCTACTAAAATGAAACAATGTCCGCCAGTACCAGAGAGATTTATTTTCCCGATTATGTCGATAGCCCACGTCGAGAATGGCCAAGGTGACGTCATGGTATAAAGTAGAGATGACGGCATATGTTGCACATTAGCGTAGATTTGACAGTTATGACAATGTTTGACATATAACTGGCAGTCGGCTTCCATAGTATTCCAGTAATACCCGAGCCTCTTGATTTTCCGGACCAGCATGTGAGCATTCATATGTGGGCCGTTTTCACCATCATGTACTTCGGCCATAACCTTTTCGGCCTTATACTTATCAACACAAAGGAGAAGAGCCCCCTGTGCCATCTTTTTGTACAGTTGTCCGTCATCGGTACGGACGAATTGGGTGGCTAGCCTTCGTAAGGCTTTCTTGGCTCGGCCTTCAGTCCCGGGAGGATATTCTCCGTTTGCCAGGTACGTTAATGCAGCCTAATACCATGGTTCAGGGTCAGTTATCTCAATATCTTCAATGTCGTGAATGTATGCCGACTCGGACCGTCTTTCGACGCAAATCGGCATACTGGTCACGTGTCGGGAATATTCAGCAAAGATACCAATTTTGAGAGTGCATCTGCAAACTGATTCTCTTCCCGAGGCAAGTATATGTACTCTACCCTTTGGAATTGTTTCTCGAGATCCCTTACTCGTGCCTGGTAGGCCACGAGATTAGCGTTCCGAGTTTTCCATTTTTGAAGTGCTTGGTTAATGACCAAGGATGAGTCACCGTGTAAACGGAGATTTGTGATCCCCAGATTGGCGGCGGCTTGTAGCCCGTAAATGCATGCTTCGTACTCGGCTGCATTATTGGTAACATCAAAGTCCAGTTTGATGGACACGGGAGTATGCTCCCCTTTTGGTGAGATTAGGAGGATCCCGACTCCGAACCCTCGAAAATTGGATGCTCCATCGAAGTATAAATCCCATGTTTCGGTATCGGTATGGAAAATATCTTCATCTGGGAAGGACCAGGTATCGGTGTGTCCTTTTTCGGTTGCCGGGCTATCGGCGAGAAATTCAGCTACTGCTCGCCCCTTAATGGCCTTTAACGACACAAATTTTAGGTCAAACTCTGCCAGCCTTAAAGTCCATCTAGAAATTCGGCCATTGAGAACAGGCTTTTCGAAGAGGTATTAGATTGGGTCCATCTTGGATAGCACATGGACCTCGTAGCTGAGCATATAGTGTCGGAGCTTCTTAGTGGCCCAAACCAAAGCCAAGCACGTCTTTTCGAGCATGGTATATTTGCACTCATACTCTAAAAACTTTTTGGTGATGTAGTAAATAGCTCGCTCTTCGGAGTCAACTGTCTGAGCCAGCATAGCCCCCATGGCTGTCTCGGTCGTCGTTAGGTATAACGACAGAGGCAAACCGGGTTGAGGTGGCATTAAGACTGGCGGAGCAGACAGGATTTCCTTGATCTTGTCGAAAGCAGCTTGGCACTTGTCATCCCATAGTACCCGTTCCCCTACTTTCAGTTTCTTGAAAATTGGTTCACACACCATGGTTAGTTTGGAAATGAACCGACTGATGTACTGGACTTTCCCGAGAAATCCCCTTATTTCTTTTTCGGTTTTAGGAGGTTGCATCTCGGTAATTGCTTTGATTTTAGCTGGGTCGACCTCGATATCTCGTTGGCTAACGATATGACCCAGTAATTTGCCTGATGTTACCCCGAAACTGCATTTTTGAGGGTTTAGCCTCATGTTGTACTTGCGCAGTCGGGTGAAGAATTTTCTTAGGGCGGTGATGTGATCGTCCCGTTCTTTAGATTTGACGATCATGTCGTCTACATAAACTTCTACCTCTTTATGCATCATGTCGTGCAATAAGGTCGTAGCAGTCCGTTGGTATGTGGCCCCGGCATTAATGAGACCGAACGGCATGACGGTGTAGCAGTAAGTACCCCAAGGTGTAGTGAAGGTAGTCTTACTCATATCTTCTTCCGCCATCTTGATCTGATTATACCCGGCATACCCATCCATAAATGATAGAAGGGCATGATCGGCCGTGTTATCCACCAGTATGTCGATGTGTGGTAACAGAAAATCATCTTTCGGGCTTGCCTTGTTAAGATCCCGAAAATCCATGCATACCCGCACCTTACCGTCCTTTTTAGAAACCGGCACGATGTTTGCAACCCAGTTCGGATATTCGGACACCTGTATGAAGCCGGCTTTGAACTGTTTATCGACTTCTTCTTTTACCTTGAGAGACCACTCGGGCCTCATTCGGCGGAGCTTTTGCTTAACCGGTTTCCACCCGTCTTTAATCGGTATGCGGTGCTCGGCTATTTCCCGGTCTATCCCCGGCATGTCCTTGTAGGACCATGCGAAGACATCTTTGAACTCTTGGAGGAGGTTCCCGAATTGTTGTTTCTCCTCGGGATCTAAGGATAACCCTATCTTAAGTATCTGAGGCTCTAAGGTTATTCCCACATTAATGGACTCGGTCTCTTCAACTACCGGATTCCGAGATTCCCTTTGCTCTAACTGTTCGATCAGATGTGGAGGTAGGGGCACCTGTTCGTCGGGTTTATCAATGTCATTGCATAAAATATTTTCGAAAGCAGAATTTAAAAGAGACAAGTCGTAAGCAGAACGATTGTTATTATTGATTGAAAACTTTAAAAACAGCTCGAAAAGAGCAGCCATCTGATCATTGGTCAGTGGCGAAATCGGTAAGGCACTCGGGACAGACCCCGAAGTGCCAACAGCAGGAATGACAAAAGGGAGAGGGGTTACAGGAGTGACTCTAGCACCGACTTCCCTAGACTCGACCTCAGACTCAGGCATGTCTCCCTCTCCAGTGACCAGCTTGTAGATCCTTCCTTGACTGTCAGTCCACTTGACAGTCTTACTCCAGGCTCTGTTTCCCGTCTCGGAGCCAACATCTGAGATCAGCTTGGTCGGGTCAAACCTGTTGCTGCGGAGAATCAGGTTGACCAAGTCTTCCTTTGGAGTCGAGGCTATGGTGTCTTCCCCGAAGAGTAGCCACAGGGCGGGCTCAGCGTTTTCAGCTCCATCAGACTGGATGAGGGCGAACACATCATCCGGGATATAGTTGCAGTCCCGGGCCGATTGGGTCCCGAGGTGCACAGCATTGGGTTGGTATAGACCAACCTGAATAGCCCCAAACACTGGTGTGACAAAGTAGTCAGTTAACCGTAGGCTGTAAGGGCTCAAGTGGATACCCTTAATGATGTTGCATGCCTTTTTGATTCCTGCTCGGACAACGTTGCCCGGAGTGGTGGCTAAACCAAGGCCGAAGTAAGAGTCTTCGTCCTTAAGGACCTCGATAATCTTCCCAGCTGGAAGATCGGGTCGAGAGGTAGCCCCCGGAAAGTACCCTAGATTCTGGAGCATCGTGTCGATACTCGTAGTGAAGTAGGGCCTAAAAAGGTACTCTTCCTCGATCATCCCCACAAAATCGAACCCCCAGAGGTCCGTGCGGCCCGTGGCGTTACAGCTAGTCACAGTCATTGGGGTTGCCTCCAAAGTAATGACATTGTCGAGCAAAGGCATCTTGATCTTTCGGTGGAGGGTGGAGGACACTGCTTTGACTGCGTTAATCCATGGCCTCCCTAGGAGCAAGTTGAAGGATGAGGTGACATCGATCACCTGGAACTCAAGCTCCTTTTCTATCGCGGGCCCGTTATAATGGTCAGCTTTATGGCCCCAGCTACCGACTTTGGGCTCCCATCAAAGGCTTGGATGGTCTGAGCTGTCGGGATATAATCGGCCTCGGTAATGCCGAGGGCTTTGGCGGTTCTTAAAGGAAGGACATTCACAGCAGACCCATCGTCAACTAGGGTCATTGGGAGGTATTTCCCTCGGCAGATCACCGTAATGTAGAGGGCCGGATTATGAGAGGCCCCGAACGGCGGTAGGTCGGCTTCCGAGAAAGTGATCATTGGGCCTCCTTCCTTAGCTTTGCCCTTCAGATGGGGCAAGACCGTGGCTACCATTTCAGCAGGGGTAACCAAAGAGTCGATCTTGATTTGATCGAGAGCCTTAGTGAGTGCTTCTCGATGTTCATGTGAGCTAACTAAGAGTTGCCATATGGTGAGGTCAACTCGGGTCTTCTTTAGTTGCTTCACGAGAGCCGTTTCAGCGGTCGACTCCTCAGGGGTGACTTCCGTCCCGAGGGGTTCAGTGACGGTTGTCGGGATTGGGGTGTCCCTAGAGCTAGTGGCTTGATAGAGACGACCAAGGTGGTTACTGGCTAAGACTCGGGATTTGGTCTTGCGAATCTCCTCGGAAGTAATGGGTACGGATTCCCCTTTAGCGAGGTAGACATCGTCCTCGTCGTCAAACCAGATCCCGTTTACTTGCGGGATAAAGGGAGAGATAGGATGAGATCAATCAATCACCTCCCCAGCAAAGATGGCGTGGGAGCTGAAAGGGTTCTCCTTGTTACTTGGCTTATCTCCGGGTAGCGGGATTTTACCGCTCTCAATCAGGTCCTGGATCAAGTGCTTAAGCTTCCAGCACTTTTCGGTATCATGCCCATTGCCTCGGTGGTATTGGCAATAGGCTTGGGCATTATAGTTCTTGGAGCGTCGCTCAACCGGAACTTCAGGAGTTGGGCCTATCGGTTGGATTAGGCTCTTTGAGGATAGCCTTTGTAAGGCATATGTATAGGTGGTACCTATATCAGTGAAAACCCGAGGTGGGGTGTTTTTCTTAGACGGGGCATCTAGTAGATTAACCGCGTCGAAAATACTGCGGGTTGCAGCTTGGGGCTTGGTAGTGGAAGAGGAAACCCCATGGTATCCTTTGCTAGAGGCCTTAGTAAGGCCCTCCAGTCTCAGGTCGTCTTCGATTCTCATACCCATTTCAGTAAGGGTGGTGAAATTGGGTATGACAGCGTACCGGAGATGAACCCGGTAGGAGGGGTGGAGATTCTTGACGAAAGCCTCCACCAAAGTCTTCTCACTGGGTTATTGACCAGTTTCACGCTCTCGGCCCTCCAGCGTTGAAGGTACTTAGTAAAACCTTCTTTTGGCTCTTGGGCCATAACCTCCAGAGATCGCATTGTGGTTTGGATCTCGGTGTTGTCAGCATAATTCCGAGCAAACTCGGTGGCCACATCATCCCAAGTAGGGTATTTTTTCGGGTCTAGCCTGTAGTACCAGGCCCGTGGGTGCTTCTCAAGGGACGCAGCAAAAAGATTCTTGAACATTGTAGAATCTACTCCCTTAATGGCCATGAATTCTTTGAAGGCCCGTACATGTAGTAACGGGTCTTCAGTTCCTTCAAACATCGGTAGGCCAGTGAGGTTCAGGTTTGGGGGCAGCTTGTCATTCACCGGGGCATACTCACGGCTATTTTCCCGATGGATGTTGTTACTCCCAGCTAAATGAACTTGTTCCTCTAGTCGGTGCACCGCACTAAGTAGTTCAACTAGAGACCCAGTAGCCTCGGTGTTAGGAGTTCTTTGCTCCACTGCAGCCATACGAGCAATGATAGCCACTTGACCAGCCCTCATTTCTGTTAGTTGGGCTTCAATGTCGGTCTGTTTGCCGACCATGGCGTCCACGGAGGTCTTCAGATTGTTCAAAGCTACTTCCATTTTGCGGCTGTGTCTGGTGGACGGTGGCCCGTCTGTAAGAACACCGCGTAATCAGAAACCGAACCCAGTTCTTGGAATCAAAAAAGTACATCTCGAGCGGCGAAAGGAAAAGACTAAGTGAAGAAGACTCGAGAAAGACACCTAGACGGATGACTCGTGGGTGGTATGACTTCCTTAGGACTTTGGCTTTGTGGGCCTAATCCCGTTCGAAGGAAGGTCCACTTAAGACTTTTCCCCAGACTTTTTGACTCGAGTGTATAGACAGACTTTCCTTTGTAAAGGTATGCCTTACGCGGGTTGGTCGTGCCTTGACAAATAAGGCGGACTCGGGAAAGGGGGGGAAACTCGTGATGTAAGATCGACGGAGTTTCGACGCTATAAACCTTCGACATACTATGCAAAGACCCGACACACGGATAGACGATAGGTCCTATTATAAGGAAGATTTATTTAGAAAGTTGGATGTTTGATATTTTAAAATTTGAATGCAGAATGAACGAATTTCCGAAGGTTTGAAAAATAGAAAACGGAATTTCGAAAACCAAGATTAGAATTTTGAAAATTCAGAAAATCGAGGTGGTGTCGGAAATTCGAGAGTCAAAACGGGCAGCATGCCGACTCAAGAAAAGGATATTTTGAGTCAAATTGTTAATCCTAAATTTTGACGGCATTTCGAATTTTGAAAATTGGATATTTGGAAAGGACGGGTCCCGAAACGGACAGCATTTCGGGTTTTTCAAGATTTGGTATTTTGGAAAGATGGGTCCCAAAACGGATAGTATTTCGGTTTTTTCAAAATCTGGTATTTTTGGAAAGATGCATTTTTTGAAATGACGGTTTTTTGAAAAAAAAATGACACGGAAACCAAGTAGCACGTAGTCAAACAAGCATTATAACGACGCTTATGTATGCATTACGCTAAGTCTCGGTCGGTCAAAATAGGGTCTATACCAACAACGATGGCTCTCTCGTAAATCAGGACGGACTCCCTAAGCCGAGTTGGTCTTAGGACATGCCGCAAAACCCATACGAGTTCGGACATAGAAGTCTTTAGCGCACCCATTTAGGAATGCACCGCGGTATAGTGGGACGTCGGTCACAAGTAACCGGCCCGTGCAAATTTGGTTTATGCATGAATCATTAAACTAATGCGCGCACACTAATATGTGAACGATTTCTCTTCGAGTCTCACCCTAGGAACCCCGATGACATGTGGTACATAAGGTATCCCCAGCGGAGTCGCCAAATTGTGGACATGACGTAGGTCCACCCCGATGCGGCCACGCGCGGGTTTGGGTAGGCGAATGAATCTCGTGGTAAGATTGTTCTCGGGTTCGAAATTTAAGTCAAAGTTGGAGTCGCCACCGAATTTATGGGAATTCGGACCTATTCGAGCCCACTCTATGTCGTCATGGATCGTACACAAAATACGGCCCATTTCGATTTCAGAGTTTATGGGGCTCGTCCCTTTGCATTGCGATACCGATACCATCTACACCGGTTATCGTGTAAAGAATGACTCTTGTGCGCCAACGGTTTTGGACATCCGAAAACCGAGGTTCTAAGGGGTGAGGGTACGTGTTGGGAAGCCCACTAAGGACACCCAACCCCGCCCGCACTTAGCGGCCTCTACTAAGACATCGTTCGTGTTCGTGTACGCGTGCTAGTAAAATGACTAAATGATATGCAAACAACGTTTTTGGCTAAGCATGCGAGTTATTGGTTAACTACGTCATTTAATGCATCTAAATTATTGTCGGAGTTGTTTAGCATGTGAGGTTCATTTATAAAGCGATAAGCATCAAAATAAACAAAACTCGTAAATGCGTACAAAATACACGGGCGGAAATACAACCCGGCCAATACAAAAATTACAAACAATAAAAATAGAATAAATAGAATATATAAAGATGGCGATAAAATAATAACTAGAAACGGACCCGAATATAATAAATATAAACTAGACCGTAAGTTAAATAGATGGACGAACTTCGATTAAATACACATTATATTGTATATTAAATGAAGGACGGAGAGATAGGACCTAGGCGTGATGCTAGCCCGATCCCGAATCTCGATGCCTTGTCCCGACTTATCACCTCGAGAAACTAATGTCTAGATTAATCATGTGTCGGATACGACTAAAGAGTCGTCGACACAAGATTAATAATGAAAGACGGTCGATCAAAGTCGTTTAAGTGAAGTGATATGCATGAGTTTTGAAAAAGAGGATCACGTGATTGACTTTGCACGTGACGACTAAAGTCGTAAAAAAAGACGAGGCTCGAAATATGCATTAAGGCTCTCGGTTTTCTCAGGCTACAGGACCCACTCGATCGAGTCATGGCCTGGACTCGATCGAGTGTGCCTTTAAGGCGGCTATTGCCCGATTTTTGGGGTGCTACTCGATCGAGTGGCCCATGGCACTCGGTCGAGTGCCCCCTGTACGAGGCATGGCTCGTTTCGTTTTTTATTTGTTTAAAGTCGATGGTTGACCGAGTTGAATAAAAATATTGCATTATTGAAATTCAACTCGGTTTTTGGTGCCATAATCGTGTACTATTCGATTATGAGACCGTCATCGGGATTTTATGAAAATATGTTATTATGGGATTGAAAATTTTGATTAGTGACGAAATTGTAGTCCTCCGCATCACGACATCGATACTAATCCTAACGGATTATGTGATGTCGATTTTCGCATCAACGGATTTCACACTAATCTTAGAAATGGGATCGTACGCGTTCAACTATGAGCGACCACGATCTCGTTACGCCCTTGAGTACATTGGGGCGGCGCTCCTCGAAAAGGTGCCACCTCCGTCGTTGCTCGTAAAGGGATTAAACGGTCTTTAGATGGTCGTCATAGTCAAACGGGTTCGGATCCGAATTTTAATACTATTATGTACATATACACGGTATTAATTGTTAATGACGATAATAAACGATAGTAAAAAAATGTTAGTAAACAAAAATTAAATGTTAGCGTTAGTGTTAGTGTTAGTATACTAATATGATTATAATATAAGGTACGAAAATGTATATATAAAATTCGAGATAGTAAAGATTGAGACGGGGTTTATGACACCTCAACATACATGCTTAGGAAAGCCTCGACAAGGGACTCGTAATAGCGACGGGAACGCGGGAGTATCGAGGATGTATGTAAAGTTATGGTGTGTGTGTGCGTGGGTGGATTTGTCGGTTTCTCGAGGGACAAGGACTCGGTTTTTGATTAGGGTTGCTAAGGGTTATTGTAGTGTAGTGTAATGTAGAGCATAAGAGTGAAAAATGTAGGGTTGACAAAACTTGAAATGAAGAGCACAAGGAGGGGTATTTATAGAGTTTACCCCTCGACCTAGGGTCACTCGATCGAGTGGCCCTAGTGCACTCGGTCGAGTGCCCTAGAAAACGGGTCTGTTCCGGGTTTTTTGGCTCCACTCGATCGAGTGAGGTCAATCCACTCGATCGAGTGGATAAGGTTGACGAGCCATTTTAGGAAATGGCTGACCTTTTTGATTTTTGAAAATTGTGTTTTGGGCGTCACTTTCTAGAAGCTCTCTAGGCTGATTTTGAGGACGGATTCGTCTTTGACAGGGTTTTGACCCGGTCGCCAAAAGACGGTTTTTATTTTTAGTGTCGGTTTTGGCCCAAATTAGTCTTATTTTACTCGGAACGACCCAACTGGGCCTGAATTTGAGGTCGTTTTGAGAGATTTGTACTCCGCTTAATGTCCACGTCGGATATTATTGATTCCGAGCCCATATTCGAGTATACTAAGTCACGTTTGCGTCCGATCATCATCGGGTGTTTTGTCGGGAACTGCTATAGACACTAGCAGGCAAAATGCGGGTGTCTACAGATAATCTCTCCTCCTTCATTAGAGATATAGTAACCACAAGTTTTTTTTTACTAGTAGCATAGTTTAGATTTTGATGGGTTAAACTTAAGTTGGGAGTAGTATGAGAAGGCCATCCATAGTTTGGATTATTATCGTTAAATTGTCCTTCTTTTTATGTCAATATAAGATGGGTCATCTTATAAAACCCAAGATCAAATTTTTATGTTTATCTCAAAACAAAATGGGCCATGTCATTTTTTTCCTCTTCCCCTACTCTTTTTATGTCATTACAAAATGGACCATCTTATAAAACTCAAGATCAAATTGTTATGTTTATCACAAAACAAAATGACCATATATCATTTTTTTTTCAATACAAAATAGGTCATCTTATAACAAATCGTACTCCGTGTTTTATGTGTATCTTAAGACAAGATGGTCATATTTCAAAATAAAATGACAAGATTTTCTTTTGTAAATTTTATCTTGTATTTTTCAAAATAATGTTTTATTTATTTGTATTCATGTATTAATAGATATGTTTATTTTTATAAAAAATGCTAAAAAAATATATTTTGTTATTGTAAATTATTACTCGTATTATTTTTACCGGAGTATTCCGTAACTTTTAGTTGGTAATTCTCATCATACTTATACTCCCTCTGTCCCAATAGATAATTTATAATTGCTACAGACAAAGTTTAAGGTACTAAGATAAAAAATAATGTTTGTTTATTAAAAAGAAAAAAAGTAGAGGGTAAAACTTTTCTTTTAGTGTGAACTATTGACTAATATATCCAAAAGATGAAAGTGAGAACTATTGACTGGGACGGATCGGAGGGAGTAAAAAAAATTTATCGCTCTAAATAAGAGGGGAAAAAATCTAGGTAGTACTTAAGTTTTAGGGTACAAAAATTAAATTGGGTTTAAATTTGTGATATATAGGATGCCAAAATTAGAAATATTTCATTGATCTAGCTTAGTGCCACTTGATTTGCTTATTTTTCTGCACCCCCTGTGTGAAAATCCTGACACCGCCGCCACTGGGTTGAAGAACTGTCTTTGTTCTCTTTTATTTGCATGTTGGACTTCTCAATCGGTTGTACTTATGAACAAAGGGTTCGATCATCCGGGCATAGGAGGTTTATCTTCGTCGATGGTCAACTTTATCGTCTTGCTATTCATCTTTCTTTCTACGTTCTTTTCAATTTGTAAGAGCGTAAGTAGACCTGGCCTAATTTTTGTCACTCTACGGCTCTTATGCATTGACAATATTTGGAGGTTAGCGTGTTGATGATGTTATTACAATAATACCATCTCGTGCCCAATATTCCGTATTCCACCGTAAAAATGGATGTAACATGAGTTGTAAAAAGGTCCAACAGAATGTAACTCATACAATAGTTAGCAAACGCAACGATTCGATTGTTTTGACACGGATGAGGTAGGTCTTATTTTTATTTAACCATGGGCCACGACATCAATAGTACGAAGTAGGAGTAGCAATTATGAAAGCAATGGTATTACTAAAATAATAAATAAATAAATAAATAAATAAATAAAAAATCTCTAATTTGTGTAGTGGATAGCTAGGGTAGGCAGCTTGGTAGTGGTGACAGAAATAAATGGCATGAGAGCAGAGACTAAAAATAGAATGCCTTGGAAGTGGGGTGGGGGGGTTTATAACTCTCATAACTCATAAAGTGGGGACCCGATACTCACACGAAAACTGAGATCAGAATGTGAGAGTGTATGTTTATGTGTGAGTTGTGGGCAGACTTTCTTAAAACCATCTCTGCAACTAGTCATCAATTTAGTAGTGGTACCAATTCCTCCATCAGTCTTGAGTGACTCATGCCTAATACATTCTGCCTCATGCTTTAGTTGGGAGTTGGGACTTGGGGCGTAGACCCATTCTCATCATTTTGACCCGCATTATTTGATATGGATCTACCTAATGAAAAACTAATCTAATCTTAAATATGATTAGAGAGAATACTTATACGAATAGACCACAAACTTAAAACTCTATATAGCTGATATTATTAATGAAAATACTTTGTATTATTATTGAGCACTTCGGTAACCACTCAAGGGTTATTACGTTTATTCATGTACGGAGTACTAATCACCCATCCATTCTAATTTGATATGCACTCTTTTTTCTTTCTTTCTTTCATACATGCGGTTTTTTACCAAAGATATATAACTACGATAATCTCCATGGTAAGCACTATATATGACTCTATGATCGAGTATGATATTAGTGACTCACTTTGACAACTATGAATATATTTTGTGCACTGGGTACTGATCTATTCGTGTCGATAACAAATAAATGAGAGGAATAAAGAAAGCATGAATAGTAATGGGAAACATGTATGTATGCATGAGTAGTACATGATCGAGTAGATGAGAAGATATGGGGAAAGCAAGGCTAGTGGCTAGTGGCTAGTGGCTAGTGCCCTAATTTTGTGGCCAGCGTTCATTATTCATATGAATACCTGGTGGAGCGTCAACTATTCAAATAAGAGTGTTCCACTACATGCCCATACATATACATTATTTCCAATAGTCAAATCTAAATGGAACATGAGTGGGATGTTAATTGGAGTTTGACTTGTACGAGTAAATAACTAATCCACTGCAGTTTTCTACCTGTATCATCCGGAGCATCCAATCACACACAAACTCGGTTTTGGATGATATATAAGGATTGGTACTAGATACTCCGTAAGAAGTTTTATATATATATTTTAAGAAGTTACTTATCCATTATTCCTTATATTCCACAAAATGAGGAACTCCTTATATGGAGTTGGTTTCTAAAACAAATAACTAGTTTCATAAGTTAAATTATGGCCAGGAGGAGAGTGATTCGATGAAATTATGAATAAAGAGCAAAGAGCAATTGATCCCACTAATACAGATAACTTACCAATAACGGAAGAGGATCGAAAATGGTGTGAAGACTATATGTGGGAGCAGATGAAGGAAATTGAGCAGATTATGGGAATGTCTACTGAGAGAATGGGGAAACTATTGAGAGACCCGGGATTCTTCCCATCTCTAGTTCCAACTAAAACTTGGGAAGATATTATGATGTATGACACCCAGGATAGAAGTGCTTCAGCTAGAAAGAGGAGGATCTTGAGGGTAGGAAGATGCTCTTCAGTGGCTCTGGATGACTTGGAGATGCCTGATGTGGTGGTTAGCAGGAAAAGAAAAAGCAACTCTGAACCAGCTCTGGAAATTAGGGATTTTGAAGTGGACGAGGCTGATAGCAGGCTAACAAAGAAGAAGAAGATAGAAATCGGAGAACCTTCTAAAATAGGGGAAGAAAGAAATAAGAAACAAATGGGTGATGATTCTACTGCTGCTGCTGATACAACTGATGGTCTTGCGAGGATTGGGCCTTACCAATCTTCTCCCTCTCCATGAAGGGACTCTCTTGGAATTGCCGGGGACTCTCGGATCCGCTCGCACCGACAATTCCTAAAATTAGAGCCATCCTTAATAATAATATAGACCTGGATTTTATTTTCCTTAGTGAAACAAAATGTAATGTGTCTTATGTGGCTAATATTTGTAGACCTTTTGGTTACCCCTTTGTTGATGGGTTTGATGCGGTGGGTAGTAGTGGGGGGGCTTTTTGTGGCCTGGAAATAAGCTAATGCTTTCATTCCTGTTTTCCGCTGTAGTAATTTTCTTGTACTTAAGTCGAATATTAGTGGAGCCAGTTCTTGTTATTTGGTTCTTGTGTATGGAGAGCCAGCTTTGGAGTTTAGGGGTAGAGTTTGGGAGAGTCTTGGACAATGGCTTGATAGACTTGAATTCCCTTTTATTCTTCTGGGAGATTTCAATCAAGTTGATCATTTGGAGGACAAGTTAAGCAATTCGAAGCGAAGCATACAAGGTCTGGATGATTTCATCTTCTGGAAAATTGATCATGAGCTAATAGATGTCCCATTCAAAGGTCCGCAATTTACTTGGTGCAATAATAGACACGGGAAAGATAGAGTGTATGAAAGACTTGACAAAGCTTATGCATCAAAGGACTGGCTCCTGAGCTTTCCTAATTCCGAAGTTCTTCATTACCCCATCCATATTTCTGATCATGCCCCGATTATTTTCGACTCTAAACTTGTCCGAGATGTTAGAAGACGACCTTATAAGCTTGAGATTTGGTGCCTTCAACATGATGAAGTTATTAATTCTATCAAGATGGTGTGGCAGAACTACTGGAATGGCTCCAAGTCTTTCTGTCTAATGAGAAGGCTGGAGGCTATTCGGAGGGCGCTGATGAAATGGTCACTGAACAAAAAAAAAGGAATGGCAGAAAAACTGGACTGATTTCGATCCAGTACTTTCTGAGAATCTTGAAAAGATTTTTGAAGGAGGCCCGATAGAGAAATATGAGGAGGATCACCTGAGACTAAAAGAATATGCAAGAGCAACTTCTATTTACTAAAAGCAACGAGCTAAGATCAGGTGGGGTATGGAAGGTGATATGTGCACTAGATACTTCTTCAACTGTGTCAAAGGAAGGACCGGGAAGAACTTTATATTTAGCATCAAAGACAAAGACGGAAATTGGAAGAATGAGTTTGGTATGATAGGAGAAGTTTTTCAAGACTATTACAAGAAACTATTCAGGGTAGGATTGGATTCCGTACGATTTAATGACTTCTACTCACAGAATCGAGTCTTCCTTGAGACAAATAATGTTAAAATTTCAGAAGAGGAATGTAGTGCTCTCTCAAAACCTTATACAAAAAAAGAGATCAGAAAGGCGGTATTTCAATTAGGATCCTTCAAATCACCAGGACCGGATGGGATTCCAGCGGAATTCTTTAAGAACAATTGGATGATCACGAAGACTGAAGTGTGTGAGGCGGTGCGTGCGACCTTACACTCTGGTTTTGTTCTTAAGGAAATGAATAGAACTTTCATCACCCTAATTCCAAAGAACAGCTGTCCGGAAAGGGTGGAACACTATCGTCCTATTAGTTTATGCAACGTGGTTATGAAAATAATTACTAAGTGCATTGTGAATCGATTAAAGAACCCCTTGATGCGAATTGTGGGAGAATTCCAGAATGCTTTTGTTCCAGGAAGATCAATCAATGACAACATTTTGATTGCTGAAGAGTGTATCTCCACAATTCGGAAAAATAAATATGGGAAGAAGGGCTTTATCGCGTTCAAGGCGGATATGAGTAAAGCATATGATAGGGTTGATTGGAATTTCCATAGAGGAGCGCTGTTGAGTGTTGGCTTTCCTGATAACTTAATTCGGATTATCATGAGTTGTGTAACATCAGTCTCATATGCCATACTCATTAATGGGGAGCCACTTTGTTTCTTCACGCCTGTGTGTGGCTTAAGACAGGGTGATCCTCTCTCACCTTACCTCTTCGTTCTATGCTCAAAAGTGCTCTCCAGAAATTTAAGGTTCTCTGCGGGTAGTGAGTGTGTCAGAGGTATTTGTGTCACAAGAAACGCACTGGAAATTAATCATCTACTGTTTGCTGACGATTCTTTGTTCTTTATTAAGGGAGATTGGGACAACATCATCAGGTTCTACAAACTCCTTCAAAAATTCTGCAGATTATCTGGGCAGCAGATAAATCATGAGAAATCCTCAATGATCTTTAGTCCTAATACCACTCTTCAAATAATTCAGAGGACCTTACTTCTTTTCAATGTCAAACCCTGTGATGATTTGGGAACTTATCTAGGTATTCCATCTATTGGCTCAGGGTCTGGTAAAAGGATTTCTGAGCTCATTGTGGACAAGGTTCGTAGTAGAATTGGTTCCTGGAATGGTACTTTTCTGTCAAGCGCTGGCAGGATGACGTTAATACAATATGTTCTTGCTAACCTTTCGAGTTTCTTTCTACCGGTTTTCAAAATTCCGATAAGTGTGGCCAATAAAGTGAATTCTTTGTTAGCACATTTCTGGTGGGCTGGCAATAAAACAGGTCGTACTATTCACTGGCGAGCGTACAAGTTCTTGACCCTAAGAAAGACAGAGGGAGGCTTGGGCCTTCGAAATACTGTTCATATTAACCAGTCTCTACTGGCGAAAAATGCTTGGAAGATACTGCATGAAGACAATAGCTTATTCAGTAATTTCTTCACCAGTATTTATGGGAAGTTGTCGAACTGGATGCGATATGGAGACTCTTGTAAAAAGAAAGAAAAATCCAATAGTTGGAAAGGAATTCTGTGGGGCAGTAAGATCCTTGTTAATGGAACCTCTTGGAGATTGGGGACCCCCTCTGCCATAACTGGTGCCCAGATTAATATCTTCCAAGACAGATGGGTGAATGGAGGAATCCCTGTGATGAAAACGGGGGTTGACATGTTGGCTTCACATGCTGATGGGACCGTGCTTAACTTTGAAGATTTCATCACTACTGACGGATTATGGGATTATTCCAATCTTAATAAGGTTTTTGATGAATTTTGGTGCTACAAAATCTTGGCAATCCCTATTCCGCGTACGCATTACCCTTGCTCCCTGATCTGGAATAGAACTCCAAATGGCATTTATAGTGCCAAGAGTGGGTATAGGGAGGCATGTAAAGATGATATTGGACTACTCAAAAATCTTTCCAGAAACAGGTCCATTTTGAATAAATTTCCTGATTTCTTTGGTAAAGTATTATGGAAAATTGCGGGCCCTCATAAATGGAGGGTCTTCATTTGGAAGTTGATTACGGATGCCCTCCCTACTTCTGAGGAAAGGTCAAAGAGAGGTCTTGATGGACATAATGGATGCGTCCTTTGTTCTTTCGCAGACTTCGAATGTGATGGTGCAGGAACTGAAACTGCCACACATCTCTTTAGGGACTGCCAACTGGCCCGCAGAATTTGGGCATCTTGTCAATTGGGAATCAGGTTTGAGTCGTCGGCCTTTGGGGTGAGTTTTAAGGAGTGGATTATTGGCTAGATTCAATATCTGTTAAAACAGGATGATGAGTTCAAGGGGTTTTTTATTTTCATGACAACTTTATATTCCATTTGGCTGTTCAGAAATGGAATCATCTTCAAGGATTGGAATAACTCTTGGATGAGTTTCTGGAAAAGATTTGAAGGGCTTCTTTCTAATATGGAGCTGTTGAGAAAAGAACTTGTGGAGGTCCAGGCATGCAGAAGAGAAATAGGGAAGGTGAGTGGATTAGACGTGGACAAGGATGAACCACAATGGGAGGACCATTGGCAGGCTGATCTTAAAAAGTCCAAGGATTACTGGATTATCCTTGGTCATAGTGCTTGTAAAGATGAGCAGATTGTTTGCTTCGAAGTTGATGCTAGCTGGAAGGCAATAATTGATAGTGCAGCTATGGGTTGGGTATGTGTTAGTGAGGGAAACTGTGTATTGAGTAGATCTTACTCCAGGTTTCTTGCTGAATCTCCTCTTCAAGCAGAGGCGCAAGCCATTCTTGAGACGATCAGAGCTGCACGATCCAGGGGTTTTCTTCATATTAGGATTAAAACTGACTGCCTCAATCTAGTATGGCAACTCGCCGGAGCTGCGAAGACCCATTTTGAAATAGGTGCTACTATTAAAGATATCCTTTGTGAAGCTTCCGGTTTTCATTGCTTAGCTATTAGGTATATTCCTAGGTCAGAAAACACCCGTGCACAATGAACAAGCTACATGTGCCCTTAGAGGGAACTGACCAGGATGCATTTCAGCTTCTTTGGCAAAAAAAAAAAAAAATTGTTACCATTGTGGAGAAAATGATGAAGTTTCATATAGGGTAGAATATATTGACGTGGTCATAAAAAGTATGGTATAGAACCTTTACCATTGCTAATGCCCTAACCTACGCTACTCTTACGCAATACTCTTACGTCTTGCTCATTTATTTACTTTTAATTAAAATATTGGAGTATAGTGTATTTCATATAAATAGTACGGAGTATAAAAGGTAGACAAATGGTTGAGTCGAAAAGAGTATTATTATTATTATTATTATTATTATTATTATTATTATTATTATTATTATTATTATTATTATTATTATTATTATTATTATATATATATTTTTAAAAAAAACCGGAGCTTGCATTAAAAACGAAACAAATTACAAGAAGTTAGAGGGGAGCCTAGATACTATCTGGGCTCCCACTCCCTTAGCAATTGCAAAACTAATTATAGTAAAAATATGAACTGCGGCACGCGCTCCAGCATCCTGTGACATAGCGAATTTACGAATCCGCTGGAGCAGAGAAATAGCCTCCGTGTCGAGCTCGCCGAGAGAGGAGAAGGAGAAAGGAAGGAAACCATACCCAATAGCCGTGCATCGTGCCTGATACTTGACACACTTACGGCCATATGTATAATCGATAAAAATTACATTGTACTTCCTTCGTCTCAGTCATTTGTTTACTTTTGATTTTGTCGCAAAGCCTAAGGAGTAAGGTGAGGACCTTTTTTTTATTTTATTTTTATTTTTATTATTATTATTATTGGATGACAAGTGGAGTACTCCGTATATATATAATTACCTAACAAAAGCAATAATCCAGGAAAAAAAAGATAAACTGTTATAATGTAATATATTGTATTGGTGGATGTCCACACTATGACGACATTATGTCGACATCATATCTACACAGAATATTCTAGACTTAGAAGAAACCCTAGATATCTGTATATGTATATATATACGTTAATGATCAATGGAATATGGCACCTCATTCTCTTCTCTTTCTCTCTCATATTATAACACGTTATCAGCACGAGTTTCTAGCCGACTGAGCAAGCATTGATTCTAGCCGATTGAGTGAGCACTTATTATTGAGCCGATTGAGCATTTATTATTCAGATCTGATAATATGGAGATTCAAATCAAATCTTATTCTATTTTATTATATATCTAATCAGGTACTTTCTTTTATCATCAATTTAATTAATTGAATCGTAGTAAAGTACAATACTATTACCGTGGATGGAATAAGGTCAAATTCTCGCAATTATGTTACGGAGTATTTTATTAACCAACAACAATATTAAAACAAACATGTAGTCTTTCATATTAATCGATGTATTAACTTATACAAATATGGATGGATGATCGATGTTTTCTAGAAATTTCGTAATTCATATGCATGTGGTGTTAGATTAACTTTGTTTTAACTAAGTGATTTATTGTAATTTACCTAATCTTCTTATGATAATTACTCGATTATCAAATTCATAGTCCGGAATTAGTTTATATACGTCTAACTTTTATCTATCAAAGTCTCAAATCAATTAGATTTTTCTACTAATTAATTAGTTTCTCTTTTATGTCATAAATTATTAATGGTTGGAAAAATAGTGTAAAAAAAAAATAGTGTTAATCGTAATGGAATATATAGGTATTATATTAATTGGTAAATCTATTATTTTTTGGATATTATATACGAATAGTGTGTTTTATATATGTTGTCTATTATATTATGAATCAATGAATTTGATTTGATGTTTTTTTTTAGAATATCCATGTTATATGTTACATAAATATCTTTTCAATATTTATCTTACTAACTTAAAAGATATTAGCGTGATATAGCAAAGATTCAAAGAGTAGAAATTTGAATTATTCTAATCATCCTATTACACGTAAGACCGTGCGTGTATTAGAGCATCATATTATTGTGTGCCTTTAATCAAATACTCCGTATTAGTTTGCTCACAAATTCATTACTACTTGATTGTTTCACATTAGTCATCAGTTCATCACTAATTCGTTTTATATCATAATCTTTATATTAGTTTTATTAAATTATGAATATTATTTGTTTCTTGTACAAGATTATTTGTCAACTAATAGATGTATGTTGAGATGATTTCAATTGTTTAATTTTACTATCAAAAATCAAGAACGTAGACTCCATTTATAATTCAATTGTTTATATATACAAAAGTATGTTTGCAAATTTGATTATATCTTTCGAGCATGGACTCCGTTTATCTCATGAAAATTTGATACTTATATAAAGATCGAACATGATTTGTACATACATATTTGAGTGCATAATTTAATCGTCATTTTTGCCTATTTTATGTGGATTTGACAGTACATATTGTGTTGACTAATTTCTCAATTAATATGTTTGTAAATTTGATTCCATAATCGTTATAGTTTTCATACAATTATATTATAAAATGAAATCAGTTAAGCATTATTGTATATACATACATACATATATGAATCAACTTGGAGTCAAATATCCATATATTAAAAGGCTCATATACGATCATGATCAGAGCTAATAATGTTATCCGGTGAGATAATAAGTATTTTTAGACTAGAAGCTCCTTATAAGAATTTGTATGCCTGAAATAATATACAAGATTATTATGGATAATAAATACGGCAAATACAGTAGCCTCGAAAACACGATATCATGGGAATAAAGTAGTCTTGAAGACATTGTATCGTAAAATAAATAAATAAATAAATTATATTTTGTGTGAGTACATACATGAAACAGTACCGTGTTTAATACGGAGTATCACTTATTATGTGAGGAGAAAATTTATATTCCTTTGAATTGAAATAATATTGGCCTGAAGCCTAGAGGCAACATATAGTAGGTGAAAAAAAGATTTGGAGAAATATTGTCAATTAATTTCTTGTTCATTCGCGTTGAACAAGTGTAATTTTGTTGAAAGACGTTGAATCTTTTTCAACTGGATGTGTTCATTCCCCGAAGAGAATGAGACATTTTTAATAAAGACTCTGCCACAAGCAGGAGTCGAGATAGGACTGGCATAATTAAAACGCCTTAATTGAGACAAAATTCTACATTGAGTTATTAAAAATTGTGAGTAACGTATCATTGGTTAATAGTCATAATTTCGGATATGACTTGAAATAATGTATTCGATTAACGATGATCATTCTCCAAAGCGAATATGACATCGAATAAAAGAGATTGATTAAGTGAATGTCATCATTGTATATGTTGACAATTATAATTATTGATCGTATTTTATGACAATTACAAGTGAGTAATATAGCATATTCCCGGAAGGAATATTGACGGGTCTTGCCTATGTATATGAGACACCACTTGTGTCATGTCACATCTATAATTTTTCATGGCCATATGAGAAAATAAAATTGTTATGCCCATAATATATAATGTAGTTAAACAAAAGTTTAGCGTGATGAGATTCAGTCGACTGAAAATGTGGCGTACAACAAGTGAATTTATCAAGACATAGCCAAATGAATAAGAAAAATGATATGAGTTTTAGGCAATGCAAAGTCGACACAAATATTAAAGATATGACAAATTTAGGCCATCCGGGTTCTTGTTACACCCGTTTTGATAAACCTGATGTTTATCTTAAAAGAAACGTAACAACGTGCTGAATCCCCTCTCATGTATCATTAGAATTATATTTTTGGCAAGACAGTACACTGAGATGGAATATTATTATGTTGGAGATTTGAATACTGCTCGGAGTTGCATAATGAACATGAACGTTTATGCATGGTTGAATTACGTGACCTGTAGTCACACAGAATTTTACGAGTAGTTCTTGTAATCAGAGTTCACCATTTGAGTATTATGTGAACATGATGTCTCCCAAATGGGCAATTTTAAGTCAGCACGTGGAAAAACCAACTGCGATAAGTCGAGCTCCCCAATATATTACTCTACTGAAGAAAATCCGTTGATTAAAGTGTGTAAAAAATATGAGATGAATTCTAAGGTAGATATTGCCCTTTAAATCTATCAAATAATGATAGTTTTTACCACCTTAAGAGGGAGATTGCTGATAAGAATAAGCTGGTAAAAACAAACAAGTAAGGTTGACCCATCTGAATCTGAAGTTCAGAGACTTATTTTGGATATGAAATACATCACCTAGAGATTCAAGAAATATTAACAATGATTTATATCATTTGGTTTTGATGATATACCAGGATATATCAGCTTGATCACCTTATCTTATCAAGATATGTTATACATTGAAATGTATGATTTGACTATAGACAGATTTACCCTCCTTGAGGTAGAGCGAGTTATAGCTCCGTCATGGATAGTAAAATGTATGAACATTGAGATTCTTGCCATATTTTCAATAATCACACACGACGGAGTGTGAATGTCATATTCGGTTCATAGGTTATGAGTGAAAGAAAATGGCAAGCATGTGCAGTTGGTACTCATGAAAATAATGAAACTTGGATGTCGTTGAAGTGACATAGATATCTGAACGATAATAGATGGCCTAGCTATATGAAAATATTGGTACCAAATATATTCAGATATCTTTAAGCAGTGCCGGCAGTATACATAATTATATCGATATGTTAATTCATGGAACCGAATAATACTTGCGCGCGATATGTGATGGACAGTTTAATGGGGATCTTATATAAGCGTTCATCTTGATTGTTGACATACAATCTATGGTTAAAAATGAGCTCATGGACTTGAGGTCCACGTATTGACTCGAAGTGATCAATCCAATTATGAATAATATCGATGAAGATACTGTACAGTTTGCATTTGAGTCTCATGTGCATGTAACATAGTTATTTTATCATTGCATATTAGATACTATATATTAGTTTCATAAAACCTCGTTGCATTAGTTTAGTACATATTCCATATACTATCAAGCATTGTTCATATTATAGGCATGCACAAGATTATTATTGTTATAATATTGCAGGATACATACTTATAAGTTATAAGGAGATTTATACTTCCAGATTATTGATAACTCCCTGAAGGAGCATATTATAAATGATCAAAAGATAATGATAGTTGATCAGATGAATTCCAGAATGACTCATGATTAAGGATATGAACCTCTAGCCATAAGTGTATTTATAAAAGTATTCAACAGTTGTGAATGCACGGTTTTATTATCTCAACTTGAAGTTTGAGTGTATGAGAATTCATACATGAGTAAGTTCCTTTCCGATTATATGATAATATTTTATGGTCCAGAAGCACCATAATAGTTTGAAAATAATATAGTGAAAGATTATAATTAGTATGTCAATCTGTACAATAAGAAAATCTGACAAGAAAGATCAATTATTATTTAAGATATTTAAATTGTAAATATTAGCTACACTCTTTTTCCCTTCGACTAGGTTTTTGTCCAAACGGGTTTTTCCTAGCAAGGTTTTTAACGAGATAGCGTTATAGACGTGTTAATAACGCTATAGTTATAATCGTCATTGTTGAGATGACAATTTTCTAGACATATTATGTTATGGCGTGCATTGAGAACAAGTTCACAATTGTGGAAATATTATTTGAAATGAAGATCCAAGAGTCATGAACCACTATCCAGATTGTGGTTCCGAAGAAATATGATATCGAATTATCAAGGATTTCTATTGATAGAAGATACCAAGTTTATCGGTTACGACAAATCCATTTCAATGCCGTGAAGCTACATGAAGACATGGATAATTTCAAGACATATCAAGTCGTGCAATCATCAGGGGGAGTAATCACGCGCTGTACTCTTTTTCCTAAGCCATGGTTTTGTCTCAGCCATGGTTTTGTCCCAATGGGTTTTCCATGAAAAGGTTTTAACGAGACAGCATGTTATGCGTGTTTTGAAGATTTATGTACTCGTTTACTTTACTAGTGTTTTTCCCATTGGGTTTTTCTAGGCAAAGTTTTAATGAGACATGACTTCACTGATGGACATCCAAGGGGAGTGTTATAATGTAATATATTGTATTGGTGGATGTCCACACTATGACGACATTATGTCGACATCATATCTACACAGAATATTCTAGACTTAGAAGAAACCCTATATATCTGTATATGTATATATATACGTTAATGATCAATGGAATATGACACCTCATTCTCTTCTCTTTCTCTCTCATATTATAACATAAACAAACATCTTAAAATTGGATATAGAAACAAATTATTGAGACAAAGGCGGTATAATTTATGTCTATATGTCTTCCACTGCATGGAATGTATCGGAATAACAAACCTCTTTAAATACATAGAGTAATTAATATACATTATTATTATTATTATTATTATTATTATTATTATTATTATAGGTGTATGCGTGTTATAACGATGGAATATAAATTATTCGAGTGTGAAAACGGATTTATAAGTTAATTTGAATGCATTGCATATTTACATTAATTAGGGAGTACTCCGTTTTTGATACTCTGTATGATAAATCAATTTTTTAAACGATCATTAGACATGAAGCGTGTACGTACACTGTACAATAAACATGGAGCGTGTGCACAACAATATAATCTATGGAGCGAGATTAGCCCTAATTAATAATGAACCAATTAAAAGTCAGATTTATGTGTATTATACTATAGTATACAGTATTATCTGACACTTAAAAGAGAGTTAGGGTGCAAGCGTGTGCATATATGATTTAGCAAAGAGTATAATTAAGAGAAGTTTGAAGAGGAAGGAAGCTTCATATACGGAGTATATATATATATATATATATATATATATATATATATATATATATATATATATATATATATATATATATATAGAGAGAGAGAGAGAGAGAGAGAGAGAGAACGGAATCTTAGCACCTTCCGCACGTACCGCACGTACTGTGTAACTGTGTAAGTCGTACCCTTGACTCGATCGCGATACTACTCATGACTGATGATACCAACACAGATAAAATGAAATGAATCAGCTGAAGATAGATGAGTCCATTGCATAATCATACTACTCCCTTCCTACTTACTGAATTTATTGCATAATTGGTGGAATCTATACTTGCTTCATTCTTCCTTTCATTCATTCTATTCCTACTTGGACCTTCGACCTTACTCCCTCCCCTTCTCTATCTTCCGAATGTAGGATAAAATATAGGTAGAGAAAAGAAGATGAGATTACAAATAATTGGAACCATATACTAATATATGTATGTGTTAAGAAGAAAAGTGAAACATTTTAGTAAATTTCTTGCAAAAAAAATATGGAACATCTTAGTGAAGGGAGGGAGTGACTTTATAATATAAATTTCTCTGTCATTACCCTAATACTTCTGTCCTCTCAATTTTATTTCAAAAGATTTAATAAATAGAGTAATATAAGGGGTTTAGTGCTTTATCCCAATCATTTGAAATATCAGTTTGTTGATAGTGGTGTAGTTGTTTAGTTATTTGCCTCGATCCTTGTTGATGGTGGTGTAATAGTTTAGTTATTTGCCTCCTAATAATGTGTAAACAAGAGGATTCGAATCCGAGCCACTTTTATGAAATGTTGTCAATGTAACCAGTTTCACCACCTTATACTTCGTATTTTATACCATTGGAACATTTATACTCCCTCTGTTTCTATGATTTCTTCCACCTTAAAAGTGACACATTTCTTAAGAAAAACAATAAAATAAGTAAAAGTAGAGATGAAGTAAAGTAAGTGGGCCACTAGATAAGAGAGAAGTGTGATAGAAAAAAAGGAAGGTGGAAGAAATCAAAGAAATGGTTGAAAAGGAAATGTGGAAGATATCAAAGAAACAGAAGGAGTATTATATTTAAACTATTTCTCAAAACTTTCAAGTATTATAGAGAAAATAATACGACCCTTGGGTGGGTCGAAAAACCCACTTGACCTGACCCATTTCCGGATTTTATTATTTTAATTTGCATCGATCTGTATGATAAATCTTGATTGTTGACTTGTCGTAGATTAATTAGGATTTAATTCGCATATTGCTCGTATTTTTTAATTACGTTTATTAAATTGTATTACGTCATTAATTAATCTAATTAACTGTTTAAAATCAGAGGCGTAACAATAATCCAAAAAACGGTTTTATTATCGAGTTCTAATAAACCGATACTCTATCAAATGTAAATGTGATAATATTTCGAGAATTAATTGCAAAGGGGAACTCGTCATTTTGCGTAATTCCATATATTAACTATATAGAAAGTCGGTTTTGGTTTATTACGATAATAAAAAAAGACGATTTTATTATCGAGTTTTAATAAATCGATAATCTATAAAATGTAAAAGTAATATATTATTTTGAGAATAAATAGTAAGGACAAAGTCGTCATTTCATGTAATTAGCGCTGACGGTAAAAAGTAGTCCCCAAAAAAGTTTTGATACGGAGTACAATATTATTGTCCTATTATTCTCATTTTCTTAATATAATTCCTATATATATTATCTTGTCATTATAATTTGATGTTTATTTTTAATTAATATATATCTTAGAATAATACAGAGTAAAAATAATAATAATACTAATACTATTATTATTATTATTATTATTATTATTATTATTATTATTATTATTAAAGATGTCTAATTGAACATATCGAAATAAAGGGATGTCATTCTGTAATATTTTCCTTTACTTTATAATATCCCATTGTTGTATATCTGTAATATAAATAAAGAAATTTAGGATGAGAAATCAAAATGTAATTATTAAATTAAAGTTGTGTTGAATTATTACTACATTAACCTTGACTTTAAACATTGACTATATATGAAGAGTATTAATATTACTCCATTTCTATATAAAGAGGTAACCCATGTGGAGCTGAGAGGAGTGATTGTAATGCATCCAAACAAAAAATAAATAAAAAATCATAGAGTAATATTGAGAAAAAGTAGTGAAAATCAGAGAGAAAGAAGCTAATTAAGAATGGGAGGATTCAAAGAAAGGGAGCTTTACTTTGTTTTCTTGAACTTTGATCCTGAATATGAGCGTCTTCGAACTGATAGGTACTAACTCCCTCTGCTCGATCTGCATCACCTCAATCAAATTAAACTCCTACTAAATACTTACTATGAGTACATTGCTTCCTCCGTATCATTGAGATCTTCCCACTTTTATTCATGTGTGAGAGACGATATAATATTGAAATGGGAAGAGGTTAGTGGTATGGATCGGAGGGATTATGTTATAGGAGTGTAGGTGTGTAAGTATATTTGAATTTGTACGTATGTATGTATGTAGGTCAAAGAGAGGAGCATATGAGCTTGATGTGTATCTAAGTAGGAAGCATGATGAACTTCTAGCCAGAACCCTTGAGCCTGGCACCTACAACAAGACACTCTCTCTTGTTATTGTTGATGCATTTGCCGTCCAAATTACCCACGATCAGGTCACCTCCTCCATCTTACTAATCCATACATCATCATCATCCTTCTCCTACGTACATACACATACATACATTGTCGTCTTCTTTATCTTACTAATCCATTTATTATGAATCATGTTCTAATCAGTTACGGAGTATTATCTGCGGAGTGTGATCGAGACAGTTCTATAACATGAAATGAACTATTTATATATATAAAAAAAAAAGAAAAAAGATAATGACTCATTTATTAATAACAAATTAAATATATAAATGATTTTTTTTTGTGAGCCTTTGATGGAGTAACACAGTACACAATAATCAATAATGCACGATCACAAGAGATCTGTATGCGTTGCTTTTTTTATATACTGAAAACTTAACACCATTCATATTAATGTCACAATGTTTTACATATTGTATTTTTTTTTTATATTAATATTTTTATTGTTTAATCATCATTATTGTATGTATGTATGTATGTATGTATGTGAATTGTGAATTGACATTTGATCATATGTTTTATTTTCAGGCGAAGACGCTTAGATCTACAGTGGAAGTAAGGGTAGTGGAGAAAAATCAGGAGTTACCTTAATTAATTAATTATGTTCTACTCATGCCCGGAGAATATATGAAGTTGGCTCAAATAATCATAATGTTATGGAGTAGCTGACTAAAGATGCTATAATAAGATGATATAATTATTTATTTATAATACTCCGTATAATATACTGAAGCTTACCCTATGAATATGATCGATCCATCCATCATAATTATCGTCTGATCTTAATTATCCTACCAAGTACGTAATGCCGGATTCTCAACATCTTATTGATTTGGATTCTAAAGGGTACGTAGAGTGAGAACATATAATCTATGATATGATATGATATGATGCAATGCTAGACTCCAAATATCAATGTAATCTCGATGCATGTCTGTCACCATAGTTATAAACCGTCCCATATGTATTATGGAATTTTTAAGTGCGGATGATTTCTATGTCTCACGCTTTCCACAATTCTCATCTTATGTAAAATCTTCTATTTTATTAAAAAGTTGCTTACATATTGCCCAACATTCACAAATTATTTAATGAAATCGTCACATATTTTGAGATTAGTCTACTACATACCCAAAGCAATTACTTTATGGCATGTTTGGTAACTTGAATTTGGATTTGAATTCCGAATTTGAAATATTTCGTGCGTTTGGAAACCATGAGATTTGGATTTGAAATTTTACTCAAATCCAACCTAGTTCAAATTTGGTTTTCTCAAATCCCTAGTATAGGGTAGTCATTTCAAATCCGTCACTTGTCGTTTGTTTGTTTTTTCGCATAATCTTGTCGTAATATTTGTTTTTCTATATTTTTTTTTCTCGTATTTGAACATATTATATTTTTTAATGAAAAATTTTAAAAAATAAAAATGAGTGACCTTTACCCGACTTCACCCGCCCAAAATCCAAATCCAAATCCAAGGGTACCCAAACACCATTTTGGATTTAGATTTAGATTTGAATTCTAGAAATTCAAATACAGGAATTGAATTCTTGATATTCAAATCAATTCCGAGTATCCAAACGCAACCTTAATTCATAACTGCATATTTCAAATAAGAATCTTGGCCTTAAAGTTGGCCTCGGCTTCTAACTATTTAGACTCGTCATATATATAATATGTAAAACGATCCTATACAAATGTTTTAATATCAATCTTCTTGGGTATGGATGAAATTACACTAGAGTTGCCTGCCCAGAGTTTCAAAACTTCTCCTCCCTGTATCAATTGTTTTTGTTTATTTGTTACACTGCCAAAAAAAATGAGACAAGTGCCCAATTTATTTTAGTATGGACTCTTCTATACGGCTGTTTTACATATAGGATTAACTTTAATTAATTCTCAAATGAGACGATCTAATAAACTTATTGTGAGATCTCTCACATGCATAATGATAGTTAGCTTTTTTTTATTTTTCAATTCATTATTATATAATGTGTCACAAACTCACATACTAAGTTATTTTAAAACGGATAAAGGACGGGAAGAGCCCGGCCCGGATTACTAAATGAGCCGGGCATGGACACGAATATTTTTAAACGGACTCGCACGCCCGGTGCGCTATAAATATAATTTATAAATATAATTACCTGAATACAAAATAATTTCCTAAATTGTGAAAAAATTATAGATGTGACTAAAGTTGGAACAAGTGAAATAATGTACGTAGAATTGTCTTTTTTTTTGGTAGATAGAAGCGACAAGAGTGAAAGAAAAGACAAAACAAGCGAAAAGAAAAAGCAAACGAAACGCAAACTAAAAATTATAGCAAACTACAACGGAAACGGAACTAGGCGAGGCCAAGAAACACCTCCGACATCTTGTTGGACCAACTTGATCGAAAAGCTCAGCTGAGATCTCGTGGCCTTCAACTATAGATAGTCAGACTTATTGTGAGACACCAAGATTAGCCAGCCAATCCGCACAACCATTCGCCTCACGATAAATGTGATTGATCACAACTCGGTCATTGAAATCTGCTATTAAACTCTTGGAAATATTGATCATATGGGAATGAGCAGACGATGAATTATCCTTGTTACCCATGAGTTTAGTTACCACTTGTGAATCGGATTGTATAATGATGTGACGGAAATTACACTCAATGACTATGGGGAGACCTCTATGGAGAGCCATAATTTCCGCCCTAGTGATTGTTGCCTCGCCTAACGATTCCGAAAAGACCACCAGGGGATTACCTGCACTATCCCGGAAAATTCCTCCCGCACCAGACAAACCTGGGTTGCCTTTGGACGCCCCATCGATATTCAGAACCAACCACCCATCAGGAGGGGCAGTCCATCGGATGAACACTTCCTATTTTATAAGCTTAGTCCGCCCATGAACAAGGTCCATGCCCTCCATAGTTTTTCTAGTCCTACTCTCCTGAATCCACAGATATCGACCAGGGTGTTTCGGGATATCCTCAAGTCGGCCAAATACCCTTAATAGGTTTCGCCATTTCCATATCCACTATGCTACAATCGTAAATATGATTGGCCACCCACAGATATTCGCCCTTGGTTCCAGTTGCAAATTGTCGACAACCCAGTCCGCACCTGTGATGCTTGATTGCCCTGCGCGTCCACATCTAGACCGGGAATACTAGCCCACACTTTCCTTACTTCACGGCAATCGCGTAACAAATGGATCATTGTTTCAGTATCTCTGTGGCATGCGCTACATAGTGGGTCGTCCGTCATATCACGCTTTGCCCTGTTCTCATTTGTCATTAATCGGTCTTGTAAAGCGAGCCAAAAGAAAACACGCATCCTCTGGGGGACCCACGTTTTCCATAGTTTCCATTTGGGGTCTTCATCAAGCGTGTTTTCTTCCCTAATAATAGCAATGGCCGTCTTAAGAGTGAATTTTCTTGTTGAAGTCGGGTTCCAATAAAAAGTATCGGTGTTGTCTTCCTCCATGACAACCTCAAAGGAAGCTATTGTCTTAAGGATTTCTTCTGTAAAAATTTCCCCTAGGACGTCCCATTTCCAACCTACACCTTCTTCCTATATCTCACTTACTGTAGCTGCTTGGAGATGGTCTGGCACTTCAATTATTGACAGGTCATTGAGGCCTTTGAGGGGCTTGGAGGTGGCCTATGCCTGTGTCCAGAATGGCGTGGTAATCCCATTGCCTATCGAGACAGTTATCTCTTTCCTTACGAGATTAAGACCCTCACAAATTCTTTTCCAATCCCCGGAACTATTTCCTTTGGCTTCAAACATTCCCATGTCACACCGTCCGTGACAATAGTTGTACCGGAGGACCCTTGCCCAAAGCGAATTCGGTTCATTGAGTACCCTCCAACCTAATTTGGCTAGAAGAACCACATTACCTTGTCTCGTTGCTTTCAAACCGAGCCCACTGTTAGCCTTATCTTTCGTGACATTCTCCCACGACATTAAGTGAATACCCTTTTTTTCACTCGAGCCTCCCCAAAGGAACTTTCGGTTTTTCTTGTCAATATCGTCACAAATATACCTGGGAAGTTTTGCTGACTACATAGAGTACATAGGGAGGGCCAAAAAAGTGGATTGTATAAGAGTGGTTCGGCTCGCAAGTGATAACATCTTAGTTTTCCATCCCGTGATTGAGTCTCTTGTCGACTTTGTTCCGGATGAATTCAAAACTTTTGCGGGTCACACACCCATTGATTGTAGGCATCCCGAGATATCTTCCTAAATCCTCTGACCGCTCAATGCCCAACTCATTCACCACTTGATCAGCATGGAAGTTCTTCGTATTCGAGGAAAAGAGCACTCGAGAATTATCTCGACTTATGCGTTGTCCAGAAGCTGTACAAAACACATCTAAACAACGTTTTACTGCTTGGGCCTACTCTAAGGTAGCTTCACCAAACAAAACTATGTCATTTGCAAATATCAGGTAGGTTAACGTATGTCCATCCGTTTCGACTTGTGTGAATGCATGCCTCGCCATCTGTTACTTTCGACCTCTTGCTCAATCAGGTGACTTAGCTTCTTCGTACACATTGTGAAAATGTATGGTGAGAGTGGATCACCTTGTTGTATGCCTCTAGTTGGTTTGAAAAATTATGTTTGTTCCCCATTCCCCAGGATATTGAGAGTCATAGAATCGACACATTTCAGGATAGTCTTCGCCATGCCCGACGGTAGCTGCATATCATATAAAGTGTGTTTTATGAATTTCCAATCAAGCTTGTCATAAGCTTTCTCGAGATCGAGTTTAATGGCCACGAGGCCTGTAGCTCCCTTTTTACTTCGCATAGTATGGAGAACTTCTTGCACTATTACAATATTATCAGTTATTTGCTTTCGTGGGACAAAACTAGCTTGAGCAGGGCCAATAAGTACCGGTAGAACAAATTTAAGATGGTTGAAATGACCTTCGTTATAACCTTGTACGCCACATTACATAGACCTATCTGTCTAAACTGATTCGCCTTTTGAGGGTGTTCAGTTTTTGGTACTTGACAGGGGTAAGTCGTATCCCTAATCAAAGATACCCTAAGCACACCAACTAATGTAGATAGTGAAGTCTGGGGTCGAACCACAAGAAGGCAGGATTTAGTTATCTATTTCTAAGACTTAGATTACACTAGATTATAGGTCACAATCTTGGTTGGTTTAATAAAGTAGAAACTAAATAACTAACACGGAATAACAAGAAGGGAAAAGTATAGGGTCTCAGGTTCACTTTGAATATTAATCGGGTCAGGAAATTAACTAAACAGATCAATAATCAAACTACCTAAGGTGCAGGTCCGGTCGGTATGCTACAACCTTTAGAACTAAACTTAACCTGCGGTCGCTAGAATTAAGCTAGTCTACCCAAACTATTGTGACCTAATTAGTCGTTACCCCGGTCGGCGAAAAGTCCTAATTGTGATACTAATTAATTAATCCTGGCCAGTAATCAATCAATTAGAATTAAAACGATATTCAGGCGATAGTCCATACGATTAGAAACAGGTCAATTGACTATAACCCTAATAATACGCATCGATCCCTTTAAACCCTAGGTGGAATTTAGCTACTCATACTAGGAATAATATAACTAACAAAATACGAAGCGCAATTAAACATAATGGAAACAATACGAATTAATCTTACGGAAAGCAATAACAATTCTATGCTAGAAACGATAAAGTGATACTAATTATGAAAACGATAACTATTACGAATATGAAGAACGAATTAAGATGGAAATAAAGGTAGAAAACTGAAATTATAATTGAAATTAAGAATAACGATTACCGAAGAATTCAAGCGTAGATCTAAGAACGAAACGCTGGGTTCAATGTGTCTCCTCCGTTTCTCTCTATCTTGTCTAAGACTAAACTAAAAAAACTGAATGATGAAAAGTGTATTGATTGTTTCGTCCTAATCGGAATAAATAAGAAACAAATTTGGGCCCAAAAGAAGTGTCGACGAAATAAGCTTAGCGGCCCAAAAAGAAGGACATTCGATCGAGTCCACCTGGGGCACTCGATCGAGTAACCCCCCAAAAAATAAGCAGGAACTTCTCGGAGTGGCACTCGATCGAGTGCACCTAGGGCACTCGATCGAGTAGCGTTGTAGGTCACAGCATCTCGCACTCGACTTCAAACGGCTGCCATTTATTCATTACTTGTTCAAATTGGACGTGCTATAAGCCGTTGGAAAGCTAAGAGAAAGAGCTTTTCAAACCACCCGAATCACCCTGATTGGAGTTGTAGAACGAAAGTTATTCACCTTTATATTTTACCCGTTTGTAAGCGATCATTCGTTCTTCTCGTTTCGCGTCTTTTCCTTCTTTGGTCTTTGTTTCTTCGTGTATTCCTGCATCTTCTTCCTTCAATTCCGTGCTTAGGTGTAAACTTTTCCATTGTCGATTCCGTAATGCTCCGATTAGCTCCAAATGCATCCAAATCTACAAGATACACACAAATATGGAAGTATCGACATTCAAAGTATATTGCATCATTATTAACGAGTTAGGCACAAAAACCGAGATAAAACTAACAATTAGGGGATGGAAATATGTATATAAATAAAACTCATCAAACTCTCCCAAACCAAACATTTGCTTGTCCTCAAGCAAACCACGCATATAAATACATAAGAGAACAAGTGATGTGAAGCACGACTAAGAGCAAGCTTACAATCATTCTCCTAAAAATCGACTCAAGTCGGTTAGAAAACACGCAATGCCAAAAAAATATAACTAAACCAATAATCATGCCACAGATGAATGATTGTCTGCCAAACTTTCGATCTTGCGAGACCATCAATGTCGACCTTCCTCGCAGATATCCTCAACACTCATAAGAACGGGTATATGTGAAGATAAGATAGAATAAGAACATAAGATAGAATAAGAACACTCACTCGACTTATGAAACATGCATGCAATCGAACATGAAATCAATCTCCCCAATCAAATACGTGTTCCACCAATCAGGACCATAGTACATGCTAAGGACTTACAAATATGGTGGCTAAATGGGTAAGGGAAGAAAATGGATTGTGCCTAAGCACGTATGGAAATGTGAAACTAAAACCAGGCCTAATCGCAGCTACACAATAAAAACAAATCCAATCAATAATCCTGACAGATAACGTCAAACCACCAATTTGAGATATAAACTCAAGATTAGGTGTAAGAGGGAATTTTGTTCATCCTCACAATTGATCTCTAGTTTCAATCTTTTTGACCATTCCTCGAAATATTACAAGAGGCATATATTTCACTTTTCTTTTCTTTTATTCATTATTTTCTTTCATGCTTCTAATTTTTCATATTTTGAATAGGGGAAGGTGAGTACAAAGTCGCAACAACAATATTACATATTAAGTCTAAAGGATGCAAAAATCTTAAAACATGACTAAATAGTGAAGTAATTCCAATTAAGTTCACTGCGAGTGTCCCGGTAGGGTAGGCTATTCTGGGTTGTAGCTAAATAATATAGGCCGTAAAAACAGACTTACAACAGCTGAAATGGGCTCAACTAAGAAAAATGACCTAAATCTACAAGGTAGTAAAAATGGGTCATTTTTGGCTATGTGGAGTGATGGGTGGGATTTGTCGTGAATCCTAACCGTCAAATAAAACCGGCAAAACCTAACTAGGGTAGCTAGGGTAAGTCGGGTCGAATCCACAGGGACGGGAGGTCGGACTAGGGTATGCTACGGTCTAGGACTAGGTTCGAGACAAGCTATTCTAAGGAGGGGGAGACTAGGACTAAGCTAGGTCTAAAGCAAGAAAACAATCAAAGGAAACGGGCTAGGATTAGGTCGGAGTCAAAGGGGTAATGGAATGGTCAAGGGAGAACTAGAGTGAAGGAGGTAGTAGGGTAATCTAGGTAATGCCCGGGCTCTCGCAACTTAGACTCACCTAGAGGTTCCACCTAAAACCCACCTTGGCGACACAAACGACAAACGGGGTTACTAGCGTGATATCGGGGCCTAGGTCGCATCCGGGCTCTCGCAACTTAGACCGACCTAGGGGTCGTCCTCACCGGGCTCTCGCAACTTAATGAGGGAACCAAACCCACAAACAAACTATCACCCACAAGAGAAAAGCAAGAAAAACAAGCATATGCACATACTAGTCATTCAAGCATTTCAACAAACATGTGATATGCATTAAACCAAGGGGAAACCCAAATCTTCCACCAACATCTCCAACAATCCCTTAATCATCCAATTAACACCCTAATCACCTTACTAACCCTAGCAAGATACTAGTCTAACATATCTATACTAAAACTAACACTAAGAAGAGAAATCAATTCAAACAACCAAACTAGCATAATGAAACAAACAAGAACTATGAACTATGAGCAATCCACACAACAAAGATTCAAACTTTAATGAAAGAACAAGATTAAGAGAAAGGAAAAGAATATTATACCTACTAACAAGATGAAAGGAAGAAGGAAACTTGCATAAATGAGAAAAACCCAAAACAAACATCCAAGTTTGTCAAGCTTGGTGGAGATCTTGAAGAATTCCCAAATTACAAGCATTAATCTATGATTAAAGACTAATTACCGACTAATCTACACTAATCTATGCTAATCTATCCTAAAATAATCTAGGGTTTAGTCTAATATGAAGTGCATAAGCTTAACAAAATGAGGGAAGAGTATATATAGGGTTACAAGTGGAAGGGAGAAGAAAGAAAACAAGGCGGAGCTGCAGCAGGCCCGTCCCGGCCGAGACGGGGTGGTCCCGGTCGGGATGGGGTCGGTCCCGGCCGGGAAGAGCTGCTCCCGGTCGGGATGAGCCACAGTCAGGGGCCTCCTCTTTTGTGCACCTCAACCGGGACCGGTTGAGGCCATACCCGTCGGGGATGAGTCTTGTAGGCCTCCAATATGAACTTTTTGGTCTCTCCTTGTTTCTCATGGGCTTCCCATCGATTCTCGGGACTCGGGATCAGGTCTCGGAGGCTCGGGATTGGGTCCCAAGGTCTCGGGGTCGATTCCAAGGCATCGAGTCATCGTTCCTTTACTCCGTTGGCTCCAAAATGTGTATGTATCGAGTCGGAATCGCTCCAACTCTTCCAAATCGGCCTCGGAAACCTGAAACGAACTAAAGGAAGCATAAGAAGCCCATAAATCGCTCCCAAGGAGCTATTCCACAAGGAAAATGGGACCAAAACACTACAAAATAGGCACTACAAACTACACTTATCAACTCCCCCACACTTAACCCTTACTCGCCCTCGAGTAAGCACAAACTAACTACTAAACTATCCGAGCGGGTATTAGCGCACCCTACGCCCTTTCAAATCACGCGAGTACACTTAGAGGAAAAGTGCACTCCGCAAGGCAAGTGGGGTCTTGCGACAAAATCGTGGATGCAACCGGACACAAAGCACACAAACAAACAAACACACAAACAAACACATAATCGGTTGCACCCAAAAGAAAACAAATACCGCTTCCCTCCAAAAGCGGTGAATGAAACACCGGTTTAGGACTCGAGGCAAGTGACAACGTTCCCAAACTAATCATACAAATCGAGATGAACTAAACCCTAATATTAGGACGATAAAGCAACAAAAACGTTGGTAACTTACCTAGGTCCTCCTAACTTTCTAAGAACGTACGGGACGATCGACGGAGTGGAAAAGTGATGAACCACGGTGTTAGTCGACACTGTAGGTAAGTGAGACCCCGCCCCCTTTAGCCATGAGCCAAGAGGGTCGTTCCATGTCTATAACCGCCTAACTAGTCCAAGTAAAAAGGTGGAAATAAATGCAAAATGAGAGAAGACCGACCATTACCGCTATCATCCTTCCTAGGGACTCGGTCCTTTGGTAGGCTCTTCATGGCAAAAGTCGGAAAAAGGCTTATTTTGAGATGTTGGGATTATTTTTGTGATTCGGATTTTCTTTTGGCATTTTCTCTTTTCTTTTGCATTTTTGCTTTGTTTTGCCATGCCATTCTTTTTCTTCTTTTCTATTTTCTGTTTGGCTTTTGTGCCTTTTCTCTTTCTTCATTTCTTTTCTTTCTTTCATTTATTTCTTTCTTTTCTTTTCTTTGCCCTTTTGGCTTGATTTGACTTTTGGCATTTCTTTGTGTAACAAGAAAGATAGAAATTCAACAAATTGCAATTTTATTGAGTGGATGTGTGTAGGAGGTAGGGGAATGGGTATGTCGGGACGACGTCTTCCCTTCATACTCACAAAAAGGGGAGAACTTGGACTAGTCTAACGATTCCGAACATGGTCACCTAAGGGACGGGACTCGGCAACCAAGGCCTTTTCACACCGCGGGTGGTCACAATGGTCAAAATGCAAATCCCGTAGTAAATCCCTAGTAAGCTAGGTGGACTCAAGGTAAGAAACGAACGAAATCATTGATTTAGGGTCATTCTATTAGATTAAAGTCCAAGACTCGATTTATACAACTGGGAAGGGAAAGTAAACACTTGCACACTAGCCTCTAAACCTGGTTTTCGAAAACGGTTTACACACACAAGACACAACTAACACAACATAAGACGAAGACATGACGAAAATGAAAGAAAAAGAGACAAAAGGCCACAAAACGAAAACAAAACAAAACAAGGAGAAACAAACACATAAACAACACAAACACCACCCCAATCTTCAAACAGGTCTCCAAATCCACCACAATCTTTACAAAGCTCCTCCCGAGCACACATCATCACAAATCTCCTCCAAACTCACAAGAAGCAAAGAGGGAAAAAGGGATGAAGAGATGTTACCGGAAGTCTTGAAAGCTCACCAAAGCTAACGGCGATTAGGCAACCTATAAGGAAAAAAGGGGGGCAAAACACGCACAACAAAACAAAAATACGACATAACGACACAAAAAGGAAAAGACACAAAAGAAAATCTTTTTGATTTTTGTGAAATTTTTCAAATTTTTAGGGTTTTTTGAAGAATTTTTCGAAAAACTAAGAAAATAAAACTAACGACGATAGAATATCGCTTCCCCACACTTAAACCGAGCCATGTCCTCATGCTCGATCGTAGTGTGCGGAGAGACAAAAGAAAAAGAAAAGAAACTACGAAAATAAAGCTAAAAATCAAAAATAAAGTGAAGAAAAGGGTAGAAGGTGTCCGGCCGGGGTGTAGTCAAGTCACCATGGGCCGAGACAAGAAAAGATATGGAAGAGGGAAGAAAAATAAAAAGAAGGAAATAAAAGGAAATGGGAGGGGAGGGCTAGGTGTAATCAAGTCACCTAGCCCGGATTCCGCCTAAATCCGACTAAATCCAACAAAAAAAAAGGGTGAAAAACTTGTAAAATTTGGATTTTTGAAATGACTCTCGATGTAATCACATCATCGAGAGTCGGGAGCAACATATACCAAGGCCCCGAGGGCCACCATGACATCAAGACACAAAAGTGTACAAGGGGAAGGGAATAAACACGAAAGAAAACAAGCTATAAAAGACGGGAAAGAAAGGATAGTTGCCGTACCAATAGGTTAGCAACTCACTCGCTCCATCGTCTCATAGATCAATATAGGCACTTTGCTTGTCTTCATCATTGCTATCCCGCTTCGAACTTGATAAAACACATGGTAGAGGTAGTAATGGTGTGAGGGGAGTGGGATTCGATGTGAAACTCGGTGTAAAGGAAAGAGAAATGAGGTGAGGGTATGTAAATGAAGTGTAAGGGTCATATGACATGAGCAATGATGGGTAGGGAGGTTGGGTGGGGGTATACAATGGTTGGGTGGGCTCAAATGTCGAAGAAGAGGCCAAAGGAGGAGAAAGGGGACCATCCCGGTCGGGAAGCCACCTTCCCGGTCGGGACGGCACTCCAGCAAGCTCCAATTTTTGCACCTCCATCCCGATCGGGACGGCTCCTTCCCGGTCGCGATGGCATATCCTTCCCGGTCGGGAAGCTCCCTTCCCGTCCGGGATGGGTCTTCTTGACCTCCAAAACCCCAAAAGCTACACCGAAGCTTCAAAAACCGGCTTCCATACTCACGATCCAAGCTCTATCATTAACCATTCCTCTCTAGGAATCATCTTCACTTCACACCTATGACAATAAGCTCAAATACAACATCAAATTCCCTCCCTCACATCGCTCATCAACAATCCAAATAAACAAGAATTCCACAAAGGCTAACAAATCCTAGAAACCAAACTATCAACAAACATAAACACAAATACAAGCACAAAAGAAAAGGGAAAAGATATTTACACTAGCTACTCTCACCAACTACGCCTCCATAGCCATCAAGAGCTCGAAGGAGTAAGTCAAATGCCCTAGCAACATCTTCATTTAAGCTCACATGGCCGAGCCTAGCTAGCCACATTCAAGAGCTTCCAATTCGGAGGGAAGAAGCGATCATCTTCATTATGCTCGGGGTTCTCGTGATCATCCGGGTCTTCGGAACCATGGTAGCGACAACTCTTATGACCATCCGGTAGGTATAGTGTTCTAGAGTCGTGCTCGGTGTTATGATGTGGGAGATCACACCCTAAGGGTGTCGCTTCTTCTACGGGGTCGAGAGTGGAGTTCTTTTCCACCGCCCGACAAGGATCCTCTTCACCAACCGTCTCACAAGACAAGGGACTAGGCATCGAGTGCGGTAGAGGAGGAGAAGGCATCAAGTTTTCTTCATTGGAGGCTTTAGGATCCTCCAATTTCCCATACAAGGCAAGTTCCAAGGCGTCCACTTCTTTTTCCCAAGTATTGCGCTCCTTTTCACTCATCTTGTCTAATTGGCCTAGAGGAGGTATGTCTTCACTTGGCTTTGGATTGTCTAGACCCGGTTCATCACGAAGAAAATCGAACAAATCCAATTTGATAGCCAATACATCGGCTCCCCTAGAGTTATCTTGAGAATCATGTTCACTCCACTCTTCATTGTTGGCCCTTGAAGCTTCAACTTCCTCTATTCTTCCCCTATCTTCACCTCCCAAGCAACACTCAACAATGGTCTCTTGATCGAACTTCTCTTCTTCATTTGTAGCATCACGATCGGGTTGAATTTCTTGTGGAGACACCCGACCCTCTTGCCCAAATGAACCTTCCTCAACATGTAGTGGAGCTCGAGTGGCCGACATCGTGATATGAGCCATGAGTGCATTGATGCGAGCATCTTGCACCTCTATTTGGGCCTTGAACTCCTCCCTAACCCCTTGTATTTGAGTCAATATCAATTGTTGACCCTTTTGCAATAACATCATCATCTCATGTTGGCTCCCTTGTGTTTGGACCAACATTTGACAAGTCTCAAGGATATTTGGTTGTGGGTTATGTGAGGGTGTTTGGTAGTTGGTAGGATGTGGGAACGATCCTTGACAGCTTTCTTGGTAACCATAAGGAGAGGGTTCATAAGATTGTTGATGAGGTTGATATGGTTGGTAAAGTTGTGGGTTTTGGTAATTCGCCCCATAGTTGTCCCGTGATGATTGATGGTAGCTTGGACGCGCCATGTCCATAACGTCGCTTTGGTACCTAGGATGAGCTAGAAGCACTTGAGCAAACGTTAGTATCCTAGTGCTTTTGAGGCACTAGGAAGGGAGAGTAACACACAAGAAGAAAAACGGAGATACACAAGGAGAAGAGAACACAAAAATCAAGAACAAAGTCCAAAACTAAGCAAACAAAAGTCTAAACTACGCCGTCCCCGGCAACGGTGCCAATTTGATGGGAGGGGTTTGTCACGTCCCAACCGATCAATAAATAAACCGGCTAATCCTAACTAGGGTAGATAGGGTAACTCGGGTCGAATCCCCGGCAACGGCGCCAAATTGATGGGTGGGATTTGTCGTGTATCCTAACCAACAATAAACTACCGATTACACCTAGTGGGTAGCTAGGGGAAGTCGGGATCGTATCCACGAGGACGGTAAGAGGCGTCTAGACCAAGGTCGCCTAAATACGAGACTAAGTCAACGAGCTAAGCTAAACTAAACAATGATAAGAGGGGGAGAAGGCTAGACTATGACTAAGGAAAACAAATAGGAAAACGGGCTAGGATTAGGTCGGGGTCAAAGGGGTAACGGAATGGTCGAGGAAGAACTAGAGTGAAGGAAGTAGTAGGGTAATCTAGGTGAGGTTCGGGCTCTCGCTACGTAGACCGACCTAGAGGTTTCACCTAAACCCCATCTCGGCGACACACATGACAAACGGGGTTACTAGCACGCTATAGTGGCCTAGGTCGCATCCGGGCTCTCGCTACTTAGACCGACCTAGGGGTCGTCCTCACCGGGCTCTCGCTACGTAGTGAGGGAACCGAACCCACAAACAAACTATCACCCACAAGAGAAAGGCAAGAAAAACAAGCATATGCACATACTAGTCATTCAAGCATTTCAACAAACATGTGATATGCATCAAACCAAGAGGAAACCCAAATCTTCCACCAACATCTCCAACAATCCCTTAATCATCCATTAACACCCTAATCACCCTACTAACCCTAGAAAGATACTACTCAAACATATCTAAAGGAAATACTAACAAAAACAAGATGAATCAACATAAACATCAAAACATACATAAACAAACTAGTGAAAGCAATGAACTAAGAACAATAAGATGAACAAAGATGCAAACTTGGATGAACAAACAAGATTAAGAGTAAAAAGGAAGGAAGGATTATACCAAACTAGTGAAGAATGAAAAAGGATAACACTTGCATAGAAGAAAACCCAAATTCATCCACCAAGGTTGTCAATCTTGGATGGATTCTTCAAGAGATCCAATATTACAAGATTAAACTAGGATTAACAACTAATTACCGACTAATCTACTCTAATCTAAGCTAATCTAATCTAAAATAATCTAGGGTTTAATGTCTAATGACGTGCATAAGCTTAACATAACAAGGGAAGGGTATATATAGGGTTTAAGAATGGAAGGAGGTGAAAGGAAGTAGGCGCGGGTGAGCTGCAGCCCATCCCGGCCGAGACGAGGTGGTCCCGGTCGAGATGAGGTTGGTCCCGGCCGGGAAGAGCTGCTCCCGGTCGGGAAGGGCCTCAGACAGGAGCCTCCTCTTTTGTGCACCTCAACCGGGACCGGTTGAGGCCATATCCGTCGGGGATGAGTCTTGTAGGCCTCCAATATAAACTTTTTGGTCCCTCCTTGGTTCTCATGGGCTTCTCACCGATTCTCGGGACTCGGGATCGGGTCTCGGAGGCTCGGGATTGGGTCCCAAGGTCTCGGGGTCGACTCCAAGGCATCAAGTGATCGTTCCTTAGCTTCGTTGGCTCCAAAAAGTGTATGTATTGAGCCGGAATCGCTCCAACTCTTCATGAATGGTCTCGGGAACCTGAAACGAGCTAAAGGAAGAATAAGTAGCCCATAAACCGCTCCCAAGGAGCGATTCCACAAGGAAAATGGGACCAAAACACTACGAAATAGGCACTACAAACCACACTTATCAACTCCCCCACACTTAACCCTTACTCGCCCTCGAGTAAGCACATACTATCTACTAAACTAGCCGAGTGGGTATTAGCGCACCCTACGCCCTTTAAACTCACGCGAGTACACTTAGAGGAAAAGTGCACTCCGCAAGGCAAGTAAGGTCTTGCGACAAAACCGTGGATGCAACCGGACACAAGACACAAAAACAAACAAGCACATAAACAACAAACCAACAAACAAACACAAGGTTGCACCCAAAGAAAAACAAATACCGCTTCCCTCTAAAAGCGGTGAATGAAACACCGGTTTAGGACTCGAGGTAAGTGACAACGTTCCAAAGCTAGCAATACAAACCAAGGTGAACTAAACCCTAATAGTATGACGATAAAGCAATAAAAACGTTGGTAACTTACCTAGGTCCTCCTAACTTTCTAAAAACGTACTACGGGACGATCGGCGGAGTGGAAAGTGAAGAACCACGGTGTTAGTCGACACTGTAGGTAAGTGAGACCCCGCCCCCTTTAGCGTGAGCCAAGAGGGTCGTCTCATGTCCAAAACCGCCTAACTAGTCCAAGTAAAAAGGTGGAAATAATGCAAAATGAGGGAAGACCGACTAATGCCACTATCATCCTTCCTAGGGACTCGGTCCTTTGGTAGGCTCTTCACGGCAAAAGTCGGAAAAAGGCTTATTTTGAGAGGTAGGGGTTATTTTTGTGAATCGGGTTTTCTTTTGACATTTTCTCTTTTCTTTTGCATTTTTGCTTTGTTTTGCCATGCCATTCTTTTTCTTCTTTTCTATTTTCTTTTTGGCTTTTGTGCCTTTTCTTTTTCTTCATTTCTTTTCTTTCTTTCATTTTTCTTTCTTTTCTTTTCTTTGCCCTTTTTGGCAAGATTTGGCTTTTTGGCATTTTCATTGTATAACAAGAAAGGTAGAAATCAACAATTTGCAATTTATTGCGTGGAAATGTGTAGGAGGTAGGGAAATGGGAGAGTCGGGGAGCGTCCTTCCCTTCAAACCCACAAAAAGTGGAGAACTTGGACTAATCAAAACAATCCTAAACACGGTCACCTAGGGGACGAGACTCGGTAACCAAGGCCTTTTCACACCGTGGGTGGTCATAATGGTCAAAAGTGCAAATCCCGTAGTAAATCCCTAGTAAGCTAGGTGGACTCAAGGTAAAGGACCAACGAATTCATTGATTTAGGGTCATTCTACTAGGCTAAAGTCCAAAACTCGATTTATACAACTAGAAAGGGAAAATAGACACTCACACACTAGCCTCTAAACCGGGTTTTCGAAAATAGTTTACGCACAAGACACACAACACAACACAAAACAAAGACAAGACGAAAACGAACGAAAGAAAAAGAAGCAAAAGCAACAAAACAAGAACAAAACAAAACGAACACATACAAAACACAAACATCACCCCGAATTTCCAAACAAGTCACCAAATCAACCACACGTATGTACAAGCTCCACCCGAGCACACCACATCACAATCTCCTCCAAACTCCGCAAGAGACAAAGAAGGAAAAAGGGATAGAAGATGTTACCGGACATCATGAAAGCTCTCCAAAATTAGCGGCGATTTAAGCAACCTATAAGGAAAAGAGGGCAAACACACAAAACAAAACAAATACACGACACAAAGACACAAAAGGAAAACACACAAAAGAAAAATCTTTTTGATTTTTGTGAAAATTTTCAAATTTTTATGGTTTTTAAAGATTTTTTTCGAAAAAACTAAGAAAATAAAACTAACTATGCTAGAATATTGCTCCCCCACACTTAAACCGAGCCATGTCCTCATGCTCGATCGTAGTGTGCGGAGGGACAAAATAAAAAAGAAAAGAAATTACGAAAATAAAGCTAAAAAAATCAAAAATGAAGATGAAGAAAAGGGTAGAAAGTGTCCGGCCGGGGTGTAGTCAAGTCACCATGGGCCGAGACGAGAAAAAGATATGGATGGGGAAGAAATAAAAGAAGGAAATAAAAGGAAATTGGAGGGGAGGGCTAGGTGTAATCAAGTCACCTAGCCCGGATTCCGCCTAAATCCGACTAAATCCTCAGAAAAGAAAGAGTGAAAAACTTGTAAAATTTGGATTTTGAAATGACTCTCGATGTAGTCACATCATCGAGAGTCGGGAGCAACAACTACCGAGGCCTCGAAGGCCACCATGACATCAAGACACAAAAGTGTACAAGGGGAAGGGAATAAACAAAGGAAAACAAGCAACAACAAAAACGGAAAAGAAAGGATAGTTGCCGTACAATAGGTTAGCAACTCACTCTCTCCATCGTCTCATAGATCAATATAGGCACTTGCTTGTCTTCATCATTGCTATCCCGCTTCAAGTTTGATAGAACCGCATGGTAGAGGTAGTAGTGGTGCGAGGGGGTGGGATTTGATGTGAATATCGGTCTAAAGTGAGGAGGAAATGAGGTTAAGGTATGTAAATGAGGTACATGGGTTGTATGATATGAGAAAGGAAGGTAGGGAGGTTAGGTGGGGGTATACAATGGTTGGGTGGGCTTAAATGTCGAAGAAGAAGCACCAAAAAGGAGTAGGGGATCATCCCGGTCGGGATGGATGATCCCGGTCGGGTTGATAAACCCTTCCCGGTCAGGAAGCCTCCTTCCCGATCGGGATGGCACTCCAGTGGACTCGATTTTTGGCACCCTCATCCTAATCGGGACGGCCCCATCCCGGTCGGGACGACACACCCTTCTCGGTCGGGAAGGGTCTTCATGACTCCCATGACCCCAAAAACCGACTCCCTTACTCACGATCCAAGCTCTATCACTAACCACTCCTTTCTAGGAGTCACCTTCACTTCACTTATCACAATAAACTCAAAGTACACATCAAATTCACTCCCTCACATCGCTCATCAAAATACCAAATCAATTACAAGAGCTTCACAAAACAACAAAAATCAAGAGAAAAAATCACACAAATACAAACACAAGTACTCTAAAGAGGAGAAGAGGGGAATATACAACATGACGGTTCTTTAGGAACTCCGTCAAACCTAGGATGGTGGACTCTTCTTCAACCGTAGCCCTCAAGGGCATGGAGGAGCAAGTCGAACGCGCTACCGACATCATAATGAAGGCCCAAGAAGCGCTCGAGCCTAGCCAACCTCCACGGCCTCCAAGGAGGAGGCAAGAAGTAGGAATCCCAAGACCCATCGTCATCATTCATGTCACCTCCGGGGTCTATCCATCCTGCGAGCCTAACCGACCTCTTCCTCCCTAAGCATCGCCTCCAATCCCAAGCAAGCTTCATTTCCAAGAAACAAGGCATAAAAAGCGGCTTTGGCCTCATTTCCTTGTTGCACACCCCCACACTTTCCTCAAGTTGTGGTTCCCCATCTTCATCGCTTGACCCCACATCATCTGATCATTGGTCAGTGGCGAAATCGGTAAGGCACTCGGGACAGACCCCGAAGTGCCAACAGCAGGAATGACAAAAGGGAGAGGGGTTACAGGAGTGACTCTAGCACCGACTTCCCTAGACTCGACCTCAGACTCAGGCATGTCTCCCTCTCCAGTGACCAGCTTGTAGATCCTTCCTTGACTGTCAGTCCACTTGACAGTCTTACTCCAGGCTCTGTTTCCCGTCTCGGAGCCAACATCTGAGATCAGCTTGGTCGGGTCAAACCTGTTGCTGCGGAGAATCAGGTTGACCAAGTCTTCCTTTGGAGTCGAGGCTATGGTGTCTTCCCCGAAGAGTAGCCACAGGGCGGGCTCAGCGTTTTCAGCTCCATCAGACTGGATGAGGGCGAACACATCATCCGGGATATAGTTGCAGTCCCGGGCCGATTGGGTCCCGAGGTGCACAGCATTGGGTTGGTATAGACCAACCTGAATAGCCCCAAACACTGGTGTGACAAAGTAGTCAGTTAACCGTAGGCTGTAAGGGCTCAAGTGGATACCCTTAATGATGTTGCATGCCTTTTTGATTCCTGCTCGGACAACGTTGCCCGGAGTGGTGGCTAAACCAAGGCCGAAGTAAGAGTCTTCGTCCTTAAGGACCTCGATAATCTTCCCAGCTGGAAGATCGGGTCGAGAGGTAGCCCCCGGAAAGTACCCTAGATTCTGGAGCATCGTGTCGATACTCGTAGTGAAGTAGGGCCTAAAAAGGTACTCTTCCTCGATCATCCCCACAAAATCGAACCCCCAGAGGTCCGTGCGGCCCGTGGCGTTACAGCTAGTCACAGTCATTGGGGTTGCCTCCAAAGTAATGACATTGTCGAGCAAAGGCATCTTGATCTTTCGGTGGAGGGTGGAGGACACTGCTTTGACTGCGTTAATCCATGGCCTCCCTAGGAGCAAGTTGAAGGATGAGGTGACATCGATCACCTGGAACTCAAGCTCCTTTTCTATCGCGGGCCCGTTATAATGGTCAGCTTTATGGCCCCAGCTACCGACTTTGGGCTCCCATCAAAGGCTTGGATGGTCTGAGCTGTCGGGATATAATCGGCCTCGGTAATGCCGAGGGCTTTGGCGGTTCTTAAAGGAAGGACATTCACAGCAGACCCATCGTCAACTAGGGTCATTGGGAGGTATTTCCCTCGGCAGATCACCGTAATGTAGAGGGCCGGATTATGAGAGGCCCCGAACGGCGGTAGGTCGGCTTCCGAGAAAGTGATCATTGGGCCTCCTTCCTTAGCTTTGCCCTTCAGATGGGGCAAGACCGTGGCTACCATTTCAGCAGGGGTAACCAAAGAGTCGATCTTGATTTGATCGAGAGCCTTAGTGAGTGCTTCTCGATGTTCATGTGAGCTAACTAAGAGTTGCCATATGGTGAGGTCAACTCGGGTCTTCTTTAGTTGCTTCACGAGAGCCGTTTCAGCGGTCGACTCCTCAGGGGTGACTTCCGTCCCGAGGGGTTCAGTGACGGTTGTCGGGATTGGGGTGTCCCTAGAGCTAGTGGCTTGATAGAGACGACCAAGGTGGTTACTGGCTAAGACTCGGGATTTGGTCTTGCGAATCTCCTCGGAAGTAATGGGTACGGATTCCCCTTTAGCGAGGTAGACATCGTCCTCGTCGTCAAACCAGATCCCGTTTACTTGCGGGATAAAGGGAGAGATAGGATGAGATCAATCAATCACCTCCCCAGCAAAGATGGCGTGGGAGCTGAAAGGGTTCTCCTTGTTACTTGGCTTATCTCCGGGTAGCGGGATTTTACCGCTCTCAATCAGGTCCTGGATCAAGTGCTTAAGCTTCCAGCACTTTTCGGTATCATGCCCATTGCCTCGGTGGTATTGGCAATAGGCTTGGGCATTATAGTTCTTGGAGCGTCGCTCAACCGGAACTTCAGGAGTTGGGCCTATCGGTTGGATTAGGCTCTTTGAGGATAGCCTTTGTAAGGCATATGTATAGGTGGTACCTATATCAGTGAAAACCCGAGGTGGGGTGTTTTTCTTAGACGGGGCATCTAGTAGATTAACCGCGTCGAAAATACTGCGGGTTGCAGCTTGGGGCTTGGTAGTGGAAGAGGAAACCCCATGGTATCCTTTGCTAGAGGCCTTAGTAAGGCCCTCCAGTCTCAGGTCGTCTTCGATTCTCATACCCATTTCAGTAAGGGTGGTGAAATTGGGTATGACAGCGTACCGGAGATGAACCCGGTAGGAGGGGTGGAGATTCTTGACGAAAGCCTCCACCAAAGTCTTCTCACTGGGTTATTGACCAGTTTCACGCTCTCGGCCCTCCAGCGTTGAAGGTACTTAGTAAAACCTTCTTTTGGCTCTTGGGCCATAACCTCCAGAGATCGCATTGTGGTTTGGATCTCGGTGTTGTCAGCATAATTCCGAGCAAACTCGGTGGCCACATCATCCCAAGTAGGGTATTTTTTCGGGTCTAGCCTGTAGTACCAGGCCCGTGGGTGCTTCTCAAGGGACGCAGCAAAAAGATTCTTGAACATTGTAGAATCTACTCCCTTAATGGCCATGAATTCTTTGAAGGCCCGTACATGTAGTAACGGGTCTTCAGTTCCTTCAAACATCGGTAGGCCAGTGAGGTTCAGGTTTGGGGGCAGCTTGTCATTCACCGGGGCATACTCACGGCTATTTTCCCGATGGATGTTGTTACTCCCAGCTAAATGAACTTGTTCCTCTAGTCGGTGCACCGCACTAAGTAGTTCAACTAGAGACCCAGTAGCCTCGGTGTTAGGAGTTCTTTGCTCCACTGCAGCCATACGAGCAATGATAGCCACTTGACCAGCCCTCATTTCTGTTAGTTGGGCTTCAATGTCGGTCTGTTTGCCGACCATGGCGTCCACGGAGGTCTTCAGATTGTTCAAAGCTACTTCCATTTTGCGGCTGTGTCTGGTGGACGGTGGCCCGTCTGTAAGAACACCGCGTAATCAGAAACCGAACCCAGTTCTTGGAATCAAAAAAGTACATCTCGAGCGGCGAAAGGAAAAGACTAAGTGAAGAAGACTCGAGAAAGACACCTAGACGGATGACTCGTGGGTGGTATGACTTCCTTAGGACTTTGGCTTTGTGGGCCTAATCCCGTTCGAAGGAAGGTCCACTTAAGACTTTTCCCCAGACTTTTTGACTCGAGTGTATAGACAGACTTTCCTTTGTAAAGGTATGCCTTACGCGGGTTGGTCGTGCCTTGACAAATAAGGCGGACTCGGGAAAGGGGGGGAAACTCGTGATGTAAGATCGACGGAGTTTCGACGCTATAAACCTTCGACATACTATGCAAAGACCCGACACACGGATAGACGATAGGTCCTATTATAAGGAAGATTTATTTAGAAAGTTGGATGTTTGATATTTTAAAATTTGAATGCAGAATGAACGAATTTCCGAAGGTTTGAAAAATAGAAAACGGAATTTCGAAAACCAAGATTAGAATTTTGAAAATTCAGAAAATCGAGGTGGTGTCGGAAATTCGAGAGTCAAAACGGGCAGCATGCCGACTCAAGAAAAGGATATTTTGAGTCAAATTGTTAATCCTAAATTTTGACGGCATTTCGAATTTTGAAAATTGGATATTTGGAAAGGACGGGTCCCGAAACGGACAGCATTTCGGGTTTTTCAAGATTTGGTATTTTGGAAAGATGGGTCCCAAAACGGATAGTATTTCGGTTTTTTCAAAATCTGGTATTTTTGGAAAGATGCATTTTTTGAAATGACGGTTTTTTGAAAAAAAAATGACACGGAAACCAAGTAGCACGTAGTCAAACAAGCATTATAACGACGCTTATGTATGCATTACGCTAAGTCTCGGTCGGTCAAAATAGGGTCTATACCAACAACGATGGCTCTCTCGTAAATCAGGACGGACTCCCTAAGCCGAGTTGGTCTTAGGACATGCCGCAAAACCCATACGAGTTCGGACATAGAAGTCTTTAGCGCACCCATTTAGGAATGCACCGCGGTATAGTGGGACGTCGGTCACAAGTAACCGGCCCGTGCAAATTTGGTTTATGCATGAATCATTAAACTAATGCGCGCACACTAATATGTGAACGATTTCTCTTCGAGTCTCACCCTAGGAACCCCGATGACATGTGGTACATAAGGTATCCCCAGCGGAGTCGCCAAATTGTGGACATGACGTAGGTCCACCCCGATGCGGCCACGCGCGGGTTTGGGTAGGCGAATGAATCTCGTGGTAAGATTGTTCTCGGGTTCGAAATTTAAGTCAAAGTTGGAGTCGCCACCGAATTTATGGGAATTCGGACCTATTCGAGCCCACTCTATGTCGTCATGGATCGTACACAAAATACGGCCCATTTCGATTTCAGAGTTTATGGGGCTCGTCCCTTTGCATTGCGATACCGATACCATCTACACCGGTTATCGTGTAAAGAATGACTCTTGTGCGCCAACGGTTTTGGACATCCGAAAACCGAGGTTCTAAGGGGTGAGGGTACGTGTTGGGAAGCCCACTAAGGACACCCAACCCCGCCCGCACTTAGCGGCCTCTACTAAGACATCGTTCGTGTTCGTGTACGCGTGCTAGTAAAATGACTAAATGATATGCAAACAACGTTTTTGGCTAAGCATGCGAGTTATTGGTTAACTACGTCATTTAATGCATCTAAATTATTGTCGGAGTTGTTTAGCATGTGAGGTTCATTTATAAAGCGATAAGCATCAAAATAAACAAAACTCGTAAATGCGTACAAAATACACGGGCGGAAATACAACCCGGCCAATACAAAAATTACAAACAATAAAAATAGAATAAATAGAATATATAAAGATGGCGATAAAATAATAACTAGAAACGGACCCGAATATAATAAATATAAACTAGACCGTAAGTTAAATAGATGGACGAACTTCGATTAAATACACATTATATTGTATATTAAATGAAGGACGGAGAGATAGGACCTAGGCGTGATGCTAGCCCGATCCCGAATCTCGATGCCTTGTCCCGACTTATCACCTCGAGAAACTAATGTCTAGATTAATCATGTGTCGGATACGACTAAAGAGTCGTCGACACAAGATTAATAATGAAAGACGGTCGATCAAAGTCGTTTAAGTGAAGTGATATGCATGAGTTTTGAAAAAGAGGATCACGTGATTGACTTTGCACGTGACGACTAAAGTCGTAAAAAAAGACGAGGCTCGAAATATGCATTAAGGCTCTCGGTTTTCTCAGGCTACAGGACCCACTCGATCGAGTCATGGCCTGGACTCGATCGAGTGTGCCTTTAAGGCGGCTATTGCCCGATTTTTGGGGTGCTACTCGATCGAGTGGCCCATGGCACTCGGTCGAGTGCCCCCTGTACGAGGCATGGCTCGTTTCGTTTTTTATTTGTTTAAAGTCGATGGTTGACCGAGTTGAATAAAAATATTGCATTATTGAAATTCAACTCGGTTTTTGGTGCCATAATCGTGTACTATTCGATTATGAGACCGTCATCGGGATTTTATGAAAATATGTTATTATGGGATTGAAAATTTTGATTAGTGACGAAATTGTAGTCCTCCGCATCACGACATCGATACTAATCCTAACGGATTATGTGATGTCGATTTTCGCATCAACGGATTTCACACTAATCTTAGAAATGGGATCGTACGCGTTCAACTATGAGCGACCACGATCTCGTTACGCCCTTGAGTACATTGGGGCGGCGCTCCTCGAAAAGGTGCCACCTCCGTCGTTGCTCGTAAAGGGATTAAACGGTCTTTAGATGGTCGTCATAGTCAAACGGGTTCGGATCCGAATTTTAATACTATTATGTACATATACACGGTATTAATTGTTAATGACGATAATAAACGATAGTAAAAAAATGTTAGTAAACAAAAATTAAATGTTAGCGTTAGTGTTAGTGTTAGTATACTAATATGATTATAATATAAGGTACGAAAATGTATATATAAAATTCGAGATAGTAAAGATTGAGACGGGGTTTATGACACCTCAACATACATGCTTAGGAAAGCCTCGACAAGGGACTCGTAATAGCGACGGGAACGCGGGAGTATCGAGGATGTATGTAAAGTTATGGTGTGTGTGTGCGTGGGTGGATTTGTCGGTTTCTCGAGGGACAAGGACTCGGTTTTTGATTAGGGTTGCTAAGGGTTATTGTAGTGTAGTGTAATGTAGAGCATAAGAGTGAAAAATGTAGGGTTGACAAAACTTGAAATGAAGAGCACAAGGAGGGGTATTTATAGAGTTTACCCCTCGACCTAGGGTCACTCGATCGAGTGGCCCTAGTGCACTCGGTCGAGTGCCCTAGAAAACGGGTCTGTTCCGGGTTTTTTGGCTCCACTCGATCGAGTGAGGTCAATCCACTCGATCGAGTGGATAAGGTTGACGAGCCATTTTAGGAAATGGCTGACCTTTTTGATTTTTGAAAATTGTGTTTTGGGCGTCACTTTCTAGAAGCTCTCTAGGCTGATTTTGAGGACGGATTCGTCTTTGACAGGGTTTTGACCCGGTCGCCAAAAGACGGTTTTTATTTTTAGTGTCGGTTTTGGCCCAAATTAGTCTTATTTTACTCGGAACGACCCAACTGGGCCTGAATTTGAGGTCGTTTTGAGAGATTTGTACTCCGCTTAATGTCCACGTCGGATATTATTGATTCCGAGCCCATATTCGAGTATACTAAGTCACGTTTGCGTCCGATCATCATCGGGTGTTTTGTCGGGAACTGCTATAGACACTAGCAGGCAAAATGCGGGTGTCTACAGATAATCTCTCCTCCTTCATTAGAGATATAGTAACCACAAGTTTTTTTTTACTAGTAGCATAGTTTAGATTTTGATGGGTTAAACTTAAGTTGGGAGTAGTATGAGAAGGCCATCCATAGTTTGGATTATTATCGTTAAATTGTCCTTCTTTTTATGTCAATATAAGATGGGTCATCTTATAAAACCCAAGATCAAATTTTTATGTTTATCTCAAAACAAAATGGGCCATGTCATTTTTTTCCTCTTCCCCTACTCTTTTTATGTCATTACAAAATGGACCATCTTATAAAACTCAAGATCAAATTGTTATGTTTATCACAAAACAAAATGACCATATATCATTTTTTTTTCAATACAAAATAGGTCATCTTATAACAAATCGTACTCCGTGTTTTATGTGTATCTTAAGACAAGATGGTCATATTTCAAAATAAAATGACAAGATTTTCTTTTGTAAATTTTATCTTGTATTTTTCAAAATAATGTTTTATTTATTTGTATTCATGTATTAATAGATATGTTTATTTTTATAAAAAATGCTAAAAAAATATATTTTGTTATTGTAAATTATTACTCGTATTATTTTTACCGGAGTATTCCGTAACTTTTAGTTGGTAATTCTCATCATACTTATACTCCCTCTGTCCCAATAGATAATTTATAATTGCTACAGACAAAGTTTAAGGTACTAAGATAAAAAATAATGTTTGTTTATTAAAAAGAAAAAAAGTAGAGGGTAAAACTTTTCTTTTAGTGTGAACTATTGACTAATATATCCAAAAGATGAAAGTGAGAACTATTGACTGGGACGGATCGGAGGGAGTAAAAAAAATTTATCGCTCTAAATAAGAGGGGAAAAAATCTAGGTAGTACTTAAGTTTTAGGGTACAAAAATTAAATTGGGTTTAAATTTGTGATATATAGGATGCCAAAATTAGAAATATTTCATTGATCTAGCTTAGTGCCACTTGATTTGCTTATTTTTCTGCACCCCCTGTGTGAAAATCCTGACACCGCCGCCACTGGGTTGAAGAACTGTCTTTGTTCTCTTTTATTTGCATGTTGGACTTCTCAATCGGTTGTACTTATGAACAAAGGGTTCGATCATCCGGGCATAGGAGGTTTATCTTCGTCGATGGTCAACTTTATCGTCTTGCTATTCATCTTTCTTTCTACGTTCTTTTCAATTTGTAAGAGCGTAAGTAGACCTGGCCTAATTTTTGTCACTCTACGGCTCTTATGCATTGACAATATTTGGAGGTTAGCGTGTTGATGATGTTATTACAATAATACCATCTCGTGCCCAATATTCCGTATTCCACCGTAAAAATGGATGTAACATGAGTTGTAAAAAGGTCCAACAGAATGTAACTCATACAATAGTTAGCAAACGCAACGATTCGATTGTTTTGACACGGATGAGGTAGGTCTTATTTTTATTTAACCATGGGCCACGACATCAATAGTACGAAGTAGGAGTAGCAATTATGAAAGCAATGGTATTACTAAAATAATAAATAAATAAATAAATAAATAAATAAAAAATCTCTAATTTGTGTAGTGGATAGCTAGGGTAGGCAGCTTGGTAGTGGTGACAGAAATAAATGGCATGAGAGCAGAGACTAAAAATAGAATGCCTTGGAAGTGGGGTGGGGGGGTTTATAACTCTCATAACTCATAAAGTGGGGACCCGATACTCACACGAAAACTGAGATCAGAATGTGAGAGTGTATGTTTATGTGTGAGTTGTGGGCAGACTTTCTTAAAACCATCTCTGCAACTAGTCATCAATTTAGTAGTGGTACCAATTCCTCCATCAGTCTTGAGTGACTCATGCCTAATACATTCTGCCTCATGCTTTAGTTGGGAGTTGGGACTTGGGGCGTAGACCCATTCTCATCATTTTGACCCGCATTATTTGATATGGATCTACCTAATGAAAAACTAATCTAATCTTAAATATGATTAGAGAGAATACTTATACGAATAGACCACAAACTTAAAACTCTATATAGCTGATATTATTAATGAAAATACTTTGTATTATTATTGAGCACTTCGGTAACCACTCAAGGGTTATTACGTTTATTCATGTACGGAGTACTAATCACCCATCCATTCTAATTTGATATGCACTCTTTTTTCTTTCTTTCTTTCATACATGCGGTTTTTTACCAAAGATATATAACTACGATAATCTCCATGGTAAGCACTATATATGACTCTATGATCGAGTATGATATTAGTGACTCACTTTGACAACTATGAATATATTTTGTGCACTGGGTACTGATCTATTCGTGTCGATAACAAATAAATGAGAGGAATAAAGAAAGCATGAATAGTAATGGGAAACATGTATGTATGCATGAGTAGTACATGATCGAGTAGATGAGAAGATATGGGGAAAGCAAGGCTAGTGGCTAGTGGCTAGTGGCTAGTGCCCTAATTTTGTGGCCAGCGTTCATTATTCATATGAATACCTGGTGGAGCGTCAACTATTCAAATAAGAGTGTTCCACTACATGCCCATACATATACATTATTTCCAATAGTCAAATCTAAATGGAACATGAGTGGGATGTTAATTGGAGTTTGACTTGTACGAGTAAATAACTAATCCACTGCAGTTTTCTACCTGTATCATCCGGAGCATCCAATCACACACAAACTCGGTTTTGGATGATATATAAGGATTGGTACTAGATACTCCGTAAGAAGTTTTATATATATATTTTAAGAAGTTACTTATCCATTATTCCTTATATTCCACAAAATGAGGAACTCCTTATATGGAGTTGGTTTCTAAAACAAATAACTAGTTTCATAAGTTAAATTATGGCCAGGAGGAGAGTGATTCGATGAAATTATGAATAAAGAGCAAAGAGCAATTGATCCCACTAATACAGATAACTTACCAATAACGGAAGAGGATCGAAAATGGTGTGAAGACTATATGTGGGAGCAGATGAAGGAAATTGAGCAGATTATGGGAATGTCTACTGAGAGAATGGGGAAACTATTGAGAGACCCGGGATTCTTCCCATCTCTAGTTCCAACTAAAACTTGGGAAGATATTATGATGTATGACACCCAGGATAGAAGTGCTTCAGCTAGAAAGAGGAGGATCTTGAGGGTAGGAAGATGCTCTTCAGTGGCTCTGGATGACTTGGAGATGCCTGATGTGGTGGTTAGCAGGAAAAGAAAAAGCAACTCTGAACCAGCTCTGGAAATTAGGGATTTTGAAGTGGACGAGGCTGATAGCAGGCTAACAAAGAAGAAGAAGATAGAAATCGGAGAACCTTCTAAAATAGGGGAAGAAAGAAATAAGAAACAAATGGGTGATGATTCTACTGCTGCTGCTGATACAACTGATGGTCTTGCGAGGATTGGGCCTTACCAATCTTCTCCCTCTCCATGAAGGGACTCTCTTGGAATTGCCGGGGACTCTCGGATCCGCTCGCACCGACAATTCCTAAAATTAGAGCCATCCTTAATAATAATATAGACCTGGATTTTATTTTCCTTAGTGAAACAAAATGTAATGTGTCTTATGTGGCTAATATTTGTAGACCTTTTGGTTACCCCTTTGTTGATGGGTTTGATGCGGTGGGTAGTAGTGGGGGGGCTTTTTGTGGCCTGGAAATAAGCTAATGCTTTCATTCCTGTTTTCCGCTGTAGTAATTTTCTTGTACTTAAGTCGAATATTAGTGGAGCCAGTTCTTGTTATTTGGTTCTTGTGTATGGAGAGCCAGCTTTGGAGTTTAGGGGTAGAGTTTGGGAGAGTCTTGGACAATGGCTTGATAGACTTGAATTCCCTTTTATTCTTCTGGGAGATTTCAATCAAGTTGATCATTTGGAGGACAAGTTAAGCAATTCGAAGCGAAGCATACAAGGTCTGGATGATTTCATCTTCTGGAAAATTGATCATGAGCTAATAGATGTCCCATTCAAAGGTCCGCAATTTACTTGGTGCAATAATAGACACGGGAAAGATAGAGTGTATGAAAGACTTGACAAAGCTTATGCATCAAAGGACTGGCTCCTGAGCTTTCCTAATTCCGAAGTTCTTCATTACCCCATCCATATTTCTGATCATGCCCCGATTATTTTCGACTCTAAACTTGTCCGAGATGTTAGAAGACGACCTTATAAGCTTGAGATTTGGTGCCTTCAACATGATGAAGTTATTAATTCTATCAAGATGGTGTGGCAGAACTACTGGAATGGCTCCAAGTCTTTCTGTCTAATGAGAAGGCTGGAGGCTATTCGGAGGGCGCTGATGAAATGGTCACTGAACAAAAAAAAAGGAATGGCAGAAAAACTGGACTGATTTCGATCCAGTACTTTCTGAGAATCTTGAAAAGATTTTTGAAGGAGGCCCGATAGAGAAATATGAGGAGGATCACCTGAGACTAAAAGAATATGCAAGAGCAACTTCTATTTACTAAAAGCAACGAGCTAAGATCAGGTGGGGTATGGAAGGTGATATGTGCACTAGATACTTCTTCAACTGTGTCAAAGGAAGGACCGGGAAGAACTTTATATTTAGCATCAAAGACAAAGACGGAAATTGGAAGAATGAGTTTGGTATGATAGGAGAAGTTTTTCAAGACTATTACAAGAAACTATTCAGGGTAGGATTGGATTCCGTACGATTTAATGACTTCTACTCACAGAATCGAGTCTTCCTTGAGACAAATAATGTTAAAATTTCAGAAGAGGAATGTAGTGCTCTCTCAAAACCTTATACAAAAAAAGAGATCAGAAAGGCGGTATTTCAATTAGGATCCTTCAAATCACCAGGACCGGATGGGATTCCAGCGGAATTCTTTAAGAACAATTGGATGATCACGAAGACTGAAGTGTGTGAGGCGGTGCGTGCGACCTTACACTCTGGTTTTGTTCTTAAGGAAATGAATAGAACTTTCATCACCCTAATTCCAAAGAACAGCTGTCCGGAAAGGGTGGAACACTATCGTCCTATTAGTTTATGCAACGTGGTTATGAAAATAATTACTAAGTGCATTGTGAATCGATTAAAGAACCCCTTGATGCGAATTGTGGGAGAATTCCAGAATGCTTTTGTTCCAGGAAGATCAATCAATGACAACATTTTGATTGCTGAAGAGTGTATCTCCACAATTCGGAAAAATAAATATGGGAAGAAGGGCTTTATCGCGTTCAAGGCGGATATGAGTAAAGCATATGATAGGGTTGATTGGAATTTCCATAGAGGAGCGCTGTTGAGTGTTGGCTTTCCTGATAACTTAATTCGGATTATCATGAGTTGTGTAACATCAGTCTCATATGCCATACTCATTAATGGGGAGCCACTTTGTTTCTTCACGCCTGTGTGTGGCTTAAGACAGGGTGATCCTCTCTCACCTTACCTCTTCGTTCTATGCTCAAAAGTGCTCTCCAGAAATTTAAGGTTCTCTGCGGGTAGTGAGTGTGTCAGAGGTATTTGTGTCACAAGAAACGCACTGGAAATTAATCATCTACTGTTTGCTGACGATTCTTTGTTCTTTATTAAGGGAGATTGGGACAACATCATCAGGTTCTACAAACTCCTTCAAAAATTCTGCAGATTATCTGGGCAGCAGATAAATCATGAGAAATCCTCAATGATCTTTAGTCCTAATACCACTCTTCAAATAATTCAGAGGACCTTACTTCTTTTCAATGTCAAACCCTGTGATGATTTGGGAACTTATCTAGGTATTCCATCTATTGGCTCAGGGTCTGGTAAAAGGATTTCTGAGCTCATTGTGGACAAGGTTCGTAGTAGAATTGGTTCCTGGAATGGTACTTTTCTGTCAAGCGCTGGCAGGATGACGTTAATACAATATGTTCTTGCTAACCTTTCGAGTTTCTTTCTACCGGTTTTCAAAATTCCGATAAGTGTGGCCAATAAAGTGAATTCTTTGTTAGCACATTTCTGGTGGGCTGGCAATAAAACAGGTCGTACTATTCACTGGCGAGCGTACAAGTTCTTGACCCTAAGAAAGACAGAGGGAGGCTTGGGCCTTCGAAATACTGTTCATATTAACCAGTCTCTACTGGCGAAAAATGCTTGGAAGATACTGCATGAAGACAATAGCTTATTCAGTAATTTCTTCACCAGTATTTATGGGAAGTTGTCGAACTGGATGCGATATGGAGACTCTTGTAAAAAGAAAGAAAAATCCAATAGTTGGAAAGGAATTCTGTGGGGCAGTAAGATCCTTGTTAATGGAACCTCTTGGAGATTGGGGACCCCCTCTGCCATAACTGGTGCCCAGATTAATATCTTCCAAGACAGATGGGTGAATGGAGGAATCCCTGTGATGAAAACGGGGGTTGACATGTTGGCTTCACATGCTGATGGGACCGTGCTTAACTTTGAAGATTTCATCACTACTGACGGATTATGGGATTATTCCAATCTTAATAAGGTTTTTGATGAATTTTGGTGCTACAAAATCTTGGCAATCCCTATTCCGCGTACGCATTACCCTTGCTCCCTGATCTGGAATAGAACTCCAAATGGCATTTATAGTGCCAAGAGTGGGTATAGGGAGGCATGTAAAGATGATATTGGACTACTCAAAAATCTTTCCAGAAACAGGTCCATTTTGAATAAATTTCCTGATTTCTTTGGTAAAGTATTATGGAAAATTGCGGGCCCTCATAAATGGAGGGTCTTCATTTGGAAGTTGATTACGGATGCCCTCCCTACTTCTGAGGAAAGGTCAAAGAGAGGTCTTGATGGACATAATGGATGCGTCCTTTGTTCTTTCGCAGACTTCGAATGTGATGGTGCAGGAACTGAAACTGCCACACATCTCTTTAGGGACTGCCAACTGGCCCGCAGAATTTGGGCATCTTGTCAATTGGGAATCAGGTTTGAGTCGTCGGCCTTTGGGGTGAGTTTTAAGGAGTGGATTATTGGCTAGATTCAATATCTGTTAAAACAGGATGATGAGTTCAAGGGGTTTTTTATTTTCATGACAACTTTATATTCCATTTGGCTGTTCAGAAATGGAATCATCTTCAAGGATTGGAATAACTCTTGGATGAGTTTCTGGAAAAGATTTGAAGGGCTTCTTTCTAATATGGAGCTGTTGAGAAAAGAACTTGTGGAGGTCCAGGCATGCAGAAGAGAAATAGGGAAGGTGAGTGGATTAGACGTGGACAAGGATGAACCACAATGGGAGGACCATTGGCAGGCTGATCTTAAAAAGTCCAAGGATTACTGGATTATCCTTGGTCATAGTGCTTGTAAAGATGAGCAGATTGTTTGCTTCGAAGTTGATGCTAGCTGGAAGGCAATAATTGATAGTGCAGCTATGGGTTGGGTATGTGTTAGTGAGGGAAACTGTGTATTGAGTAGATCTTACTCCAGGTTTCTTGCTGAATCTCCTCTTCAAGCAGAGGCGCAAGCCATTCTTGAGACGATCAGAGCTGCACGATCCAGGGGTTTTCTTCATATTAGGATTAAAACTGACTGCCTCAATCTAGTATGGCAACTCGCCGGAGCTGCGAAGACCCATTTTGAAATAGGTGCTACTATTAAAGATATCCTTTGTGAAGCTTCCGGTTTTCATTGCTTAGCTATTAGGTATATTCCTAGGTCAGAAAACACCCGTGCACAATGAACAAGCTACATGTGCCCTTAGAGGGAACTGACCAGGATGCATTTCAGCTTCTTTGGCAAAAAAAAAAAAAAATTGTTACCATTGTGGAGAAAATGATGAAGTTTCATATAGGGTAGAATATATTGACGTGGTCATAAAAAGTATGGTATAGAACCTTTACCATTGCTAATGCCCTAACCTACGCTACTCTTACGCAATACTCTTACGTCTTGCTCATTTATTTACTTTTAATTAAAATATTGGAGTATAGTGTATTTCATATAAATAGTACGGAGTATAAAAGGTAGACAAATGGTTGAGTCGAAAAGAGTATTATTATTATTATTATTATTATTATTATTATTATTATTATTATTATTATTATTATTATTATTATTATTATTATTATTATATATATATTTTTAAAAAAAACCGGAGCTTGCATTAAAAACGAAACAAATTACAAGAAGTTAGAGGGGAGCCTAGATACTATCTGGGCTCCCACTCCCTTAGCAATTGCAAAACTAATTATAGTAAAAATATGAACTGCGGCACGCGCTCCAGCATCCTGTGACATAGCGAATTTACGAATCCGCTGGAGCAGAGAAATAGCCTCCGTGTCGAGCTCGCCGAGAGAGGAGAAGGAGAAAGGAAGGAAACCATACCCAATAGCCGTGCATCGTGCCTGATACTTGACACACTTACGGCCATATGTATAATCGATAAAAATTACATTGTACTTCCTTCGTCTCAGTCATTTGTTTACTTTTGATTTTGTCGCAAAGCCTAAGGAGTAAGGTGAGGACCTTTTTTTTATTTTATTTTTATTTTTATTATTATTATTATTGGATGACAAGTGGAGTACTCCGTATATATATAATTACCTAACAAAAGCAATAATCCAGGAAAAAAAAGATAAACTGTTATAATGTAATATATTGTATTGGTGGATGTCCACACTATGACGACATTATGTCGACATCATATCTACACAGAATATTCTAGACTTAGAAGAAACCCTAGATATCTGTATATGTATATATATACGTTAATGATCAATGGAATATGGCACCTCATTCTCTTCTCTTTCTCTCTCATATTATAACACGTTATCAGCACGAGTTTCTAGCCGACTGAGCAAGCATTGATTCTAGCCGATTGAGTGAGCACTTATTATTGAGCCGATTGAGCATTTATTATTCAGATCTGATAATATGGAGATTCAAATCAAATCTTATTCTATTTTATTATATATCTAATCAGGTACTTTCTTTTATCATCAATTTAATTAATTGAATCGTAGTAAAGTACAATACTATTACCGTGGATGGAATAAGGTCAAATTCTCGCAATTATGTTACGGAGTATTTTATTAACCAACAACAATATTAAAACAAACATGTAGTCTTTCATATTAATCGATGTATTAACTTATACAAATATGGATGGATGATCGATGTTTTCTAGAAATTTCGTAATTCATATGCATGTGGTGTTAGATTAACTTTGTTTTAACTAAGTGATTTATTGTAATTTACCTAATCTTCTTATGATAATTACTCGATTATCAAATTCATAGTCCGGAATTAGTTTATATACGTCTAACTTTTATCTATCAAAGTCTCAAATCAATTAGATTTTTCTACTAATTAATTAGTTTCTCTTTTATGTCATAAATTATTAATGGTTGGAAAAATAGTGTAAAAAAAAAATAGTGTTAATCGTAATGGAATATATAGGTATTATATTAATTGGTAAATCTATTATTTTTTGGATATTATATACGAATAGTGTGTTTTATATATGTTGTCTATTATATTATGAATCAATGAATTTGATTTGATGTTTTTTTTTAGAATATCCATGTTATATGTTACATAAATATCTTTTCAATATTTATCTTACTAACTTAAAAGATATTAGCGTGATATAGCAAAGATTCAAAGAGTAGAAATTTGAATTATTCTAATCATCCTATTACACGTAAGACCGTGCGTGTATTAGAGCATCATATTATTGTGTGCCTTTAATCAAATACTCCGTATTAGTTTGCTCACAAATTCATTACTACTTGATTGTTTCACATTAGTCATCAGTTCATCACTAATTCGTTTTATATCATAATCTTTATATTAGTTTTATTAAATTATGAATATTATTTGTTTCTTGTACAAGATTATTTGTCAACTAATAGATGTATGTTGAGATGATTTCAATTGTTTAATTTTACTATCAAAAATCAAGAACGTAGACTCCATTTATAATTCAATTGTTTATATATACAAAAGTATGTTTGCAAATTTGATTATATCTTTCGAGCATGGACTCCGTTTATCTCATGAAAATTTGATACTTATATAAAGATCGAACATGATTTGTACATACATATTTGAGTGCATAATTTAATCGTCATTTTTGCCTATTTTATGTGGATTTGACAGTACATATTGTGTTGACTAATTTCTCAATTAATATGTTTGTAAATTTGATTCCATAATCGTTATAGTTTTCATACAATTATATTATAAAATGAAATCAGTTAAGCATTATTGTATATACATACATACATATATGAATCAACTTGGAGTCAAATATCCATATATTAAAAGGCTCATATACGATCATGATCAGAGCTAATAATGTTATCCGGTGAGATAATAAGTATTTTTAGACTAGAAGCTCCTTATAAGAATTTGTATGCCTGAAATAATATACAAGATTATTATGGATAATAAATACGGCAAATACAGTAGCCTCGAAAACACGATATCATGGGAATAAAGTAGTCTTGAAGACATTGTATCGTAAAATAAATAAATAAATAAATTATATTTTGTGTGAGTACATACATGAAACAGTACCGTGTTTAATACGGAGTATCACTTATTATGTGAGGAGAAAATTTATATTCCTTTGAATTGAAATAATATTGGCCTGAAGCCTAGAGGCAACATATAGTAGGTGAAAAAAAGATTTGGAGAAATATTGTCAATTAATTTCTTGTTCATTCGCGTTGAACAAGTGTAATTTTGTTGAAAGACGTTGAATCTTTTTCAACTGGATGTGTTCATTCCCCGAAGAGAATGAGACATTTTTAATAAAGACTCTGCCACAAGCAGGAGTCGAGATAGGACTGGCATAATTAAAACGCCTTAATTGAGACAAAATTCTACATTGAGTTATTAAAAATTGTGAGTAACGTATCATTGGTTAATAGTCATAATTTCGGATATGACTTGAAATAATGTATTCGATTAACGATGATCATTCTCCAAAGCGAATATGACATCGAATAAAAGAGATTGATTAAGTGAATGTCATCATTGTATATGTTGACAATTATAATTATTGATCGTATTTTATGACAATTACAAGTGAGTAATATAGCATATTCCCGGAAGGAATATTGACGGGTCTTGCCTATGTATATGAGACACCACTTGTGTCATGTCACATCTATAATTTTTCATGGCCATATGAGAAAATAAAATTGTTATGCCCATAATATATAATGTAGTTAAACAAAAGTTTAGCGTGATGAGATTCAGTCGACTGAAAATGTGGCGTACAACAAGTGAATTTATCAAGACATAGCCAAATGAATAAGAAAAATGATATGAGTTTTAGGCAATGCAAAGTCGACACAAATATTAAAGATATGACAAATTTAGGCCATCCGGGTTCTTGTTACACCCGTTTTGATAAACCTGATGTTTATCTTAAAAGAAACGTAACAACGTGCTGAATCCCCTCTCATGTATCATTAGAATTATATTTTTGGCAAGACAGTACACTGAGATGGAATATTATTATGTTGGAGATTTGAATACTGCTCGGAGTTGCATAATGAACATGAACGTTTATGCATGGTTGAATTACGTGACCTGTAGTCACACAGAATTTTACGAGTAGTTCTTGTAATCAGAGTTCACCATTTGAGTATTATGTGAACATGATGTCTCCCAAATGGGCAATTTTAAGTCAGCACGTGGAAAAACCAACTGCGATAAGTCGAGCTCCCCAATATATTACTCTACTGAAGAAAATCCGTTGATTAAAGTGTGTAAAAAATATGAGATGAATTCTAAGGTAGATATTGCCCTTTAAATCTATCAAATAATGATAGTTTTTACCACCTTAAGAGGGAGATTGCTGATAAGAATAAGCTGGTAAAAACAAACAAGTAAGGTTGACCCATCTGAATCTGAAGTTCAGAGACTTATTTTGGATATGAAATACATCACCTAGAGATTCAAGAAATATTAACAATGATTTATATCATTTGGTTTTGATGATATACCAGGATATATCAGCTTGATCACCTTATCTTATCAAGATATGTTATACATTGAAATGTATGATTTGACTATAGACAGATTTACCCTCCTTGAGGTAGAGCGAGTTATAGCTCCGTCATGGATAGTAAAATGTATGAACATTGAGATTCTTGCCATATTTTCAATAATCACACACGACGGAGTGTGAATGTCATATTCGGTTCATAGGTTATGAGTGAAAGAAAATGGCAAGCATGTGCAGTTGGTACTCATGAAAATAATGAAACTTGGATGTCGTTGAAGTGACATAGATATCTGAACGATAATAGATGGCCTAGCTATATGAAAATATTGGTACCAAATATATTCAGATATCTTTAAGCAGTGCCGGCAGTATACATAATTATATCGATATGTTAATTCATGGAACCGAATAATACTTGCGCGCGATATGTGATGGACAGTTTAATGGGGATCTTATATAAGCGTTCATCTTGATTGTTGACATACAATCTATGGTTAAAAATGAGCTCATGGACTTGAGGTCCACGTATTGACTCGAAGTGATCAATCCAATTATGAATAATATCGATGAAGATACTGTACAGTTTGCATTTGAGTCTCATGTGCATGTAACATAGTTATTTTATCATTGCATATTAGATACTATATATTAGTTTCATAAAACCTCGTTGCATTAGTTTAGTACATATTCCATATACTATCAAGCATTGTTCATATTATAGGCATGCACAAGATTATTATTGTTATAATATTGCAGGATACATACTTATAAGTTATAAGGAGATTTATACTTCCAGATTATTGATAACTCCCTGAAGGAGCATATTATAAATGATCAAAAGATAATGATAGTTGATCAGATGAATTCCAGAATGACTCATGATTAAGGATATGAACCTCTAGCCATAAGTGTATTTATAAAAGTATTCAACAGTTGTGAATGCACGGTTTTATTATCTCAACTTGAAGTTTGAGTGTATGAGAATTCATACATGAGTAAGTTCCTTTCCGATTATATGATAATATTTTATGGTCCAGAAGCACCATAATAGTTTGAAAATAATATAGTGAAAGATTATAATTAGTATGTCAATCTGTACAATAAGAAAATCTGACAAGAAAGATCAATTATTATTTAAGATATTTAAATTGTAAATATTAGCTACACTCTTTTTCCCTTCGACTAGGTTTTTGTCCAAACGGGTTTTTCCTAGCAAGGTTTTTAACGAGATAGCGTTATAGACGTGTTAATAACGCTATAGTTATAATCGTCATTGTTGAGATGACAATTTTCTAGACATATTATGTTATGGCGTGCATTGAGAACAAGTTCACAATTGTGGAAATATTATTTGAAATGAAGATCCAAGAGTCATGAACCACTATCCAGATTGTGGTTCCGAAGAAATATGATATCGAATTATCAAGGATTTCTATTGATAGAAGATACCAAGTTTATCGGTTACGACAAATCCATTTCAATGCCGTGAAGCTACATGAAGACATGGATAATTTCAAGACATATCAAGTCGTGCAATCATCAGGGGGAGTAATCACGCGCTGTACTCTTTTTCCTAAGCCATGGTTTTGTCTCAGCCATGGTTTTGTCCCAATGGGTTTTCCATGAAAAGGTTTTAACGAGACAGCATGTTATGCGTGTTTTGAAGATTTATGTACTCGTTTACTTTACTAGTGTTTTTCCCATTGGGTTTTTCTAGGCAAAGTTTTAATGAGACATGACTTCACTGATGGACATCCAAGGGGAGTGTTATAATGTAATATATTGTATTGGTGGATGTCCACACTATGACGACATTATGTCGACATCATATCTACACAGAATATTCTAGACTTAGAAGAAACCCTATATATCTGTATATGTATATATATACGTTAATGATCAATGGAATATGACACCTCATTCTCTTCTCTTTCTCTCTCATATTATAACATAAACAAACATCTTAAAATTGGATATAGAAACAAATTATTGAGACAAAGGCGGTATAATTTATGTCTATATGTCTTCCACTGCATGGAATGTATCGGAATAACAAACCTCTTTAAATACATAGAGTAATTAATATACATTATTATTATTATTATTATTATTATTATTATTATTATTATAGGTGTATGCGTGTTATAACGATGGAATATAAATTATTCGAGTGTGAAAACGGATTTATAAGTTAATTTGAATGCATTGCATATTTACATTAATTAGGGAGTACTCCGTTTTTGATACTCTGTATGATAAATCAATTTTTTAAACGATCATTAGACATGAAGCGTGTACGTACACTGTACAATAAACATGGAGCGTGTGCACAACAATATAATCTATGGAGCGAGATTAGCCCTAATTAATAATGAACCAATTAAAAGTCAGATTTATGTGTATTATACTATAGTATACAGTATTATCTGACACTTAAAAGAGAGTTAGGGTGCAAGCGTGTGCATATATGATTTAGCAAAGAGTATAATTAAGAGAAGTTTGAAGAGGAAGGAAGCTTCATATACGGAGTATATATATATATATATATATATATATATATATATATATATATATATATATATATATATATATATATATATATATATATATATATATATATATATATATAGAGAGAGAGAGAGAGAGAGAGAGAGAGAGAGAGAGAACGGAATCTTAGCACCTTCCGCACGTACCGCACGTACTGTGTAACTGTGTAAGTCGTACCCTTGACTCGATCGCGATACTACTCATGACTGATGATACCAACACAGATAAAATGAAATGAATCAGCTGAAGATAGATGAGTCCATTGCATAATCATACTACTCCCTTCCTACTTACTGAATTTATTGCATAATTGGTGGAATCTATACTTGCTTCATTCTTCCTTTCATTCATTCTATTCCTACTTGGACCTTCGACCTTACTCCCTCCCCTTCTCTATCTTCCGAATGTAGGATAAAATATAGGTAGAGAAAAGAAGATGAGATTACAAATAATTGGAACCATATACTAATATATGTATGTGTTAAGAAGAAAAGTGAAACATTTTAGTAAATTTCTTGCAAAAAAAATATGGAACATCTTAGTGAAGGGAGGGAGTGACTTTATAATATAAATTTCTCTGTCATTACCCTAATACTTCTGTCCTCTCAATTTTATTTCAAAAGATTTAATAAATAGAGTAATATAAGGGGTTTAGTGCTTTATCCCAATCATTTGAAATATCAGTTTGTTGATAGTGGTGTAGTTGTTTAGTTATTTGCCTCGATCCTTGTTGATGGTGGTGTAATAGTTTAGTTATTTGCCTCCTAATAATGTGTAAACAAGAGGATTCGAATCCGAGCCACTTTTATGAAATGTTGTCAATGTAACCAGTTTCACCACCTTATACTTCGTATTTTATACCATTGGAACATTTATACTCCCTCTGTTTCTATGATTTCTTCCACCTTAAAAGTGACACATTTCTTAAGAAAAACAATAAAATAAGTAAAAGTAGAGATGAAGTAAAGTAAGTGGGCCACTAGATAAGAGAGAAGTGTGATAGAAAAAAAGGAAGGTGGAAGAAATCAAAGAAATGGTTGAAAAGGAAATGTGGAAGATATCAAAGAAACAGAAGGAGTATTATATTTAAACTATTTCTCAAAACTTTCAAGTATTATAGAGAAAATAATACGACCCTTGGGTGGGTCGAAAAACCCACTTGACCTGACCCATTTCCGGATTTTATTATTTTAATTTGCATCGATCTGTATGATAAATCTTGATTGTTGACTTGTCGTAGATTAATTAGGATTTAATTCGCATATTGCTCGTATTTTTTAATTACGTTTATTAAATTGTATTACGTCATTAATTAATCTAATTAACTGTTTAAAATCAGAGGCGTAACAATAATCCAAAAAACGGTTTTATTATCGAGTTCTAATAAACCGATACTCTATCAAATGTAAATGTGATAATATTTCGAGAATTAATTGCAAAGGGGAACTCGTCATTTTGCGTAATTCCATATATTAACTATATAGAAAGTCGGTTTTGGTTTATTACGATAATAAAAAAAGACGATTTTATTATCGAGTTTTAATAAATCGATAATCTATAAAATGTAAAAGTAATATATTATTTTGAGAATAAATAGTAAGGACAAAGTCGTCATTTCATGTAATTAGCGCTGACGGTAAAAAGTAGTCCCCAAAAAAGTTTTGATACGGAGTACAATATTATTGTCCTATTATTCTCATTTTCTTAATATAATTCCTATATATATTATCTTGTCATTATAATTTGATGTTTATTTTTAATTAATATATATCTTAGAATAATACAGAGTAAAAATAATAATAATACTAATACTATTATTATTATTATTATTATTATTATTATTATTATTATTATTATTAAAGATGTCTAATTGAACATATCGAAATAAAGGGATGTCATTCTGTAATATTTTCCTTTACTTTATAATATCCCATTGTTGTATATCTGTAATATAAATAAAGAAATTTAGGATGAGAAATCAAAATGTAATTATTAAATTAAAGTTGTGTTGAATTATTACTACATTAACCTTGACTTTAAACATTGACTATATATGAAGAGTATTAATATTACTCCATTTCTATATAAAGAGGTAACCCATGTGGAGCTGAGAGGAGTGATTGTAATGCATCCAAACAAAAAATAAATAAAAAATCATAGAGTAATATTGAGAAAAAGTAGTGAAAATCAGAGAGAAAGAAGCTAATTAAGAATGGGAGGATTCAAAGAAAGGGAGCTTTACTTTGTTTTCTTGAACTTTGATCCTGAATATGAGCGTCTTCGAACTGATAGGTACTAACTCCCTCTGCTCGATCTGCATCACCTCAATCAAATTAAACTCCTACTAAATACTTACTATGAGTACATTGCTTCCTCCGTATCATTGAGATCTTCCCACTTTTATTCATGTGTGAGAGACGATATAATATTGAAATGGGAAGAGGTTAGTGGTATGGATCGGAGGGATTATGTTATAGGAGTGTAGGTGTGTAAGTATATTTGAATTTGTACGTATGTATGTATGTAGGTCAAAGAGAGGAGCATATGAGCTTGATGTGTATCTAAGTAGGAAGCATGATGAACTTCTAGCCAGAACCCTTGAGCCTGGCACCTACAACAAGACACTCTCTCTTGTTATTGTTGATGCATTTGCCGTCCAAATTACCCACGATCAGGTCACCTCCTCCATCTTACTAATCCATACATCATCATCATCCTTCTCCTACGTACATACACATACATACATTGTCGTCTTCTTTATCTTACTAATCCATTTATTATGAATCATGTTCTAATCAGTTACGGAGTATTATCTGCGGAGTGTGATCGAGACAGTTCTATAACATGAAATGAACTATTTATATATATAAAAAAAAAAGAAAAAAGATAATGACTCATTTATTAATAACAAATTAAATATATAAATGATTTTTTTTTGTGAGCCTTTGATGGAGTAACACAGTACACAATAATCAATAATGCACGATCACAAGAGATCTGTATGCGTTGCTTTTTTTATATACTGAAAACTTAACACCATTCATATTAATGTCACAATGTTTTACATATTGTATTTTTTTTTTATATTAATATTTTTATTGTTTAATCATCATTATTGTATGTATGTATGTATGTATGTATGTGAATTGTGAATTGACATTTGATCATATGTTTTATTTTCAGGCGAAGACGCTTAGATCTACAGTGGAAGTAAGGGTAGTGGAGAAAAATCAGGAGTTACCTTAATTAATTAATTATGTTCTACTCATGCCCGGAGAATATATGAAGTTGGCTCAAATAATCATAATGTTATGGAGTAGCTGACTAAAGATGCTATAATAAGATGATATAATTATTTATTTATAATACTCCGTATAATATACTGAAGCTTACCCTATGAATATGATCGATCCATCCATCATAATTATCGTCTGATCTTAATTATCCTACCAAGTACGTAATGCCGGATTCTCAACATCTTATTGATTTGGATTCTAAAGGGTACGTAGAGTGAGAACATATAATCTATGATATGATATGATATGATGCAATGCTAGACTCCAAATATCAATGTAATCTCGATGCATGTCTGTCACCATAGTTATAAACCGTCCCATATGTATTATGGAATTTTTAAGTGCGGATGATTTCTATGTCTCACGCTTTCCACAATTCTCATCTTATGTAAAATCTTCTATTTTATTAAAAAGTTGCTTACATATTGCCCAACATTCACAAATTATTTAATGAAATCGTCACATATTTTGAGATTAGTCTACTACATACCCAAAGCAATTACTTTATGGCATGTTTGGTAACTTGAATTTGGATTTGAATTCCGAATTTGAAATATTTCGTGCGTTTGGAAACCATGAGATTTGGATTTGAAATTTTACTCAAATCCAACCTAGTTCAAATTTGGTTTTCTCAAATCCCTAGTATAGGGTAGTCATTTCAAATCCGTCACTTGTCGTTTGTTTGTTTTTTCGCATAATCTTGTCGTAATATTTGTTTTTCTATATTTTTTTTTCTCGTATTTGAACATATTATATTTTTTAATGAAAAATTTTAAAAAATAAAAATGAGTGACCTTTACCCGACTTCACCCGCCCAAAATCCAAATCCAAATCCAAGGGTACCCAAACACCATTTTGGATTTAGATTTAGATTTGAATTCTAGAAATTCAAATACAGGAATTGAATTCTTGATATTCAAATCAATTCCGAGTATCCAAACGCAACCTTAATTCATAACTGCATATTTCAAATAAGAATCTTGGCCTTAAAGTTGGCCTCGGCTTCTAACTATTTAGACTCGTCATATATATAATATGTAAAACGATCCTATACAAATGTTTTAATATCAATCTTCTTGGGTATGGATGAAATTACACTAGAGTTGCCTGCCCAGAGTTTCAAAACTTCTCCTCCCTGTATCAATTGTTTTTGTTTATTTGTTACACTGCCAAAAAAAATGAGACAAGTGCCCAATTTATTTTAGTATGGACTCTTCTATACGGCTGTTTTACATATAGGATTAACTTTAATTAATTCTCAAATGAGACGATCTAATAAACTTATTGTGAGATCTCTCACATGCATAATGATAGTTAGCTTTTTTTTATTTTTCAATTCATTATTATATAATGTGTCACAAACTCACATACTAAGTTATTTTAAAACGGATAAAGGACGGGAAGAGCCCGGCCCGGATTACTAAATGAGCCGGGCATGGACACGAATATTTTTAAACGGACTCGCACGCCCGGTGCGCTATAAATATAATTTATAAATATAATTACCTGAATACAAAATAATTTCCTAAATTGTGAAAAAATTATAGATGTGACTAAAGTTGGAACAAGTGAAATAATGTACGTAGAATTGTCTTTTTTTTTGGTAGATAGAAGCGACAAGAGTGAAAGAAAAGACAAAACAAGCGAAAAGAAAAAGCAAACGAAACGCAAACTAAAAATTATAGCAAACTACAACGGAAACGGAACTAGGCGAGGCCAAGAAACACCTCCGACATCTTGTTGGACCAACTTGATCGAAAAGCTCAGCTGAGATCTCGTGGCCTTCAACTATAGATAGTCAGACTTATTGTGAGACACCAAGATTAGCCAGCCAATCCGCACAACCATTCGCCTCACGATAAATGTGATTGATCACAACTCGGTCATTGAAATCTGCTATTAAACTCTTGGAAATATTGATCATATGGGAATGAGCAGACGATGAATTATCCTTGTTACCCATGAGTTTAGTTACCACTTGTGAATCGGATTGTATAATGATGTGACGGAAATTACACTCAATGACTATGGGGAGACCTCTATGGAGAGCCATAATTTCCGCCCTAGTGATTGTTGCCTCGCCTAACGATTCCGAAAAGACCACCAGGGGATTACCTGCACTATCCCGGAAAATTCCTCCCGCACCAGACAAACCTGGGTTGCCTTTGGACGCCCCATCGATATTCAGAACCAACCACCCATCAGGAGGGGCAGTCCATCGGATGAACACTTCCTATTTTATAAGCTTAGTCCGCCCATGAACAAGGTCCATGCCCTCCATAGTTTTTCTAGTCCTACTCTCCTGAATCCACAGATATCGACCAGGGTGTTTCGGGATATCCTCAAGTCGGCCAAATACCCTTAATAGGTTTCGCCATTTCCATATCCACTATGCTACAATCGTAAATATGATTGGCCACCCACAGATATTCGCCCTTGGTTCCAGTTGCAAATTGTCGACAACCCAGTCCGCACCTGTGATGCTTGATTGCCCTGCGCGTCCACATCTAGACCGGGAATACTAGCCCACACTTTCCTTACTTCACGGCAATCGCGTAACAAATGGATCATTGTTTCAGTATCTCTGTGGCATGCGCTACATAGTGGGTCGTCCGTCATATCACGCTTTGCCCTGTTCTCATTTGTCATTAATCGGTCTTGTAAAGCGAGCCAAAAGAAAACACGCATCCTCTGGGGGACCCACGTTTTCCATAGTTTCCATTTGGGGTCTTCATCAAGCGTGTTTTCTTCCCTAATAATAGCAATGGCCGTCTTAAGAGTGAATTTTCTTGTTGAAGTCGGGTTCCAATAAAAAGTATCGGTGTTGTCTTCCTCCATGACAACCTCAAAGGAAGCTATTGTCTTAAGGATTTCTTCTGTAAAAATTTCCCCTAGGACGTCCCATTTCCAACCTACACCTTCTTCCTATATCTCACTTACTGTAGCTGCTTGGAGATGGTCTGGCACTTCAATTATTGACAGGTCATTGAGGCCTTTGAGGGGCTTGGAGGTGGCCTATGCCTGTGTCCAGAATGGCGTGGTAATCCCATTGCCTATCGAGACAGTTATCTCTTTCCTTACGAGATTAAGACCCTCACAAATTCTTTTCCAATCCCCGGAACTATTTCCTTTGGCTTCAAACATTCCCATGTCACACCGTCCGTGACAATAGTTGTACCGGAGGACCCTTGCCCAAAGCGAATTCGGTTCATTGAGTACCCTCCAACCTAATTTGGCTAGAAGAACCACATTACCTTGTCTCGTTGCTTTCAAACCGAGCCCACTGTTAGCCTTATCTTTCGTGACATTCTCCCACGACATTAAGTGAATACCCTTTTTTTCACTCGAGCCTCCCCAAAGGAACTTTCGGTTTTTCTTGTCAATATCGTCACAAATATACCTGGGAAGTTTTGCTGACTACATAGAGTACATAGGGAGGGCCAAAAAAGTGGATTGTATAAGAGTGGTTCGGCTCGCAAGTGATAACATCTTAGTTTTCCATCCCGTGATTGAGTCTCTTGTCGACTTTGTTCCGGATGAATTCAAAACTTTTGCGGGTCACACACCCATTGATTGTAGGCATCCCGAGATATCTTCCTAAATCCTCTGACCGCTCAATGCCCAACTCATTCACCACTTGATCAGCATGGAAGTTCTTCGTATTCGAGGAAAAGAGCACTCGAGAATTATCTCGACTTATGCGTTGTCCAGAAGCTGTACAAAACACATCTAAACAACGTTTTACTGCTTGGGCCTACTCTAAGGTAGCTTCACCAAACAAAACTATGTCATTTGCAAATATCAGGTAGGTTAACGTATGTCCATCCGTTTCGACTTGTGTGAATGCATGCCTCGCCATCTGTTACTTTCGACCTCTTGCTCAATCAGGTGACTTAGCTTCTTCGTACACATTGTGAAAATGTATGGTGAGAGTGGATCACCTTGTTGTATGCCTCTAGTTGGTTTGAAAAATTATGTTTGTTCCCCATTCCCCAGGATATTGAGAGTCATAGAATCGACACATTTCAGGATAGTCTTCGCCATGCCCGACGGTAGCTGCATATCATATAAAGTGTGTTTTATGAATTTCCAATCAAGCTTGTCATAAGCTTTCTCGAGATCGAGTTTAATGGCCACGAGGCCTGTAGCTCCCTTTTTACTTCGCATAGTATGGAGAACTTCTTGCACTATTACAATATTATCAGTTATTTGCTTTCGTGGGACAAAACTAGCTTGAGCAGGGCCAATAAGTACCGGTAGAACAAATTTAAGATGGTTGAAATGACCTTCGTTATAACCTTGTACGCCACATTACATAGACCTATCTGTCTAAACTGATTCGCCTTTTGAGGGTGTTCAGTTTTTGGTACTTGACAGGGGTAAGTCGTATCCCTAATCAAAGATACCCTAAGCACACCAACTAATGTAGATAGTGAAGTCTGGGGTCGAACCACAAGAAGGCAGGATTTAGTTATCTATTTCTAAGACTTAGATTACACTAGATTATAGGTCACAATCTTGGTTGGTTTAATAAAGTAGAAACTAAATAACTAACACGGAATAACAAGAAGGGAAAAGTATAGGGTCTCAGGTTCACTTTGAATATTAATCGGGTCAGGAAATTAACTAAACAGATCAATAATCAAACTACCTAAGGTGCAGGTCCGGTCGGTATGCTACAACCTTTAGAACTAAACTTAACCTGCGGTCGCTAGAATTAAGCTAGTCTACCCAAACTATTGTGACCTAATTAGTCGTTACCCCGGTCGGCGAAAAGTCCTAATTGTGATACTAATTAATTAATCCTGGCCAGTAATCAATCAATTAGAATTAAAACGATATTCAGGCGATAGTCCATACGATTAGAAACAGGTCAATTGACTATAACCCTAATAATACGCATCGATCCCTTTAAACCCTAGGTGGAATTTAGCTACTCATACTAGGAATAATATAACTAACAAAATACGAAGCGCAATTAAACATAATGGAAACAATACGAATTAATCTTATGGAAAGCAATAACAATTCTATGCTAGAAACGATAAAGTGATACTAATTATGAAAACGATAACTATTACGAATATGAAGAACGAATTAAGATGGAAATAAAGGTAGAAAACTGAAATTATAATTGAAATTAAGAATAACGATTACCGAAGAATTCAAGCGTAGATCTAAGAACGAAACGCTGGGTTCAATGTGTCTCCTCCGTTTCTCTCTATCTTGTCTAAGACTAAACTAAAAAAACTGAATGATGAAAAGTGTATTGATTGTTTCGTCCTAATCGGAATAAATAAGAAACAAATTTGGGCCCAAAAGAAGTGTCGACGAAATAAGCTTAGCGGCCCAAAAAGAAGGACATTCGATCGAGTCCACCTGGGGCACTCGATCGAGTAACCCCCCAAAAAATAAGCAGGAACTTCTCGGAGTGGCACTCGATCGAGTGCACCTAGGGCACTCGATCGAGTAGCGTTGTAGGTCACAGCATCTCGCACTCGACTTCAAACGGCTGCCATTTATTCATTACTTGTTCAAATTGGACGTGCTATAAGCCGTTGGAAAGCTAAGAGAAAGAGCTTTTCAAACCACCCGAATCACCCTGATTGGAGTTGTAGAACGAAAGTTATTCACCTTTATATTTTACCCGTTTGTAAGCGATCATTCGTTCTTCTCGTTTCGCGTCTTTTCCTTCTTTGGTCTTTGTTTCTTCGTGTATTCCTGCATCTTCTTCCTTCAATTCCGTGCTTAGGTGTAAACTTTTCCATTGTCGATTCCGTAATGCTCCGATTAGCTCCAAATGCATCCAAATCTACAAGATACACACAAATATGGAAGTATCGACATTCAAAGTATATTGCATCATTATTAACGAGTTAGGCACAAAAACCGAGATAAAACTAACAATTAGGGGATGGAAATATGTATATAAATAAAACTCATCAAACTCTCCCAAACCAAACATTTGCTTGTCCTCAAGCAAACCACGCATATAAATACATAAGAGAACAAGTGATGTGAAGCACGACTAAGAGCAAGCTTACAATCATTCTCCTAAAAATCGACTCAAGTCGGTTAGAAAACACGCAATGCCAAAAAAATATAACTAAACCAATAATCATGCCACAGATGAATGATTGTCTGCCAAACTTTCGATCTTGCGAGACCATCAATGTCGACCTTCCTCGCAGATATCCTCAACACTCATAAGAACGGGTATATGTGAAGATAAGATAGAATAAGAACATAAGATAGAATAAGAACACTCACTCGACTTATGAAACATGCATGCAATCGAACATGAAATCAATCTCCCCAATCAAATACGTGTTCCACCAATCAGGACCATAGTACATGCTAAGGACTTACAAATATGGTGGCTAAATGGGTAAGGGAAGAAAATGGATTGTGCCTAAGCACGTATGGAAATGTGAAACTAAAACCAGGCCTAATCGCAGCTACACAATAAAAACAAATCCAATCAATAATCCTGACAGATAACGTCAAACCACCAATTTGAGATATAAACTCAAGATTAGGTGTAAGAGGGAATTTTGTTCATCCTCACAATTGATCTCTAGTTTCAATCTTTTTGACCATTCCTCGAAATATTACAAGAGGCATATATTTCACTTTTCTTTTCTTTTATTCATTATTTTCTTTCATGCTTCTAATTTTTCATATTTTGAATAGGGGAAGGTGAGTACAAAGTCGCAACAACAATATTACATATTAAGTCTAAAGGATGCAAAAATCTTAAAACATGACTAAATAGTGAAGTAATTCCAATTAAGTTCACTGCGAGTGTCCCGGTAGGGTAGGCTATTCTGGGTTGTAGCTAAATAATATAGGCCGTAAAAACAGACTTACAACAGCTGAAATGGGCTCAACTAAGAAAAATGACCTAAATCTACAAGGTAGTAAAAATGGGTCATTTTTGGCTATGTGGAGTGATGGGTGGGATTTGTCGTGAATCCTAACCGTCAAATAAAACCGGCAAAACCTAACTAGGGTAGCTAGGGTAAGTCGGGTCGAATCCACAGGGACGGGAGGTCGGACTAGGGTATGCTACGGTCTAGGACTAGGTTCGAGACAAGCTATTCTAAGGAGGGGGAGACTAGGACTAAGCTAGGTCTAAAGCAAGAAAACAATCAAAGGAAACGGGCTAGGATTAGGTCGGAGTCAAAGGGGTAATGGAATGGTCAAGGGAGAACTAGAGTGAAGGAGGTAGTAGGGTAATCTAGGTAATGCCCGGGCTCTCGCAACTTAGACTCACCTAGAGGTTCCACCTAAAACCCACCTTGGCGACACAAACGACAAACGGGGTTACTAGCGTGATATCGGGGCCTAGGTCGCATCCGGGCTCTCGCAACTTAGACCGACCTAGGGGTCGTCCTCACCGGGCTCTCGCAACTTAATGAGGGAACCAAACCCACAAACAAACTATCACCCACAAGAGAAAAGCAAGAAAAACAAGCATATGCACATACTAGTCATTCAAGCATTTCAACAAACATGTGATATGCATTAAACCAAGGGGAAACCCAAATCTTCCACCAACATCTCCAACAATCCCTTAATCATCCAATTAACACCCTAATCACCTTACTAACCCTAGCAAGATACTAGTCTAACATATCTATACTAAAACTAACACTAAGAAGAGAAATCAATTCAAACAACCAAACTAGCATAATGAAACAAACAAGAACTATGAACTATGAGCAATCCACACAACAAAGATTCAAACTTTAATGAAAGAACAAGATTAAGAGAAAGGAAAAGAATATTATACCTACTAACAAGATGAAAGGAAGAAGGAAACTTGCATAAATGAGAAAAACCCAAAACAAACATCCAAGTTTGTCAAGCTTGGTGGAGATCTTGAAGAATTCCCAAATTACAAGCATTAATCTATGATTAAAGACTAATTACCGACTAATCTACACTAATCTATGCTAATCTATCCTAAAATAATCTAGGGTTTAGTCTAATATGAAGTGCATAAGCTTAACAAAATGAGGGAAGAGTATATATAGGGTTACAAGTGGAAGGGAGAAGAAAGAAAACAAGGCGGAGCTGCAGCAGGCCCGTCCCGGCCGAGACGGGGTGGTCCCGGTCGGGATGGGGTCGGTCCCGGCCGGGAAGAGCTGCTCCCGGTCGGGATGAGCCACAGTCAGGGGCCTCCTCTTTTGTGCACCTCAACCGGGACCGGTTGAGGCCATACCCGTCGGGGATGAGTCTTGTAGGCCTCCAATATGAACTTTTTGGTCTCTCCTTGTTTCTCATGGGCTTCCCATCGATTCTCGGGACTCGGGATCAGGTCTCGGAGGCTCGGGATTGGGTCCCAAGGTCTCGGGGTCGATTCCAAGGCATCGAGTCATCGTTCCTTTACTCCGTTGGCTCCAAAATGTGTATGTATCGAGTCGGAATCGCTCCAACTCTTCCAAATCGGCCTCGGAAACCTGAAACGAACTAAAGGAAGCATAAGAAGCCCATAAATCGCTCCCAAGGAGCTATTCCACAAGGAAAATGGGACCAAAACACTACAAAATAGGCACTACAAACTACACTTATCAACTCCCCCACACTTAACCCTTACTCGCCCTCGAGTAAGCACAAACTAACTACTAAACTATCCGAGCGGGTATTAGCGCACCCTACGCCCTTTCAAATCACGCGAGTACACTTAGAGGAAAAGTGCACTCCGCAAGGCAAGTGGGGTCTTGCGACAAAATCGTGGATGCAACCGGACACAAAGCACACAAACAAACAAACACACAAACAAACACATAATCGGTTGCACCCAAAAGAAAACAAATACCGCTTCCCTCCAAAAGCGGTGAATGAAACACCGGTTTAGGACTCGAGGCAAGTGACAACGTTCCCAAACTAATCATACAAATCGAGATGAACTAAACCCTAATATTAGGACGATAAAGCAACAAAAACGTTGGTAACTTACCTAGGTCCTCCTAACTTTCTAAGAACGTACGGGACGATCGACGGAGTGGAAAAGTGATGAACCACGGTGTTAGTCGACACTGTAGGTAAGTGAGACCCCGCCCCCTTTAGCCATGAGCCAAGAGGGTCGTTCCATGTCTATAACCGCCTAACTAGTCCAAGTAAAAAGGTGGAAATAAATGCAAAATGAGAGAAGACCGACCATTACCGCTATCATCCTTCCTAGGGACTCGGTCCTTTGGTAGGCTCTTCATGGCAAAAGTCGGAAAAAGGCTTATTTTGAGATGTTGGGATTATTTTTGTGATTCGGATTTTCTTTTGGCATTTTCTCTTTTCTTTTGCATTTTTGCTTTGTTTTGCCATGCCATTCTTTTTCTTCTTTTCTATTTTCTGTTTGGCTTTTGTGCCTTTTCTCTTTCTTCATTTCTTTTCTTTCTTTCATTTATTTCTTTCTTTTCTTTTCTTTGCCCTTTTGGCTTGATTTGACTTTTGGCATTTCTTTGTGTAACAAGAAAGATAGAAATTCAACAAATTGCAATTTTATTGAGTGGATGTGTGTAGGAGGTAGGGGAATGGGTATGTCGGGACGACGTCTTCCCTTCATACTCACAAAAAGGGGAGAACTTGGACTAGTCTAACGATTCCGAACATGGTCACCTAAGGGACGGGACTCGGCAACCAAGGCCTTTTCACACCGCGGGTGGTCACAATGGTCAAAATGCAAATCCCGTAGTAAATCCCTAGTAAGCTAGGTGGACTCAAGGTAAGAAACGAACGAAATCATTGATTTAGGGTCATTCTATTAGATTAAAGTCCAAGACTCGATTTATACAACTGGGAAGGGAAAGTAAACACTTGCACACTAGCCTCTAAACCTGGTTTTCGAAAACGGTTTACACACACAAGACACAACTAACACAACATAAGACGAAGACATGACGAAAATGAAAGAAAAAGAGACAAAAGGCCACAAAACGAAAACAAAACAAAACAAGGAGAAACAAACACATAAACAACACAAACACCACCCCAATCTTCAAACAGGTCTCCAAATCCACCACAATCTTTACAAAGCTCCTCCCGAGCACACATCATCACAAATCTCCTCCAAACTCACAAGAAGCAAAGAGGGAAAAAGGGATGAAGAGATGTTACCGGAAGTCTTGAAAGCTCACCAAAGCTAACGGCGATTAGGCAACCTATAAGGAAAAAAGGGGGGCAAAACACGCACAACAAAACAAAAATACGACATAACGACACAAAAAGGAAAAGACACAAAAGAAAATCTTTTTGATTTTTGTGAAATTTTTCAAATTTTTAGGGTTTTTTGAAGAATTTTTCGAAAAACTAAGAAAATAAAACTAACGACGATAGAATATCGCTTCCCCACACTTAAACCGAGCCATGTCCTCATGCTCGATCGTAGTGTGCGGAGAGACAAAAGAAAAAGAAAAGAAACTACGAAAATAAAGCTAAAAATCAAAAATAAAGTGAAGAAAAGGGTAGAAGGTGTCCGGCCGGGGTGTAGTCAAGTCACCATGGGCCGAGACAAGAAAAGATATGGAAGAGGGAAGAAAAATAAAAAGAAGGAAATAAAAGGAAATGGGAGGGGAGGGCTAGGTGTAATCAAGTCACCTAGCCCGGATTCCGCCTAAATCCGACTAAATCCAACAAAAAAAAAGGGTGAAAAACTTGTAAAATTTGGATTTTTGAAATGACTCTCGATGTAATCACATCATCGAGAGTCGGGAGCAACATATACCAAGGCCCCGAGGGCCACCATGACATCAAGACACAAAAGTGTACAAGGGGAAGGGAATAAACACGAAAGAAAACAAGCTATAAAAGACGGGAAAGAAAGGATAGTTGCCGTACCAATAGGTTAGCAACTCACTCGCTCCATCGTCTCATAGATCAATATAGGCACTTTGCTTGTCTTCATCATTGCTATCCCGCTTCGAACTTGATAAAACACATGGTAGAGGTAGTAATGGTGTGAGGGGAGTGGGATTCGATGTGAAACTCGGTGTAAAGGAAAGAGAAATGAGGTGAGGGTATGTAAATGAAGTGTAAGGGTCATATGACATGAGCAATGATGGGTAGGGAGGTTGGGTGGGGGTATACAATGGTTGGGTGGGCTCAAATGTCGAAGAAGAGGCCAAAGGAGGAGAAAGGGGACCATCCCGGTCGGGAAGCCACCTTCCCGGTCGGGACGGCACTCCAGCAAGCTCCAATTTTTGCACCTCCATCCCGATCGGGACGGCTCCTTCCCGGTCGCGATGGCATATCCTTCCCGGTCGGGAAGCTCCCTTCCCGTCCGGGATGGGTCTTCTTGACCTCCAAAACCCCAAAAGCTACACCGAAGCTTCAAAAACCGGCTTCCATACTCACGATCCAAGCTCTATCATTAACCATTCCTCTCTAGGAATCATCTTCACTTCACACCTATGACAATAAGCTCAAATACAACATCAAATTCCCTCCCTCACATCGCTCATCAACAATCCAAATAAACAAGAATTCCACAAAGGCTAACAAATCCTAGAAACCAAACTATCAACAAACATAAACACAAATACAAGCACAAAAGAAAAGGGAAAAGATATTTACACTAGCTACTCTCACCAACTACGCCTCCATAGCCATCAAGAGCTCGAAGGAGTAAGTCAAATGCCCTAGCAACATCTTCATTTAAGCTCACATGGCCGAGCCTAGCTAGCCACATTCAAGAGCTTCCAATTCGGAGGGAAGAAGCGATCATCTTCATTATGCTCGGGGTTCTCGTGATCATCCGGGTCTTCGGAACCATGGTAGCGACAACTCTTATGACCATCCGGTAGGTATAGTGTTCTAGAGTCGTGCTCGGTGTTATGATGTGGGAGATCACACCCTAAGGGTGTCGCTTCTTCTACGGGGTCGAGAGTGGAGTTCTTTTCCACCGCCCGACAAGGATCCTCTTCACCAACCGTCTCACAAGACAAGGGACTAGGCATCGAGTGCGGTAGAGGAGGAGAAGGCATCAAGTTTTCTTCATTGGAGGCTTTAGGATCCTCCAATTTCCCATACAAGGCAAGTTCCAAGGCGTCCACTTCTTTTTCCCAAGTATTGCGCTCCTTTTCACTCATCTTGTCTAATTGGCCTAGAGGAGGTATGTCTTCACTTGGCTTTGGATTGTCTAGACCCGGTTCATCACGAAGAAAATCGAACAAATCCAATTTGATAGCCAATACATCGGCTCCCCTAGAGTTATCTTGAGAATCATGTTCACTCCACTCTTCATTGTTGGCCCTTGAAGCTTCAACTTCCTCTATTCTTCCCCTATCTTCACCTCCCAAGCAACACTCAACAATGGTCTCTTGATCGAACTTCTCTTCTTCATTTGTAGCATCACGATCGGGTTGAATTTCTTGTGGAGACACCCGACCCTCTTGCCCAAATGAACCTTCCTCAACATGTAGTGGAGCTCGAGTGGCCGACATCGTGATATGAGCCATGAGTGCATTGATGCGAGCATCTTGCACCTCTATTTGGGCCTTGAACTCCTCCCTAACCCCTTGTATTTGAGTCAATATCAATTGTTGACCCTTTTGCAATAACATCATCATCTCATGTTGGCTCCCTTGTGTTTGGACCAACATTTGACAAGTCTCAAGGATATTTGGTTGTGGGTTATGTGAGGGTGTTTGGTAGTTGGTAGGATGTGGGAACGATCCTTGACAGCTTTCTTGGTAACCATAAGGAGAGGGTTCATAAGATTGTTGATGAGGTTGATATGGTTGGTAAAGTTGTGGGTTTTGGTAATTCGCCCCATAGTTGTCCCGTGATGATTGATGGTAGCTTGGACGCGCCATGTCCATAACGTCGCTTTGGTACCTAGGATGAGCTAGAAGCACTTGAGCAAACGTTAGTATCCTAGTGCTTTTGAGGCACTAGGAAGGGAGAGTAACACACAAGAAGAAAAACGGAGATACACAAGGAGAAGAGAACACAAAAATCAAGAACAAAGTCCAAAACTAAGCAAACAAAAGTCTAAACTACGCCGTCCCCGGCAACGGTGCCAATTTGATGGGAGGGGTTTGTCACGTCCCAACCGATCAATAAATAAACCGGCTAATCCTAACTAGGGTAGATAGGGTAACTCGGGTCGAATCCCCGGCAACGGCGCCAAATTGATGGGTGGGATTTGTCGTGTATCCTAACCAACAATAAACTACCGATTACACCTAGTGGGTAGCTAGGGGAAGTCGGGATCGTATCCACGAGGACGGTAAGAGGCGTCTAGACCAAGGTCGCCTAAATACGAGACTAAGTCAACGAGCTAAGCTAAACTAAACAATGATAAGAGGGGGAGAAGGCTAGACTATGACTAAGGAAAACAAATAGGAAAACGGGCTAGGATTAGGTCGGGGTCAAAGGGGTAACGGAATGGTCGAGGAAGAACTAGAGTGAAGGAAGTAGTAGGGTAATCTAGGTGAGGTTCGGGCTCTCGCTACGTAGACCGACCTAGAGGTTTCACCTAAACCCCATCTCGGCGACACACATGACAAACGGGGTTACTAGCACGCTATAGTGGCCTAGGTCGCATCCGGGCTCTCGCTACTTAGACCGACCTAGGGGTCGTCCTCACCGGGCTCTCGCTACGTAGTGAGGGAACCGAACCCACAAACAAACTATCACCCACAAGAGAAAGGCAAGAAAAACAAGCATATGCACATACTAGTCATTCAAGCATTTCAACAAACATGTGATATGCATCAAACCAAGAGGAAACCCAAATCTTCCACCAACATCTCCAACAATCCCTTAATCATCCATTAACACCCTAATCACCCTACTAACCCTAGAAAGATACTACTCAAACATATCTAAAGGAAATACTAACAAAAACAAGATGAATCAACATAAACATCAAAACATACATAAACAAACTAGTGAAAGCAATGAACTAAGAACAATAAGATGAACAAAGATGCAAACTTGGATGAACAAACAAGATTAAGAGTAAAAAGGAAGGAAGGATTATACCAAACTAGTGAAGAATGAAAAAGGATAACACTTGCATAGAAGAAAACCCAAATTCATCCACCAAGGTTGTCAATCTTGGATGGATTCTTCAAGAGATCCAATATTACAAGATTAAACTAGGATTAACAACTAATTACCGACTAATCTACTCTAATCTAAGCTAATCTAATCTAAAATAATCTAGGGTTTAATGTCTAATGACGTGCATAAGCTTAACATAACAAGGGAAGGGTATATATAGGGTTTAAGAATGGAAGGAGGTGAAAGGAAGTAGGCGCGGGTGAGCTGCAGCCCATCCCGGCCGAGACGAGGTGGTCCCGGTCGAGATGAGGTTGGTCCCGGCCGGGAAGAGCTGCTCCCGGTCGGGAAGGGCCTCAGACAGGAGCCTCCTCTTTTGTGCACCTCAACCGGGACCGGTTGAGGCCATATCCGTCGGGGATGAGTCTTGTAGGCCTCCAATATAAACTTTTTGGTCCCTCCTTGGTTCTCATGGGCTTCTCACCGATTCTCGGGACTCGGGATCGGGTCTCGGAGGCTCGGGATTGGGTCCCAAGGTCTCGGGGTCGACTCCAAGGCATCAAGTGATCGTTCCTTAGCTTCGTTGGCTCCAAAAAGTGTATGTATTGAGCCGGAATCGCTCCAACTCTTCATGAATGGTCTCGGGAACCTGAAACGAGCTAAAGGAAGAATAAGTAGCCCATAAACCGCTCCCAAGGAGCGATTCCACAAGGAAAATGGGACCAAAACACTACGAAATAGGCACTACAAACCACACTTATCAACTCCCCCACACTTAACCCTTACTCGCCCTCGAGTAAGCACATACTATCTACTAAACTAGCCGAGTGGGTATTAGCGCACCCTACGCCCTTTAAACTCACGCGAGTACACTTAGAGGAAAAGTGCACTCCGCAAGGCAAGTAAGGTCTTGCGACAAAACCGTGGATGCAACCGGACACAAGACACAAAAACAAACAAGCACATAAACAACAAACCAACAAACAAACACAAGGTTGCACCCAAAGAAAAACAAATACCGCTTCCCTCTAAAAGCGGTGAATGAAACACCGGTTTAGGACTCGAGGTAAGTGACAACGTTCCAAAGCTAGCAATACAAACCAAGGTGAACTAAACCCTAATAGTATGACGATAAAGCAATAAAAACGTTGGTAACTTACCTAGGTCCTCCTAACTTTCTAAAAACGTACTACGGGACGATCGGCGGAGTGGAAAGTGAAGAACCACGGTGTTAGTCGACACTGTAGGTAAGTGAGACCCCGCCCCCTTTAGCGTGAGCCAAGAGGGTCGTCTCATGTCCAAAACCGCCTAACTAGTCCAAGTAAAAAGGTGGAAATAATGCAAAATGAGGGAAGACCGACTAATGCCACTATCATCCTTCCTAGGGACTCGGTCCTTTGGTAGGCTCTTCACGGCAAAAGTCGGAAAAAGGCTTATTTTGAGAGGTAGGGGTTATTTTTGTGAATCGGGTTTTCTTTTGACATTTTCTCTTTTCTTTTGCATTTTTGCTTTGTTTTGCCATGCCATTCTTTTTCTTCTTTTCTATTTTCTTTTTGGCTTTTGTGCCTTTTCTTTTTCTTCATTTCTTTTCTTTCTTTCATTTTTCTTTCTTTTCTTTTCTTTGCCCTTTTTGGCAAGATTTGGCTTTTTGGCATTTTCATTGTATAACAAGAAAGGTAGAAATCAACAATTTGCAATTTATTGCGTGGAAATGTGTAGGAGGTAGGGAAATGGGAGAGTCGGGGAGCGTCCTTCCCTTCAAACCCACAAAAAGTGGAGAACTTGGACTAATCAAAACAATCCTAAACACGGTCACCTAGGGGACGAGACTCGGTAACCAAGGCCTTTTCACACCGTGGGTGGTCATAATGGTCAAAAGTGCAAATCCCGTAGTAAATCCCTAGTAAGCTAGGTGGACTCAAGGTAAAGGACCAACGAATTCATTGATTTAGGGTCATTCTACTAGGCTAAAGTCCAAAACTCGATTTATACAACTAGAAAGGGAAAATAGACACTCACACACTAGCCTCTAAACCGGGTTTTCGAAAATAGTTTACGCACAAGACACACAACACAACACAAAACAAAGACAAGACGAAAACGAACGAAAGAAAAAGAAGCAAAAGCAACAAAACAAGAACAAAACAAAACGAACACATACAAAACACAAACATCACCCCGAATTTCCAAACAAGTCACCAAATCAACCACACGTATGTACAAGCTCCACCCGAGCACACCACATCACAATCTCCTCCAAACTCCGCAAGAGACAAAGAAGGAAAAAGGGATAGAAGATGTTACCGGACATCATGAAAGCTCTCCAAAATTAGCGGCGATTTAAGCAACCTATAAGGAAAAGAGGGCAAACACACAAAACAAAACAAATACACGACACAAAGACACAAAAGGAAAACACACAAAAGAAAAATCTTTTTGATTTTTGTGAAAATTTTCAAATTTTTATGGTTTTTAAAGATTTTTTTCGAAAAAACTAAGAAAATAAAACTAACTATGCTAGAATATTGCTCCCCCACACTTAAACCGAGCCATGTCCTCATGCTCGATCGTAGTGTGCGGAGGGACAAAATAAAAAAGAAAAGAAATTACGAAAATAAAGCTAAAAAAATCAAAAATGAAGATGAAGAAAAGGGTAGAAAGTGTCCGGCCGGGGTGTAGTCAAGTCACCATGGGCCGAGACGAGAAAAAGATATGGATGGGGAAGAAATAAAAGAAGGAAATAAAAGGAAATTGGAGGGGAGGGCTAGGTGTAATCAAGTCACCTAGCCCGGATTCCGCCTAAATCCGACTAAATCCTCAGAAAAGAAAGAGTGAAAAACTTGTAAAATTTGGATTTTGAAATGACTCTCGATGTAGTCACATCATCGAGAGTCGGGAGCAACAACTACCGAGGCCTCGAAGGCCACCATGACATCAAGACACAAAAGTGTACAAGGGGAAGGGAATAAACAAAGGAAAACAAGCAACAACAAAAACGGAAAAGAAAGGATAGTTGCCGTACAATAGGTTAGCAACTCACTCTCTCCATCGTCTCATAGATCAATATAGGCACTTGCTTGTCTTCATCATTGCTATCCCGCTTCAAGTTTGATAGAACCGCATGGTAGAGGTAGTAGTGGTGCGAGGGGGTGGGATTTGATGTGAATATCGGTCTAAAGTGAGGAGGAAATGAGGTTAAGGTATGTAAATGAGGTACATGGGTTGTATGATATGAGAAAGGAAGGTAGGGAGGTTAGGTGGGGGTATACAATGGTTGGGTGGGCTTAAATGTCGAAGAAGAAGCACCAAAAAGGAGTAGGGGATCATCCCGGTCGGGATGGATGATCCCGGTCGGGTTGATAAACCCTTCCCGGTCAGGAAGCCTCCTTCCCGATCGGGATGGCACTCCAGTGGACTCGATTTTTGGCACCCTCATCCTAATCGGGACGGCCCCATCCCGGTCGGGACGACACACCCTTCTCGGTCGGGAAGGGTCTTCATGACTCCCATGACCCCAAAAACCGACTCCCTTACTCACGATCCAAGCTCTATCACTAACCACTCCTTTCTAGGAGTCACCTTCACTTCACTTATCACAATAAACTCAAAGTACACATCAAATTCACTCCCTCACATCGCTCATCAAAATACCAAATCAATTACAAGAGCTTCACAAAACAACAAAAATCAAGAGAAAAAATCACACAAATACAAACACAAGTACTCTAAAGAGGAGAAGAGGGGAATATACAACATGACGGTTCTTTAGGAACTCCGTCAAACCTAGGATGGTGGACTCTTCTTCAACCGTAGCCCTCAAGGGCATGGAGGAGCAAGTCGAACGCGCTACCGACATCATAATGAAGGCCCAAGAAGCGCTCGAGCCTAGCCAACCTCCACGGCCTCCAAGGAGGAGGCAAGAAGTAGGAATCCCAAGACCCATCGTCATCATTCATGTCACCTCCGGGGTCTATCCATCCTGCGAGCCTAACCGACCTCTTCCTCCCTAAGCATCGCCTCCAATCCCAAGCAAGCTTCATTTCCAAGAAACAAGGCATAAAAAGCGGCTTTGGCCTCATTTCCTTGTTGCACACCCCCACACTTTCCTCAAGTTGTGGTTCCCCATCTTCATCGCTTGACCCCACATCATCTTGGAGGAGAGGATCGAAACTTCTACCGGCGGTTTCAATCTCTTCCAAACCATCTCTCGGTGTACTAGCAAGGGGCTCTTGATGCGTAGTCACATTATCGCACAAGGGCAACTCAAGGCTATCAATCTCACCTAACAACCTCACGAATTCTACCAAACCATCCAACTCACTATCCTCCTCCAATTCCTCACCAATGTTGCCTTCACCAAGGGTCATATCCTCATCCGTCTCTTTTTGGGTAGACGATTGAGGTTCTTCAAAGCAAACTTCTCTATCAAAGGGAACTACATTGGCGGCTTCATGGTTAGGATGCTCCTCTTTCTCAAGTGGGTATCCTTCATCAAAATGTGATGCTCGGGATAAAAACATTACGGTTTGAACCGATAATGCATTTAATTGAGCATTCCTCGCCTCGTTTCCCCTTCGAATTTGGACCATTAATTCCTCTTGTTCTTTTTGCAATTGAATGACCGTTTCTTGGATGCTCCTTTGCATTTGAAGCATAGAATGAAACACCTCCGTGTCGGGTAATTGGTGATCATTGGGGTCTTTTAAAGCTCCTTGAAAACCTTGATGATGCCCAAGGGGTGGGGCATCATATTGTTGATAGCAAGGTTGGGATGATTGGTAGTATTGTGGGTCATGGGGTTCATATTGTGGTTGGGGTGAAGGGTAATATTGTGGGTTTTGGGGGTATTGGCTTCCATAAGGTGAATCTTGATCGAACATGGTGGTTTCACATTCATAGCTTGAGTAATAGCCACCATGATCGTAGGAGTGATAGTCATTCACTTGTTGGTAGCCATATCCATATTCTTGAGGATCATACCCGTCTTGATTACCCCAAGAAGCTTGATTATGGTAGGGGGACGTCATGTCATAGCTTTGGTTCAAAGAAGAAGAGGGGTAGCTCATCTCGGCTTCCATGTGTGGGGAGTTTAGATCAAACCCCATGCTCGCTCGAAAATCGTAGCTCATACCCGGTTGGAAACCACTCATTCTAGCAACCGTCCGTTTAAGCGGCTCTGAGTTGCAAGAAGAAGATAATCACCACCTCTAAGCACTAACTGTTGACTAAGAACAAACGTGAGAAGCCTAGTGCTTTTTGGGCACTAGACAAGAGAGAAATAAACTTCACACACACAAGAAGCAAGGTAACAAAAAAAAAAAAAAAAAAAAAAGAAAAACACAAACACAAAGACAAAGTCAAGTAACTAGGAAAACAAAGTCTAAACTAGCACCGTCCCCGGCAACGGCGCCAAATTGATGGGAGGGATTCGTCACGTCCCAACCGATGAAATAAATAACCGGCTAATCCTAACTTGGGTAGATAGGGTAAGTCGGGTCGAATCCACGGGGACGGTAAGAGGCGTCTAGACCAAGGTCGCCTAAATACGAGACTAAGTCAACGAGCTAAGCTAAACTAAACAATGATAAGAGGGGGAGAAGGCTAGACTATGACTAAGGAAAACAAATAGGAAAACGGGCTAGGATTAGGTCGGGGTTAAAGGGGTAACGGAATGGTCAAGGGAGAACTAGAGTGAAGGAGGTAGTAGGGCGATCTAGGTTGGTCCGGGCTCTCGCAACTTAGACCCACCTAGAGGTTCCACCTAGAACCCCTCTCGGCGACACACATGACAAACGGGGTTCTAGCGCGCTATGGTGGCCTAGGTCGCATCCAGGCTCTCGCTACTTAGACCGACCTAGGGGTCGTCCTCACCGGGCTCTCGCAACTTAGTGAGAGAACCGAACCCACAAACAAACTATCACCCACAAGAGAAAGGCAAGAAAAACAAGTATATGCAACTACTTAGTCATTCAAGCATTTCAACAAACATGTGATGTGCACCAAACCAAGAGGAAACCCAAATCTTCCACCAACATCTCCAACAATCCCTTAATCATCCAATTAACACCCTAATCACCCTACTAACCCTAGCAAGACACTACTCTAACATAATCAAACTAATACTAACAAGAACAAGATAGATCAACAAAAGAAACAAAACAAACATCTACAAACTAGTAATAACAATGAACAAGAACAAAACAATCAACTAAAGATTCAAACTTGGATGAATAAACAAGATAAAGAGTAAAAGGAGAAGAGGATTATACCATACTACAAAGGAAATGGAAAAGGAGAACACTTGCATATAAAGAAAACCCAAATTCATCCACCAATGTTGTCAAGATTGAATGGATTCTTCAAGAAATCTCTTAATACAAGATTAAACTAAGATTAAAGACTAATTACCGACTAATCTACACTAATCTAATCTAATCTAACTGATGGGTAGGATTTGTCGTGAATCCCAACCGTCAAATAAAACCGGCAAAACCTAGTGGGTAGCTAGGGTAAGTCGGGTCGAATCCACAGGGACGGGAGGTCGGACTAAGGTATGCTACGGTCTAGGACTAGGTTCGAGACGAACTAATCTAAGGAGGAGACAAGGACTAGTCTAAGGTCTAAAACTAGGACTAAGGGAAACTAGGATAACACTAGGAAGGAAGACTAGGGTTAGGTCGGGGTCAAAGGGGCAATGGAATGGTCAAGGGAGAACTAGAGTGAAGGAGGTAGTAGGGTAATCTAGGTTGGTCCGGGCTCTCGCAACTTAAACCGACCTAGAGGTTCCACCTAGAACCCATCTCGGTGACACAAACGACAAACGGGGTACTAGCATGCTATAGGCCTAGGTCGAATCCGCGCTCTCGCAACTTAGACCGACCTAGGGGTCGTCCTCACCGGGCTCTCGCAACTTAATGAGGGAACCGAACCCACAAACAAACTAATACCCACAAGAGAAAAGCAAAATAAACAAGCATTCGTACATACTTAGTCATTCAAGCAATTCGACAAACATGTGATGTGCACCATACAAGACGAAACCCAAATCTTCCACCAACATCTCTAACAATCCATTAATCACCCAATTAACACCCTAATCACCCTATAACCCTAGCAAGAACACTACTCTAACATATCTATACTAAAACTAACACTAAGAAGAGGAATCATCACAAACATCAAAACAAACATGAAGAAACTAACAATAACTATGAACTATGAACCATAACATCAACAAAGATACAAACTTTAATGATAAAACAAAGATTAAGAGAAGAGAAAAGAAGATTATACCAAACTAGAGATGAAAGGAAGAAAGAAACTTGCATAAATGGAAGAACCCAAAACAAACATCCAAGTTTGTCAAGCTTGGTGAAGATCTTGAAGAATTCCCAAATTACAAGCACTAATCTAAGATTAACGATAATCTAAGGACTAATCTACACTAATCTATGCTAATATATGCTAAAATAATCTAGGGTTTAGTCTCTAATCTCTAACATATGCTTAACATAACAAGGGAAGAGTATATATAGGGTTACAAATGGAAGGGAGAAGAAAAGAAGAATGCGGGTAAGCTGTAGCCCATCCCGACCGGGACGGATCATCCCGATCGGGAAGGGTTCTGCCATCCCGATCGGGAAGGGCTCAACCCGACCGGGAAGGACCCACAGTGGCGCTTCTAAATGTGCATCCCTTCCCGATCGGGAAGGCCATTATCCCGACCGGGAAGGGTCTTGTATGCCTCCAATAAGAACTATTTGGTCCCTCCTTGCTTCTCATGGGCTTCCCATCGATTCTCGGGACTCGGGATCGGGTCTCAGAGGCTCGGGATTGGGTCCCAAGGTCTCGGGGTCGATTTCAAGGCATCGAATCATCGTTCCTTAGCTTCGTTGGCTCCAAAATGTGTATGTATAGAGTCGGAATCGCTCCAACTCTTCCAAATCGGTCTCGGGAACCTGAAACGAACTAAAGGAAGCATAAGAAGCCCCCAAACCGCTCCCAAGGAGCGATTCTACAAGGAAAACGGGACCAAAACACTACAAAATAGGCACTACAAATGACACTTATCAACTCCCCCACACTTAACCCTTACTCGCCCTCGAGTAAGCACAAACTACTACTAAACTATCCGAGTGGGTATTAGCGCACCCTACGCCCCTTCAACTCACGCGAGTGCACTTAGAGGACAAGTGCACTCCGCAAGGCAAGTTTGGTCTTGCGACAAAACTGTGGATGCAACCGGACACAAAACACAAAAACAAACAAACACACAAACAAACACATAATCGGTTGCACCCAAAACAAAAGAAATACCGCTTCCCTCTAAAAGCGGTTAAAGAAGCACCGGTTTAGGACTCGAGGTAAGTGACAACGTTCCCAAGCTAGCAATACAAACCAAGGTGGACTAAACCCTAATAGTATGACGATAAAGCAACAAAAACGTTGGTAACTTACCTAGGTCCTCCTAACTTTCTAAAAACGTACTACGGGACGATCGGCGGAGTGGAAAAGTGAAGAACCACGGTGTTAGTCGACACTGTAGGTAAGTGAGACCCCGCCCCCTTTAGCGTGAGCCAAGAGGGTCGTCCCGTGTCTAAAACCGCCTAACTAGTCCAAGTAAAAAGATGGAAATATGCAAAATGAAGGAAGACCGACTAATGCCGCTATCATCCTTCCTAGGGACTCGGTCCTTTGGTAGGCTCTTCACGGCAAAAGTCGGAAAAAGGCTTATTTTGAGAGGTAGGGGTTGTTTTTTGTGAATCGGGTTTTCTTTTGGCATTTTCTCTTTTCTTTTGCAATTTCGCTTTGTTTTGCCATGCCATTCTTTTTCTTCTTTTCTATTTTCTTTTGGCTTTTGTGCCTTTTGTTGTTCTTCATTCTTTTCTTTCTTTCATTTTCTTTCTTTTTCTTTTTCTTTTCTTAGCCCTTTTTGGCTAGATTCGGCTTTTTGGCATTCCTTAGTAATATGAAAGAGAGATCAACAAATTGCATTTTATTTGTGTGGGTATGTGTAGGAGGTGGGTGAATGGGTATGTCGGGACGACGTCTTCCCTTCATACTCACAAAAAAAGGGGGAACTTGGACTAATCAAACGATCCTAGACACGGTCACCTAAGGGACGAGACTCGGTAACCAAGGCCTTTTCACACCGTGGGTGGTCATAATGGTCAAAATGCAAATCCCGTAGTAAATTCCTAGTAAGATAGGTGGACTCAAGGTAAGAAACGAACGAAATCATTGATTTAGGGTCATTCTACTAGATCCAAGTCCAAGACTCAATTTATACAACTAGGAAGGGAAAGTAAACTCTCCCAAACTAGCCTCTAAACCGGGTTTTCGCAAAATGTTTACACACAAGACACACAAGACACACAAAATGAAGACTCAACGATAACGAAAGAGAAAAAAAAGAAGAAGTAAAAGCAACGAAACAAAAACAACACAAAATGAACACATACACAACACAAACACCACCCCGATCATCCAAACAAGCCACCAAATCAACCACACTTTACAAAGCTCCACCCGAGCACACAACATCACAATCTCCTCCAAACTCCGCAAGTGGTAAAGAAGAAAAAGGGATAAGATGTTACCGGGAGTCTTGAAAGCCTTTCAAAGTTAACGGCGATTGAAGCAACCTATAAGGGAAAGGGAGGCAAAACACGCACACAAAACAAATATACGACACAATGACACAAAAGGAAAACACACAAAAGAAAAAAATCTTTTTGATTTTTGTGAAATTTTTTCAAATTTTTAGGGGTTTTGAAGATTATTTTCGGAAAAACCAAGAAAATAAACTAAACTATACTAGAATATCGCTCCCCCACACTTAAATCGAGCCATGTCCTCATGCTCGATCGTAGGGTGCGGAGAGACAAAAGAAAGAAAAGAAACTACGACAATAAGGCTAAAAATCAAAAAGAAAAGATGGAGAAAAGGGTAGAAAGCGTCCGGCCGGGGTGTAATCAAGTCACCATGGGCCGAGACAAGAAAAGATATGGAAAGGGGAAGAAAATAAAAAGAAGAAAATAAAAGGAAATGGGAGGGGAGGGCTAGGTGTAATCAAGTCACCTAGCCCGGATTTCGCCTAAATCCGACTAAATCCTCAAAAAAAGAAAGTGAAAAACTTGTAAAATTTGGATTTTGAAAATGACTCTCGATGTAGTCACATCATCGAGAGTCGGGAGCAACATATACCAAGGCCCCGAGGGCTACCATGACACAAAATAATGGGAAGGGGAACATGCGAAGGGAGATAAGCTATAAAAGACAGAAAAGAAAGGATAGTTGCCATACCGATTGGTTGGCAACTCACTCACTCCATCGTCTCAAAGATCAATGTAAGCACATAGCTAGTCTTCATCATTGCTATTCCTCTTCAAACTCGAAAAGTACGCATGGGTAAGGTAGTAAGGGTGTGAGGGGGTGGAAAGTGATGTGAAAGTCGGTGTAAAGTGAGGAGGAAATGAGGTAAAGGTATATGAAAATGATGTGCGAGGGTCATATGATATGAGCAAGGAAGGTTAGGGAGGTTGGGAGGGGGTATAAAGTGGTAGGGTGGGCTCACATGATGAAGAAGGGGCCAAAAGAGGAGAAGGGGGCCATCCCGATCGGGATGGTTGGTCCCGGTCGGGATGACACACCCGTCCCGGTCGGGAAGCCCTCGTCCCAGTCGGGATGACACTCCAGAATGTCCAGTTTTCAGCCCACTCATCCCGATCGGGATGACATCCTTCCCGGTCGGGATGAGTCTTCTAGCCCTTCATTTCCTTGCTAGCTTCACCCACATGTCCACCAATACATCGAGACATAGAATCTCGTCCCCAAAAGCTTGTCAAAAGCTTCAAAAACCGATTCCCATGCCCAATTCCAAGCTTCTATCAACAACCATTCTCCTCGAGACTTCATCTTCACTTCATATCTAGCAAACAAGCTCAAATACAACATCAAATTCCCTCCCTTACATCGCTCATCAAAAATCCAAATGAACAAGAGTTCCACAAAAGCTAACAATCCTATTAACCAAAATATACACACAAACAAAAACACAAATACAAGCACAAAAGAAAAGAAAAAGAGATATTTACAATGAGGTACTCTCACCAACTACACCTCCATAGCCATCAAGAGCTCGGAGTAGTAAGTCAAATGCCCTAGCAACATCTTCAATTAAGCTCACATGGCCGAGCCTAGCCACTCCCAAAAGTTTCCAAGTCGGAGGGAAGAAGCGATCATCTTCATTATGCTCGGGGTTCTCGTGATCTTCCGGGTCTTTGGAACCAACATAGCTACGACTCTTATGACCATCCGGTAGGTATAGTGGTCTAGATTCGTGCTCGGTGTCATGATGTGGGAGATCACACCCTAAATGGGTCGCTTCTTCTACGGGGTCGAGAGTGGAACTCTTTTCCACCGCCCGACTAGGATCCTCTTCACCAACCGTCTCACAAGACAAAGGACTAGGCATCGAGTGCGGTAGAGGAGGAGAAAGCATCAAGTTTTCTTCATTGGAGGGTTTAGGATCCTCCAAATTCCCATACAAAGCAAGTTCCAAGGCGTCTACTTCTTTTTCCCAAGTATTGCGCTCCTTTTCACTCACCTTGTCAAAATGGTCATGAGGGGTGATCTCTTCACTTGGGTTTGGATTGTCAACATCCGTCTCTTCACGAAGGAAATCAAACAAATCCAACTTGATAGCCAATACATTGGCTCCCCAAGAGTTATCTTGATAATCATGTTCAACTCCCTCCTCATTGTCGGCCCTTGAAGCTTCAACTTCCTCTAATCTTCCCCTATCTTCACCGCCCAAGCAACACTCAACAATGGTCTCTTGATCGACCCCCTCTTCTTCATTTGTAGCTTCACAATCGGGTTAACTTTCTTGTGGAGGCACCCGACCTTCTTGCCCAAATGAACCTTCCTCAACATGTTGTGGACCTCGAGTGGCCGACATCGTGATATGAGCCATGAGTGCATTGATGCGAGCATCTTGCACCTCTATTTGGGCCTTGAACTCCTCCCTAACCCCTTGTATTTGAGTCAACAACAATTGTTGACCCTTTTGCAATAACATCATCATCTCATGTTGGCTCCCTTGTGTTTGGGCCAACATTTGACAAGTCTCAAGGATATTTGGTTGTGGGTTATGTGAGGGTGTTTGGTAGTTGTTAGGATGTGGGAACGATCCTTGACAACTTTCTTGATAACCATAAGAAGAGGGTTCATAAGATTGTTGATGAGGTTGATACGGTTGGTAAAGTTGTGGGTTTTAGTAATTCGCCCCATAGTTGTCCCGTGACGATTGATGGTAGCTTGGACAAGCCATGTCCATAACGTCGCTTAGGTACCTAGGATGAGCTAGAAGCACTTGAGCAAACGTTAGTATCCTAGTGCTTGTGAGGCACTAGGAAGAGAGAATAGCACACAAGAAGAAAAACGGAGATATACAAGGAGAAGAGAACACAAAAGTCAAGAACAAAGTCCACAACTAAGCAAACAAAAGTCTAAACTACGCCGTCCCCGGCAACGGCGCCAATTTGATGGGTAGGATTTGTCGTGAATCCCAACCGTAAAAAAAAACCGGCAAAACCTAGTGGGTAGCTAGGGTAAGTCGGGTCGAATCCATAGGGACGGGAGGTCGGACTAAGGTATGCTACGGTCTAGGACTAGGTTCGAGACGAACTAATCTAAGGAGGAGACAAGGACTAGTCTAAGGTCTAAAACTAGGACTAAGGGAAACTAGGATAACACTAGGAAGAAAGACTAGGGTTAGGTCGGGGTCAAAAGGGGCAATGGAATGGTCAAGGGAGAACTAGAGTGAAGGAGGTAGTAGGGTAATCTAGGTTGGTCCGGGCTCTCGCAACTTAAACCGACCTAGAGGTTCCACCTAGAACCCATCTCGGTGACACAAACGACAAACGGGGTACTAGCATGCTATAGGCCTAGGTCGAATCCGGGCTCTCGCAACTTAGACCGACCTAGGGGTCGTCCTCACCGGGCTCTCGCAACTTAATGAGGGAACCGAACCCACAAACAAACTAATACCCACAAGAGAAAAGCAAGATAAACAAGCATTCGTACATACTTAGTCATTCAAGCAATTCGACAAACATGTGATGTGCACCATACGAGAGGAAACCCAAATCTTCCACCAACATCTCTAACAATCCATTAATCACCCAATTAACACCCTAATCACCCTACTAACCCTAGCAAGAACACTACTCTAACATATCTATACTAAAACTAACACTAAGAAGAGGAATCATCACAAACTTCAAAACAAACATGAAGAAACTAACAATAACTATGAACTATGAACCATAACATCAACAAAGATACAAACTTTAATGATAAAACAAAGATTAAGAGAAGAGAAAAGAAGATTATACCAAACTAGAGATGAAAGGAAGAAAGAAACTTGCATAAATGGAAGAACCCAAAACAAACATCCAAGTTTGTCAAACTTGGTGAAGATCTTGAAGAATTCCCAAATTACAAGCACTAATCTAAGATTAACGATAATCTAAGGACTAATCTACACTAATCTATGCTAATCTATGCTAAAATAATCTAGGGTTTAGTCTCTAATCTCTAACCTATGCTTAACATAACAAGGGAAGAGTATATATAGGGTTACAAATGGAAGGGAGAAGAAAAGAAGAATGCGGGTAAGCTGTAGCCCATCCCGACCGGGACGGATCATCCCGATCGGGAAGGGTTCTGCCATCCCGATCGGGAAGGGCTCAACCCGACCGGGAAGGACCCATAGTGGCGCTTCTAAATGTGCATCCCTTCCCGATCGGTAAGGCCATTATCCCGACCGGGAAGGGTCTTGTATGCCTCCAATAAGAACTATTTGGTCCCTCCTTGCTTCTCATGGGCTTCCCATCGATTCTCGGGACTCGGGATCGGGTCTCGGAGGCTCGGGATTGGGCCCAAGGTCTCGGGGTCGATTCCAAGGCATCGAATCATCGTTCCTTAGCTTCGTTGGCTCCAAAATGTGTATGTATAGAGTCGGAATCGCCCCAACTCTTCCAAATCGGTCTCGGGAACCTGAAACGAACTAAAGGAAGCATAAGAAGCCCCCAAACCGCTCCCAAGGAGCGATTCTACAAGGAAAACTGGACTAAAACACTACAAAATAGGCACTACAAATGAAACTTATCAACTCCCCCACACTTAACCCTTACTCGCCCTCGAGTAAGCACAAACTACTACTAAACTATCCGAGTGGGTATTAGCGCACCCTACGCCCCTTCAACTCACGCGAGTGCACTTAGAGGACAAGTGCACTCCGCAAGGCAAGTTGGGTCTTGCGACAAAACTGTGGATGCAACCGGACACAAAACACAAAAACAAACAAACACACAAACAAACACATAATCGGTTGCACCCAAAACAAAAGAAATACCGCTTCCCTCTAAAAGCGGTTAAAGAAGCACCGGTTTAGGACTCGAGGTAAGTGACAACGTTCCCAAGCTAGCAATACAAACCAAGGTGGACTAAACCTTAATAGTATGACGATAAAGCAACAAAAACGTTGGTAACTTACCTAGGTCCTCCTAACTTTCTAAAAACGTACTACGGGACGATCGGCGGAGTGGAAAAGTGAAGAACCACGGTGTTAGTCGACACTGTAGGTAAATGAGACCCCGCCCCCTTTAGCGTGAGCCAAGAGGGTCGTCCCGTGTCTAAAACCGCCTAACTAGTCCAAGTAATAAGATGGAAATATGCAAAATGAAGGAAGACTGACTAATGCCGCTATCATCCTTCCTAGGGACTCGGTCCTTTGGTAGGCTCTTCACGGCAAAAGTCGGAAAAAGGCTTATTTTGAGACGTAGGGGTTGTTTTTTGTGAATCGGGTTTTCTTTTGGCATTTTCTCTTTTCTTTTGCAATTTCGCTTTGTTTTGCCATGCCATTCTTTTTCTTCTTTTCTATTTTCTTTTGGCTTTTGTGCCTTTTGTTTTTCTTCATTCTTTTCATTCTTTTCTTTCTTTCATTTTCTTTTCTTAGCCCTTTTTGGCTAGATTCGGCTTTTTGGCATTCCTTAGTAATAAGAAAGAGAGATCAACAAATTGCATTTTATTTGTGTGGGTATGTGTAGGAGGTGGGTGAATGGGTATGTCGGGACGACGTCTTCCCTTCATACTCACAAAAAAAGGGGGAACTTGGACTAATCAAACGATCCTAGACACGGTCACCTAAGGGACGAGACTCGGTAACCAAGGCCTTTTCACACCGTGGGTGGTCATAATGGTCAAAATGCAAATCCCGTAGTAAATTCCTAGTAAGATAGGTGGACTCAAGGTAAAGGACCAACGAATTCATTGATTTAGGGTCATTCTACTATATCCAAGTCCAAGACTCAATTTATACAACTAGGAAGGGAAAGTAAACTCTCACAAACTAGCCTCTAAACCGGGTTTTCGCAAAATGTTTACACACAAGACACACAAGACACACAAAATGAAGACTCAACGATAACGAAAGAGAAAAAAAAGAAGAAGTAAAAGCAACGAAACAAAAACAACACAAAATGAACACATACACAACACAAACACCACCCCGATCATCCAAACAAGCCACCAAATCAACCACACTTTACAAAGCTCCACCCGAGCACACAACATCACAATCTCCTCCAAACTCCGCAAGAGGTAAAGAAGAAAAAGGGATAAGATGTTACCGGGAGTCTTGAAAGCCTTCCAAAGTTAACGGCGATTGAAGCAACCTATAAGGGAAAGGGAGGCAAAACACGCACACAAAACAAATATACGACACAATGACACAAAAGGAAAACACACAAAAGAAAAAAATCTTTTTGATTTTTGTGAAATATTTTCAAATTTTTAGGGGTTTTGAAGATTATTTTCGGAAAAACCAAGAAAATAAACTAAACTATACTAGAATATCGCTCCCCCACACTTAAATCGAGCCATGTCCTCATGCTCGATCGTAGGGTGCGGAGAGACAAAAGAAAGAAAAGAAACTACGAAAATAAGGCTAAAAATCAAAAAGAAAAGATGGAGAAAAGGGTAGAAAGCGTCCGGCCGGGGTGTAATCAAGTCACCATGGGCCGAGACAAGAAAAGATATGGAAGGGGGAAGAAAATAAAAAGAAGGAAATAAAAGGAAATGGGAGGGGAGGGCTAGGTGTAATCAAGTCACCTAGCCCGGATTTCGCCTAAATCCGACTAAATCCTCAAAAAAAGAAAGTGAAATACTTGTAAAATTTGGATTTTGAAAATGACTCTCGATGTAGTCACATCATCGAGAGTCGGGAGAAACATATACCAAGGCCCCGAGGGCCACCATGACACAAAATAATGGGAAGGGGAACATGCGAAGGGAGATAAGCTATAAAAGACAGAAAAGAAAGGATAGTTGCCATACCGATTGGTTGGCAACTCACTCACTCCATCGTCTCAAAGATCAATGTAAGCACATAGCTAGTCTTCATCATTGCTATTCCTCTTCAAACTTGAAAAGTACGCATGGGTAAGGTAGTAATGGTGTGAGGGGGTGGAAAGTGATGTGAAAGTCGGTGTAAAGTGAGGAGGAAATGAGGTAAAGGTATATGAAAATGATGTGCGAGGGTCATATGATATGAGCAAGGAAGGTTAGGGAGGTTGGGAGGGGGTATAAAGTGGTAGGGTGGGCTCACATGATGAAGAAGGGGCCAAAAGAGGAGAAGGGGGCCATCCCGATCGGGATGGTTGGTCCCGGTCGGGATGACACACCCGTCCCGGTCGGGAAGCCCTCGTCCCGGTCGGGATGACACTCTAGAATGTCTAGTTTTCAGCCCACTCATCCCGATCGGGATGACATCCTTCCCGGTCGGGATGAGTCTTCTAGCCCTTCATTTCCTTGCTAGCTTCACCCACATGTCCACCAATACATCGAGACATAGAATCTCGTCCCCAAAAGCTTGTCAAAAGCTTCAAAAACCGATTCCCATGCCCAATTCCAAGCTTCTATCAACAACCATTCTCCTCGAGACTTCATCTTCACTTCATATCTAGCAAACAAGCTCAAATACAACATCAAATTCCCTCCCTTACATCGCTCATCAAAAATCCAAATGAACAAGAGTTCCACAAAAGCTAACAATCCTATTAACCAAAATATACACACAAACAAAAACACAAATACAAGCACAAAAGAAAAGAAAAAGAGATATTTACAATGAGGTACTCTCACCAACTACACCTCCATAGCCATCAAGAGCTCGGAGTAGTAAGTCAAATGCCCTAGCAACATCTTCAATTAAGCTCACATGGCCGAGCCTAGCCACTCCCAAAAGTTTCCAAGTCGGAGGGAAGAAGCGATCATCTTCATTATGCTCGGGGTTCTCGTGATCTTCCGGGTCTTTGGAACCAACATAGCTACGACTCTTATGACCATCCGGTAGGTATAGTGGTCTAGAGTCGTGCTCGGTGTCATGATGTGGGAGATCACACCCTAAATGGGTCGCTTCTTCTACGGGGTCGAGAGTGGAACTCTTTTCCACCGCCCGACTAGGATCCTCTTCACCAACCGCCTCACAAGACAAAGGACTAGGCATCGAGTGCGGTAGAGGAGGAGAAAGCATCAAGTTTTCTTCATTGGAGGGTTTAGGATCCTCCAAATTCCCATACAAAGCAAGTTCCAAGGCGTCTACTTCTTTTTCCCAAGTATTGCGCTCCTTTTCACTCACCTTGTCAAAATGGTCATGAGGGGTGATCTCTTCACTTGGGTTTGGATTGTCAACATCCGTCTCTTCACGAAGGAAATCAAACAAATCCAACTTGATAGCCAATACATTGGCTCCCCAAGAGTTATCTTGATAATCATGTTCAACTCCCTCCTCATTGTCGGCCCTTGAAGCTTCAACTTCCTCTACTCTTCCCCTATCTTCACCGCCCAAGCAACACTCAACAATGGTCTCTTGATCGACCCCCTCTTCTTCATTTGTAGCTTCACAATCGGGTTGACTTTCTTGTGGAGGCACCCGACCTTCTTGCCCAAATGAACCTTCCTCAACATGTTGTGGACCTCGAGTGGCCGACATCGTGATATGAGCCATGAGTGCATTGATGCGAGCATCTTGCACCTCTATTTGGGCCTTGAACTCCTCCCCAACCCCTTGTATTTGAGTCAACAACAATTGTTGACCCTTTTGCAATAACATCATCATCTCATGTTGGCTCCCTTGTGTTTGGGCCAACATTTGACAAGTCTCAAGGATATTTGGTTGTGGGTTATGTGAGGGTGTTTGGTAGTTGTTAGGATGTGGGAACGATCCTTGACAACTTTCTTGATAACCATAAGAAGAGGGTTCATAAGATTGTTGATGAGGTTGATACGGTTGGTAAAGTTGTGGGTTTTGGTAATTCGCCCCATAGTTGTCCCGTGACGATTGATGGTAGCTTGGACAAGCCATGTCCATAACGTTGCTTAGGTACCTAGGATGAGCTAGAAGCACTTGAGCAAACGTTAGTATCCTAGTGCTTGTGAGGCACTAGGAAGAGAGAATAGCACACAAGAAGAAAAACGGAGATATACAAGGAGAAGAGAACACAAAAGTCAAGAACAAAGTCCACAACTAAGCAAACAAAAGTCTAAACTACGCCGTCCCCGGCAACGGCGCCAATTTGATGGGTAGGATTTGTCGTGAATCCCAACCGTCAAATAAAACCGGCAAAACCTAGTAGGTAGCTAGGGTAAGTCGGGTCGAATCCATAGGAACGGGAGGTCGGACTAAGGTATGCTACGGTCTAGGACTAGGTTCGAGACGAACTAATCTAAGGAGGAGACAAGGACTAGTCTAAGGTCTAAAACTAGGACTAAGGGAAACTAGGATAACACTAGGAAGGAAGACTAGGGTTAGGTCGGGGTCAAAGGGGCAATGGAATGGTCAAGGGAGAACTAGAGTGAATGAGGTAGTAGGGTAATCTAGGTTGGTCCGGGCTCTCGCAACTTAAACCGACCTAGAGGTTCCACCTAGAACCCATCTCGGTGACACAAACGACGAACGGGGTACTAGCATGCTATAGGCCTAGATCGAATCCGGGCTCTCGCAACTTAGACCGACCTAGGGGTCGTTCTCACCGGGCTCTCGCAACTTAATGAGGGAACCGAACCCACAAACAAACTAATACCCACAAGAGAAAAGCAAGATAAACAAGCATTCGTACATACTTAGTCATTCAAGCAATTCGACAAACATGTGATGTGCACCATACAAGACGAAACCCAAATCTTCCACCAACATCTCTAACAATCCATTAATCACCCAATTAACACCCTAATCACCCTACTAACCCTAGCAAGAACACTACTCTAACATATCTATACTAAAACTAACACTAAGAAGAGGAATCATCACAAACATCAAAACAAACATGAAGAAAATAACAATAACTATGAACTATAAACCATAACATCAACAAAGATACAAACTTTAATGATAAAACAAAGATTAAGAGAAGAGAAAAGAAGATTATACCAAACTAGAGATGAAAGGAAGAAAGAAACTTGCATAAATGGAAGAACTCAAAACAAACATCCAAGTTTGTCAAGCTTGGTGAAGATCTTGAAGAATTCCCAAATTACAAGCACTAATCTAAGATTAACGATAATCTAAGGACTAATCTACACTAATCTATGCTAATCTATGCTAAAATAATCTAGGGTTAGTCTCTAATCTCTAACCTATGCTTAACATAACAAGGGAAGAGTATATATAGGGTTACAAATGGAAGGGAGAAGAAAAGAAGAATGCGGGTAAGCTGTAGCCCATCCCGACCGGGACGGATCATCCCGATCGGGAAGGGTTCTGCCATCCCGATCGGGAAGGGCTCAACCCGACCGGGAAGGACCCACAGTGGCGCTCTAAATGTGCATCCCTTCCCGATCGGGAAGGTCATTATCCCGACCGGGAAGGGTCTTGTATGCCTCCAATAAGAACTATTTGGTCTCTCCTTGCTTCTCATGGGCTTCCCATCGATTCTCGGGACTCGGGATCGGGTCTCGGAGGCTCGGGATTGGGTCCCAAGGACTCGGGGTCGATTCCAAGGCATCGAATCATCGTTCCTTAGCTTCGTTGGCTCCAAAATGTGTATGTATAGAGTCGGAATCGCTCCAACTCTTCCAAATCGGTCTCGGGAACCCTATGAGTAAGCACAAACTACTACTAAACTAGCCGAGTGGGTATTAGCGCACCCTACGCCTCTTCAACTCACGCGAGTGCACTTAGAGGACAAGTGCACTTCGCAAGGCAAGTTGGGTCTTACGACAAAACTGTGGATGCAACCGGACACAAAACACAAAAACAAACAAACACACAAACAAACACATAATCGGTTGCACCCAAAACAAAAGAAATACCGCTTCCCTCTAAAAGCGGTTAAAGAAGCACCGGTTTAGGACTCGAGGTAAGTGACAACGTTCCCAAGATAGCAATACAAACCAAGGTGGACTAAACCCTAATAGTATGACGATAAAGCAACAAAAACGTTGGTAACTTACCTAGGTCCTCCTAACTTTCTAAAAACGTACTACGGGACGATCGGCGGAGTGGAAAAGTGAAGAACCACGGTGTTAGTCGACACTGTAGGTAAGTGAGACCCCGCCCCCTTTAGCGTGAGCCAAGAGGGTCGTCCCGTGTCTAAAACCGCCTAACTAGTCCAAGTAAAAAGATGGAAATATGCAAAATGAAGGAAGACCGACTAATGCCGCTATCATCCTTCCTAGGGACTCGGTCCTTTGGTAGGCTCTTCACGGCAAAAGTCGGAAAAAGGCTTATTTTGAGAGGTAGGGGTTATTTTTTGTGAATCGGGTTTTCTTTTGGCATTTTCTCTTTTCTTTTGCAATTTCGCTTTCTTTTGCCATGCCATTCTTTTTCTTTTGACTTTTGTGCCTTTTCTTTTTCTTCATTCTTTTCTTTCTTTTATTTTCTTTCTTTTTCTTTTCTTAGCCCTTTTTGGCTAGATTCGGCTTTTTGGCATTCCTTAGTAATAAGAAAGAGAGATCAACAAATTGCATTTTATTTGTGTGGGTATGTGTAGGAGGTGGGTGAATGGGTATGTCGGGACGACGTCTTCCCTTCATACTCACAAAAAAGGGGGGAACTTGGACTAATCAAACGATCCTAGAAATGGTCACCTAAGGGACGAGACTCGGTAACCAAGGCCTTTTCACACCGTGGGTGGTCATAATGGTCAAATCCTCACCCATATCTTCAATCACAAAATCTACGGGAATAAAAAACTTTCCGACCCTGACCGAGACGGTTTCCAAGACACCTAAAGGGCATTTAAGAGAACGATCGGCCATTTACAAGATCATACTCCTAATTTTCAACTTACCCATGTTCAATTTATAAATATAGAAAATGGCATCACACTAACACTTGCTCCTAGATCACAAAGAGCATTATCGATAGTAAAAGTGCCAATAGTACAAGGAATAGAAAAACTCCCTGAATCTTTAAGCTTTGGCGGAGATTGGTTATTTAGGACTGCGTTGTAGTCTTTCGTGTACGCCACGGTCTCGGCCTTATCGAAAGCATTGTTTCGGGCAATTATTTCCTTAAAAAATTTCCGTAGGCGGGTACCTGCGTAATCAATTCAGTGAAGGGAACGGTTACTTGAAGGTCTTTCACTACCTCCATGAACTTACTGAACTGCTGATCAGTCTGATTCTTGCGTTGTCGCTGTGGAAAAGGAAGTGCGATTTGTATCGGAGCTTCCTTAGTTTCAGAAGAGGTAGTTGGAGATGATTTAGCAACAAGGGGAAGGTCTTAGTAGAAAGAACGGGTGCATCTGACACTTGCAGCACAACTCGATCGAGTCCAGCCTGACTCGATCGAGTGTTGTCAGACTCGATCGAGTCACTTGACCTGACTCGATCGAGTGGTGCTCTAAAAACTTCCTTGGTCGATTTTTGTGGGGCCACTCGATCGAGTCCATGTGGCTGGCTCGATCGAGTGGCCCCGGGGTTTTCAGTGGCTCCGAAAATTGACTTATTTAAAGCCGCCTGCTCAAATAACGCGTTCGCGAGTTCTTGCTTCTCCAATTCAGTCTCATCGATGATGTCGACTAAGTCACCTTCATCGGGTTGGAGTAGTATGGTAATAGCATTGACATGTTCATGCAATTGTTGACCCTGAGGCGGTAGAGCATCCGAGATCCTTCGCTGCTTATGACCGAACAGCTGGGCAATTTGACTGTTTAAAATCTTGTGATGTGCAATAACTGATTCATTTATGCTTCCCACTTTTGCTGAGCCTGCAAGCCTTGTAGGACGAGTGCTTTAAATTCGCATAGTGGTTACTTGCTTGAGCTTGCGGAACGACATCAAATGGTTGTTGCTGATAGAACTGTATTCCCCTTTGATTTTGCCCGTTAAAGTTAGATTGAAAATTATGATTATGAGGGGGATCAGAAGGAACAACCTGATTATTATTTAGAGGTGGCGGTGGTGGTTGATTCGTATAAGGCATAATCTGACAGGAAGCTTGTAGTGCGTTGACTTGTTTGGAATTGGAGGCTTCATAAGCATCAAGACGTTTAGTCAATGCTGCTAATTGTGCTCCCACAGCGTTGGCTGACTCACTCTCTAAACCTGTTCTGCGAAAGTGACCTCGTGGATTACCTCATCGAGCGTGGTGAGTAGCCATCTCCTCTATCGTTTTCCAAGCTTTGTTGTCATCGACATTGTCTTGGAATCTCCCATTAGCTGCGGAATCAAGTGTAGCACGACAATCGTCATGTAAACCGTTATAAAACTGATTGCGTAGAAACTGAAGAGTTTATGCATCCTAAGTATCTAAGAGGGGGAGGGGGTGAATTAGGTACTTTTAAAATTTTTAACTCAAACTTTATTAATTAAAGTGAGTTAGACTATGTGGACAACTAAAAGCTTGAATAAGTAAGAACTGGTAAACAGTCAGCCTGACCGTAACAATTTTGCCTTGGCGAAGGATTAGGCCACAGAGCAAAAGTTACAGTATGGTAGACTGTGGTCTGACTGCCTCTATTTCTCTTAACCAAAGGTGATGTTACAGAGAAATGTTACAGTATATCGACTGTTACAATTACTTTGAAAAACACAACTAAAACTAATATTGATCCACGAACAAATAAGAGCGAAACTAAACGACATGTGTTCTACTTTGTATGCAACAGAAGTAAATAAAAAAACATGAACACATGAATTGGTTCGGCCAACACTCTAAAGGCCTACGTCAAATGCTTTTCTTATTAATAATTGTTAAGTAATCTACTCCAAAAACTTAGACACTTACAATAAGAACCCCATAACCTACTCCGGTTACGACTCTCGAGTTTGGAAGACTACTCCATCTCCTAACTCTCCAATGACCTACTCCGGTCACGACTCTAAATAACTTACAAAGAAGTTACAATATTACAATCTAACTAAGTTAGACAAGAGCACTCATGACACAATGTAGCAGTTCATTTGACTGTGACTTTTGAAGACTTTAAAATATTTTGCAAAGAGTTTTCTTAGCTTTTGAAACTTAAAATTGACAATTTGCAAAGAGAGATTTTGGCTGAAAAGTCTTAAGTATTGTGTGTGGTAAGCATCCCCTTATATAGTGGAGCAAAGGAAAGATTGAACCTTCTTAAGAAGTCAACACTTTTTGGAATACACAAAAAGGTTGCAACTTTTATCAATGATGCATAAGGAAGGCAATCTTGAGAAAGTGGAACAAAGAAAGCAACTAAGACTGTTACCAAATGTGTAGGAGTGAAAGGGTTCATGGTTGGGACAAGCACAAACAAGCCAAACACATTTTTTGAGGTGAACTCTTTGGGAGAGAGAGAAGTCTCTCTTTTGGTGTTTGGTAAAAAGTATTCCAACCATATTGGGGATTATTTGGGAAAGTGTTTTGATGACACAAAATCAGTTGCTTGCATACCAAGAAAAGTCCAAGTCACTTTTGAAAAGATTTGAAAGAATAAAACTTTAAGGTTTGAAATCTTTTCTTTTAGATGAAGCATGTCGAATAGAAGTAACAGTCAACCAAACTGTTACAAACAGTTTGGTTGGCTAGTTACTTGAACTAACTACAAGATGTCAAAAGTTCTTATCTTTACATTGTGACACTCTATTACATTCTTGATTCTTTGGGTGACTTGTCTTGATCTTCATTCAATCGTTCTCAACATTCATCGACTAATTCTTGATTGATCATAACCTGAAAAGTTTGAGCTAGGAAAACACAAATTAAATAGGCTAGTCATCATCAACAACCCAAAAAATTCCCCCTTTGATGATGGCAAGCCCAATAAAAAATAAGTGTTTAGAAGTTCCTCCTCAACAAGTTAGTCGATCACAATCATCACGAGTTTAGATATCACATAGAAAAGGAAGATTAAGCAAAAAAAGAGGATAGCAATACTTAAACCGATTAACTAACATATTTACTTAGACACAATTACCAAGGAAGGATCAAAAGATGACTAACTACGCATGCTTTACCCTTTCCCCCCTCTTGGCATCATCAAAGAATCACGAATGCAAACCCCGGACACAGCCATATCATAACAAAATAAGCATGACATCAGTAAGAGCAAAGTTAAGATAGATTCAAGGGGTAACAGTCACATGGACTGTTAAAAATAGTATCACAGTTACAAACCAAGGAGTTTTAAGGAGAACAGGATAAAAAAGAGAGATAAATATAGGTCTTTTATGTTTAACAGAAAGATTAAAAGAGGGATAGGAATCAAAGATCATCATCATCAATGTCATCATCATCACCCGCCTTCACATGAAGCAAGGTGAGCACATTCACATCCGCTTGCATTTCTGTCAACGCATCCCTAATCGGACGAAGTTCCTGTTCCATCCAGACTTTAAACTGCTTTTCCATCCATTCCTTAACCCGGAAATACCCGATTGCACAATAGTAGACACTTCGTCACCCGTTATACCCACCTTACCCGTTTCGACCCCGACATTTTTGGTAGCAAGACAAAGCGTTACAAGCTTATTTTTAGCCACGGCAAGATGCATCCTCTTCAGGTTCACCGAGTTCATAAAATCGAACATATGAAGAGCACCCAGGGAAGTGGTCAAAAGAACTCCCTTGAATTTCAAGATAGAGGACAACCACATACAATTTGGGTACTCGCGGTTTGGTTCTTAATCTCGGTTGCCATTTGGGTAAAAAAGATCATTAGGAGCTTGGGTAGGTTAACGGGTTTGTGTTTGACAATATGGTAAAGTAGGTACTGCTGAGCAATGGTAAGTTTTCCCCTATCATTTGACGGTTTGTGTTTAGGCATTAAGGTTTGACCCAACAAGTTAAAGAGAATATGTGAGGGAGCCTAAGTTGGTGGGCTTCTAGAGAACTTAGGGGCTCGGATTTCGGGTCAAGGGTCGGGGTAGTTTCGCTAGAAAGAACACCCGGTACAGTAGCCCAGTTTGTAGAAGGCAGTACATCAAACTCTTCTTGAGGAATTCCCAATATTTCAGCGAAATCATTACTGGAGATGGTCAGGGATTTTCCATTGACTTTTGCACTTAGGTTTTCAGTAGGGGTCAATTTGAGAGTGGCAAAAAACTGAATTATCTTACAAATAAAGACGAGTTCTTGCATATTTAGAAGGTCGACCCACCCTTGTGCTTCTATGGCCTCTCGAATGGAAAGAAAGGCAGGAGAAGAATCACACCAGTCGGGAGGAAATACTCGGGATGTCCGGATTCTGTCAGTTTTGAGTATGGTTTTGCATTTTTGAAGAACAGTGGTAGAAAGTTGAAGCTTACCAAGCTGCTTTAAAACCAAATTTTTATCCCACTTGGGGGCTAATTCCACCAGATCATCTTTCCCAATAAAAGACGTCTTTTCTTTCTATTTGGGAGCCTCCTTCGTAGGAACCGGGTTGGATACAGTATGTTCCTCTGAATTTTGTGACCTAGACCCGGAATGGTGAGATTCAGTAGACCTTGCCTTTTTGTTTGAGACAGTTTTTTCAGACCCATCAATATCATGCAGTACATCTCGTATTATGCCAGAAGGGGAAGAAGTTCGTTCTTCTGACATAATTTCGGGTTCCTCAACAGGAATAGATTGAGCCTTTTGCCCTCTCGTGCGCTTTCGAACCTTTGAAACCGGTGACTTATCTCTAGCCGAAACTTCAATGGACGTATCAGGTTGGGTCTCGGTTTCTTTTATGTTAGAGCTTTTGGAGGGTTTTTTGGATTTTTTATTTTTGAGATTTGAGATGGGAATGTTATCTTTAGAGACCATGGATGCAGCAGTTTTGGAGTTTTGAGAAGGGGTTGTGGTGATTTCTACCATGGTGGCAAGAGGAGTGACATGAAGAGGGGTATTGAGGGAGGTTTTCACCATTGTTAGAGAGAAAAAGAAACAAAAAAAGAATAAGGAAAGTAAGGGATGGAGAACAAGATGAGTATTAAATATACAGGAAACCAAATAGCAAGAAATAACGTAGGTATCTTTTTTTGTGGTTTTTTTCGTTTTTTTTTTTTAAATTCAAACTAACAACTTGAGAGATTGAGAAAATACAAACGGAGATGAATTGGGTGAATTGAATTCAAATGGGCGAGATGATGATGATGATGATGGTAGATAGATGAGATTCGGAAGAGAGATTGATTAAAGGGAGGAGTGAGAGGAATTAATGAAAAGGGAGAAGGTGGCAGGCATTGGGAAGGGGGGATGAATAAAGAAGGAAAGGTTTAGGGAGTAGGCTTTTTAGGGGATAGGTTTTAGATGTAGACATAGGGGTGAGGGTAGAGGATTTATTTTGTGGGTAATGGGGTGAGGTATACGTAAAACAACAAGGATGAATTAATTTGTGGGTAAAAGATGGGAGGTAGTTTATGTAGTGAAGGATGCTCCAATGGTCCGTAACAAATAATACCATAACACACATGAACACAAATATTAACAAAACACATACAAATCACACTACTTAAGAATATATGATATCAATAGAATAAGGGAATGCGACTCTTCTAACCAATCATACGAGGAAGCAAGCAAGCAGAAGGAATTAGGTCGAACAATTAATCAAACCAAGTTTAAGTCGGAATTTCTCGAATTGGTCTCTTGCTAACGGTTTAGTAAATATATCGGCTTTGGTCCTCGATATTGCATAAAATAAGCTTAATATGACCTTTTTCTACATGATCTCTAAGAAAATGATGACAGATATCTATGTGCTTAGTTTTTGAATGTTGAATCGGATTTTTGGAAACGTTAATCGCACTAGTGTTATCACACATAATAGGAATTGAGTCGAAAAATATACCGTAATCTACAAGTTATTGACGCACCCACAAGACTTGAGAACAACAATGAGATGCACTAACGTACTCACCTTCGGTCGTTGATAGGGCAAACGTGTTTTGCTTCTTAGAGCCCCAAGAGATAAGACACGGACCCAAGAAGGTCGCAACACCGGATGTACTCTTCCTATCGACCGTGCACCCCGCATAATCCGCATCGGTATAAGCTATAAGATCAAAAGGACTATGTGAGGGGTACCATAAGTAGAGTACTTGTGTTCCAACCAAATACCGAAGAATTCTTTTAACGGCCTTGAAGTGAGATTCTTTCGGATTTGCTTGGAACCTAGCACATAAAGAAACACTAAATAGTATATCGGGCCTACTAGCGGTTAAATAGAGCAACGAGCCAATCATACCTCTATACACCGAATTGCTAATGTTCTTACCACTATCGTCTTTATCCATTTTGGATGAAGATACCATGGGTGTAGAGAAAGGCTTGGCATTGGTCATCCCGAATTTCTTTAGCATTTCCTTTATGTACTTTTGTTGGTGAATCATAATTCCTTCTTTCGATTGCTTAATTTGAAGTCCAAGAAAGAATCCAAGTTCACCCATCATGCTCATCTCAAACTCTGATTTCATTAGATTAGAAAAATAAAGATTAAGGAGTTCATTAGTTGCTCCAAATATGATGTCATCGACATATACTTGGACAACTAACAGTCCATCTGACTGTGACTTTATAAACAATGTCTTATCCACCGAACATCTTTTAAAACCATTTTCAAGCAAGAACTTCAACAAGCGGTCATACCAAGCTCTTGGAGCTTGTTTTAAACCATAAAGTGCTTTGTCGAGTTTATAAACATGTTCGGGATAATCATTATCTATAAAACCCGGAGGTTGCTCCACAAAGACATCTTCTTCTAGGTAACCATTTAGAAAAGCGGTTTTAACATCCATTTGAAAAAGCTTGATGCCTTTGTGGGCCGCAAAAGCTATTAGTAGACGAATTGCCTCAAGTCTAGCTACCGGTGCATAGGTTTCATCATAATCAATACCTTCTTGTTGATTGTAACCTTGCACCACTAGTCTAGCCTTGTTCCTTACGATTTCACCGGAATCGTCTAGCTTATTGCGAAAGACCCACCTAGTACCCATGACGGTACGGTTAGGTGGTCTAGAGACAAGATGTCCTACCTCATTCCTCTTTAATTGATTGAGCTCTTCTTGCATAGCATTTAACCAATCGGCATCGGTCAAGGGGACCGTGATATTTGGTGGTTCGATTTGAGAGACAAAGGCATTGCATGTATAGTAGTTGTGGAAGGATGATCTTGTCCTAACTCCGGATCTTAAGTCGCTGGTCAGATTTGGGAGAGGATGTGAGCTTTGATGCTTCCATTTCCTTGGAGTGAAAGCTTCATTTTCCTCCTCGACTGTAACTTCATGGCTGGAAAGTAACTCCACACCAGATTCTGTGGACTCTGCTGGTCCCTTTCCTTTAGAAGATGCCTTGATGGTACGTGAAGGGTCAGTATCAGGAGGATTGTTTGTTCCCCCTGAACTTGTGCCCTCGTCGGAAAGTAACGGTCTATTAGACTGTAACCCAACAGCTTCACCATTTTCTCCTTCTTGAAGTGTGCCTTCATTTCGAACGAATCCAATTTCAAAATCATCGCCTTCTTCATCATTTTGTACCTGCTCAAGAAGACTAGATTCATCAAAAATGACATGCACACTTTCTTCCATAGTCATAGTTCTCTTATTATAAACTTTATAAGCCTTACTACGACTAGAATAGCCCAAGAACATGGCCTCACCACTATGTGGGTCAAATTTTCCTAGATTATTTTTACCATTATTGTGTACAAAGCATTTGCTCCCAAAGCATCTAAAGTAGGAAATATTAGGTTTTCTTCCACGTAGCAATTCATATGGTGTTTTTTTGATTATGCTTCTTATCATGACTCGATTATGAATGTAGCAAGCGGTGTTAACGGCCTCAGCCCAAAAACCTCTAGGCAACTTACTACACAAAAACATCGTTCTAGCCATGCTCTCAAGGGTTCTATTCATTCTTTCAACAACACCATTTTGTTGAGGGGTCCTAGGGGTCGAAAAGTTATGATCTACTCCATTTTCATCACAATAAGCACCAAAAGATGAGTTTTCAAATTCGGTTCCATGATCGGTTCTAATAGACACTAATTTTAGGTCAAGTTTGTTTTGAATCCTTTTCAACCAAATAATAAATTCATTAAATGCTTCATCTTTGTAACTTAAGAATAAAGTCCACACAAATCTAGAGTAATCATCAACAATCACACAAACATATCGACTACCACCTCTATTCCTAACTCTCATAGGACCACACAAGTCAATATGCAATAATTGTAGAGGTCGAGTCGTACTTACAACCTTTTTGGATTTAAAGGAGCTTCTAACATGTTTGCATTTAGCACATTGTTCACATACTTTATCAAACTCAAACTTCATGTTAGGGAAACCATCTACTAGATCTAGTCTCTTAAGAGTATTAAGTGTTTTAGTGCTAACAGCCCAAATCTTTTATGCCACAACCAAGGGTCATTTTTCAATAAACTCATGCAAGACATAGTTTGACCATTTAAAGTGTTCAAGTCGGTTAGGTACACATCTTTGACTCTTCTACCTTCAAGAACAACTTCATGAGAAGCGGCATCAATTATACAACAAAAATTAGCACTAAATTCTACCACATTACCACGATCACATAATTGAGAGATGCTTAAGAGATTATGCTTCAAACCTTTGACAAGCCGCACATTGTCGACACAAACCGATGAAGACTTAATTACCAACCTTTCCAAGACCTATAACTTCACCTTTCTTGTTGTCTCCAAAGGTTACCGTGCCACCATTATATGCTTTAAGTGAGAAGAATTGGCTCTTGTCTCCCGTCATGTGACGAGAGCATCAACTCTCTAGGTACCAATAGCGGCGGCCTCTCACCAAGCCCTACAAGCAAATCAAAGGTTAGTTTTAGGAACCCAAACTTGTTTGAGTCCCTTAGTTACAGTCGGTGTGATTGTATCTTTCCTAACCCACGCCTTTTTGTTCTTTTTCAGACCATTGTTCCTTTTTGGACCATTGTTCTTTTTCTGACCATGATACTTAAGCTTACAATCGTGGTGATAGTGTCCGGTTTTACCACAACGATAGTATATGATGTACTCGGGAAGTGTGACATATTTTTGTTTTCTAAAATCTCTTTTAGAGGGATCGGGGTCGTAAATGTTACAGTCTTCACGTCTGTTCCATTTGAACCCTTTTCCACCCTTTTTTCAACACAAATCATCTTGTTTAGCAAGAAAGTTTAGAACGGTTTGACTTCCTTCCCAAGTTCTATACACACGCCTAGCCTTGATTAACTTGCTTATGGTTGTTTGAATGGTCGAAGTGAGCTACTCATTTTCTTTAGACACTTTCATGAGTTTTTCTTCAAGAGTGTTATTGTTGACCTTAAGTTCACCAATGATTTTATCTTTTTGCTCAACTTGACATTCAAGATTGTGAGTGCATGCTTCTAAGTGAAGCACTCTTGAAGATTTAGCATTAGATTCCAAGGCTTTAATGGTTACGAGTTTTTCGTGAAGCTTTCTCAACTCGCCTTTAGTGACGTTGAGATTAGTCTTAAGATGCTCATTCTCGGTGGACAACTCTATTACTTTAGTATTAAGAGACTCATTACACTTGGGTTGATTAGACGTTTCCCTTTTTAGACCTTGAAGTTCATTCATTAGACTCTTATTAGTCTTTTTCATATTTTTTATCTCTTCTTTAACTTCAGAAGTCACAGTCACACTGTCTATTGCTTGGAGAGTTTCTTTAAGACGGATGTTTTCAATGGCTATTTCTTCTATTTCCTCTTGCATAGCCAACGACCTTTTAATTTGACTACGACACCTATCAAATAGACTACCAAGAAGCTTACACACTTTATATTTAGAGTAAGTTCGGACCTTGGCTTTAAGTTTGATTACCTCATTATCGGAGTCGTAGTCGGAATCATCGGGATTAGCGATGAGACATCTAAGGTGTTCAATTTTGGAGTTATTATTTTTGGTGAGACACATTTTAGCTTCTAACTCCTCTTCTATGGTTTCCTCTTCCTCGGAATCCGACATACCCCAAATAGCCGACATGACTTTGTGTTTATATTCCTTTTTAGCCTTGTCACGTTTTTCCCTAGACCTAATGTCATCCCATTTAGGACATTCCTTAATTTGGTGATTTTTATCACCACACTTAAAGCATCCTATAGTTGACTTAGGTCGTTTTTTAGGAAAACGTTTTTTGTAAGAGTTGTTGTTGAACTTACGATTTCCTTGACCATTTACCAACCTGACTAGGTTCTTTGTAAACATGGCAAACTCATCATCTTCGTCCTCTTCCTCATCACTTGAGGTGGACTTTAGAGCAAGACCATTTCCTTTGGCGTTGTCACTAGAACGCTTCACGAGGTTTAGTTCGTGAGCCATTAGTGACCCCATTAGTTCATGAAGGGTCAATTTGGATAGGTCATTGGCTTCCTCTATGGTGGTGACCTTGGGTTGTGTGGACATGACATAGGTCCACCCCGACGCGGCCACGCGAGGGTTTGGGTAGGCGAATGAATCTCCATATGACAATGGATCGAATTGAAATTTAAATTGAAGTAGAGTCGCCACCGAACTTTATGGGAGTTCGGGCCTGTTCGAACCCACTCTATGTCGTAGTGGGCCATGCACAAAGTATGGCCCATTTCTGATGTCAGAGTTTATTGGGCTCGTCCCTTTGCATTTGATACCGATACCGACATTATCGGATATCGTGTATTGAATGACTCTCGTGCGCCAACAGTTTCGGGCATCCGGAAACCGAGGTTCTGAGTAAGGGGTGAGGGTACGTGTTGGGAAGCCCACAAAGGACACCCAACCCCGCCCGCACTTAGCGGCCTCTACTAAGATCTCGAACGACTTTCTTATACGCGCGTTAGTAATTCGATGAAAATGCTTATGCAAACATTGTTTTCCCTAAGCATGTGAATGAAATTGAAAAGGGTTTCTATGTCGATTTAATGCAATTAATTCTAACGTCAAAGTTGTATTTTAGCATGCGGGTTCATTTTAGTACATTAAAACGAACGATAAATCAACAAGGAAAATAACAAATGGTTAGTAACGGTATAACGAATAATAACGGTTTGCAAATTATTGAATAATGTAGACAAATATGATGTAAAGTTTTGAAAAGTGAAGTTTTCACGTGATTGATTAGACACGCGTCGACTTAAGTCGTGAAAAGATATTAACGAGACTCGAACGGCTTGTAGGACTCACGGTTTGACGTGATGAAGGGGCCACTCGACCGAGTCATTGAGGGACTCGACCGAGTGGACCTCTGAAAACGCTTCTGTCCCATGTTTTAGATCCTACTCGATCGAGTTATTGACCAAGTCGACCGAGTACGTTGCCACTCGACCGAGTCACTGTGAGACTCGACCGAGTGGAGGTCGTAAGTGCATTCTGTTTTGATTTTTGGGGTGCCACTCGACCGAGTGCCCCCTGTACGAACATGGGGTTCGCCCGCAATTTGATATCGGTTTTGAAATTGCTTTTGATTTTTGATGATTCGATGATTCGGCCCAATCGGACATAAATATTGAACAATTTATGCTCAATTTGGAATTTATGAATCATTGATTTTGTTGAATCGGATATAAATATTATGGGATTTATACTCGATTCTAAATTTGAATGCTCGTCGTATCCCATATTTGATTATTGAATCGATATGGAATACTAGAGTAAAAATAAAAGAAAATTGCTTTAAGTCGTCTTAAATTAACTATCGCGATATGAGTGGATTTCCTCCGCGTTTAATAATGTCGTAATTCTAAAGAATTGTATGACAATTATTTTAACATCAATAGAAATCGCGTTAATTAATTTATGTGACTAGATCGTTAGATTCGACGTCTAATTATGAAATTAGCATCGAATTTAAGAGTTTGACGTTATGCTATAATTGAAAGACTTGATTCCCTCGGCTTCTCCGACATCGAAATAAATCCCTAGAGATTGTGATGTCGGATCCGCGTCAACGGGTTTCGACCCTTATTGAATAAAATACTCGTTTTGGAAATAGGTTTTAGAATTGATGAAAATCGCAATAAGGACGATAAAAAGAGGAAATTAAAGTTGATGTTAATTCGTCTCAACAATCAAGCAATCGGGATGATGGGATAAGCGACCGACAACGCTGTGTGCAGTACACTTGTATATTCGGGTTTCCCTATCCCACCATCACTCATGCTCGACACGAATCGACGAATACTTTAATGTTTTACACTAGTTATATTATCGATATTAGGACGCGAAAAATAATAAAAAAGCGAGACAATGACGGTAATAAGGACGACGTGACGCGAGAGTGAAGAAGAAGAGGGAAGAGATGGGGTTTTGATACCCTCAACCTACATGTTTCTTAAGCTCGGACGGGACTCGTAATGGCGGCTTGCACGGGATTTTCGAGTATGTAAGCTAAGTTGTGGTGGTTAGGGTTTCAATTCCTAAAGCTAGGTTTAGGGTTTGAATGTATGTAGACTAGTGTAGAATGGGGTTGAATTAGGGTTTTTCCAGATGTCAAAAGATGAGTTGCATGGGGTGTTTATATAGGCATTGCTAAGGACCCCCGGTTAGGGTTACTCGACCGAGTAACTGGCTGACTCGGTCGAGTGGCCCATTCAAACGCAGTCGGGCCTGAATAAGGGCCCACTCGATCGAGTGCGCTGAGCACTCGATCGAGTGGCCCAGCTGGGTTGCACGGGTCAGCTTTTGGACCGTGGCTTTGGATGTTTGATGGGTCTTTGTGTTTGAATTGGACTTTTGATAATTGTGTGACTGTTTTGTATGTTTCGGAGACGACTTTGACCGGGGTTGACCCAATCGCTAAAAGTCGGTTTTATTTCCGGTGTCGGTTTTAACCCAAATTAGTCTTGTTTGACTAGAAACGACCCACTGAGCCTGAATTTGAGGTCAGTTCTGTGAGATTTGTACTCCGTAAGTGCATTAGCCAGCAACTAATGGATTTGAGCACATATCCGAGCGCGTAGAAACACGTTAGCGTCCGATCATCATCGGGTGTTTTTTGGAAACTGCTATAGACACCTGGCAGTCAAAATGCGAGTGTCTACAGAGCCCCTACTCTGACTGAGGCTTTGATAGGGCGAAAGTCAGAGTAGCTACCAAACCGATTAAGATCTGGTAGCCTTCCGATCGGGTCGTTTATAGTTCATTAGACTTGCGTAAAAGGGCTCGCCAGCCATAAGATAGAAGTCATACCTGAATTGACGATAATACCTCCGCGTGGAATTTGGACTTGTCGCGTAAGTCTGGGTGCGCCTTTTTGTGGGCCCATCCCGTGCTATTCCGGGGAAAATGCCGCCTCGGGCTTTCAGCTGGGGAATTGGACTTGTCGTATAAGTCCCGGGTGCGCCTATATATGGGCCCATTCCTGTGTAAATGCCGCCTTGGGCTTCCGCTGGGGAGATTTAGTGGGTTGCATGTCCCTGCTTGAGTCGTACCTGTATAAGTCACATAAAATTTGCATGCAACACGTAGGTAGTAAAATGACTCGCGCTGGGGAAAAATGAATTTTTGAATTTTCGAAATTTTTGAAATTTTTGAAATTTTGAAATTTGGAACTTTTTTGGAAATTTTGACTCTTAAAGAAATTAGGAAAGTTCGGGATGAATAATTCCGTGCTAGTATCGGGACTAGGCTTATTGGTTGATTCCGTTTAGGATTAGGAAACTATTGTGCAAGGAGAGATTAGGAAAGAAGGTTGTAAGGTTGATGCTATATATAGCCCTCCTTGTCTTTGATTTTCTTCATAATTTCCTCACAAATCGTCCTTCTCAAAAAGAAAGCTCCTTGTTCTTCTCAAGAATTTAAACCATGGGTGTTGATCGATTGATTGTCATGTTGCAAGAATGGTCCCGACACTTTAGGGGTGGCGATAGGGTTGCTTTGAACCAGACGAGTATTGCCCAACTGCATACATTCCGCCAGATGCAGGTTGATCGCTACTTCTTAGATGCCTGCTTGTCTTATTGGGATGACATATGCAGGAGATTGCTGCCGTAGGAGGATGGAATCCGATACTTCGTCCTGCCGTCCCGTACTCGATCTACGACCCAAGGAGGAAGCTTCGAGAATTTTTAGGGCTTTCTCACAACGAGGTATCCCGAATGGTTGGAGACGACAACACAGTTTCCTTAATTGATCTGGCTGAGAAATTTATGAACCCGCATGATGTTAGGGTTAGATCGATTCATAGCCGTAGGGCCTTCTCTTTCTGTATGCTCCACGTTTATGCTTTTGAAGGTCACATGGATTTATTATCTTGCATGGGAAACATCTGTCTCTTGACCGTGGTTGATTTGATGGAGACTGAACACAGCCCGGCTTGGCTGATCACGGGTGAAATCATCCAAGGATTGGACAATCGCAAGAGGGATTCTTCAGTTCGTTTTACCGGGAGCACCCGTTTGCTGCAAGTATGTCGGATTTTTACTTTTTTTCTCGATTTCTTGACTTTTATATTTTTTTCGAGATTTTGACTGCTACCGTGGGCACTCGATCGAGTCACCCTGGCACTCGATCGAGTGCCTTCGTAAAAAGCCCCCTGTTCGCTTCCAGGGATGCCACTCGACCGAGTCACCCTGGCACTCGATCGAGTGTCATCAGGCGGACGCCTGTTTTGCCTTGGGAACTCATGTTTTTGTTTCCTTTTTCAGATTTGGCTATATGAGAGGCTATCAGTGATAGATCCTCCCCTTGATGCCAGCAACTACCTTTACAACCAACTGATGACAAGGAGACGGGCTATTGATTTTTCTCGCCAGATTACTCAGAAATACTGGGACGAGGTGCTATCAATCCATGGTGGTCGGCTAATTCGATGGGTTGTGCCGTGGTGGCCCATCTACGTTTGGACTGGCTTGGACCCGAGGGACAGAGCTCGTTACCAAGTAATCTTGTCTTTCAGGCAAACGGTTCATCTCTACCCGGACCGCATACTAAGGCAGTACGGACGGGCCAAGCGAATCCCAGTAATTGAAGCAGTTGTGAGTGACCCTACCCAACTGACTGATGTGATGTGTGATACCTGGATGCAGAGATGGTACACCCGGCATACTTGGCCTATTCCCAAATCTCGCCACTCGATCTGGGTTTCAGACTCCTATGTGAAGTGGGCTAAAGCAGGTGATGCCAAGACCCGAGCTGCTTTGAAGGTTGATGAGGCTTTCGATTTTCTGCGAAGGGAGCAGGCTAAAGACAACAGGGACTTCTTTGATGAAGGAGACACCCCGGCTACTATGGTCCGACTAAAGTCAAGTCAAAAGAAGAAGGCTAAGACTCAAGTTGAAGGGTCTAGTGCTAAAGATGCTCGGGGGAGAGTGGGCCCCCAGACTGACTTAGAGAGGAGACTTGGCCCAAGATTAGCCGTGCAGGACCGACTTCGCCCACGGGATAGGCTACCCGAGCAAGTGCGGGCCCGACTTGGGCCGAAGACCGTTACCGAAGATCCGTTGTCAAAGAAACGGGTTCGTTCTAAGGAGGTTCCCCTCGTGATTCGGGAACGCTCGCCCCCACCTCGGCGACCTCGGGCTCCACGTGACCCAAAGGACAAAGGGAACGGAAAAATGCCCGGATACTAGTCTCCTTAGTTTATTATTTGAGTATTATTACTATTTTTTTGGTGTGATTTTTTTGTGTGTGCAGACTTCGGCGTTTTTTTTTTTTTTTTTTTGTAATTCCCGAGTTTATCAAGATTTAATAAAAGTGAATACCGTTCCCGTCTTTTCGTTATTGCAGTGGTTGTACCCTTTTGAGGGGTTGCCTACGTATCCACAACTAGCGTAATCAAACCAAACGTAGTTCAAAACTTGATTGAATTTTTGCAATTTTCGAAATACATCAAGATTATTAATTCGAGATGTGCGACAGTAGAATAATTAATTCTAACTCCTTGACTTGTCTATAATTTTGAAAATTTATAAAAAGACAGATTTTTATAAATTTTTGCAAATGACATTGAGATGCGGCTTATGGGTAATAGCGCTTCAACTGGTCCAAGTTGGTCGGGTTGACAAATTCGTTCCCGTCCAAGTCCGTCAGCATCACTGCTCCTCCCGATAGGACCTTCTTGACTAAGTATGGTCCAGCCCAATTAGGTTTGAATTTTCCTCTTTGGTCAACCGGTAGTAAGGCACGAACCGATTTCAGGACCAAATCCCCTTCCTTGATGTTCCTGGGCCTAACCCTTTTGTTGAATGCCCGTTGGATCCTCTTTTGATATATTTGAATATTGTTGAGGGCCCGAGATCGCCGTTCGTCTAAAAGGACTAGCGAATCATATCGGGCTTGGACCCAATCTGCTTCAGGTACTTGGCTTTCAAGTAAAATCCTGAGGGATGGCACCTCTTGCTCGACCGGTTGGACTGCTTCCATCCCATATGTCAGATAATATGGAGTTGCTCCGGTCACGGTGCGAATTGACGTCCGATACCCCGAGAGAGCGAAGGGTATTCTGTCGGGCCAGTCCCGATAATTCTCAGCCATCTTTTTAAGTATGGTGACAATTGTTTTATTGGCCTCTTCTACCACTCCATTTGTTTGGGTTCGGTAAGGTGAAGATGTATGCGTCTGAATTTTATATTTCGCTAGCAAAGTAGCGGTTTCAGCTTGAAACTGGGTCCCGTGATCACTGATGAATTCGTGCGGGATCCCGTATCGACATATGATCTTGTTCTGGATGAACTTGACCACGTGCTTGGCGTTCAAGACACGGTATGACTCGGCTTCGACCCATTTGGTGAAGTAGTCGATGGCCACTAAAATGAAGCAATGACCTCCCGTCCCGGAAGGATGCACCTTTCCAATTATGTCAATGCCCCATGTCGAAAATGGCCATGGTGATGTCATGGTATATACTAGGGAAGATGGCATATGCTGTACATTAGCAAAGATCTGATAGTTATGGCAGTGTTTAACGTATAACTGACAGTCCGTTTCCATGGTGTTCCAGTAATATCCGAGCCTCATGATTTTCCGGGCTAGCATATGGGCGTTCATATGCGGACCGTTTTCACCATCGTGCACTTCGGCCATGACCTTTTCATCATGTATTTTGTCGATACATAGGAGGAGAGCCCCCTGTGCTGTCTTTTTGTACAACTGCCCGTCGTCCGTACGAATAAATTGGGTCGCCAATCTTCGCAAAGTAAAGCCTTCTTGGCCCGGTTTTCAGTTCCCGGGGGATATTCTCCCGTTGTCAAGTAGGTTAGGACGGCTTGATACCAAGGTTCTGGGTCAGTTATCTCGATATCTTGGATGGCATGGATATAAGCCGGCTCGGACCGTCTTTCAACACAGATTGGCATGCTGGTAAGATGATCCGGTATATTTAGCAGGGATGCTAATTTGGAAAGTGCATCTGCAAATTGATTTTCTTCCCGGGGCAGATAGATATATTCCACCTTCTGGAATTGTTTCTCTAGAACCCTTACCGTGCTTGGTAAGCCACGAGATTGGTGTTCCAAGTTTTTCATTTTTGGAGCGCTTGGTTGATGACCAGTGAGGAGTCACCGTGGACCCGGAGGTTTGTTACCCCTAAATCAGCGGCAGCTTGCAACCCGTTAATGCATGCTTCATATTCGGCTGCGTTGTTGGTTACGTCAATGTTCAATTTGATGGATAACGGGGTATGTTCTCCTTGTGCTGAGATCAGCTGAATTCCGACCCCAAATCCCCGGAAGTTGGATGCCCCATCAAAATACAAATCCCATGTCTCGGTATCGGTATGGAATATGTCTTCATCAGGAAAGGCCCAAGTATCGATGTGGCCCTCTTCGGATATCGGGCTATCAGCGAGGAACTCGGCTACTACCCGGCCTTTGATGGCTTTTAATGGTACAAACTTGAGATCGAACTCAGATAACATTAAAGTCCATTTGGACATTCTGCCATTAAGGATAGGCTTCCAGAACAAGTACTTGATAGGATCCATTTTGGATAATACATCTACCTCGTGACTGAGCATGTAATGTCGGAGCTTTTTAGTGGCCCAAACCAATGCTAGGCACGTCTTCTCGAGCATTGTATACTTGCATTCGTATTCGAGGAACTTTTTACTGATGTAGTAAATAGCCCGTTCTTATGAATCGACTGTCTGAGCCAGCATGGCCCCCATGGCTGTCTCGGTCGTTGTCAGGTATAACGACAAAGGCAAACCGGGTTGAGGTGGCATTAATACCGGCGGAGCAGACAGAATCTCTTTGATCTTGTCGAAAGCCACTTGACATTTTTCGTCCCATAGCACCCGTTCCCCTATCTTCAGTTTCTTGAAAATGGGCTCACATACCATGGTTAGTTTTGAAATGAACTGGCTGATGTATTGGACTTTCCCGAGAAACCCCCTTATTTCTTTTTCGGTCTTGGGTGGTTGCATCTCGGTGATGGCTTTGATTTTAGCTGGGTCGACCTCGATGCCGCGTTGGCTAACGATATGGCCCAGTAATTTGCCTGAGGTTACCCCGAAACTGCATTTTTGTGGGTTCAGTCTCATGTTGTATTTACGCAACTGGGTGAAGAACTTTCTTAGGGATGAAATATGCCCGCTTCGGTCCTTGGACTTGACGATCATGTCGTTCACATAGACTTCCACTTCCTTACGCATCATCTCATGTAACAAAGTGGTGGCGGTCCGTTGATAAGTGGCCCCGACATTGATAAGCCCAAATGGCATAACGGTGTAACAGTAAGTCCCCCATGGTGTAATGAAGGTGGTCTTACTCATATCCTCTTCTGCCATTTTAATCTGATTGTATCCGGCATACCCGTCCATGAATGATAGAAGGGCATGATCGGCCGTGTTGTCCACCAATATGTCGATATATGGTAACGGAAAACCGTCTTTTGGGCTGGCCTTGTTTAGGTCCCGAAAGTCCACGCATACCCGCACTTTGCCGTCCTTCTTGGGTACCGGCACGATGTTTGCAACCCAGTCTGGATATTCAGACACTTGTATAAAGCCCGCTTTGAATTGTTTGTCTACCTCTTCTTTGACTTTGAGAGACCATTCGGGCTCCATCCTTCGGAGTTTCTGCTTTACCGGCTTGCACCCATCTTGGACTCGGTGTTTTCAGTTACCGGGTCTCGGGATTTCCTTTGTTCGAGCTGCTCGATCAGATGCAGAGACATGGGTACCTGTTCGTCGGTTTCTCAATGTCATTGCATATAAAATTTTTGAAATTGAGAGAATTTTGGAAATAAGACAAGTCGTAAGCAGAACGGTTTTCGTTATTATTATTAATGGTAAACTTTGAAAAAAGCTCGAAAAGAGCGGCCATCTGCTCATTGGTCAGTGGCGGGATAGGGAGAGGTCTTGGGACAGGCCCCGAGACCTCAGTGTTAGTGGCTAAGGGAAGAGGAGTTACAGACTCGACTTTAGCACCAGACCCTCTAGATTCTGACTCAGACTCGGACTCGGTATCCGGCATGTCTCCCTCGCCGGTGGTCAGCTTGAAGACCTGTCCTTGACTGTCGGTCCATTTTATGGTCTTTCTCCAGACCCGTTTCTCGGTGTTGGCACCGACTTCGGTGATCAGCTTTGTTTGGTCAAACCGATCGCTGCGGAGGATCAGGTTAACCAAATCGTCCTATGGAGCGGGGACGGCCTTGTCTTCTCCAAATAGGAGCCCTAGCACGGGCTCGGAGTTGCTTTCATCTTTCTCGGACTCGGCCTGGACAATGGTGAATATATCATCAGGGATGAAATTGCATTCCCGAGCCGTTTTGGTCTCGGGATATGTAATTGTGGGTTGGTAGAGGCCCACTTGAATAGCCCCGAATACAGGGGTGACGAAGTAGTCAGTTAACTTCGGGCTATAAGGGACTATGTAAGTACCCTTGAGGATGTTGGTGGCCTTGTGAATACCGGCCCGGACCACGTTTTCTGGGGTTATAGCATACCCTAATCCGAACTGTGATTCGCCATTATTTAGGACTTCGATAATCTTCCCATCTGGAAGATGTGGTCTCAAGGTAGCCCCCGATAAGTAGCCCAAGTTTTGAAACATCGTGTCGATGCTAGTAGTGAAGTAGGGCCTGAAGAGATATTCTTCCTCGATCATACCCATGAAATCGAATCCTCGTGGTTCGGCCCGACTTGTGGCATTGCAGCTAGCCACGGTCATGGGGGTCGCCTCCAATGTGATGACACCGTCTTGGAGTGGCATCTTGACTTTTCGGTGGAGGGTAGAGGATACGGCCTTGACTGCATGGATCCAAGGCCTTCCAATTAGTAAGTTAAAGGACGAGGTGACACCGATCACCTGAAACTCCAACTCTTTTTCGATCGGGCCCGTTATGATTGTTAGTTTAGCGGCCCCGACTACCGGTTTTGGGCTTCCGTCGAAAGCCTGGATGGTTTGTGCTGTCGGGAGATAGTCGGCATCGGTGATGCCGAGGGCCCTAGCGGTCCTTAGGGGAAGGACATTTACGGCAGACCCGTCGTCGATAAGTGTCATCGGGAGATACTTGCCTCGGCAGATGACCGTGATGTATAGGGGCAGATTATGATTGGGCCCGAACGGTGGCAGGTCGGACTCAGAGAAGGTTATGAGTGGGCCTTCATTCTGGGACTTGCCCTTGAGATAGGGCATGATAGTGGCTACCATTTCAGTAGGGGTAGCTTGTGAGTCGACCTTAATTTCATCGAGAGCCTTAGTCAGTGCTTCTCGATGTACTTGCGAGCTAACTAGTATTTGCCATATGGTTAAGTCAGCTCGAACCCTCTTCAATTGTTGGACCAGAGCCGTGTCATTGCTTGGTTCTTCAAGGGTAGATCCCGTCCTGGCAGGTTCAGTGATTGGTGTTGGAGTAGAGTGCCCAGTGGTGGCGAGGTGGTTGGTGGCTAAAGCTTTGGACTTAGCCTTTCGGACCTCCTCTCTGGTGACGGGGACAGCTTCCCCCTTGGTTAGGTAAACATCATCTTCGTCATCGAACCATATCCCATTGATTTGTGGGATATGAGAGGAAATGAGATGAGAACAGTCGATTACCTCTCCCGTGAATATGGCATGGGCACTGAACGAGTTTTCTTTGTTGCTCGGCTTGTCCCCGGGCAACGGTATTTTCCCACTTTCAATCAGATCTTGGATCAGATGTTTCAGCTTCCAACATTTTCCGTGTAATGCCCATTACCCCGGTGATACTGGCAATAGGCTTGAATATTGGGGATGATAGCATACCGGAGATGGATCCAGTAGCATGGGAGGAGGTTCTTGACAAAAGCCTCCACTAGGACCTTCTCACTGGGCTTGTCGACCACCTTCACACTCTCGGCCCTCCATCTTTGCAAATATTTTGTGAACCCTTCGTTGGGCTCTTGGGCCATGACTTCCAGAGTACGCATTGTAGTCTGGATCTCAGTATTGTCGGCGTAATTTCGAGCAAATTCGGTCGCCAAATCATCCCAAGTCTTATATTTCTTGGAATCGAGCCTGTAGAACCAGGCCTTAGGATGCTTTTCCAGGGAAGAAGGGAATAAATGCTTAAACATGGTGGACTTCACCCCCTTGACTGCCATGAAGTCTTTGAAAGCCCGGATGTGGTGTACCGGGTCTTCGGTACCCTCAAACATAGGAATTCTCGTAAGGTTGAGGTTAGCCGGTAGCTCGTCATTCAAAGGTGCATAGGAACGAGCATTCTCAGTGTGGATCGAGTTGTTCGTTGATAGGTGGACTTGTTCCTTGAGCCTGCGAACAACGCTGATCAGTTCAGCTATGGGCCCAGTGGGCTCCGCTTCTTCAATAGGGGTCGTCTTCTCTACGGCGCTCAGGCGAGTGGCTAGCGTTACTTGGCTAGCCTGGATGGTAGTCAGTTGAGTCTCGATCTTGGTCAGAGCGTCTTTCAATTCGTCCATCTTGCGTTGGTATCTAGTCTCGGGTGGCCTGTCTGTAAGAACACCGCGTGATCAGAAACTAGCCCAAATCCCGGAATAGAAAGTACATCCCGAACAAGACTAAAAAGGGAAATGACTCGGAAAAGATACATAGACGGGTAACTTTGTGAAAAGTGGGCCTTCCTTAGGAATCGGCGGGTGGGCGGAGTCCTGTTCAAAGGGAGGTTCACGTGAGACATCCCCAGACTTTGGACTCGATTGTGTAAACGGGCCCTCCTTTGTAGGAGTATGTCCTACGTAGGTGGGCATTGCCTTAGTCTAATAAGGCGGACTGGGATAGGGAAGAAACTCGTGATGTAAGATCGACAGAGTTTCGACGCTAGAGACATCGACGACTTACGACATGACCCGACACTGCTAAATACGGGAAGTCCTAAGAAGAGGAAGGTTTCGAAAATTGAGTGTTTTGGAAAACCCGAGAAAACTCGGGGAAAGGCCCAATTTTTCGAGAAAATCGGAAAGTGTATCGGGCCTCGGTTTTGAAAATTCGAAAGTATTTTCGAGTTTTGAAATGGGCAGCATACCGGCTAGAAAATAGGCTATTTTGAGTAAAATCATAAGTCCTACATTCGGTATGCGTCCCGGGTTTTGAAATTGGATAGTTTGAAACAGATGCGATCTTTGAAAAAAGATGGTTTTTTGAAAACGACTCAGAAACCAAGTAGCATGTAGTCAGGCAAGCATTATAACGACGCCATGTATTCTTTACACTAAGTCTTGGTCGGTCTATAGAGGGTCTATACCAGTGTACATAGTCTAGACGTTGATCGGGACGGACTTCCTAAGTCGAGTTGATCGTAGAACATGCCGCGAAACCCACTCGAATCGACTATGGACACCTTTTGACATATCCATATTGGAGTATATCAATGACATAGTGGGACGTCGGTCGTGAGTACCGGCTCGGGAAAATATGGGTTATGCATGAACCGTAGAACTAAAACGCGTATTGTACTAGTCAAACGATTTCTATTCGAGTCTCACCCTGAGGATGCCGATGGTAAGTCACGTATCAGTTAATCCCCAGCGGAGTCGCCAAATAGTGGACATGACATAGGTCCACCCCGACGCGGCCACGCGCGGGTTTGGGTAGGCGAATGAATCTCCATATGAGAATGGATCGAATAGAAATTTAAATTGAAGTAGAGTCGCCACCGAACTTTATGGGAGTTCGGGCCCGTTCGAACCCACTCTATGTCGTAGTGGGCCATGCACAAAGTATTGCCCATTTCCGATGTCAGAGTTTATTGGGCTCGTCCCTTTGCATTTGATACCGATACCGACATTATCGGATATCGTGTATTGAATGACTCTCGTGCGCCAACGGTTTCGGGCATCCGGAAACCGAGGTTCTGAGTAAGGGGTGAGGGTACGTGTAGGGAAGCCCACAAAGGACACCCAACCCCGCCCGCACTTAGCGGCCTCTACTAAGATCTCGAATGACTTTCTAATACGCGCGTTAGTAATTCGGTGAAAATGCTTATGCAAACATTGTTTTCCCTAAGCATGTGAATGAAATTGAAAAGGGTTTCTATGTCGATTTAATGCAATTAATTCTAACGTCAAAGTTGTATTTTAGCATGCGGGTTCATTTTAGTACATTAAAACGAACGATAAATCAACAAGGAAAATAACAAACGATTAGTAACGGTATAACGAATAATAATGGTTTGCAAATTATTGAATAATGTAGACAAAGATGATGTAAAGTTTTGAAAAGTGAAATTTTCACGTGATTGATTAGACACGCGTCGACTTAAGTCGTGAAAAGATATTAACGAGACTCGAACTGCTTGTAGGACTCACGGTTTGACGTGATGAAGGGGCCACTCGACCGAGTCATTGAGGGACTCGACCGAGTCGTTGAGGGACTCGACCGAGTGGACCTCTGAAAACGCTTCTGTCCCATGTTTTAGACCCTACTCGATCGAGTTATTGACCAACTCGACCGAGTACGTTGCCACTCGACCTAGTCACTGTGAGACTCGACCGAGTGGAGGTCGTAAGTGCATTCTGTTTCGATTTTTGGGGTGCCACTCGACCGAGTGGGCTAAGCACTCGATCAAGTGCCCCCTGTACGGACATGGGGTTCGCTCGCAATTTTATATCAGTTTTGACATTGCTTTTGATTTTTGATGATTCGGCCGAATAGGACATAAATATTGAACAATTTATGCTCGATTTGGAATTTATGAATCATTGATTTTGTTGAATCGGATATAAATATTATGGGATTTATACTCGATTCTAAATTTGAATGCTCGTCGTATCCCATATTCAATTATTGAATCGATATGGAATACTAGAGTAAAAATAAAAGAAAATTGCTTTAAGTCGTCTTAAATTAACTATCGCGATATGAGTGGATTTCTTCCGTGTTTAATAATGTCGTAATTCTAAAGAATTGTATGACAATTATTTTAACATCAATAGAAATCGCGTTAATTAATTTATGAGACTAGATCGTTAGATTCGACGTCTAATTATGAAATTAGCATCGAATCTAAGAGTTTGACGTTATGCTAGAATTGAAAGACTTGATTCCCTCGCCTTCTCCGACATCGAAATAAATCCTTAGAGATTGTGATGTCGGATCCGCGTCAACGGGTTTCGACCCTTATTGAATAAAATACTTGTTTTGGAAATAGGTTTTAGAATTGATAAAAATCGCGATAAGGACGATAAAAAGAGGAAATTAAAGTTGATGTTAATTCGTCTCAACAATCAAGCAATCGGGGTGATGGGATAAGCGACCGGCAACGTTGTGTGCAGTACACTTGTATATTCGAGTTTCCTTATCCCACCATCACTCATGCTCGACACGAATCAACGAATACTTTAATGTCTTACACTAGTTATATTATCGATATTAGGACACGAAAAATAATAAAAAAGCGAGACAATGACGATAATAAGGACGACGTGACGCGAGAGAGAAGAAGAAGAGGGAAGAGACGGGGTTTTGACACCCTCAACCTACATGTTTCTTAAGCTCGGACGGGACTTGTAATGGCGGCTTGCACGGGAGTTTCGAGTATGTAGGCTAAGTTGTGGTGGTTAGGGTTTCGATTCCTAAAGCTAAGTTTTTCCAGTATAGAATGGGGTTGAATTAGGGTTTTTCCAGATGTCAAAAGATGTGTTGCATGGGGTGTTTATATAGGCATTGCTAAGGATCCCCGGTTAGGGTTACTCTATCGAGTAACTGGCTGACTCGGTCTAGTGGCCCATTCAAACGCAGTCGGGCCTGAATAAGGGCCCACTCGATCGAGTGGGCTGAGCACTCGATCGAGTGGCCCAGCTGGGTTGCACGGGTCAGCTTTTGGACCGTGGCTTTGGATGTTTGATGGGTCTTTGTGTTTGAATTGGACTTTTGATAATTGTGTGACTGTTATGTATGTTTCGGAGACGACTTTGACCGGGGTTGACCAAATCGCTAAAAGTCGGTTTTATTTTCGGTGTCGGTTTTGACCCAAATTAGTCTTGTTTGACTAGAAACGACCCACTGAGCCTGAATTTGAGGTCAGTTCTGTGAGATTTGTACTCCGTAAGTGCATTAGCCAGCAACTAATGGTTTTGAGCCCATATCCGAGCGCGTAGAAACACGTTAGTGTCCGATCATCATCGGGTGTTTTTTGGAAACTGCCATAGACACCTGGCAGTCAAAATGCGGGTGTCTACAGAGCCCCCACTCTAAGTGAGGCTTGGATAGGGCGAAAGTCAGAGTAGCTACCAAACCGATTAAGATCTGGTAGCCTTCCGATCGGGTCGTTTACAGTCCATTAGACTTGCGTAAAAGGGCTCGCCAGCCATAAGATAGAAGTCATACCTGAATTGACGATAATACCTCCGCGTGGAATTTGGACTTGTCGCGTAAGTCTGGGTGCGCCTTTTTGTGGGCCCATCCCGTGCTATTCCTGGGAAAATGCCGCCTCGGGCTTTCAGCTGGGGAATTGGACTTGTCGTATAAGTCCCGGGTGCGCCTCTATATGGGCCCATCTCTGTGTAAATGCCGCATTGGGCTTCCGCTGGGGAGATTTAGTGGGTTGCATGTCCCTGCTTGAGTCGTACCTGTATAAGTCACATAAAATTTGCATGCAACACGTAGGTAGTAAAATGACTCGCGCTGAGGAAAAATGAATTTTTGAATTTTCGAAATTTTTGAAATTTTTGAAATTTTGAAATTTGGAACTTTTTTGGAAACTATTGTGCAAGGAGAGATTAGGAAATAAGGTTGTAAGGTTGATGCTATATATAACCCTCCTTGTCTTTGATTTTCTTCATAATTTCCTCACAAATCGTCCTTCTCAAAAAGAAAGCTCCTTATTCTTCTCAAGAATTTTAACCATGGGTGTTGATCGATTGATTGTCCTGTTGCAAGAATGGTCCCGACGCTTTAGGGATGGCGATAGAGTTGCTTTGAACCAGACGGGTATTGCCCAACTGTATATATTCCGCCAGATGCAGGTTGATCGCTACTTCTTGGATGCCTGCTTGTCTTATTGGGATGGCATATATCATGTCTTTGCCTTTCCTCGGGGCGAAGTCTGCCCTTTACCTGAGGAGATTGCAGCCGTAGGAGGATGGAATCCGATACTTCGTCCTGCCGTCCCGTACTCGATCTACGACCCAAGGAGGAAGCTTCGAGAATTTTTAGGGCTTTCTTACAACGAGGTATCTCGAATGGCTGGAGACGACAACACAGTTTCCTTAATTGATCTGGCTGAGAAATTTATGAACCCGCATGATGTTAGGGTTAGATCGATTCATAGCCGTAGGGCCTTCTCTTTCTGTATGCTCCACGTTTATGCTTTTGAAGGTCACATGGATTTATTATCTTGCATGGGAAACATCTGTCTCTTGACCGTGGTTGATTTGATGGAGACTGAACACAGCCCGGCTTGGCTGATCACGGGTGAAATCATCCAAGGATTGGACAATCGCAAGAGGGATTCTTCAGTTCGTTTTACCGGGAGCACCCGTTTGCTGCAAGTATGTCGGATTTTTACTTTTTTTCTCGATTTCTTGACTTTTATATTTTTTTCGAGATTTTGACTGCTACCGTGGGCACTCGATCGAGTCACCCTGGCACTCGATCGAGTGCCTTCGTAAAAAGCCCCATGTTCGCTTCCAGGGATGCCACTCGACCGAGTCACCCTGGCACTCGATCGAGTGTCATCAGGCGGACGCCTATTTTGCCTTGGGAACTCATGTTTTTGTTTCTTTTTTCAGATTTGGCTATATGAGAGGCTATCAGTGATAGATCCTCCCCTTGATGCCAGCAACTACCGTCACAACCAACTGATGACAAGGAGACGGGCTATTGATTTTTCTCGCCAGATTACTCAGAAATACTGGGACGAGGTGCTATAAATCCATGGTGGTCGGCTAATTCGATGGGTTGTGCCGTGGTGGCCCATCTACGTTTGGACTGGCTTGGACCCGAAGGACAGAGCTCGTTACCAAGTAATCTTGTCTTTCAGGCAAACGGTTCATCTCTACCCGGACCGCATACTAAGGCAGTACGGACGGGCCCAGCGAATCCCAGTAATTGAAGCAGTTGTGAGTGACCCTACCCAACTGACTGATGTGATGTGTGATACCTGGATGCAGAGATGGTACACCCGGCATACTTGGCCTATTCCCAAATCTCGCCACTCGATCTGGGTTTCAGACTCCTATGTGAAGTGGGCTAAAGCAGGTGATGCCAAGACCCGAGCTGCTTTGAAGGTTGATGAGGCTTTCGATTTTCTGCGAAGGGAGCAGGCTAAAGACAACAGGGACTTCTTTGATGAAGGAGACACCCCGAATGCAATGGTCCGACTAAAGTCAAGTCAAAAGAAGAAGGCCAAGACTCAAGTTGAAGGGCCTAGTGCTAAAGGTGCTCGGGGGAGAGTGGGCCCCCAGACAGACTTAGACAGGAGACTTGGCCCAACATTAGCCGTGCAGGACCGACTTGGCCCACGGGATAGGCTACCCGAGCAAGTGCGGGCCTGACTTGGGCCGAAGAACGTTACCGTAGATCCGTTGTCAAAGAAATGGGTTCGTGCTAAGGAGGTTCCCCTCGTGATTCGGGAACGCTCGCCCCCACCTCGGGCTCCACGTGACCCAAAGGACAAAGGGAAGGGAAAAATGCCCGGATACTAGTCTCCTTAATTTATTATTTGAGTATTATTACTATTTTTTTTGGTGTGATTTTTTTGTGTGTGCCGACTTCGACGTTTTTTATTTTTATTTATTTTTATTTTTTTTGTAATTCCCGAGTTTATCAAGATTTAATAAAAGACATATTATTGAATATCGTTCCCGTCTTTTCGTTATTGCGGTGGTTGTACCCTTTTGAGGGGTTGCCTACGTATCCACAACAAGCGGAATCAAACCAAACGTAGTTCAAAACTTGATTGAATTTTTGCAATTATCGAAATACATCAAGATTATTAATTCGAGATATGCGACAGTAGAATAATTAATTCTAACTCATTGACTTTTGAAAATTTCTAAAGAGACAGATTTTTATAAATTTTTGCAAATGACATTGAGATGGGGTTTATCGGTAGTAGCGCTTCAACTGGTCCAAGTTGGTCGGGTTGACAAATTCGTTCCCGTCCAAGTCCGTCAGCATCACTGCTTCTCTCGATAGGACCTTCTTGACTAAGTATGGTCCAGCCCAATTAGGTTTGAATTTTCCTCTTGGGTCAACCGGTAGTAAGGCACGAACCGATTTCAGGACCAAATCCCCTTCCTTGATGTTCCTGGGCCTAACCCTTTTGTTGAAAGCCCGTTGGATCCTCTTTTGAAATATTTGAATATTATTGAGGGTCCGAGATCGCCGTTCGTCTAAAAGGACTAGCGAATCATATCGGGCTTGGACCCAATCTACTTCAGGTACTTGGCTTTCAAGTAAAATCCTGAGGGATGGCACCTCTAGCTCGACCGGTTGGACTGCTTCCATTCCATATGTCAGATAATATGGAGTAGCTCCGGTCGCGGTGCGAATTGACGTCCGATACCCCCAGAGAGCGAAGGGTATTTTGTCGGGCCAATCCCAATAATTCTCAGCCATCTTTTTAAGTATGGTGACAATTGTTTTTGGCCGCTTCTACCGCTCCATTTGTTTGGGGTCGGTAAGGTGAAGATGTATGCCTCTGAATTTTATATTTCGCTAGCAAAGTAGCGGTTTCAGCTTGAAATTGGGTCCCGTGATCACTGATGAATTCGTGCGGGATCCCGTATCGACATATGATCTTATTCTGGATGAACTTGGCCACGTGCTTGGCGTTCAAGACACGGTATGTCTCGGCTTCGACCCATTTGGTGAAGTAGTCGATGGCCACTAAAATGAAGCAATGACCTCCCGTCCCGAAAGGATGCACCTTTCCAATTATGTCAATGCCCCATGTCGAAAATGGCCATGGTGATGTCATGGTATATACTAGGGAAGATGGCATATGCTGTACATTAGCAAAGATCTGACAGTTATGGCAGTGTTTAACGTATAACTGACATTCCGTTTCCATGGTGTTCCAGTAATATCCGAGCCTCATGATTTTCTGGGCTAGCATATGGGTGTTCATATGCGGACCGTTTTCACCATCGTGCACTTCGGCCATGACCTTTTCGGCCTGTATTTTGTCGATACATAGGAGGAGAGCCCCCTGTGCTGTCTTTTTGTACAACTGCCCGTCGTCCGTACGAATAAATTGGGTCGCCAATCTTCGCAAATTAAAGCCTTCTTGGCCCGGTTTTCAGTTCCCGAGGGATATTCTCCCGTTGTCAAGTAGGTTAGGACGGCTTGATAACAAGGTTCTGGGTCAGTTATCTCGATATCTTGGATGGCATGGATATAAGCCGGCTCGGACCGTCTTTCAACACAGATTGGCATGCTGGTAAGATGATCCGGTATATTTAGCAGGGATGCTAATTTGGAAAGTGCATCTGCAAATTGATTTTCTTCCCGGGGCAGATAGATATATTCCACCTTCTGGAATTGTTTCTCTAGAACCCTTACCGTGCTTGGTAAGCCACGAGATTGGCGTTCCGAGTTTCCATTTTTGGAGCGCTTGATTGATGACCAGTGAGGTGTCACCGTGGACCCGGAGGTTTGTTACCCCTAAATCAGCGGCAGCTTGCAACCCGTGAATGCATGCTTCGTATTCGGCTGCGTTGTTGGTTACGTCAAAGTAAAATTTGATGGATAACGGGGTATGTTCCCCTTGTGGTAAGATCAGCAGAATTCCGACCCCAAATCCCCGGAAGTTGGATGCCCCATCAAAATACAAACCCCATGTCTCGGTATCGGTATGGAATATGTCTTCATCAGGAAAGGCCCAAGTATCGGTGTGGCCCTCTTCGGATATCGAGCTATCAGCGAGGAACTCGGCTACTACCCAGCCTTTAATGGCCTTTAATGGTACAAACTTGAGATCAAACTCAGATAACATTAAAGTCCATCTGGACATCCTGCCATTAAGGATAGGCTTCTCGAACAAGTACTTGATAGGATCCATTTTGGAAAATACATGTACCTCGTGACTGAGCATGTAATGTCGGAGCTTTTTAGAGGCCCAAACCAATGCTAGGCACGTCTTCTCGAGCATTGTATACTTGCATTCGTATTCGAGGAACTTTTTACTGATGTAGTAAATAGCCCGTTCTTATGAATCGACTGTCTGAGCCAGCATAGCCCCCATGGCTATCTCGGTCGTAGTCAGGTATAACGACAAAGGCAAACCGGGTTGAGGTGGCATTAATACCGGCGGAGCAAACAGAATCTCTTTGATCTTGTCGAAAGCCGCTTGACATTTGTCGTCCCATAGCACCCGTTCCCCTATCTTCAGTTTCTTGAAAATGGGCTCACATACCGTGGTTAGTTTTGAAATGAACCGGCTGATGTATTGGACTTTCCCGAGAAACCCCCTTATTTCTTTTTCGGTCTTGGATGGTTGCATCTCAGTGATGGCTTTGATTTTAGCTGGGTCGACCTCGATGCCGAGTTGGCTAACGATATGGCCCAGTAATTTGCATGACGTTACCCCGAAACTGCATTTTTGTGGGTTCAGTCTCATGTTGTATTTACGCAGCCGGGTGAAGAACTTTCTTAGGGCTGAAATATGCCCGCTTCGGTCCTCGGACTTGACGATCATGTCGTCCACATAGACTTCCACTTCCTTATGCATCATCTCATGTAACAAAGTGGTGGCGGTCCGTTAATAAGTGGCCCCGGCATTGATAAGCCCAAATGGCATAACGGTGTAACAGTAAGTCCCCCATGGTGTAATGAAGGTGATCTTACTCATATCCTATTTTGCCATTTTAATCTGATTGTATCCGGCATACCCGTCCATGAATGATAGAAGGGCGTGATCGGCCGTGTTGTCCACCAATATGTCGATATGTGGTAACGGAAAATCGTCTTTTGGGTTGGCCTTGTTTAGGTCCCGAAAGTCCACGCATAGCCGCACCTTGTCGTCCTTCTTGGGTACCGACACGATGTTTGCAACCCAGTCTGGATATTCAGACACTTTTATAAAGCCCGCTTTTAATTGTTTGTCTACCTCTTCTTTGACTTTGAGAGACCATTCGGGCTCCATCCTTCGGAGTTTCTGCTTTACCGGCTTGCACCCATCTTGGATAGGTATACGGTGTTCAGCTATTTCCCGATCTATTCCCGGCATGTCCTTGTAGGACCATGCGAAGACGTCTTTAAACTCTTGGAGGAGGTTTGTGAATTGTTTTCTCTCCTCGGAATCTAAAGATAAGCCCAACTTAAGCATCTGGGGCTCTAAAGTGGTTCCCACGTTGATGGACTCGGTGTCTTCAATTACCGGGTCTCGGGATTCCCTTTGTTCGGGCTGCTCGATCAGATGCAGAGACAGAGGTACCTGTTCGTCGGGTTTCTCAATGTCATTGCATATAAAATTTTTGAAATTGAGTGAATTTTAGAAATAATACAAGTCGTAAGCAGAACGGTTTTCGTTATTATTATTAATGGTAAACTTTGAGAAAAGCTCGAAAAGAGCGGCCATCTGCTCATTGGTCAGTGGCGGGATAGGGAGAGGTCTTGGGACAGGCCCCGAGACCTCAGTGTTAATGGCTAAGGGAAGAGGGGTTACAGACTCGACTTTAGCACCAGACCCTCTAGACTCTGACTCAGACTCGAACTCGGTATCCGGCATGTCTCCCTCGCCGGTGGTCAGCTTGTAGACCCGTCCTTGACTATCGGTCCATTTTATGGTCTTCCACCAGGCCCTTTTCTCGGTGTTGGCACCGACTTAGGTGATCAGCTTTGTTGGGTCAAACCGATCGATGCGGAGGATCAGGTTGACCAAATCGTCCTTTGGAGCGGGGACGGCCTTGTCTTCTCCAAATAGGAGCCCTAGCACGGGCTCGGAGTTGCTTTCAACTTTCTCGGAATCGGCCTGGACAATGGTGAATATATCATCAGGGATGAAATTGCATTCCCGAGCCATTTTGGTCTCGGGATATGTGATTGTGGGTTGGTAGAGGCCCACTTGAATAGCCCCGAATACAGGGGTGACGAAGTAATCAGTTAACTTCGGGCTATAAGGGACTATGTAAGTACTCTTGAGGATGTTGGTGGCCTTGTGAATACCGGCCTGGACCACGTTTTCCGGGGTTATAGCATACCCTAATCCGAACTGTGATTCGCCATTATTTAGGACTTCGATAATCTTCCCAGCTGGAAGATATGGTCTCGAGGTAGCCCCCGGTAAGTAGCCCAAGTTTTGTAACATCGTGTCGATGCTAGTAGTGAATTAAAGCCTGAAGATATATTCTTCCTCGATCATACCCACGAAATCGAATCCTCGTGGTTCGGCCCGGCTTGTGGCATTGCAGCTAGCCACGGTCATGGGGGTCACCTCCAATGTGATGACACCGTCTTGGAGTGGCATATTGACTTTTCGGTGGAGGGTAGAGGATACGGCCTTGACTGCATGGATCCAAGGCCTTCCTAGTAGTAAGTCAAAGGACGAGGTGACACCGATCACCTGAAACTCCAACTCTTTTTCGATCAGGCCCATTATGATTGTCAGTTTAGTGGCCCCGGCCACCGGTTTTGGGCTTCCGTCGAAAGCCTGGATGGTTTGTGCTGTCGGGAGATAGTCGGCATCGGTGATGCCGAGGGCCCTAGCGGTCCTTAGGGGAAGGACATTTACGGCAGATCCATCGTCGATAAGTGTCATCGAGAGATACTTGCCTCGGCAGATGACCGTGATGTATAGGGCCAGATTATGATTGGGCCCGAACGGTGGCAGGTCGGCCTCAGAGAAGGTTATGAGTGGGCCTTCATTTTTGGACTTGCCGTTGAGATAGGGCATGATAGTGGCTACCATTTCAGCAGGGGTAGCTTGTGAGTCGACCTTAATTTCATCGAGAGCCTTAGTCAGTGCTTCTCGATGTGCTTGCGAGCTAACTAGTAGTTGCCATATGGTTAAGTCAGCTCGAACCCTCTTCAATTGTTGGACCAGAGCCGTGTCATTGCTTGGTTCCTCAAGGGTAGATCCCATCCTGGCAGGTTTAGTGACGGGTGTTGGAGTAGAGTGCCCAGCGGTGGCGAGGTGGTTGGTGGCTAAAGCTTTGGACTTAGCCTTTCGGACCTCCTCTCTGGTGACGGGGACAGCTTCCCCCTTGGCTAGGTAAACGTCATCTTCGTCATCGAACCATATCTCGTTGATTTGTGGGATATGAGAGGAAATGAGATGAGAACAGTCGATTACCTCTCCCGTGAATATGGCATGGGCACTGAATGGGTTTTCTTTGTTGCTCGGCTTGTCCCCGGGCAACGGTATTTTCCCACTTTCAATCAGATCTTGGATCAGATGTTTCAGCTTCCAACATTTTTCCGTGTCATGCCCATTACCCCGGTGATACTGGCAATAGGCTTGAATATTGTAGCTCTTGGGCCTTTTCTCCACTGGAAGCTCGGGAGTCGAGCCTATTGGTTGGATAAGGCCTTTTGAAGATAGCCTCTGTAAAGCATATGTATAGGTAGTCCCTATATCCGTGAATACCCGAATTGGAATATTCTTCTTGGATGAGGTATCCAGCAAGTTAACTGATAAGTGTGGTTTGTAGTGCCTATTTTGTTGTGTTTTGGTCCCATTTCCTTGTAGAATCGCTCCTTGGGAGCGGTTTAGGGGCTTCTTATGCTTCCTTTAGTTCGTTTCAGGTTCCCGAGACCGATTTGGAAGAGTTGGAGCGATTCCGACTCGATACATACACATTTTGGAGCCAACGGAGTAAAGGAACGATGACTCGATGCCTTGGAATCGACCCCGAGACCTCGGGATCCAATCCCGAGCCTCCGAGACCCGATCTCGAGTCCCGAGAATCGACGAGAAGCCCATGAGAGGCAAGGAGGGACCAAAGAGCTCTTAAGGGAGGTCTACAAAGACCCATCCCGCTCGGGATGGTCTCATCCCGTTCGGGATGAAGGGAGCATGAAGCACGGCTACTGTGAGCCCATCCCGATCCAGAAGGTCCTTCCCGACCGGGAAGGATGGCCCATCCCGATCGGGACCAAGCCTTCCCGACCGGGAAGGGTCAGCTGCAGCTCCGCTTTCTTTCTTTTCTTCTCCCTTCCATTTGTAACCCTATATATACTCTTCCCTTGTTATGTAAAGGATATACACTCCATTAGAGACAAAACCCTAGACTACTTTAGGTTAGATTAGATTAGATTAGTGTAGATTAGTCGGTAATTAGTTGTTAATCTTAGTTTAATCTTGTATTATTGGATTTCTTGAAGAATCCACTCAAGCTTGACAACCTTGGTGGAATTATTTGGGTTTTCTTTTATACAAGTGTTCTCCTTTTCCATTTCCTTTGTAGTATGGTATAATCTTCTTCCTTTTTACTCTTAATCTTGTTTTGTTGTTCAAGTTTGAATCTTTATTATTGTTTGTTCTTGTTCTTGTTAGTTTGGTTGAGTTTGTTTATGTTTGTTTAGTTTCTTATGTTAGATATTCTTGTTCTTGTTAGTATTAGTAAGATTATGTTAGAGTAGTGTTCTTGCTAGGGTTAGTAAGGTGATTTGGGTGTTAATTGGGTGATTAAGGGTTTGTTGGAGATGTTGGTGGAAGATTTGGGTTTCCTCTTGTTTGGTGCACATCACATGTTTGTTGAATTGCTTGAATGACTAAGTATGTACGAGTGTTTGTTTTTCTTGCCTTTCTTTTGTGGGTGTTAGTTTGTTGTGGGTTCGGTTCCCTCACTAAGTTGCGAGAGCCCGGTGAGGATGACCCCTAGGTCGGTTTAAGTTGCGAGAGCCCGGATTCGACTTAGGTTTATAACGCGCTAGAACCCCGTTTGTGTTGTGTATCGCCGAGATGGGTTTTAGGTGGAACCTCTAGGTGAGTCTAAGTTGCGAGAGCCCGGACCAACCTAGATTACCCTACTACCTCCTTCACTCTAGTACTTCCTTGACCATTCCGTTACCCCTTTGACCCCGACCTAATCCTAGCCCGTTTTCCTTAGTTGTTCTTCTTAGTCATAGTCTAGTCTTCTCCCCCTCTATCATTCTCTAGTTTAGCTCGTTGACTTAGTCTAGTATTTGGGCCGACCTAGTCTAGACGCCTCTTACCGTCCCCGTGGATTCGACCCGACTTACCCTATCTACCCTAGTTAGGTTAGCCGGTTATATTATTGACGGTTGGGACGTGACGAATCCCTAACCATCAATTTGGCGCCGTTGCCGGGGACGGTGCTAGTTTAGACTTTGTTTTCCTAGTTACTTGACTTTGTCTTTGTGTTTGTGTTTTCTTTTTTGTTTTGGTTACCTTGCTTCTTGTGTGTGTGTGGTTTATTTCTCTCTTGTCTAGTGCCCAAAAAGCACTAGACTTCTCACGTTTTTTCTTAGTCTACAGTTTGTGCTTAGAGGTGGTGATTATCTTCTTCTTGCAACTCAGAGTCGCTTAAACGGACGGTTGCTAAAATGAGTGGTTTCCAACCGGGTATGGACTACGATTTTCGAGCAAGCATGGGGTTTGATCTAAACTCCACACACTCGGGAGCCGATATGAGCTACCACTCTTCTTCCATGAACCAAGGGTATGACATGATGTCCCCCTACCACTATCAAGCTTCTTGGGGTAATCAAGATGGGTATGATCCTCAAGATTATGAAAACGGCTACCAACAAGTGGACGATTATAACTCCTACGATCATGGTGGCTATTACTCAAGTTATGATTGTGACCCCACCATGTACACTCAAGATTCACCTTGTGGAAGCCAATACCCCCAAGACCCACAATATTACCCTCCACCCCAACCACAATATGAACCCTATGACCCACAATACTACCAATCACCCCAACCTTGCTACCAACAATATGATGCCCCACCCTATGGGCATCATCAAGATTATCAAGGAGCCTTACAAGACTCCAATGATCACCAATTGCCCAACTTAGAGTTGTGTCATTCGATTCTTCAATTGCAAAGGAGCACACAAGAAATGGCCATTCAATTGCGGAAAGAACAAGAGGAATTAATGGTCCAAATGCGAAAGGCAAACGAGGCGAGGAATGCTCAATTAAATGCATTATCGGTTCAAGCCGTAATGTCTTTATCCCGAGCATCGTATTTAGATGGAGGGTGCCCACTTGAGAAAGAGGAGCAACCGAGTTACGAAGCCGCCGATGTAGTTCCCTTTGATAGAGAAGTTTGCTTTGAAGAACCTCAATCGTCTACCCAAAAAGAGACGGATGAGGATATGACCCTTGGTGAAAGCAACATTGGTGAGGAATTGGAGGAGGATAGTGGGTTGGATGAGTTGGTGGAGTTTGTGAGGTTGTTAGGTGAGATTGATAGCATCGAGTTGCCCTTATGCGATAATGTGGATATGCATCAAGAGCCCCTAACTAGTGATCCGAGAGATGACTTGGAAGGGATTGAAACCGCCGGTAGATGTTTCGATTCTCTCCTCCATGATGATGTGGGGCCGAGTGATGAAGATGGGGAACCACAACTTGAGGTAAGTATGGGGGTGTGCATTGAGGAGATGAGGCCAAAACCGCTTTTTGTGCCTTGTTTCTTGGAGATGAAGCTTTCTTGTGATTGGAGGCAATGCTTAGGGAAGAAGAGGTCGGTGAAGCTCGTAGGATGGAGAGACCCCGGAGACTACTATGAAGAGGATGTCGGGTCTTGGGATTCCTACTTCTTGCCTCCTCCTTGGAGGCCGTGGAGGTCAGTTAAGCTCGAGCGCTTCTTGGGCCTTCACTACGATGTCGGTAGCGCGTTCGACTTGCTCCTCCATGCCCTTGACGGCTACGGTTGAAGAATGGAGTCCACCATCCTAGGTTTGACGGAGTTCCTAAAAGAACTGTCATGTTGTATATTCCCATCCTCTCTTCTTTAGAATTCTTGTGCTTGTATTTGTGTTTTTTTTTTGTTTCTAGGACTTCCTTTGTTTTTGTGGGATTCTTGTGATTGATTTGGTATTTTGATGAGCGATGTGAGGGAGTGAATTTGATGTGTACTTTGAGTTTATTGTGATAGGTGAAGTGAAGGTGACTCCTAGAAAGGAGTGGTTGATGATGGAGTTTGGTTAGCGAGCGAGGAAGTCGGTTTTTGAAGCTTATGATAAGCTTTTGGGCTTGGGGAAGCAAAGAAGACTCATCCCGACCGGGAAGAGGGCTTCCCGACCGGGAAGGAGCCATCCCGATCGGGATGAAGGTGCAGAAATTCGGACTTGCTGGAGTGCATTCCCGATCGGGACGAGAGCTTCCCGATCGGGAAGGGTTTATCAACCCGATCGGGACCATCCATCCCGACCGGGATGGTCCCCTTGTCTCCACCCGTCCATTACACCCCCTCCCAACCTCCCTACTCCTCCTTACTCCTATCATATGACCCATACACCTCATTTTACACACCGAGATCCACATCAATTTCCACTCCCCTCACACCTTTACTACCCCTACCATGCGTTTTATCGAGAATGAAGCGGAAAAGCAATGATGAAGACAAGAAAGCGCCTTTAGTGATCTATGAGACGACGGAGAGAGTGAGTTGCTAACCTATGGTACGGCAACTATCCTTTCTTTTCCATTTTTGTTGTTGCTTGTTTTCCTTTGCTTATCCCCTTCCCTTATCTTTTGTGTCATGGTGGCCTTCAAGGCCTTGGTTTATGTCGCTCCCGACTCTCGATGACGTGACTACATCGAGAGTCATTTTCAAAATACAAATTTTGCAAGATTTTCACTTTCTTTTTGAGGATTTAGTCGGATTTAGGCGGAATCCGGGCTAGGTGACCTGATTACACCTAGCCCTCCCCTCCCATTTCGTTTTATTTCCTTTTTTTATTTCTTCTCCCATCCATATCTTTTTCTCGTCTCGGCCCATGGTGACTTGACTACACCCCGGCCGGACACCTTCTACCCTTTTCTTCACTTTATTTTTGATTTTTAGCTTTATTTTCGTAGTTTCTTTTCTTTTTCTTTTGTCTTTCCGCACCCTACGATCGAGCATGAGGACATGGCTCGATTTAAGTGTGGGGGAGCGATATTCTAGTATAGTTAGTTTTATTTTCTTAGTTTTTCGAAAAAATCTTCAAAAAAAAATCCTAATAATTTGAAAAATTTTCTCAAAAATCAAAAAGATTTTCTCTTTTGTGTTTTCATTTTGTGTCTTTGTGTCGTATATTTGTTTGCGTGCGTGTTTTGCCTCCCTTTTCCTTATAGTTCTCTTATTCACCGCTAGCTTTGGAGAGCTTTCAAGACACCCGGTAACATCTTTTCAACACTTTTTCCTCTTTGTTTCTTGTGGAGTTTGGAGGAGATATGTGTTGTGTTGTGCTCGGGTGGAGCTTTGTAAAGTTTGTGGAGGATTGGTTGCTCATTTGGAAGTTCGGGGTGGTGTTTGTTTTGTATGTGTTTGTTTTGTTTTGTTTTTGTTTCGTTGCTTTTGTTCCTTTTTCTTTCGTTCTCGTTGAGTCTTTGTTTGCGTGTGTAATTGTGTCTTGTGTGTAAACCGTTTTAGAAAACCCGGTTTAGAGGCTAGAGTGCGAGTGTCTATTTTCCCTTCCTAGTTGTATAAATCGAGTTTTGGACTTTAATCTAGTAGAATGACCCTAAATCAATGATTTCGTTGGTCCTTTACCTTGAGTCCACCTAGCTTACTAGGGATTTACTACGGGATTTGCATTTTGACCATTATGACCACCCACGATGTGAAAAGGCCTTGGTTACCGAGTCTCGTCCCCTAGGTGACCGTGTTTAGGGTTGTTTGATTAGTCCAAGTTCTCCGCTTTTTGTGGGTTTGAAGGGAAGGGCCCGTCCCGACATACTCATTTCCCTACCTCCTACACCTATCCACACAATAAAATGCGATTTGATGAATTCTCTCTTTCTCGTTATACAATGAAAATGCCAAATCTTGCCAAAAGGGCAAAGAAAAGAAAAAGAAAGAAAAAAATGAAAGAAAGAAAAGAATGAAGAAAAAGAAAAGGCACAAAAGCCAAAAAGAAAATAGAAAAGAAGAAAAAGAAGTGGCATGGCAACAAACAAAGCAAAAACGTCGAAAAGAAAGATAATGCCAAAAGAAAACCCGTCTCACAAAAAGAAATCCTCTCAAAATAAGCCTTTTTCCGACTTTTGCCGTGAAGAGCCTACCAAAGGACCGAGTCCCGAGGAAGGATGATAGCGGCATTAGTCGGTCTTCCCTCATTTTGCATGTTTTTCACCTTTTTACTTGGACTAGTTAGGCGGTCTTGGACACGGGACGACCCTCTTGGCTCACGCTAAAGGGGGCGGGGTCTCACTTACCTACAGTGTCGACTAACACCGTGGTTCTTCACTTTTCCACTCCGCCGATCGTCCCGTAGTACGTTTTTAGAAAGTTAGGAGGACCTAGGTAAGTTACCAACGTTTTTGTTGCTTTATCGTCATACTATTAGAGTTTAGTTCACCTTGGTTTGTATGTCTAGCTTGGGAACGTTGTCACTTGCCCCGAGTCCTAAACCGGTGCATCTTTCACCGCTTTTAGAGGGAAGCGGTATTTCTTTTGTTTTGGGTACAACCGATTATGTGTTTGTTTGTGTGTTTGTTTGTTAGTGTGTTTTGTGTCCGGTTGCATCCACAGGTTTGTCGCAAGACCCAACTTGTCTTGCAGAGTGCACTCGTCCTCTAGGTGCACTCGCGTGAGTTGAAGGGGCGTAGGGTGCGCTAATACCCACTCGGATAGTTTAGTATTAGTATGTGCTTACTCGAGGGCGAGTAAGGGTTAAGTGTGGGGGAGTTGATAAGTGTGGTTTGTAGTGCCTATTTTGTTGTGTTTTGGTCCCATTTCCTTGTAGAATCGCTCCTTGGGAGCGGTTTAGGGGCTTCTTATGCTTCCTTTAGTTTGTTTCAGGTTCCCGAGACCGATTTAGAAGAGTTGGAGCGATTCCGACTCGATACATACACATTTTGGAGCCAACGGAGTAGAGGAACGATGACTTGATGCCTTGGAATCGACCCCGAGACCTCAGGATCCAATCCCGAGCCTCCGAGACCCGATCCCGAGTCCCGAGAATCGACGAGAAGCCCATGAGAGGCAAAGAGGGACCAAAGAGCTCTTAAGGGAGGCCTACAAAGACCCATCCTGCTCGGGATGGCCTCATCCCGTTCGGGATGAAGGGAGCATGAAGCACGGCTACTGTGAGCCCATCCCGATCGGGAAGGTCCTTCCCGACCGGGAAGGATGGCCCATCCCGATCGGGACCAAGCCTTCCCGACCGGGAAGGGTCAGCTGCAGCTCCGCTTTCTTTCTTTTCTTCTCCCTTCCATTTGTAACCCTATATATACTCTTCCCTTGTTATGTAAAGGATATACACTCCATTAGAGACAAAACCCTAGACTACTTTAGGTTAGATTAGATTGGATTAGTGTAGATTAGTCGGTAATTAGTGGTTAATCTTAGTTTAATCTTGTATTATTGGATTTCCTGAAGAATCCACTCAAGCTTGACAACCTTGGTGGAATTATTTGGGTTTTCTTTTATACAAGTGTTCTCCTTTTCCATTTCCTTTGTAGTATGGTATAATCTTCTTCCTTTTTACTCTTAATCTTGTTTTGTTGTTCAAGTTTGAATCTTTATTATTGTTTGTTCTTGTTCTTGTTAGTTTGGTTGAGTTTGTTTATGTTTGTTTAGTTTCTTATGTTAGATCTTCTTGTTCTTGTTAGTATTAGTAAGATTATGTTAGAGTAGTGTTCTTGCTAGGGTTAGTAAGGTGATTTGGGTGTTAATTGGGTGATTAAGAGTTTGTTGGAGATGTTGGTGGAAGGTTTGGGTTTCCTTTTGTTTGGTGCACATCACATGTTTGTTGAATTGCTTGAATGACTAAGTATGTACGAATGCTTGTTTTTCTTGCCTTTCTTTTGTGGGTGTTAGTTTTTTGTGGGTTCGGTTCCCTCACTAAGTTGCGAGAGCCCGGTGAGGACAACCCCTAGGTCGGTCTAAGTTGCGAGAGCCCGGATTCGACTCAGGTCTATAACGCGCTAGAACCCCGTTTGTGTTGTGTATCGCCGAGATGGGTTTTAGGTGGAACCTCTAGGTGAGTCTAAGTTGCGAGAGCCCGGACCAACCTAGATTACTCTACTACCTCCTTCACTCTAGTACTTCCTTGACCATTCCGTTACCCCTTTGACCCCGACCTAATCCTAGCCCGTTTTCCTTAGTTGTTCTTCTTAGTCATAGTCTAGTCTTCTCCCCCTCTATCATTCTCTAGTTTAGCTCGTTGACTTAGTCTAGTATTTGGGCCGACCTAGTCTAGACGCCTCTTACCGTCCCCGTGGATTCGACCCGACTTACCCTATCTACCCTAGTTAGGTTAGCCGGTTATATTATTGACGGTTGGGACGTGACGAATCCCTAACCATCATTAACCTCATCGAAAATCCTGCGGGTTGCAGCTGCAGTTGTGGGCTTGTTTACAGATGAACTAGCCCCTTGATAGCCCTTGGTAGAGGCATTAGTCAGGCTCTCTAACCTTAAGTCACCCTCGATTCTTGTGCCCATTTCAGTAAGGACAGCGAAATTGGGGATGATAGCATACTAGAGATGGACCCGGTAGGATGGGAGGAGGTTCTTGACAAAAGCCTCCACTAGGACCTTCTCACTGGGCTTGTCAACCAGCTTCACACTCTCGGCCCTCCATCTTTGCAAATATATTGTGAACCCTTCTTTGGGCTCTTGGGCCATGACTTCCAGAGTACGCATTGTAGTCTGGATCTCAGTATTGTCCGCGTAATTCCGAGCAAATTCGGTCGCCACATCATCCCAAGTCTTATATTTCTTGGAATCGAGCCTGTAGAACCAGGCCTTAGGATGCTTTTCGAGGGAAGAAGGGAATAAATGCTTAAACATGGTGGACTTTACCCCCTTGACCGCCATGAAGTCTTTGAAAGCCCGGATGTGGTGGACCGGGTCTTCGGTACCCTCAAACATAGGAATTCTCGTAAGGGTGAGGTTAGCCAGTAGCTCGTCATTCAAAGGTGCATAAGAACGAGCATTCTAAGTGTGGATCGAGTTGTTCGTTGATAGGTGGACTTGTTCCTCGAGGCTGCGAACAACGCTGATCAGTTCAGCTATGAGCCCAGTGGGCTCCGCTCCTTCAATAGGGGCCGTCTTCTCTACGGCGCTCAGGCGAGTGGCTAGCGTTGCTTGGCTAGCCTGGATGGTAGTCAGTTGAGTCTCGATCTTGGTCAGAGCGTCTTTCAATTCGTCCATCTTGCGTTGGTATCTAGTCTCGGGTGGCCTGTCTGTAAGAACACCGCGTGATTAGAAACTAGCCCAAATCCCGGAATAGAAAGTACATCCCGAACAAGACTAAAAAAGGAAATGACTCGGAAAAGACACCTAGACGGGTGACTTTGTGAAAAGTGGGCCTTCCTTAGGAATCGGCGGGTGGGCCGAGTCCTGTTCAAAGGGAGGTTCACGTCAGACATCCCCAGACTTTGGACTCGATTGTGTAAACGGGCCCTCCTTTGTAGGAGTATGTCCTACGTAGGTGGGCATTGCCTTAGTCTAATAAGGCGGACTGGGATAGGGAAGAAACTCGTGATGTAAGATCGACAGAGTTTCGACGCTAGAGACCTCGCCGACTTACGACATGACCCGACACTGCTAAATACGGGAAGTCCTAAGAAGAGGAAGGTTTCGAAAATTGAGTGTTTTGGAAAACCCGAGAAAACTCGGGGAAAGGCCCGAGTTTTCGAGAAAATCGGAAAGTGTATCGGTCCTCGGTTTTGAAAATTCGAAAGTATTTTCGAGTTTTGAAATGGGCAGCATACCGGCTAGAAAATAGGCTATTTTGAGTAAAATCATAAGTCCTAAATTCGGTATGCGTCCCGGGTTTTGAAATTGGATAGTTTGAAACAGATGCGATCTTTGAAAAAAGATGGTTTTTTGAAAACGACTCAGAAACCAAGTAGCATGTAGTCAGGCAAGCATTATAACGACGCTGTGTATGCTTTACACTAAGTCTTGGTCGGTCTATAGAGGGTCTATACCAGTGTACATAGTCTAGACGTTGATCGGGACGGACTTCCTAAGTCGAGTTGATCTTAGAACACGCCGCGAAACCCACTCGAATCGACTATGGACACCTTTTGACATATCCATATTGGAGTATATCAACGATATAGTGGGACGTCGAACGCGAGTACCGGCCCGGGAAAATATGGGTTATGCATGAACCGTAGAACTAAAACGCGTATTGTACTAGTCAAACGATTTCTATTCGAGTCTCACCCTGAGTATGCCGATGGTAAGTCACGCATCAGTTAATCCCCAGCGGAGTCGCCAAATTGTGGACATGACATAGGTCCACCACGACGCGGCCACGCGCGGGTTTGGGTAGGCGAATGAATCTCGATATGAGAATGGATCGAATTGAAATTTAAATCGAAGTGGAGTCGGCACCGAACTTTATGGGAGTTCGGGCCCGTTCGAACCCACTCTATGTCGTAGTGGGCCATGCACAAAGTATGGCCCATTTCCGATGTCAGAGTTTATTGGGCTCGTCTCTTTGCATTTTATACCGATACCGACATTATCGGATATCGTGTATTGAATGACTCTCGTGCGCCAACGGTTTCGGGCATCCGGAAACCAAGGTTCTGAGTAAGGGGTGAGGGTACGTGTTGGGAAGCCCACAAAGGACACTCAACACCGCCCGCACTTAGCGGCCTCTACTAAGATGTCGAATGACTTTCTAATACGCGCGTTAGTAATTCGGTGAAAATGCTTATGCAAACATTGTTTTCCCTAAGCATGTGAATGAAATTGAAAAGGGTTTCTATGTCGATTTAATGCAATTAATTCTAACTTCAAAGTTGTATTTTAGCATGCGGGTTCATTTTAGTACATTAAAACGAACGATAAATCAACAAGGAAAATAACAAACGATTAGTAACGGTATAACGAATAATAACGGTTTGCAAATTATTGAATAATGTAGACAAAGATGATGTAATGTTTTGAAAAGTGAACTTTTCACGTGATTGATTAGACATGCATGCGTCGATTTAAGTCGTGAAAAGATATTAACGAGACTCGAATGGCTTGTAGGACTCACGGTTTGACGTGATCAAGGGGCCACTCGACCGAGTCATTGAGGAACCCGACCGGGTGGACCTCTGAAAACGCTTCTGTCCCATGTTTTAGACCCTACTCGATCGAGTTATTGACCAACTCGACCGAGTACGTTGCCACTCGACCGAGTCACTGTGAGACTCGACCGAGTGGAGGTCATAAGTGCATTCTGTTTCGATTTTTGGGGTGCCACTCGACCGAGTGGGCTAAGCACTCGGTCAAGTGCCCCTTGTACGGACATGGAGTTCGCTCGCTTTTTGCCGAAACGGACATAAATATTGAACAATTTATGCTCGATTTGGAATTTATGAATCATTGATTTCGTTGAATCGGATATAAATATTATGGGATTTATACTCGATTCTAAATTTGAATGCTCGTCGTATCCCATATTCGATTATTGAATCGATATGGAATACTAGAGTAAAAATAAAAGAAAATTGCTTTAAGTCGTCTTAAATTAACTATCGCGATATGAGTGGATTTCCTCCACGTTTAATAATGTCGTAATTCTAAAGAATTGTATAACAATTATTTTAGCATCAATAGAAATCGTGTTAATTAATTTATGTGACTAGATCGTTAGATTCGACGTCTAATTATGAAATTAGCATCGAATCTAAGAGTTTGGCGTTAAGATAGAATTGAAAGACTTGATTCCCACGCCTTCTCCGACATCGAAATAAATCCCTAGAGATTGTGATGTCGGATCCGCGTCAACGGGACCCTTATTGAATAAAATACTCGTTTTGGAAATAGGTTTTAGAATTGATGAAAATCGCGATAATGACGATAAAAAGAGGAAATTAAAGTTGATGTTAATTCGTCTCAACAATCAAGCAATCGGGGTGATTGGATAAGCGACCGGCAACGCTGTGTGCAGTACACTTGTATATTCGGGTTTCCTTATCCCACCATCACTCATGCTCGACACGAATCAACGAATACTTTAATGTCTTACACTAGTTATATTATCGATATTAGGACGCGAAAAATAATAAAAAAGCGAGACAATGACGATATTAAGGACGACGTAACGCGAGAGAGAAGAAGAAGAGGGAAAAGACAGGTTTTGACACCCTCAACCTACATGTTTCTTAAGCTCGGACGGGACTCGTAATGGCGGCTTGCACGGGAGTTTCGAGTATGTAGGCTAAGTTGTGGTAGTTAGGGTTTCGATTCCTAAAGCTAGGTTTAAGGTTTGAATGTATGTAGACTAGTGTAGAATGGGGTTGAATTAGGGTTTTCCAGATGTCAAAAGATGTGTTGCATGGGGTGTTTATATAGGCATTGCTAAGGACCCCCGGTTAGGGTCACTCGACTGAGTAACTGGCTGACTCGGTCGAGTGGCCCATTCAAACGCAGTCGGGCCTGAATAAGGGCCCACTCGATCGAGTGGGCTGAACACTCGATCGAGTGGCCCAGTTGGGTTGCACGGGTCAGCTTTTGGACCGTGGCTTTGGATGTTTGATGGGTCTTTGTGTTTGAATTGGACTTTTGATAATTGTGTGACTGTTATGTATGTTTCGGAGACGACTTTGACCGGGGTTGACCCAATCGCTAAAAGTCGATTTTATTTCCGGTGTCGGTTTTGACCCAAATTAGTCTTGTTTGACTGGAAACGACCCACTGAGCCTGAATTTGAGGTCAGTTCTATGAGATTTGTAGTCCGTAAGTGCATTAGCCAGCAACTAATGGTTTTGAGCCCATATCCGAGCGCGTAGAAACACGTTAGCGTCCGATCATCATCGGGTGTTTTTTGGAATCTGTCATAGACACCTGGCAGTCAAAATGCGGGTGTCTACAGAGCCCCCACTCTGACTGAGGCTTGGACAGGGCAAAAGTCAGAGTAGCTACCAAACTGATTAAGATCTGGTAGCCTTCCGATCGGGTCGTTTATAGTCCATTAGACTTGCGTAAAAGGGCTCGCCAGCCATAAGATAGAAGTCATACCTGAATTGACGATAATACCTCCGTGTGGAATTTGGACTTGTCGCGTAAGTCTGGGTGCGCCTTTTTGTGGGCCCATCCCGTGCTATTCCGGGGAAAATGCCGCCTCGGGCTTTCAGCTGGGGAATTCGACTTGTCGTATAAGTCCCGGGTGCGCCTGTATATGGGCCCATCCCTGTGTAAATGCCGCCTGGGGCTTCCGCTGGGGAGATTTAGTGGGTTGCATGTTCCTGCTTGAGTCGTACCTGTATAAGTCACATAAAATTTGCATGCAACACGTAGGTAGTAAAATGACTCGCGCTAGGGAAAAATGAATTTTTGAATTTTCGAAATTTTTGAAATTTTTAAAATTTGGAACTTTTTTGGAAATTTTGACTCCTAAAGAAATTAGGAAAGTTCGGGATGAATATTTCCGTGCTAGTATCGGGACTAGGCTTATGGGTTGATTCTGTTTAGGATTAGGAAACTATTGTGCAAGGAGAGATTAGGAAAGAAGGTTGTAAGGTTGATGCTATATATAGCCCTCCTTGTCTTTGATTTTCTTCATAATTTCCTCACAAATCATCCTTCTCAAAAAGAAAGCTCCTTATTCTTCTCAAGAATTTTATCCATGGGTGTTGATCGATTAATCGTCATGTTGCAAGAATGGTCCCGACGCTTTAGGGATGGCGATAGGGTTGCTTTGAACCAGACGGGTATTGCCCAACTGTATACATTCCGCCAGATGCAGGTTGATCGCTACTTCTTGGATGCCTGCTTGTCTTATTGGGATGACATATATCATGTCTTTGCCTTTCCTCGGGACGAAGTCTGCCCTTTACCTGAGGAGATTGCAGCCGTAGGAGGATGGAATCCGATACTTCGTCCTGCCGTCCCGTACTCGATCTACGACCCAAGGAGGAAGCTTCGAGAATTTTTAGGGCTTTCTCACAATGAGGTATCCCGAATGGCTGGAGACGACAACACAGTTTCCTTAATTGATCTGGCTGAGAAATTTATGAACCCGCATGATGTTAGGGTTAGATCGATTCATAGCCGTAGGGCCTTCTCTTTCTGTATGCTCCACGTTTATGCTTTTGAAGGTCACATGGATTTATTATCTTGCATGGGAAACATCTGTCTCTTGACCGTGGTTGATTTGATGGAGACTGAACACAGCCCGGCTTGGCTGATCACGGGTGAAATCATCCAAGGATTGGACAATCGCAAGAGGGATTCTTCAGTTCGTTTTACCGGGAGCACCCGTTTGCTGCAAGTATGTCGGATTTTTACTTTTTTTCTCGATTTCTTGACTTTTATATTTTTTTCGAGATTTTGACTGCTGCCGTGGGCACTCGATCGAGTCACCCTGGCACTTGATCGAGTCACCCTGGCACTAGATCGAGTGCCTTCGTAAAAAGCCCCCTGTTCGCTTCCAGGGATGCCACTCGACCGAGTCACCCTGGCACTCGATCGAGTGTCATCAGGCGGACGCCTATTTTGCCTTGGGAACTCATGTTTTTATTTCCTTTTTCAGATTTGGCTATATGAGAGGCTATCAGTGATAGATCCTCCCCTTGATGCCAGCAACTACCGTCACAACCAACTGATGACAAGGAGACGGGCTATTGATTTTTATCGCCAGATTACTCAGAAATACTGGGATGAGGTTCTATCAATCCATGGTGGTGGGCTAATTCGATGGGTTGTGCCGTGGTGGCCCATCTACGTTTGGACTGGCTTGGACCCGAGGGACAGAGCTCGTTACCAAGTAATCTTGTCTTTCAGGCAAACGGTTCATCTCTACCCGGACCGCATACTAAGGCAGTACGGACGGGCCCAGCGAATCCCAGTAATTGAAGCAGTTGTGAGTGACCCTACCCAACTGACTGATGTGATGTGTGATACCTGGATGCAGAGATGGTACACCCGGCATACTTGGCCTATTCCCAAATCTCGCCACTCGATCTGGGTTTCAGACTCCTATGTGAAGTGGGCTAAAGTAGGTGATGCCAAGACCCGAGCTGCTTTGAAGGTTGATGAGGCTTTCGATTTTCTGCGAAGGGAGCAGGCTAAAGACAACAGGGACTTCTTTGATGAAGGAGACACCCCGGCTGCTATGGTCCGACTAAAGTCAAGTCAAAAGAAGAAGGCCAAGACTCAAGCTGAAGGGTCTAGTGCTAAAGGTGCTCGGGGGAGAGTGGGCCCCCAGACAGACTTAGACAGGAGACTTGGCCCAACATTAGCCGTGCAGGACCGACTTGGCCCACGGGATAGGCTACCCGAGCAAGTGCGGGCCCGACTTGGGCCGAAGAACGTTACCGAAGATCCGTTGTCAAAGAAATGGGTTCGTGCTAAGGAGGTTCCCCTCGTGATTCGGGAACGCTTGCCCCCACCTCGGCGACCTCGGGCTCCACGTGACCCAAAGGACAAAGGGAAGGGAAAATGCCCGGATACTAGTCTCCTTAATTTTTTATTTGAGTATTATTACTATTTTTTTGGTGTGATTTTTTTGTGTGTGCCGACTTCGACTTTTTTTTTTTTTTTTTTTTGTATTTCCCGAGTTTATCAAGATTTAATAAAAGACATATTATTGAATACCGTTCCCGTCTTTTCGTTATTGCGGTGGTTGTACCCTTTTGAGGGGTTGCCTACGTATCCACAACAAGCGGAATCAAACCAAACGTAGTTCAAAACTTGATTGAATTTTTGCAATTATCGAAATACATCAAGATTATTAATTCGAGATGTGCGACAGTAGAATAATTAATTCTAACTCATTGACTTTTGAAAATTTCTAAAGAGACAGATTTTTATAAATTTTTGCAAATGACATTAAGATGGGGTTTATCGGTAGTAGCGCTTCAACTGGTCCAAGTTGGTCGGGTTGACAAATTCGTTCCCGTCCAAGTCCCTCAGCATCACTGCTCCTCTCGATAGGACCTTCTTGACTAAGTATGGTCCAGCCCAATTAGGTTTGAATTTTCCTCTTGGGTCAACCGTTAGTAAGGCACGAACCGATTTCAGGACCAAATCCCCTTCCTTGATGTTCCTGGGCCTAACCCTTTTGTTGAAAGCCCGTTGGATCCTCTTTTGAAATATTTGAATATTGTTGAGGGTCCGAGATCGCCGTTCGTCTAAAAGGACTAGCGAATCATATCGGGCTTGGACCCAATCTGCTTCAGGTACTTGGCTTTCAAGTAAAATCCTGAGGGATGGCACCTCTAGCTCGACCGGTTGGACTGCTTCCATTCCATATGTCAGATAATATGGAGTTGCTCCGGTCGCGGTGCGAATTGACGTCCGATACCCCAGAGAGCGAAGGGTATTTTGTCGGGCCAGTCCCGATATTTCTCAGCCATCTTTTAAGTATGGTGACAATTGTTTTATTGGCCGCTTCTACCGCTCCATTTGTTTGGGGTCGGTAAGGTGAAGATGTATGCCTCTGAATTTTATATTTCGCTAGCAAAGTAGCGGTTTCAGCTTGAAATTGGGTCCCGTGATCACTGATGAATTCGTGCGGGATCCCGTATCGACATATGATCTTATTCTAGATGAACTTGGCCACGTGCTTGGCGTTCAAGACACGGTATGTCTCGGCTTCGACCCATTTGGTGAAGTAGTCGATGGCCACTAAAATGAAGCAATGACCTCCCGTCCCGAAAGGATGCACCTTTCCAATTATGTCAATGCTCCATGTCGAAAATGGCCATGGTGATGTCATGGTATATAATAGGGAAGATGGCATATGCTGTACATTAGCAAAGATCTGACAGTTATGGCAGTGTTTAACGTATAACTGACATTCCGTTTCCATGGTGTTCCAGTAATATCCGAGCCTCATGATTTTCTGGGCTAGCATATGGGCGTTCATATGCGGACCGTTTTCACCATCGTGCACTTCGGTCATGACCTTTTCGGCCTGTATTTTGTCGATACATAGGAGGAGAGCCCCCTGTGCTGTCTTTTTGTACAACTGCCCGTCGTCCGTACGAATAAATTGGGTCGCCAATCTTCGCAAATTAAAGCCTTCTTGGCCCGGTTTTCAGTTCCCGGGGGATATTCTCCCGTTGTCAAGTAGGTTAGGACGGCTTGATAACAAGGTTCTGGGTCAGTTATCTCGATAACTTTGATGGCATGGATATAAGTCGGCTCGGACCGTCTTTCAACACAGATTGGCATGCTGGTAAGATGATCCGGTATATTTAGCAGGGATGCTAATTTGGAAAGTGCATCTGCAAATTGATTTTCTTCCCGGGGCAGATAGATATATTCCACCTTCTGGAATTGTTTCTCTAGAACCCTTACCGTGCTTGGTAAGCCACGAGATTGGCGTTCCGAGTTTTCCATTTTTGGAGCGCTTGATTGATGACCAGTGAGGAGTCACCGTGGACCCGGAGGTTTGTTACCCCTAAATTAGCGGCAGCTTGCAACCCGTGAATGCATGCTTCGTATTCGGCTGCGTTGTTGGTTACGTCAAAGTCAAATTTGATGGATAACGGGGTATGTTCCCCTTGTGGTGAGATGAGCAGAATTCCGACCCCAAATCCCCGGAAGTTGGATGCCCCATCAAAATACAAACCCCATGTCTCGGTATCGGTATGGAATATGTCTTCATCAGGAAAGGCCCAAGTATCGGTGTGGCCCTCTTCGAATATCGGGCTATCAGCGAGGAACTCGGCTACTACCCAGCCTTTAATGGCTTTTAATGGTACAAACTTGAGATCGAACTCAGATAACATTAAAGTCCATCTGGACATCCTGCCATTAAGGATAGGCTTCTCGAACAAGTACTTGATAGGATCCATTTTGGAAAATACATGTACCTCGTGACTGAGCATGTAATGTCGGAGCTTTTTAGTGGCCCAAACCAATGCTAGGCACGTCTTCTCGAGCATTGTATACTTGCATTCGTATTCGAGGAACTTTTTACTGATGTAGTAAATAGCCTGTTCTTATGAATCGACTATCTGAGCCAGCATAGCCCCCATGGCTATCTCAAACGTTGTCAGGTATAACGACAAAGGCAAACCGGGTTGAGGTGGCATTAATACCGGCGGAGCAGACAGAATCTCTTTGATCTTGTCGAAAGCCGCTTGACATTTGTCGTCCCATAGCACCCGTTCCCCTATTTTCAGTTTCTTGAAAATAGGCTCACATACCATGTTTAGTTTTGAAATGAACCGGCTGATGTATTGGACTTTCCCGAGAAACCCCCTTATTTCTTTTTCGGTCTTGGGTGGTTGCATCTCGGTGATGGCTTTGATTTTAGCTGGGTCGACCTCGATGCCAAGTTGGCTAACGATATGGCCCAGTAATTTGCCTGACGTTACCCCGAAACTGCATTTTTGTGGGTTCAGTCTCACGTTGTATTTACGCAGCCGGGTGAAGAACTTTCTTAGGGCTGAAATATGCCCGCTTCGGTCCTTGGACTTGACGATCATGTCGTCCACATAGACTTCCACTTCCTTATGCATCATCTCATGTAACAAAGTGGTGGCGGTCCGTTGATAAGTGGCCCCGACATTGATAAGCCCAAATGGCATAACGGTGTAACAGTAAGTCCCTCATGGTGTAATGAAGGTGGTCTTACTCATATCCTCTTCCGCCATTTTAATCTGATTGTATCCGGCATACCCGTCCATGAATGATAGAAGGGCATGATCGGCCTTGTTGTCCACCAATATGTCGATATGTGGTAACGGAAAATCGTCTTTTGGGCTGGCCTTGTTTAGGTCCCGAAAGTCCACGCATAGCCGCACCTTGCCGTCCTTCTTGGGTACCGGCACGATGTTTGCAACCCAGTCTAGATATTCAGACACTTGTATAAAGCCCACTTTGAATTGTTTGTCTACCTCTTCTTTGACTTTGAGAGACCATTCGGGCTCCATCCTTCGGAGTTTCTGCTTTACCGGCTTGCACCCATCTTGGATGGGTATACGGTGTTCAGCTATTTCCCGATCTATTCCCGGCATGTCCTTGTAGGACTATGCAAAGACGTCTTTAAACTCTTGGAGGAGGTCTGTGAATTGTTTTCTCTCCTCGGAATCTAAAGATAGGCCCAACTTAAGCATCTGGGGCTCTAAAGTGGTTCCCACGTTGATGGACTCGGTGTTTTCAATTACCGGGTCTCGGGATTCCCTTTGTTCGAGCTGCTCGATCAGATGCAGAGATAGGGGTACCTGTTCGTCGGGTTTCTCAATGTCATTGCATATAAAATTTTTGAAATTGAGTGAATTTTGGAAATAATACAAGTCGTAAGCAGAACGGTTTTCGTTATTATTATTAATGGTAAACTTTGAGAAAAGCTCGAAAAGAGTGGCCATCTGCTCATTGGTCAGTGGCGGGATAGGGAGAGGTCTTTGGACAGGCCCCGAGACCTCAGTGTTAATGGCTAAGGGAAGAGGGGTTACAGACTCGACTTTAGCACCAGACCCTCTAGACTCTGACTCAAACTCGGACTCGGTATCCGGCATGTCTCCCTCGCCGGTGGTCAGCTTGTAGACCCGTCCTTGACTGTCGGTCCATTTTATGGTCTTCCTCCAGGCCCTTTTCTCGGTGTTGGCACCGACTTCGGTGATCAGCTTTGTTGGGTCAAACCGATCGATGCGGAGGATCAGGTTGACCAAATCGTCCTTTGGAGCGGGGACGGCCTTGTCTTCTCCAAATAGGAGCCCTAGCACGGGCTCGGAGTTGCTTTCACCTTTCTCGGACTCGGCCTGGACAATGGTGAATATATCATCAGGGATGAAATTGCATTCCCGAGCCATTTTGGTCTCGGGATATGTGATTGTGGGTTGGTAGAGGCCCACTTGAATAGCCCCGAATACAGGGGTGACGAAGTAGTCAGTTAACTTCGGGCTATATGGGACTATGTAAGTACCCTTGAGGATGTTGGTGGCCTTGTGAATACCGGCATGGACCACGTTTTCCGGGATTATAGCATACCCTAATCCGAACTGTGATTCGCCATTATTTAGGACTTCGATAATCTTCCCAGCTGGAAGATATGGTCTCGAGGTAGCCCCCGGTAAGTAGCCCAAGTTTTGTAACACCGTGTCGATGCTAGTAGTGAATTAAAGCCTGAAGATATATTCTTCCTCGATCATACCCACGAAATCGAATCAAAGGACGAGGTGACACCGATCACCTGAAACTCCAACTCTTCTTCGATCAGGCCCGTTATGATTGTCAGTTTAGCGGCCCCGGCTACCGGTTTTGGGCTTCCGTCGAAAGCCTGGATGGTTTGTGCTGTCGGGAGATAGTCGGCATCGGTGATGCCGAGGGCCCTAGCGGTCCTTAGGGGAAGGACATTTACGGCAGATCCGTCGTCGATAAGTGTCATCGAGAGATACTTGCCTCGGCAGATGACCGTGATGTATAGGGCCAGATTATGATTGGGCCCGAACAGTGGCAGGTCGGCCTCAGAAAAGGTTATGAGTGGGCCTTCATTCTTGGACTTGCCCTTGAGATAGGGCATGATAGTGGCTACCTTTTCAGCAGGGGTAGCTTGTGAGTCGACCTTAATTTCATCGAGAGCCTTAGTCAGTGCTTCTCGATGTGCTTGCGAGCTAACTAGTAGTTGCCATATGGTTAAGTCAGCTCGAACCCTCTTCAATTGTTGGACCAGAGCCGTGTCATTGCTTGGTTCTTCAAGGGTAGATCCCGTCCTGGCAGGTTCAGTGACGTGTGTTGGAGTAGAGTGCCTAGTGGTGGCGAGGTGGTTGGTGGCTAAAGCTTTGGACTTAGCCTTTCGGACCTCCTCTCTGGTGACGGGGACAGCTTCCCCCTTGGCTAGGTAAACGTCATCTTCGTCATCGAACCATATCCCGTTGATTTGTGGGATATGAGAGGAAATGAGATGAGAACAGTCGATTACCTCTCCCGTGAATATGGCATGGGCACTGAACGGGTTTTCTTTGTTGCTCGGCTTGTCCCCGGGCAACGGTATTTTCCCACTTTTAATCAGATCTTGGATCAGATGTTTCAGCTTCCAACATTTTTCCGTGTCATGCCCATTACCCCGGTGATACTGGCAATAGGCTTGAATATTGTAGCTCTTGGGCCTTTTCTCCACTGGAAGCTAGGGAGTCGAGCCAATTGGTTGGATAAGGCCTTTTGAAGATAGCCTCTGTAAAGCATAGGTATAAGTAGTCCCTATATCCGTGAATACCCGAATTGGAATATTCTTCTTGGATGAGGTATCCAGCAAGTTAACCTCATCGAAAATGCTGCGGGTTGCAGCTGCAGTTGTGGGCTTGTTTACAGAGGAACTAGCCCCTTGATAGCCCTTGGTAGAGGCCTTAGTCAGGCTCTCTAACCTTAAGTCACCCTCGATTCTTGTGCCCATTTCAGTAAGGACAGCGAAATTGGGGATGCTAGCATACCGGAGATGGACCCGGTAGGATGGGAGGAGGTTCTTGACAAAAGCCTCCACTAGGACCTTCTCACTGGGCTTGTCAACCAGCTTCACACTCTCGGCCCTCCATCTTTGCAAATATATTGTGAACCCTTCTTTGGGCTCTTGGGCCATGACTTCCAGAGTATGCATTGTAGTCTGGATCTCAGTATTGTCGGCGTAATTCCGAGTAAATTCGGTCGCCACATCATCCCAAGTCTTATATTTCTTGGAATCGAGCCTGTAGAACCAGGCCTTAAGATGCTTTTCGAGGGAAGAAGGGAATAAATGCTTAAACATGGTGGACTTCACCCCCTTGACCGCCACGAAGTCTTTGAAAGCCCGGATGTGGTGGACCGGGTCTTCGGTACCCTCAAACATAGGAATTCTCGTAAGGTTGAGGTTAGCCGGTAGCTCGTCATTCAAAGGTGCATAAGAACGAGCATTCTCAGTGTGGATTGAGTTGTTCGTTGATAGGTGGACTTGTTCCTCGAGGCTGCGAACAACGCTGATCAGTTCAGCTATGGGCCCAGTGGGCTCCGCTCCTTCAATAGGGGCCGTCTTCTCTACGGCGCTCAGGCGAGTGGCTAGCATTGCTTGGCTAGCCTGGATGGTAGTCAGTTGAGTCTCGATCTAGGTCAGAGCGTCTTTCAATTCGTCCATCTTGCGTTGGTATCTAGTCTCGGGTGGCCTGTCTGTAAGAACACCGCGTGATTAGAAACTAGCCCAAATCCCAGAATAGAAAGTACATCCCGAACAAGACTAAAAAGGGAAATGACTCGGAAAAGACACCTAGACGGGTGACTTTGTGAAAAGTGGGCCTTCCTTAGGAATCGGCGGGTGGGCGGAGTCCTGTTCAAAGGGAGGTTCACGTGAGACATCCCCAGACTTTGGACTCGATTGTGTAAACGGGCCCTCCTTTGTAGGAGTATGTCCTACGTAGGTGGGCATTGCCTTAGTCTAATAAGGCGGACTGGGATAGGGAAGAAACTCGTGATGTAAGATCGACAGAGTTTCGACGCTAGAGACCTCGCCGACTTACGACATGACCCGACACTGCTAAATACGGAAAGTCCTAAGAAGAGGAAGGTTTCGAAAATTGAGTGTTTTGGAAAACCCGAGAAAACTCGGGGAAAGGCCCGAGTTTTCGAGAAAATCGGAAAGTGTATCGGGCCTCGGTTTTGAAAATTCGAAAGTATTTTCGAGTTTTGAAATGGGCAGCATACCGGCTAGAAAATAGGCTATTTTGAGTAAAATCATAAGTCCTAAATTCGGTATGCGTCCCGGGTTTTGAAATTGGATAGTTTGAAACAGATGCGATCTTTGAAAAAAGATGGTTTTTTGAAAACGACTCAGAAACCAAGTAGCATGTAGTCAGGCAAGCATTATAACGACGCCGTGTATGCTTTACACTAAGTCTTGGTCAGTCTATAGAGGGTCTATACCAGTGTACATAGTCTAGACGTTGATCGGGACGGACTTCCTAAGTCGAGTTGATCTTAGAACATGCCTCAAAACCCACTCGAATCGACTATGGACACCTTTTGACATATCCATATTGGAGTATATCAACGATATAGTGGGACGTCGGTCGCGAGTACCGCCCCGGGAAAATATGGGTTATGCATGAACCGTAGAACTAAAACGCGTATTGTACTAGTCAAACGATTTCTATTCGAGTCTCACCCTGAGTATGCCGATGGTAAGTCACGCATCAGTTAATCCCCAGCGGAGTCGCCAAATTGTGGACATGACATAGGTCCACCCCGACGCGGCCACGCGCGGGTTTGGGTAGGCGAATGAATCTCCATATCAGAATGGATCGAATTGAAATTTAAATCGAAGTGGAGTCGCCACCGAACTTTATGGGAGTTCGGGCCCGTTCGAACCCACTCTATGTCGTAGTGGGCCATGCACAAAGTATGGCCCATTTCCGATGTCAGAGTTTATTGGGCTCGTCTCTTTGCATTTTATACCGATACCGACATTATCGGATATCGTGTATTGAATGACTCTCGTGCGCCAACGGTTTCGGGCATCCGGAAACTAAGGTTCTGAGTAAGGGGTGAGGGTACGTGTTGGGAAGCCCACAAAGGACACTCAACACCGCCCGCACTTAGCGGCCTCTACTAAGATGTCGAATGACTTTCTAATACGCGCGTTAGTAATTCGGTGAAAATGCTTATGCAAACATTGTTTTCCCTAAGCATGTGAATGAAATTGAAAAGGGTTTCTATGTCGATTTAATGCAATTAATTCTAACTTCAAAGTTGTATTTTAGCATGCGGGTTCATTTTAGTACATTAAAACGAACGATAAATCAACAAGGAAAATAACAAACGATTAGTAACGGTATAACGAATAATAACGGTTTGCAAATTATTGAATAATGTAGACAAAGATGATGTAAAGTTTTGAAAAGTGAAGTTTTCACGTGATTGATTAGACACGCGTCGACTTAAGTCGTGAAAAGATATTAACGAGACTCGAACGGCTTGTAGGACTCACGGTTTAACGTGATGAAGGGGCCACTCGACCGAGTCATTGAGGGACTCGACCGGGTGGACCTCTGAAAACGCTTCTGTCCCATGTTTTAGACCCTACTCGATCGAGTTATTGACCAACTCGACCGAGTACGTTGCCACTCGACCGAGTCACTGTGAGACTCGACCGAGTGGAGGTCGTAAGTGCATTCTGTTTCGATTTTTGGGGTGCCACTCGACCGAGTGGGCTAAGCACTCGGTCAAGTGCCCCTTGTACGGACATGGAGTTCGCTCGCAATTTTATATCTGTTTTGAAATTGCTTTTGATTTTTGATGATTCGGCCGAATCGGACATAAATATTGAACAATTTATGCTCGATTTGGAATTTATGAATCATTGATTTTGTTGAATCGGATATAAATATTATGGGATTTATACTCGATTCTAAATTTGAATGCTCGTCATATCCCATATTCGATTATTGAATCGATATCGAATACTAGAGTAAAAATAAAAGAAAATTGCTTTAAGTCGTCTTAAATTAACTATCGCGATATGAGTGGATTTCCTCCGCGTTTAATAATGTCGTAATTCTAAAGAATTGTATGACAATTATTTCAGCATCAATAGAAATCGCGTTAATTAATTTATGTGAGTAGATCGTTAGATTCGACGTCTAATTATGAAATTAGCATCGAATCTAAGAGTTTGACGTTATGCTAGAATTGAAAGACTTGATTCCCTCGCCTTCTCCGACATCGAAATAAATCCCTAGAGATTGTGATGTCGGATCCGCGTCAACGGGTTTCGACCCTTATTGAATAAAATACTCGTTTTGGAAATAGGTTTTAGAATTGATGAAAATCGCGATAAGGACGATAAAAAGAGGAAATTAAAGTTGATGTTAATTCGTCTCAACAATCAAGCAATCGGGGTGATTGGATAAGCGACCGGCAACGCTGTGTGCAGTACACTTGTATATTCGGGTTTCCTTATCCCACCATCACTCATGCTCGACACGAATCAACGAATACTTTAATGTCTTACACTAGTTATATTATCGATATTAGGACGCGAAAAATAATAAAAAAGTGAGACATGACGATAATAAGGACGACGTGACGCGAGAGAGAAGAAGAAGAGGGAAAAGACAGGTTTTGACACCCTCAACCTACATGTTTCTTAAGCTCGGACGGGACTCGTAATGGCGGCTTGCAAGGGAGTTTCGAGTATGTAGGCTAAGTTGTGGTAGTTAGGGTTTCGATTCCTAAATCTAGGTTTAAGGTTTGAATGTATGTAGACTAGTGTAGAATGGGGTTGAATTAGGGTTTTCCAGATGTCAAAAGATGTGTTGCATGGGGTGTTTATATAGGCATTGCTAAGGACCCCCAGTTAGGGTTACTCGACCGAGTAACTGGCTGACTCGGTCGAGTGGCCCATTCAAACGCAGTCGGGCCTGAATAAGGGCCCACTCGATCGAGTGGGCTGAACACTCGATCGAGTGGCCCAGCTGGGTTGCACGTGTCAGCTTTTGGACCGTGGCTTTGGATGTTTGATGGGTCTTTGTGTTTGAATTGGACTTTCGATAATTGTGTGACTGTTATGTATGTTTCGGAGACGACTTTGACCGGGGTTGACCCAATCGCTAAAAGTCGGTTTTATTTCCGGTGTCGGTTTTGACCCAAATTAGTCTTGTTTGACTGGAAACGACCCACTGAGCGTGAATTTGAGGTCAGTTCTGTGAGATTTGTAGTCCGTAAGTGCATTAGCCAGCAACTAATGGTTTTGAGCCCATATCCGAGCGCGTAGAAACACGTTAGCGTCCGATCATCATCGGGTGTTTTTTGGAAACTGCCATAGACACCTGGCAGTCAAAATGCGGGTGTCTACAGAGCCCCCACTCTGACTGAGGCTTGGACAGGGCGAAAGTCAGAGTAGCTACCAAACTGATTAAGATCTGGTAGCCTTCCGATCGGGTCGTTTATAGTCCATTAGACTTGCGTAAAAGGGCTCGCCAGCCATAAGATAGAAATCATACCTGAATTGACGATAATACCTCCGTGTGGAATTAGGACTTGTCGCGTAAGTCTGGGTGCGCCTTTTTGTGGGCCCATCCCGTGCTATTCCGGGGAAAATGCCGCCTCGGGCTTTCAGCTGGGGAATTGGACTTGTCGTATAAGTCCCGGGTGCGCCTGTATATGGGCCCATCCCTGTGTAAATGCCGCCTGGGGCTTCCGCTGGGGAGATTTAGTGGGTTGCATGTTCCTGCTTGAGTCGTACCTGTATAAGCCACATAAAATTTGCATGCAACACATAGGTAGTAAAATGACTCGCGCTAGGGAAAAATGAATTTTTGAATTTTCGAAATTTTTGAAATTTTTGAAATTTTGAAATTTGGAACTTTTTTGGAAATTTTGACTCCTAAGAAAATTAGGAAAGTTCGGGATGAATATTTCCGTGCTAGTATCGGGACTAGGCTTATGGGTTGGTTCCGTTTAGGATTAGGAAACTATTGTGCAAGGAGAGATTAGGAAAGAAGGTTGTAAGGTTGATGCTATATATAGCCCTCCTTGTCTTTGATTTTCTTCATAATTTCCTCACAAATCATCTTTCTCAAAAAGAAAGCTCCTTATTCTTCTCAAGAATTTTAACCATGGGTGTTGATCGATTGATCGTCATGTTGCAAGAATGGTCCCGACGCTTTAGGGATGGCGATAGGGTTGCTTTGAACAAGACGGGTATTGCCCAACTGTATACATTCCGCCAGATGCAGGTTGATCGCTACTTCTTGGATCCCTGCTTGTCTTATTGGGATGACATATATCATGTCTTTGCCTTTCCTCGGGGCGAAGTCTGCCCTTTACCTGAGGAGATTGCTGCCGTAGGAGGATGGAATCCGATACTTCGTCCTGCCGTCCCGTACTCGATCTACGACCCAAGGAGGAAGCTTCGAGAATTTTTAGGGCTTTCTCACAACGAGGTAACCCGAATGGTTGGAGACGACAACACAGTTTCCTTAATTGATCTGGCTGAGAAATTTATGAACCCGCATGATGTTAGGGTTAGATCGATTCATAGCCGTAGGGCCTTCTCTTTCTGTATGCTCCACGTTTATGCTTTTGAAGGTCACATGGATTTATTATCTTGCATGGAAAACATCCGTCTCTTGACCGTGGTTGATTTGATGGAGACTGAACACAGCCTGGCTTGGCTGATCACGGGTGAAATCATCCAAGGATTGGACAATCGCAAGAGGGATTCTTCAGTTCGTTTTACCGAGAGCACCCGTTTGCTGCAAGTATGTCGGATTTTTACTTTTTTTCTCGATTTCTTGACTTTTATATTTTTTTCGAGATTTTGACTGCTGCCGTGGGCACTCGATCGAGTCACCCTGGCACTCGATCGAGTGCCTTCGTAAAAAGCCCCATGTTCGCTCCCAGGGATGCCACTCGACCGAGTCAACCTGGCACTCGATCGAGTGTCATCAGGCGGACGCTTATTTTGCCTTGGGAACTCATGTTTTTGTTTCCTTTTTCAGATTTGGCTATATGAGAGGCTATCAGTGATAGATCCTCCCCTTGATGCCAGCAACTACCGTCACAACCAAATGATGACAAGGAGACGGGCTATTGATTTTTCTCACCAGATTACTCAGAAATACTGGGACGAGGTGATATTAATCCATGGTGGTCGACTAATTCAATGGGTTGTGCCGTGGTGGCCCATCTACGTTTGGACTGGCTTGGACCCGAGGGACAGAGCTCGTTACCAAGTAATCTTGTCTTTCAGGCAAACGGTTCATCTCTACCCGGACCACATACTAAGGCAGTACGGACGGGCCCAACGAATCCCATTAATTGAAGCAGTTGTGAGTGACCCTACCCAACTGACTGATGTGATGTGTGATACCTGGATGCAGAGATGGTACACCCGGCATACTTGGCCTATTCCCAAATCTCGCCACTCGATCTGGGTTTCAGACTCCTATGTGAAGTGGGCTAAAGCAGGTGATGCCAAGACCCGAGCTGCTTTGAAGGTTGATGAGGCTTTCGATTTTCTGCGAAGGGAGCAGGCTAAAGACAACAGGGACTTCTTTGATGAAGGAGACACCCCGGCTGCTATGGTCCGACTAAAGTCAAGTCAAAAGAAGAAGGCCAAGACTCAAGCTGAAGGGTCTAGTGCTAAAGGTGCTCGGGGGAGAGTGGACCCCCAGACTGACTTAGACAGGAGACTTGGCCCAAGATTAGCCGTGCAGGACCGACTTGGCCCACGGGATAGGCTACCCGAGCAAGTGTGGGCCCGACTTGGGCCGAAGACCGTTACCGAAGATCCGTTGTCAAAGAAATGGGTTCGTGCTAAGGAGGTTCCCCTCGTGATTCGGGAACGCTCGCCCCCACCTCGGCGACCTCGGGCTCCACGTGACCCAAAGGACAAAGGGAAGGGCAAAATGCCCGGAAACTAGTCTCCTTAGTTTATTATTTGAGTATTATTACTATTTTTTTGGTGTGATTTTTTTGTGTGTGCCGACTTCGACGTTTTTTTTTTTTTTTTTTTTTGTAATTCCCTTGTTTATCAAGATTTAATAAAAGACATATTATTGAATACCGTTCCCGTCTTTTCGTTATTGCGGTGGTTGTACCCTTTTGAGGGGTTGCCTACGTATCCACAACTAGCGGAATCAAACCAAACGTAGTTCAAAACTTGATTGAATTTTTGCAATTATCGAAATACATCAAGATTATTAATTCGAGATGTGCGACAGTAGAATAATTAATTCTAACTCATTGACTTTTGAAAATTTCTAAAAAGACAGATTTTTATAAATTTTTGCAAATGACATTGAGATGGGGTTTATCGGTAGTAGCGCTTCAACTGGTCCAAGTTGGTCGGGTTGACAAATTCGTTCCCGTCCAAGTCCATCAGCATCACTGCTCCTCTCGATAGGACCTTCTTGACTAAGTATGGTCCAGCCCAATTAGGTTTGAATTTTCCTCTTGAGTCAACCGGTAGTAAGGCACGAACCGATTTCAGGACCAAATCCCCTTCCTTGATGTTCCTGGGCCTAACCCTTTTGTTGAAAGCCCGTTGGATCCTGTTTTGATATATTTGAATATTGTTGAGGGTCCGAGATCGCCGTTCGTCTAAAAGGACTAGCGAATCATATCGGGCTTGGACCCAATCTGCTTCAGGTACTTGGCTTTCAAGTAAAATCCTGAGGGATGGCACCTCTAGCTCGACCGGTTGGACTGCTTCCATTCCATATGTCAGATAATATGGAGTTGCTCGGGTCGCGGTGCGAATTGACGTTCGATACCCCGAGAGAGCGAAGGGTATTTTGTCGGGCCAGTCCCGATAATTCTCAACAATCTTTTTAAGTATGGTGACAATTGTTTTATTGGCCTCTTCTACCGCTCCATTTGTTTGGGGTCGGTAAGGTGAAGATGTATGCGTCTGAATTTTATATTTCGCTAGCAAAGTAGCGGTTTCAGCTTGAAACTGGGTCCCGTGATCACTGATGAATTCATGCGGGATCCCGTATCGACATATGATCTTGTTCTGGATGAACTTGGCCACGTGCTTGGCGTTCAAGACACGGTATGACTCGGCTTCGACCCATTTGGTGAAGTAGTCGATGGCCACTAAAATGAAGCAATGACCTCCCGTCCCGGAAGGATGCACCTTTCCAATTATGTCAATGCCCCATGTCGAAAATGGCCAGATGTCATGGTATATAATAGGGAAGATGGCATATGCTGTACATTAGCAAAGATTTGACAGTTATCGCAGTGTTTAACGTATAACTGACAGTCCGTTTCCATGGTGTTCCAGTAATATCCGAGCCTCATGATTTTCCGGGCTAGCATATGGGCGTTCATATGCGGACCGTTTTCACCATCGTGCACTTCGTGCATGACCTTTTCGGCCTGTATTTTGTCGATACATAGGAGGAGAGCCCCCTGTGCTGCCTTTTTGTACAACTGCCCGTCGTCCGTACGAATAAATTGGGTCGCCAATCTTCGCAAATTAAAGCCTTCTTGGCCCGGTTTTCAGTTCCCGGGGGATATTCTCCCGTTGTCAAGTAGGTTAGGACGGCTTGATACCAAGGTTCTGGGTCAGTTATCTCGATATCTTGGATGGCATGGATATAAGCCGGCTCGGACCGTCTTTCAACACAGATTGGCATGCTGGTAAGATGATCCGGTATATTTAGCAGGGATGCTAATTTGGAAAGTGTATCTGCAAATTGATTTTCTTCCCGGGGCAGATAGATATATTCCACCTTCTGGAATTGTTTCTCTAGAACCCTTACCGTGCTTGGTAAGCCACGAGATTGGCGTTCCTAGTTTTCCATTTTTGGAGCGCTTGATTGATGACCAGTGAGGAGTCACCGTGGACCCGGAGGTTTGTTACCCCTAAATCAGCGGCAGCTTGCAACCCGTGAATGCATGCTTCGTATTCGGCTGCGTTGTTGGTTACGTCAAAGTCCAATTTGATGGATAACGGGGTATGTTCCCCTTGTGGTGAGATCAGCAGAATTCCGACCCCAAATCCCCGGAAGTTGGATGGCCCATCAAAATACAAATCCCATGTCTCGGTATCGGTATGGAATATGTCTTCATCAGGAAAGGCCCAAGTATCGGTGTGGCCCTCTTCGGATATCGGGCTATCAGCGAGAACTCGGCTACTACCCGGCCTTTGATGGCTTTTAATGGTACAAACTTGAGATCGAACTCAGATAACATTAAAGTCCATCTGGACATCCTACCATTAGGGATAGGCTTCTCAAACAAGTAATTGATAGGATCCATTTTGGATAATTCATGTACCTCGTGACTGAGCATGTAATGTCGGAGCTTTTTAGTGGCCCAAACCAATGCTAGGCACGTCTTCTCAAGCATTGTATACTTGCATTCGTATTCGAGGAACTTTTTACTGATGTAGTAAATAGCCCGTTCTTATGAATCGACTGTCTGAGCCAGCATAGCCCCCATGGCTGTCTCGGTCGTTGTCAGGTATAACGACAAAGGAAAACGCGTACAGGTGGCATTAATACCGGCGGAGCAGACAGAATCTCTTTGATCTTGTCGAAAGCCGCTTGACATTTGTCGTCCCATAGCACCCGTTCCCCTATCTTCAGTTTCTTGAAAATGGGCTCACATACCATGGTTAGTTTTGAAATGAACCGGCTGATGTATTGGACTTTCCTGAGAAACCCCCTTATTTCTTTTTCGGTCTTGGGTGGTTGCATCTCGGTGATGGCTTTGATTTTAGCTGGGTCGAGCTCGATGTCGCGTTGGCTAACGATGGCCCAGTAATTTGCCTGACGCCCCGAAACTGCATTTTTGTGGGTTCAGTCTCATGTTGTATTTACGCAGCCGGGTGAAGAACTTTCTTAGGGCTGAAATATACCCGCTTCGGTCCTTGGACTTGACGATCATGTCGTCCACATAGACTTCCACTTCCTTATGCATCATCTCATGTAACAAAGTGGTGGCGGTCCGTTGATAAGTGGCCCCGGCATTGATAAGCCCAAATGGCATAACGGTGTAACAGTAAGTCCCTCATGGTGTAATGAAGGTGGTCTTACTCATATCCTCTTCTGCCATTTTAATCTGATTGTATCCGGCATACCCGTCCATGAATGATAGAAGGGCATGATCGGCCGTGTTGTCCACCAATATGTCGATATGTGGTAACGGAAAATCGTCTTTTGGGCTGGCCTTGTTTAGGTCCCGAAAGTCCACGCATAGCCGCACCTTGCCGTCCTTCTTGGGTACTGGCAAGATGTTTGCAACCCAGTCTAGATATTCAGACACTTGTATAAAGCCCGCTTTGAATTGTTTGTCTACCTCTTCTTTGACTTTGAGAGACCATTCGGGCTCTATCCTTCGGAGTTTCTGCTTTACCGGCTTGCACCCATCTTGGATGGGTATACGGTGTTCAGCTATTTCCCGATCTATTCCCGGCATGTCCTTGTAGGACTATGCAATGACGTCTTTAAACTCTTGGAGGAGGTCTGTGAATTGTTTTCTCTCCTCGGAATCTAAAGATAGGCCCAACTTAAGCATCTGGGGCTCTAAAGTGGTTCCCACGTTGATGGACTCGGTGTCTTCAATTACCGGGTCTCGGGATTCCCTTTGTTCGAGCTGCTCGATCAGATGCGGAGACAGGGGTACCTGTTCGTCGGGTTTCTCAATGTCATTGCATATAAAATTTTTGAAATTGAGAGAATTTTGGAAATAAGACAAGTCGTAAGCAGAACGCTTTTCGTTATTATTATTAATGGTAAACTTTGAGAAAAGCTCGAAAAAAAGCGGCCATCTGCTCATTGGTCAGTGGCGGGATAGGGAGAGGTCTTGGGACAGGCCCCGAGACCTCAGTGTTAGTGGCTAAGGGAAGAGGGGTTACAGACTCGACTTTAGCACTAGACCCTCTAGACTCTGACTCAGTCTCGGACTCGGTATCCGGCATGTCTCCCTCGCCGGTGGTCAGCTTGTAGACCCGTCCTTGACTGTCGGTCCATTTTATGGTCTTCCTCCAGGCCCTTTTCTCGGTGTTGGCACCGACTCCGGTGATCAACTTTGTTGGGTCAAACTGATCGCTGCGGAGGATCAGGTTGACCAAATCGTCCTTTGGAGCAGGAACGGCCTTGTCTTCACCAAATAGGAGCCCTAGCACGGGCTCGGAGTTGCTTTCACCTTTTTCGGACTCGGCCTGGACAATGGTGAATATATCATCAGGGATGAAATTGCATTCCCGAGCCGTTTTGGTCTCGGGATATGTGATTGTGGGTTGGTAGAGGCCCACTTGAATAGCCCCGAATACAGGGGTGACGAAGTAGTCAGGTAACTTCGGTGCTATAAGGGCCTATGTAAGTACCCTTGAGGTTGTTGGTGGCCTTGTGAATACCGGCCCGGACCACGTTTTCCGGGGTTATAGCATACCCTAATCCGAACTGTGATTCGCCATTATTTAGGACTTCGATAATCTTCCCAGCTGGAAGATGTGGTCTCGAGGTAGCCCCCGGTAAGTAGCCCAATTTTTGTAGCATCGTGTCGATGCTAGTAGTGAAGTAGGGCCTGAAGAGATATTCTTCCTCGATCATACCCACGAAATCGAATCCTCGTGGTTCGGCCCGGCTTCTGGCATTGCAGCTAGCCACGGTCATAGGGGTCGCCTCTAATGTGATGACACCGTCTTGGAGTGGCATCTTGACTTTTCGGTGGAGGGTAGAGGATACGGCCTTGACTGCATGGATCCAAGGCCTTCCTAGTAGTAAGTTAAAGGACGAGGTGACACCGATCACCTGAAACTCCAACTCTTTTTCGATCGGGCCCGTTATGATTGTCAGTTTAGCGACCCTAGCTACCGGTTTTGGGCTTCCGTCGAAAGCCTGGATGGTTTGTGCTATCGGGAGATAGTCGGCATCGGTGATGCCGAGGGCCCTAGCGGTCCTTAGGGGAAGGACATTTACGGCATATCCGTCGTCGATAAGTGTCATCAGGAGATACTTGCCTCGGCAGATGACCGTGATGTATAGGGCCAGATTATGATTGGGCCCGAACGGTGGCAGGTCGGACTCAGAGAAGGTTATGAGTGAACCTTCATTCTTGGACTTGCCCTTGAGATAGGGCATGAGAGTGGCTACCATTTCAGCAGGGATAGCTTGTGAGTCGACCTTAATTTCATCGAGAGCCTTAGTCAGTGCTTCTCGATGTGCTTGCGAGCTAACTAGTAGTTGCCATATGGTTAAGTCAGCTCGAACCCTCTTCAGTTGTTGGACCAGAGCCGTGTCATTGCTTGGTTCTTCAAGGGTAGACCCCGTCCTGGCAGGTTCAGTGACGGGTGTTGGAGTAGAGTGCCCAGTGGTGGCGAGGTGGTTGGTGGCTAAAGCTTTGGACTTAGCCTTTCGGACCTCCTCTCTGGTGACGGGGACAGCTTCCCCCTTGGCTAGGTAAACGTCATCTTCGTCATCGAACCATATCCCGTTGATTTGGGGATATGAGAGGAAATGAGATGAGAACAGTCGATTACCTCTCCCGTGAATATGCCATGGGCACTGAACGGGTTTTCTTTGTTGCTCGGCTTGTCCCCGGGCAACGGTATTTTCCCACTTTCAATCAGATCTTGGATCAGATGTTTCAGCTTGCAACATTTTTCCGTGTCATTCCCATTACCCCGGTGATACTGGCAATAGGCTTGAATATTGTAGCTCTTGGGCCTTTTCTCCACTGGAAGCTCGGGAGTCGAGCCTATTGGTTGGATAAGGCCTTTTGAAGATAGCATCTGTAAAGCATAGGTATAGGTAGTCCCTATATCCGTGAATACCCGAATTGGAATATTCTTCTTGGATGAGGTATCCAGCAAGTTAACCTCATCGAAAATGCTGCGGGTTGCAGCTGCAATTGTGGGCTTGTTTACAGATGAACTAGCCCCTTGATAGCCCTTGGTAGAGGCCTTAGTCAGGCTCTCTAACCTTAAGTCATCCTCGATTCTTGTGCCCATTTCCGTAAGGACAGCGAAATTGGGGATGATAGCATACCGGAGATGGACCCGGTAGGATGGGAGGAGGTTCTTGACAAAAGCCTCCACTAGGACCTTCTCACTGGGCTTGTCGACCAGCTTCACACTCTCGGCCCTCCATCTTTGCAAATATTTTGTGAACCCTTCTTTGGGCTCTTGGGCCATGACTTCCAGGGTACGCATTGTAGTCTGGATCTCAGTATTGTCGGCGTAATTCCGAGCAAATTCGGTCGCCACATCATCCCAAGTCTTATATTTCTTGGAATCGAGCCTGTAGAACCAGGCCTTAGGATGCTTTTCGAGGGAAGAAGGGAATAAATGCTTAAACATGGTGGACTTCACCCCCTTGACCGCCATGAAGTCTTTGAAAGCCCGGATGTGGTGAACCGGGTCTTCGGTACCCTCAAACATAGGAATTCTCGTAAGGTTGAGGTTAGCCGGTAGCTCGTCATTCAAAGGTGCATAGAAACGAGCATTCTCAGTGTGGATCGAGTTGTTCGTTGATAGGTGGACTTGTTCCTCAAGCCTGCGAACAACGCTGATCAGTTCAGCTATGGGCCCAGTGGGCTCCGCTCCTTCAATAGGGGCCGTCTTCTCTACGGCGCTCAGGCGAGTGGCTAGCGTTGCTTGGCTAGCCTGGATGGTAGTCAGTTGAGTCTCGATCTTGGTCAGAGCGTCTTTCAATTCGTCCATCTTGCGTTGGTATCTAGTCTCGGGTGGCCTGTCTGTAAGAACACCGTGTGATCAGAAACTAGCCCAAATCCCGGAATAGAAAGTACATCCCGAACAAGACTAAAAAGGGAAATGACTCGGAAAAGACACCTAGACGGGTGACTTTGTGAAAAGTGGGCCTTCCTTAGGAATCGGCGGGTGGGCCGAGTCCTGTTCAAAGGGAGGTTCACGTGAGACATCCCCAGACTTTGGACTCGATTGTGTAAACGGGCCCTCCTTTGTAGGAGTATGTCCTACGTAGGTGGGCATTGCCTTAGTCTAATAAGGCGGACTGGGATGGGGAAGAAACTCGTGATGTAAGATCGACAGAGTTTCGACGCTAGAGACCTCGACGACTTACGACATGACCCGACACTGCTAAATACGGGAAGTCCTAAGAAGAGGAAGGTTTCGAAAATTGAGTGTTTTAAAAAACCCGAGAAAACTCGGGGAAAGGCCTGAGTTTTCGAGAAAATCGGAAAGTGTATCGGGCCTTGGTTTTGAAAATTCGAAAGTATTTTCGAGTTTTGAAATGGGCAGCATCCCGGCTAGAAAATAGGCTATTTTGAGTAAAATCATAAGTCCTAAATTCGGTATGTGTCCCGGGTTTTGAAATTGGATAGTTTGAAACAGATGCGATCTTTGAAAAAAGATGGTTTTTTGAAAACAACTCAGAAACCAAGTAGCATGTAGTCAGGCAAGCATTATAACGACGCCATGTATGCTTTACACTAAGTCTTGATCGGTTTATAGAGGGTCTATACCAGTGTACATAGTCTAGACGTTGATCGGGACGGACTTCCTAAGTCGAGTTGATCTTAGAACATGCTGCGAAACCCACTCGAATCGACTATGGACACCTTTTGACATATCCATATTGGAGTATATCAACGATATAGTGGGACGTCGGTCGTGAGTACCAACCCGGGAAAATATGGGTTATGCGTGAACCGTAGAACTAAAACGCGTATTGTACTAGTCAAACGATTTCTATTCGAGTCTCACCCTGAGTATGCCGATGGTAAGTCACGCATCAGTTAATCCCCAGCGGAGTCGCCAAATTGTGGACATGACATAGGTCCACCCCGACGCGGCCACGCGCGGGTTTGGGTAGGCGAATGAATCTCCATATGAGAATGGATCGAATTGAAATTTAAATCGAAGTGGAGTCGCCACCGAACTTTATGGGAGTTCGGGCCCGTTCGAACCCACTCTATGTCGTAGTGGGCCATGCACAAAGTATAGCCCATTTCCGATGTCAGAGTTTATTGGGCTCATTCCTTTGCATTTGATACCGATACCGACATTATCGGATATCGTGTATTGAATGACTCTCGTGCGCCAACGGTTTCGGGCATCCGGAAACCGAGGTTCTGAGTAAGGGGTGAGGGTACGTGTTGGGAAGCCCACAAAGGACACCCAACCCCGCCCGCACTTAGCGGCCTCTACTAAGATCTCGAATGACTTTCTAATACGCGCGTTAGTAATTCGGTGAAAATGCTTATGCAAACATTGTTTTCCCTAAGCATGTGAATGAAATTGAAAAGGGTTTCTATGTCGATTTAATACAATTAATTCTAACGTCAAAGTTGTATTTTAGCATGTGGGTTCATTTTAGTACATTAAAACGAACGATAAATCAACAAGGAAAATGACAAACGATTAGTAATGGTATAACGAATAATAACGGTTTGCAAATTATTGAATAATGTAGACAAAGATGATGTAAAGTTTTGAAAAGTGAAGTTTTCACGTGATTGATTAGACACGCGTCGACTTAAGTCGTGAAAAGATATTAACGAGACTCGAACGGCTTGTAGGACTCATGGTTTGACGTGATGAAGGGGCCACTCGACTGAGTCATTGAGGGACTCGACCGAGTGGACCTCTGAAAACGCTTCTGTCCCATGTTTTAGACCCTACTCGATCGAGTTATTGACCAACTCGACCGAGTACGTTGCCACTCGACCGAGTCACTGTGAGACTCGACCGAGTGGAGGTCGTAAGTGCATTATGTTTCGATTTTTGGGGTGCCACTCGACCGAGTGGGCTAAGCACTTGGTCGAGTGCCCCCTGTACGAACATGGGGTTCGCTCGCAATTTTATATCGGTTTTGAAATTGCTTTTGATTTTTGATGATTCGATGATTCGGTCGAATCGAACATAAATATTGAACAATTTATGCTCGATTTGGATTTTATGAATCATTGATTTTATGCTCGATTCTAAATTTGAATGCTCGTCGTATCCCATATTCGATTATTGAATCGATATGGAATACTAGAGTAAAAATAAAAGAAAATTGCTTTAAGTCGTCTTAAATTAACTATCGCGATATGAGTGGATTTCCTCCGCGTTTAATAATGTCGTAATTCTAATGAATTATATGACAATTATTTTAGCATCAATAGAAATCGCGTTAATTAATTTATGTGACTAGATCGTTAGATTCGACGTCTAATTATGAAATTAGCATCAAATCTAAGAGTTTGACGTTATGCTAGAGTTGAAAGACTTGATTCCCTCGGCTTATCCGACATCGAAATAAATCCCTAGAGATTGTGATGTCGGATCCGCGTCAACGGGTTTCGACCCTTATTGAATAAAATACTCGTTTTGGAAATAGATTTTAGAATTGATGAAAATTGCGATAAGGACGATAAAAAGAGGAAATTAAAGTTGATGTTAATTCGTCTCAACAATCAAGCAATCGGGGTGATGGGATAAGCGACTGGCAACGTTGTGTGCATTACACTTGTATATTCGGGTTTCCTTATCCTACCATCCCTCATGCTCGACACGAATCGACGAATACTTTAATGTTTTATACTAGTTATATTATTGATATTAGGACGCGAAAAATAATAAAAAAGCGAGAAAATGACGATAACAAGGACGACGTGACGCGAGAGAGAAGAAGAAGAGGGAAGAGACAGGGTTTTGACACCCTCAACCTACATGTTTCTTAAGCTCGGACGGAACTCGTAATGGCGGCTTGCACGGGAGTTTCGAGTATGTAAGCTAAGTTGTGGTGGTTAGGGTTTCGATTCCTAAAGCTAGGTTTAGGGTTTGAATGTATGTAGACTAGTGTAGAATGGGGTTGAATTAGGGTTTTTCCAGATGTCAAAAGATGTGTTGCATGAGGTGTTTATATAGGCATTGCTAAGGACCCCAGGTTAGGGTTACTCGACCGAGTAACTGGCTGACTCGGTCGAGTGGCCCATTCAAACGCAGTCGGGCCTGAATAAGGGCCCACTCGATCGAGTGGGCTGAGCACTCGATCGAGTGGCCCAGCTGGGTTGCACGGGTCAGCTTTTGGACCGTGGCTTTGGATGTTTGATGGGTCTTTGTGTTTGAATTGGACTTTTGATAATTGTGTGACTGTTTTGTATGTTTCGAAGACGAATTTGACCGGGGTTGACCCAATCGCTAAAAGTCGGTTTTATTTCTGGTGTCGGTTTTGACCCAATTAGTCTTGTTTGACTGGAAACGACCCACTGAGCCTGAATTTGAGGTCAGTTCTGTGAGATTTGTACTCCGTAAGTGCATTAGCCAGCAACTAATGGTTTTGAGCCCATATCCGAGCGCGTAGAAACACGTTAGCATCCGATCATCATCGGGTGTTTTTTGGAAACTGCCATAGACACCTGGCAGTCAAAATGCGGGTGTCTACAGGTTGCCATTTATCGGTAAGGATACGAAGAATTTTTCGAATGATGTCTTCCGACTCGAAATTTCTTCCTAGACTCTTAAGCTCACTAATGATACAAGAAAACCGACTCGACAAGCTATTTATGGATTCGTCCTTTGACATGTGAAACATCTCATATTGTTGCATGAGAAGATCAATATGGTGCTTTTTGACTTGAGACGTACCCTCATAAGAAAGCTCGAGGGAGTCCCAAATCTCCTTAGCCGTAGTACATCCACTTATATGACTCACTTCCTCCTCTCCGATACATCTTTGGAGGATAGATATGGCTTTGGAATTTTTCTCAACAATTTTAAAGTCATTTTCATCATATTTAGACTCATCTTTGGTTGTGACTTTTTCGGTCGTGGTATCGACAGCATTAATCTCTATAGGTCCATCATTTATAATTTTCCAACATTGATAGTCAATACTCTTGATATAGTGTTCCATTTTAAGTTTCCAACATCCAAAATTCTCACATGTAAAGACCGGGATCTTGGAATGTTTTGAAGAATCCATATTGTAGGATCAAACTCTAGAGTGGTTAGCCTTTCGAAGAGTACTAGGCTCTGATAACAATTGAAGAGTTTATGGATCCTAAGTACCTAAGATGGGGGAGGGGGTGAATTAGGTACTTTTAAAATTTTTAACTCAAACTTTATTAATTAAAGTGAGTTAGACTATGTGGACAACTAAAAGCTTGAATAAGTAAGAACTGGTAAATGTAACAGTCAGCCTGACCGTAACAATTTTGCCTTGGCGAGGGATTAGGCCACAGATCAAAAGTTACAATATGGTAGACTGTGGTCTGCCTGCCTCTATTTCTCTTAACCAAAGGTGATGTTACAGAGAAATGTTACAGTATATCGACTGTTACAATTACTTTGAAAAACACAACTAAAACTAATATTGATCCACGATCAAATAAGAGCGAAATTAAACGACATGTGTTCTACTTTGTATGCAACGAAAGTAAATAGAAAAACATGAACACATTTGCGTTTTTGAATTGGTTCGGCCAACACTCTAAAGGCCTACGTCCAATGCTTTTCTTATTAATAATTGTTAAGTAATCTACTCCGAAAACTTAGACACTTACAATAACAACCCCATAACCTACTCCGGTTACGACACTCGAGTTTGGAAGACTACTCCGTCTCCTAACTCTCCAATTACCTACTCCGGTCACGACTCTAAATAACTTACAAAGAAGTTACAATATTACAATCTAACTAAGTTAGACAAGAGTACTCATGACACAATGTAGCAGTTCATTCGACTGTGACTTTTGAAGACTTTAAAATATTTTGCAAAGAGTTTTCTTAGCTTTTGAAACTTAAAATTGACAATTTGCAAAGAGAGATTTTGGCTGAAAAGTCTTAAGTATTGTGTGTGGTAAGTATCTCCTTATATAGTGGAGCAAAGGGAAGATTGAACCTTCTTAAGAAGTCAACACTTTTTGGAATACACAAAAAGGTTGCAACTTTTATCAATGATGCATAAGGAAGGCAATCTTGAGGAAGTGGAACAAAGAAAGGAACTAAGACTTTTACCAAATGTGTAGGAGTGAAAGGGTTCATGGTTGGGACAAGCACAAACAAGCCAAACACATTTTTTGAGGTGAACTCTTTGGGAGAGAGAGAAGTCTCTCTTTTGGTGTTTGGTAAAAAGTATTTCAACCATATTGGGGATTATTTGGGAAAGTGTTTTGATGACACAAAATCAGTTGCTTGCATACCAAGAAAACTTCAAAGTCACTTTTGAAAAGATTTGAAAGAATAAAACTTTAAGGTTTGAAATTTTTTCTTTTAGATGAAGCATGTCGAATAGAAGTAACAGTCAACCAGACTGTTACAAACAGTTTGGTTGGCTAGTTACTTGAACTAACTACAAGATGTCAAAAGTTCTTATCTTTACATTGTGACACTCTATTTCATTCTTGATTCTTTGGGTGACTTGTCTTGATCTTCATTCAATCGTTCTCAACATTCATCGACTAATTCTTGATTGATCATAACCTGAAAAGTTTGAATAGGAAAACACAAATTAAATAGGCTAGTCATCATCAACAACCCAACAGAAACCATACCTGAAACCCGTGATGTGGGCACTCTTTCACCAACTTCTTAAATCTTACCCAAGCCTCGTGGATATTCTCGTGAGGAGTCTGACGAAAATTAGTTATCTGACTTCTTAACATGTTCGTCTTCTGAGGTGGGTAATAGTACTTTTAAAACGCTAAGGAAAGAGATTTCCAGTCGGTAATCTCCTCAACTGCGCGATCCAAGTCGGTGATCCATTCCCTAGCAGTGTCACGTAAGGAAAACATGAACAACATCTCCATCACTTCCTCCTGAGTAACTCCCGTAGGGTGTGGAATAGTGGAGCAATAGTCGGTGAAGAGCTGCATATGTTGCGCCGGATCTTTCTCGGCAGTACCTCCGAACTGATTTTTCTCCACTAAAGTGATGAAAGAAGGACGGATTTCAAACGACCCAGTTGTAGTAGTGGGCCGTTTAATCGGCTTAGGCAGAGCTGTCGCCACTGGCTCTGAATAACTAGCAAGCTTAGGCATCTTCCGATAGTGTAGTAACCTGGGTACAAGAGGAAACTACAAGAAACCAGTGAGAACTTTCCCAAGGAACTGATGTTCCCCAGGGTGAAAAATAACCTAAAATCTAAAACAACAAATAAACAACTAAATAACACCGTCTCCCCGGCAACGGCGCCAAAATTTGACAGGAGTAAGTCGTGTCCCTAATCAAAGATACCCTAAGGACACCAACTAATGTAGATAGTGAAATCAGAGGTCGGACCACAAGAAGACATGGTTTAGTTATCTAATTCTAAGAGTTAGACACTAGATTATAGGTCACAATCTTGGTTGGTTTAGTAAAGTACAAACTAAATAACTAACACGGAATAACAAGAAGGGAAAAGTACAGGGTCTCAAGTTCACTACGAATATTAATCGGGTCAGGAAATTAACTAAATAGATCAATAATCGAACTACCTAAGGTGCAGGTCCGGTCGGTACGCTAAAACCTTTAGAGCTAAACTTAACCTACGGTCGCTAGAATTAAGCTAGTCTACCCAAACTATCATGACCTAATTAGATCTTAAACCGGTCGGTGAAAAGTCCTAATTGTGATACTAATTAATTAATCCTGGTCATGGCCAGTAATCAATCAATCAGAATTAAACGATATTCAGGCGATAGTTCATACGATTAGAAATAGGTCAATTGGCTATAACACTAATAATACGCGTCGATCCCTTTAAACCCTAGGTGGAATTTTGCTACTCATACTAGGAATAATATAACTAACAAAATACGAATCGCAATTAAACATAATGAAAACGATACGAATTAATCTTACGGAAAGTAATAACAATTCTAAGCTAGAAACGATAAAGTGGTACTAATTATGAAAACGATAATTACTATGAATATGAAGAACAAATTAAGATGGAAATAAATGTAGAAAACTGAAATTAGAATTGAAATTAAGAATAACGATTACCGAAGAATTCAAGCGTAGATCTAAGAACGAAAAGCTAGGTTCAATGTATCTCCTTCGTTCGTCTCTATCTAGTCTAAGACTAAACTAAGAAAACTGAATGATGAAAAATGTAAAAGTGTATCGATTGTCTCGTCCTAATAGGAATAAATAAGAAAGAAATTTTGGCCCAAAAGAAGTGTGGACGAAATAAGCTTAACGGCCCAAAAAGAAGGCCACTCGATCGAGTCCACCTGGGGCACTCGATCGAGTGACACCCCCCCCCCCCCCCCCCCCCCCCCCAAAAAAATGGGCAGGGAACTTCTCGGAGTGGCACTCGATCGAGTGCTCCTGGGGCACTCGATCGAGTAGCGCTGTAGGTTACAGCATCACGCGCTCGACTTCAAACGGTTGCCATTTCTTCGTTACTTGTTCAAATTGGACGTGCTATATACCATTGGAAAGCTAAGAGAAATTGCTTTCCAACAAGAATCACCTTGATTGGAGTTGTAGAACGAAATTTATTCATGCTTAGATTTGACCCGTTTGTAAGCGTTCGTTCTTCTCGTTTCGCGGCTTTTCCTTCTTCGGTCTTTGTTTTTTCGTGTATTCTGCATCTTCTTCCTTTGATTCCGTGCTTAGTTGTAAATTCTTCAATTATCGATTCCGTAATGCTCCGATTACCTCCAAATGCATCGAAATCTACAAGATACACACAAATACGGAAGTATCGACATTCAAAGTATATTGCATCATTATTAACGAGTTAGGCACAAAAATCGAGATAAAACTATCAATTAGGGGATGGAAATATGTATATAAATAACACTCATTGGTACTAGGGCTATAAACGTTTCACCAAGCGCAGCTGGAAAAACGTTATTATTCAACACTTCAAGGGCAAGATTCGTAAGATTGCCACCTACTGTGTCCCATTAAGATTGATAGAATAGCACTTGCAATCCATCTGGCCACGGAGCCCTCAAAGGGGCCGTTTGTTTAAGTGCCACCTTGATCTCAACTCTCGAGTATGGGCGATCTAGGTTCGAATTTCCTCGAATGTCAAAGACGAGAATTTCCCAATAGTCAGGTGATACCCTGAGATCCTTTCATTGGTTCCCGCAAAAAGCCCCTGATAATAGTCAAGTACAAGCCGTTTTACTACCTGGGGATCCCATTGCCATTCATTATTGTCGTCCAATAAGGCCTCAATACGATTGAATTTCCGATGAATAATTGTGCTAAGGTGGAAGTATTTTGTATTGTGATCCCCATCAGAGATTGCTTCCATTCTCGACTTTTGGAACCAATGAATTTCTTCCTCCTTGAAGACGTCATCTAGTTGTTGCTTGAGTATTTCCTCAAACTTATGGTAGTAGTACGGGCAGCCACGTGATAATGTTTTTTGAAGACCCAAAAGTCTTCTTTGTAAGCTCTTCTTCCGTTCCAATATATTCCGGAAAACCTGAATATTCCACAATTGGAGCTGGTCAGCGAAGTGTGTGACAAAAGGGTAGAGCGGTGCGGCTTTATCTCAATTTTCTTCCACAAATGTCGAGAATTTGTCGTTGCACATCCAAGCAGCTTGAAACTGGAATGGTCTTAAAGTGCTAGGGACGGGAGCAAATCCGTTGGTGCTAAGCAATAAAGGACAGTGGTCTTTTAATACTGTGGACATGACATAGGTCCACCCCAACGCGGCCACGCGCGGGTTTGGGGAGGCGAATGAATCTCCATATGAGATGGTCAAATTGAAATTTAAATCGAAGTAGGAGTCACCACCGAACTTTGTGGGAGTTCGGGCCCGTTCGAACGCACTCTATGTCGTAGTGGGCCGTGTACAAAATACGGCCCATTTCCGATGTCAGAGTTTAATGGGTTCGTCCCTTTGCATTATGATACCGATACCGACATTATCGGATATCGTGTATTGAATGACTCTCGTTGCCAATGGATTCGGACATCCGGAAACCATGGTTCTGAGTAAGGGGTGAGGGTACGTGTTGGGAAGTTCACTAAGAACACCCAACCCCGCCCGCACTTAGCGCCTTTACTAAGATATCGTTCGTTTTTGGTGTACACGCGTTAGTTTGACGGTTGAATGATATGCAAAGAGTGTTTTGACTAAACATGTGAATAATGTTTGACTAAGTCGTTTAATGCATCTAAACTAATAACGTCAAAGTTGTTTTAGCATGTGATGTTTATTTTAGTACAATAAAACAAACAACAAAAACGATAACAGATTACAATATACGAGCGGCATACCACCCGGAATTACAATGCAACCAACGATACAATACAACAATCGCGATAATAAAGGAGCAAACGAGTTAGAAGATGTAAATATGATATGATGAAAAAAATTGTATTTGGTTTTGGAAATCGATGATTTGGTTAAGTCGTGTAAAAATATGGTGCAATTTATACTCGACTTAAATATTGATACTCGTAATATTCGATGCTTGATTATAGAATCAATATCGAATATTTAGAGTGCATTTTGAAAAAGTTGCTGAAAGATTGTTTAAAAATTGTGGGGAAAATTTGTGACGAAAAAATTGTGACAAAAAAAAATTTGTGACAAAAAATCGTGCCAAAAAATTGTGACAAAAGCGTGACAAAAAAATTGTGACAAAAATTGTGACAAAAAATTGAGAAAGGGAGAAAAACGGGATTTGATTTTACACTCTCAACCTACATGCTTTGTATACTCGGAACGGGGCTCGTCGGAATGTGGCTTAGGCACGGGAGCGTCGAGATGATATAGGAAGAGTTATGGTAGTTTATGATTGGGATGGGATTTGACGAGTTTTGCTCTCGGGGTTGTATATGGTTTTCCCAAAATTGCCTAGAATTCCGGAGATGAATTGTATGGGATTGTATCGCCTAGGATGTTATGAGTTGTAGATGTGTTATGAATTGTAGATGTATGATGTGTGAAAGATAATGAAAATGTGTGTTGAATGTGACGAGAGGGTCCTATTTATAGGAGAGATCCTTGATAGGAGCTAGGAGAAATACTCTTGCTTAGGTGACAAGAAATACCGGTTTGGATAGGAAACGTAGGAGTTTGAAAGGGAGCGAGAGTCCCGTTTCTTGGTGGGGAAGCCGAGTATCTCGGCTTTTTTGGGGTGCTTTGGCCGAGTGTTTGAGCTCGGTCGGTGAATTGTTTTGGTTTTCGGATAGAATTTCTACTTGAGATCGAATTCTATCCTTGAATGGATTTATTTAATATTTTCGAAGCTGATTTTTTGTAGTATTTGAGTCCAAACCGGACGTGTGGTGTCACGGCTGGTCCGTGTGTCTCGGGAAAAAATATCTTTGACCGGGTTTGACCCGGTCGCTAAAAGACGGTTTTGCCCCTGGTGCCGGATTCGACCCAAATTAGTCTTATTTGACTCGAAACGACCTACTGGGCCTAGATTTGAGGTTGGTTTAGTAATATTTGTACTCCGTAATAAGCCCAAGCCAAATGTCCATGATTTCGAGCCCATATCCGAGTCCATTAAAGCACGTTTGTGTCCGATCATCATCGGGTGTTTGGCGGAAACTACTATAGACACCTGGCGGTCAAAATGTGGGTGTCTACAAATACTGAACAATATTTATTTAAGTCTTTAAAACTTGTTTTTTTTTTTTACTCTGTATTAATTATCGAAAAAATAGAGAACATCGAACTCTTTTTCAGTTCATAACTAGGTATGTGGCCCGTGAAGTTCACGGGATTGTCTGTTTCAATTTTTTTTAGTGTATTGTTAATATGTTTCTTACCAAGTGTTGTCAAATAATTCAGTTAAAAATGTTGTCACGGGTGATCTTACAAAATTGATATAAAGCCTGTAGTTAATTCATATCTTACAAAATTGAAGAAAATGTTCAAAAAATAAAACGAATGAAATGTAAAAAGAATACCTCAATTATTTGTATCCTTAATTGTTTTATACTCCTATTATTTTTTCAGTTATAATATGAAATTTTTAATGCCAAATAATATAATTATTCATATCAACTTTGACTAATCATTACAACGAATGTGAATTAAATGGTGAAACAACCAAACTATTAACTTTGTTTAGAAAAATATTAAATTTTCTTAAGAATAATAAATTATGATTAAGTGAAAGAGTAAATTAGAAATTACTCTCTTCAAATATGCGTTTATTAAAATTTACTCCCCTATGATTTTTTTTTTAATATTTTACACCCAAAAAGATGCAAAACTTCAAAATTTACTTGCAAATCACTACTCCGACGAGTTAATCCGGTAAGTTTGAATTATTTTGCTTGTTTCCTATTTTTTATACCGAAAGTGCCCCTTTCTTCTTCCTACCCTTCTTTCCATCTCCTCTTATGCTCTCATTTAGTCTGCAGACTTGTAAAAAAAAAAAAAAAAGTCTCCACAATTGATTGATTAATGGATCTCGAGTTTCAGGTTTGGTGATTTTTGCTTTGGGAATTTAGGATTCTCCTGGAATTGGGACTGAAAGAGTTGGGAAAGTCGAAATGAGGATGAGGTGGGGTGGGGGAGGGGCGTACTATAATGAAGGGCATTTCGGTCAGTAAAATCATAAATTCATCGGAATAGTGATTTGCAAGTAAATTTTGAAGTTTTGCATCTTTTTGGGTGTAAAATATAAAAAAAAAAACAAAAAAAAATCATAAGGGAATAAATTTTAATAAACACATCTTTGAAGGGAGTAATTTCTAATTTACTTTAAGTGAAATATTAAGTTTTGTTTGTAATCATTTCCTTTCTAATTTTTTTTATTGATGATGTACCTTTAATATTGTATGCCAGTTTGATTAATACTTTGCAACTTTTTCTTAATCATATTTTGTAAATTTCTTTAACTTTGAATATAAATAAAAGTTCACTCTTATGAACAAAAGACCCGTCAGATTGCAATTTAACTCGAAATATATTTATTAAAATAATCAATATCAATATCAATTAAAATGAAATTATTATACCTAAAAAAACGAGAAATGGCATACTTGATTATTGGATTCGCCTAAGTTCACTAAACAAAAACAAAAATTTCGTACAAAAGATAAAATTAGCTCTAAAATTAAAATCAATGAAGACAATTACAAAACTGAAGAGAATATTTATAAAATAGAACGAATGAAATGTGAATAAGAACTCTTAAAATACAAATGTTTTTTTTTAACTCTCCATTATATTTCTTTTTTTAGTTATTTTAATTTTAAACAATTTAATAATATATTTTTTTTAATAAAGTGGAATAAATGGTTTTTGATGAATAATTTATAACTTATTAATTAAAAGTTAATGATAAAGGTATATGAATTTTTTTGAACCAACAATAAATACTTTAATTAATTATTATAGTAATAAATTACTCCATTAAATAAATAACACTTTCACTTCTCGTCGTCCATAGTTTTACTTAATGTCGTCCATATTTTAACTGATATACCCTTTTTACCCCTTACTTTATTTAACATTTTACCTATCCTCCTCTTTCACTCATTTAATTAAATTCACCATCAAATTCTTAAAAAATCGATTTCGAGCAATCCAACTCCAATTAATTATTTCTTGTCATTTTAATTTTGAATTGAAGTTAACTTTGTCTGAATTTCTATACTTCGTGACATTGATTTCAGTTTGTTACTTTGTTCAATTTGCATCATTAGTTCGTAGCTAGAAATCACGACCAAATATACGATTGATTGCTTGAAATCGACAGAACGACGCCTCAATCTAGATTAAGGCGTAGCAGATCCACGCCCCAACCCAGAAACAGGCATAGAATGGCCACACCCCTGCCCAGAAACGGGCGTAGAACGGCCACGCCCCTGCCCAGAAATGGGCGTAGAAAGCCCACAACTCATCCCAAAGAAGGGCGTAGAACATGCAAGGCTTAACCGAGATTTGGGTATAAAAAAGCCACGCTCTCACTCAGTGCAACAAGAAATGGGATATATAGTTTGCTGAAACATTATGATGTTTATTTATGTTACTTTATTGTATGCTGAAACATTATTAGAAGGGGAGAAATGAGGTTGAGGAGGTTTATTCATGGTCATGGGAGTCGCTGGAGGTTACGATTTCAGATTTGACTATTTGGTTTTGATTGTTTTATCATATTACTCCGTGCAATAATATTTGGGAAAAATCGAAATGTATGGCTTGAGACTATGCCTCTAGACTTCGAGTCTGTCGCCCACGGGCGGTTTACCTTGGTGTACGTGGTTTGCATGCTATGCGTACACCCGAGGTTTACCCAGTGCGCACCAAAAAGGTAGCGGCTACGGGTTCCCTCGTTCATAAAAAAAAAAAAATTAATACAAAAATGTATTAACTGTGCCATGTGACAAAAAATTTAATACTAAAAGTAATATTCTACACAGATAGTAAATATAGATATAGATGTGTGGGACTAGCGGCCCATGAGCCGTCTGTTTTTACAAACGAGCGAGTAATTACACGTAATTTGAGTCCGTTAGTTTAACCAGTTCCACCCAATTTTTTAGCTTCTAACCCGGTGTGTGTTTGGCCGAAACCCGCATTTGAATCGCTCAAGTTTGGATAGAAAATTGGGAAGGAAATGGAACATTTGGGGGGGGGGGGGGGGGGGATGGGGGACTTGAATTTTACCTCCAAATGGAAGAATTGATCGTACCATCCGTATCTCAACCTTAGAGTCGAGGTTTTGTTATCCTTCTTGAACCTTGATATTCCTAATTGATCCATAATTTCACTCATTGTTCCTTGCAAAATTCTGTCACTTATGGCTCAATTATTTTGAGTGAATAATCCTAAACTGTCTGTCTGTCTGTGTTGGTATATATCCATCCCAATTCCCAATCAATGACAATGTGAGGAATTTGATCCGCTACTCCGTATGTATATCAGATGCCTGCCTTCCGACTTTACTGTTTTGCAATAAATCCGCAGGTCTGTCTTCGAAGAACCTGACATCATGAGTGTTAAACATACATATGCTTAATTTGATGCTACTTCATTTTTGGGAGAACCAGCGTAACATCATCAATTGACGACTGACCATATATATATACACACGAGTGTATTGTTTTGGGACTCTGCATGCCCAACTTGGACTTGGAGACTATGTATGCATATGATACTTTGTAGAGTAGTTTGTACGATTAGGTATGTATGGACTACAATTGTATGTACAACCCATGAACACGCACAAAAAAACTTTTTGAAAAAGCACAAAATCGATAATGGGTTCACCTAGTAGACACCTATAAAATGAACAATTGAGCATCACTTCACTTCTTGGATAGAGGATCCCGCTTAATTAGGCGCTATCAGATAGTCGCATCTACATTGGGGCCAATTTAGTACTGTATGTAATTTTCATTAGGAGTCGGTTCATCCTGAATCAGTTTGTTGTTTTTTTCTCAGCATAAGAATAATAATGTTGTCAATGACACCCTTCCCTTGTCGTAGAAAAGTGCGACCTAGGTTAAGGTAATGTACTCCAATCCAAAGCACAACTCCATTATTATTGGTTGGCAGCGGATTAATTACATTACATGATAGTGTTGTCATCTACATACGGAGTATTATTACATTTCTCTGGCTCTTCTGACACCCAATTACCCAGTGAAAAATCCTGACTGAGTTTCATATGGTTGTTTGCAGGATGAAAGTATGAAACTGCTGCGTTGATGAAACCGAGTATTCTTTTGAGATGTGTTACACTGATATCTGCGATGCTATGCACGTGAGTGTCTCTTTCTGATTATTTGCTGTCAACTTAATATTATTTGTACGAGGTGTCTATAAGTGTTACTCGTATGTGAGCTGTATAACTTCTTCATCATCGTACTATCAATACAAAAAGACACTACGTACAGTCTGGCCTGGAGTCTGGGCTTTAGAGAGACCAGAGAGTTGGTTGGTTGGCGTCTGTCTCTCACAGAGCAGGGGGGTGGGGGTGGGGGAGGGCTACCCTAACTTTCACTGCTCTGTTGCCCTTAGGGAGGGCTAAAGAGAATTCATTTCATAATCACCCACTGGTTGATTAGACTGGCCACAGGCTTACAGCCTTGTACTGGCTGTTACTTGTCAACATTGTGTGCTAGCTGGTCATGCCAAATTACCCCATATCAAATAACAAGCTGTTACATCAGCTTAAACAAACGTCACGAATCAGGCCACCGTATTAAATTGCATGATATTTGTACCTTTTCATTCTAGCTGAGCAGAAAAATCAAAACCTTCTTAAATGGTAATAAATACAGTACATTTTTTATATTCATTCCAGTCAAGGGATATTTTGGCAGTTAACTGCATCTTGAATTGGAAAAGGTATCAATCATGGAAGAATATTTTCAAATAATTCTCCTCAATACATACCCTTTTTATCTTCTCATTTGGTTCTTGGTTGTAATCCCGTCCAACAAGGCACTGGGCAGCCATGCTTTTGAGCCTTGGATGAATTGTTAATATACTTCAGTAACATAACAGGCTATCAAGCACATTTGTATATTCGTTACCTTCATTCGTCTCCTCGCCCCAAACAAAACTGTGACGACCTTCACTCAACAACTCAGACGCCTTCACCCGCTTGCCTAAAAAAATGTTCTTCAAGTCCAATTCACTTACATAAAAAAGGCTAGGTGCAACAACAATGATCCATGCTGTAATACCAAAAGTAAACAATGCAATCTGTTCTACTCTGTTTTCCTCAAAACAATACTACTATTAAGTGCAACGGTTTTCCGACATATGGAAATAGGTATCAAAATATGGTTATGAGTAAGAAGTCTTAGTTCGGATCAAATATTTGATCCATGTTAGGCCCTACATTAGTAACGAAAGACCATTGAGCTATTTTCAACACGCGGTACTAGGATAATGATTTTGATGGGGGGTGCGAAAAATTAAGGAATAATGAGACCATACGCCAAAGCGATCAATGACTATAATTTTCAATTAAACAAATAAAATTGCGAGTGTAAAGTGCAATTTACGAATAATAATGTTGAATAATTATTTATGAAATCCTCTCGATTTTTCCTTTAAAAAGCTCATATGAATATATGATAGCAAAGAGATTCGAACTCTGGTCTACCCCTAAGTTGCTCTACTACTAAACCAAAAGTAGTATAGTGGTGTATACTGCACTAAAATATCTTTATCCTTGAGGCCATGTTCTTTTGAACCTGAACTGAAATGAAGTGGGCTGAATTGAATTGAGTGAACTGAAGTGAGCGGAAAAAAAAGAGGGCAAGTTGAGAGGGTAGGCTAGAACTGCGCTGCGACGGCTATTTTGTGAGCCACTCATTTTAATGATGGGATGGTCAGGTTATCCATCCATCTCCATTAATTTCCTTCAGATACAAATTCTTGCTTTTGCGTGATTAGACAGGGAGATGATCATCAGAGAGAGGGCGGGTAGTTATTCTCATCAATTTGTGATTTTGACACTCATAACCCTTATATCTGGTGTATGTACTCAGAAGTGAGAACCCCATGCATGTCCATGTGCATCCCACTTGATCACCATCATACATTGCTTCACTTAAAGTGTGTGATTTGTGAAAAAGAAACAAATAACCTTGCTTGCTTTCAGGGATATGATATGAGCCTATGCAGACTGCTAGACTGCTAGACTATGAAGTATTTCACTTATATGTGAAATCTACGAATCGTAATATATATATGTCAAACAGCAGTACTATGAAGTATTTTACATAAAGATCGACATGCATGCCATTTAATTTACTTGTTGATTAACCTAAATACTTGGAAATATAATAATCTCATTTAACATCTCTTTACAATCTGGCCTAGTTAGCAAGAACTTCCCAGATCCAGTCGGCATCAAAAGATGTCATCTGATCCAGCAGGGAACACCCTTCAAACCCTACATCATCACCTGCCGTTATGGAATAGCTGGTTGTCGAATCCGACGATGATGTTCTTGAATTCCCATTTATCCACCACTCTTCAGAAATAATGCTTGCTGACACCATGTTATCGATCCCATTCTCATTAAGCATCTCTGAATAAATTGATGAATTTGACTCTTTCATCTTGTCATTGTTTTTGTTACTACCATTATAGCCATTTGTGTCACTGCAACCAAGTCTAGTGCTTGATTTTTCTTTCTTTTTGGCAATTTTGTTGGCTCGTTCACGCTTCAGTTTTTGACAAATTGTATGAATTTTTGTGTCTACAGCTGCCCTGAGAGCATTCATCCTAGCTGAATCTCCAACACCCAACTTTGTTGGATCCTTAAGGTTGGGGAAATTGAGCCTGGCGTACTCACCTCTAAGCTTGTAGGCAGCACGGTCATAAGCATATGCAGCAGCTTCAGCTGTATCGTATGTACCCAACCATACTCTCATTCTATTTTGGGTTAGTCTTATTTCTGCAACCCACTTCCCCCACTGCCTCTGCCTCACTCCCCTGTACAGCTTCTTCTTCCCTACATTTGAAGGGCTTTGGAACTGGTGGCTCGTAGTCTGTGACCGTGTTTTGAGCCACAGTTTTTGGAGCAAATCTTTTTGCTTTAGGTAAACTGAGGACCCTAGCGGCTGGTTGTTGTTGTTGTCAGTTATGTTTATGGGGTTCGAAGGTTGGCAGTAAGAGAAGATTGAATCCAAGGTGTTGGTGTTGTTAGCACCAGCTGTTAAGATAAGTGCTGACACGGAATCTCTAATGTCAACGGGTGTTGTGAAAGACGGAGATATGATGTAGTTGCTCTCTTCCATGCCGTATACTTTTTCCCGCTTCTGTTGTTATTTCTGATAGAAAAGAAAAAGAAGCTCAGCTCGCTCTAGAGCTGGAAATCAATGCAAGCCTCAGAAAAGAAGATGCCGAAATTTAGTAGGCTTTGTTTTTGTCACAGAAGATTGTGAAGGATATGAATTGAATGTTGAGAGATTGATGCTAATGAATAAGTGATGTTGTAATACGTACAGAAGATGAAGATTTTGGGTTTTACAAGTAGGTGTGGGTGGATTTGGTTGGTTGGTTTTTATATATGCTTCTTCATTCTGCCAGGGATTTTTTATAGTGAAGATGAAAGAGTGTGAAGCAGTAGTGGAGTAGTATCTATCAAAGACTTTCTTCAAATTAAAGCTTCTCTAACCACTTGAGCATTCAATTAAATGTCTCCGCAACAGGACAATAATCCACTTTTTGGAGGGTTGAAAGTTTTTAACTTTTGGGATTTCACACATGGGGATCTAATTACTTTGACTTTCTTCTTTATTGGAGTATGAAATGTCTTGTCATTAGTTAGCCTAAGGTTCCATCATTTTTTGTTTTATTATTTGGTACAAAATGTATGCTTACATTTACATGTAGTGTTGGAGGCTGATTTATGGGAATTTAGGTACTTATCATTTCTTATGCTTTCATATAACCAAAATTTGTGTTACCACCCTTAATTAGCCAATGATTTGTTTTAATGTAGACACCCACATTTTAACCGCCAGGTGTCTATAGTAGTTCCCGCCAAACACCCGATGATGATCGGACGCAAACATGCTTTAATGGACTCGGATATGGGCTCGAAATCATGGACATTTGGCTTGGGCTTATTACGGAGTACAAATCTTACTAAACCAACCTCAAATCTAGGCCCAGTGGGTCGTTTCGAGTCAAATAAAACTAATTTGAATCGATTCCGACACCAGGGGTAAAACCGTCTTTTAGCGACCGAGTCAAAACCCGGTCAAAAAAATATTCTCGAGACACGCGAGTCAGTCGTGACACCTCACATGGCTGATTCGGTCTCCAACTGCTACAAAAATCAGCTTCGAAAATATTAAATAAATCCGTTTAAGGATAGAATTCGATCTCAAGTAGGAATTCTATCCGAAAACCGAATCAGATACCGACCGAGCTCAAAATACTCGGCCAAACCCCCCATTCAGCCGAGATTTCCTTACTTCCTCCCCAAGTAACGGACTTCTCGTTCCTTTCAACTTCTTACATCTCCTATCCAAACTGGTATTTCTCATCACCTAAACGAGATACCTTTCCTAGGCTAAATCGAGGACCTCTCCTATAAATAGAACCCTCGTGACACACATAAATCATTCAGAAATCACAGATACACATTGAACATCCATATTCATCATTCATACATCCAAAGAAGCACCGAAATACTGTCAAAATACCGACGAATCCGACCCCACCATCCGGCCGAAATCCGTCACCTCACACGTCAAAAACCGCACCATCCTAAACTCATCCACATCATCTCGACGCTCCCGTGCCTAAGCCACTGTCCGACGAGCTCTATACCGAGAAAACAAAGCATGTAGGTTGAGGGTGTAAATCAAACCCGACTCTTCTCTTTCTCTCTCTCTCTCTCTCTCTCTTTCTCGTTTTTTTCTTTTTTGTGTCGAGTCGTCGGTCCTCATTTAATATGGGTCGTTGTCGCATATTTTTTCATTATTTCTAATAATCGATACTACAATTTTTATTTTTTTTTTTTTTTTTAACATATAACGTTCTTAAAATACGATATTGATTTTCTAATCAAATATTGTATCTAACAAGAACTAAATTAATTAAAACTCGTTGATGCTAATAAAATCGTTACATTTTTTTAAACAAAATTCGACGATTTTTTACTCTGAGAGAATTAACATTTTTTTCGTTCAAAATTTTTTTTTTTTTACTTTTCGTTCGAAACAAACTTTTTTCATAAACCTTTTCTAAAAGCATTCTAACTATTCGATATCGATTTCATAATCGAATATCGAATACGACGAATATCGAAAATATGAATTTGGTATAAATTAATCCATATTTGTACGCGATTTATAAAGATTAACGATTTTCGATAAAATAAAAAAAAGCGGACAGACCACCACGCGAGTCGCGCGCCTGTCAGGCGACTCGCGCGGTGGCCTGGATGGCCGAGTCCCTTTTTCTCGTTTTTCTATTTTTTCTCGGATCTTACATAAAAAAGCGACTTTCGCGGCATATTTTCAGATTTCGATAAATACCCTTTTTCGACCTCGGTCAACACGTGTTAATCCATCACGTGTCATAAACCTTTTTTTCAAAATCATGCATGTTATTTATTTACATCTTTATTCGATTTATTCAATTGTTACTAACTCGTTTTCTCGTATTTGTAGCAATTTATTTTTTTATTGTTTTATTAGACTAAAACGAACTTCGCATGCTAAAGTAACTTTGACGTTATTAGTTTAACATGCATTAAACGACTTAGTAACCCATTTATTTTTCTCACATGCTTAGGAAAATAATCTTTGCATATCATTCAACCGTCGAACTAACGCGTGTACATAAAAAACGAACGACATCTTAGTAAAGGCCGCTAAGTGCGGGTGTAGACACCTGCATTTTGACTGCCAGGTGTCTATGGCAGTTTCCAAAAAACACACGATGATTATCGGACGCTAACATGCTTCTATGCGTTCGGATACGAGCTCAAATCCATTAATCGCTGGCTAACACACTTGCAGAATACAAATCTCACAAAATCAACCTCAAATCCAGGCCCAGTGGATCATTCCGAGTCAAACAAGACTAATTTGGGCCAAAACCGACACCAGAATAAAAACCGAATTTTAGCGATTGGGTTAACCCCGGTCAAAGTCGTTTCCGAGACACACAAAACAGCCTCTCACATCATCAAAAGTCCAAGTCAAACACAAAACCCATCAAGCATCCAAAGTCAAGGTCCAAAAGACTGACCTGCGCGACCCAGCTGGGCCACTCGATCGAGTGACCCACCCACTCGATCGAGTGGGCCTATTTCGAGCCCGACGGCTAGCAGAACGGGCCACTCAACCGAGTTAGCCTCCTACTCGGTCGAGTAACCCTAAACCGGGTGCCCTAGCTTTGCCTATATAAGCAACCCCATGCAACACATTACACATCTTGGACACCTCTTACAAACCCTAACACTACACAAACTCGAGAACCCTAATCTCTACACAACCCTAAGCAAACCCTAGCAATTCTACACTAGCAAACCCTAAACCTAGTTTTAGGAATCAAACCCGAGCCACCATAACTCAACCTCCATAAAACCTCGAAGACTCTTGTGTTAAAGCCACGGTTACGAGTCCGTTCCGAGACAAGAACATGTAGGTTGAGGGTGTCAAAATCCCTTTCTCTTCTTCTTCTCTTCCTCACGTCGTCTCCATCTTCTTCGCGTCCTTTTTTCGTTTTTTTTATTATTTTGTTCATCGCGACATAATATCGATAATACTATTAGTATCAAAGCATTAAAATACTTATTGATTTGTGTCGAACGTGAGTGATGGTGGGATAAGGAAAACCGCATATACAAGTGTACTGCACACGCGTCGTCGGTCGCTTATCCCATCACCCCGATCGTTTGATTATTGAGATAAGTTAACTTAACAACAATTCGTTATTATTTTTGTCGTCATCATCATCAATCTCGCATTCATCAATTTTTAACATCGTATTTTAATAAGGGTCGAAACCCGTTGACACGGATCCGACATCACAATCCCTAGGGATTTAATTTCGATGTCAGAGAAGTCGAGGGAACCAAGTCCTTTTTTTTCATCCAAATAAAGCGTCGATTTTAGATTTGATACCAATTCCATAATTGGATATCCAATCTAACAATCTAGTCAACTACTTCAATCAATTCGATTTTCTTGTTGATGCTAACGTAGATGTCATGTTATAATTATGACACTACAAATGCGGAGAGAAATTCATGTCGTTTTAATTGACTTAAAACGACTCAAATCAATTTTCTTTATTTTTCCGCTCTAATATTCCATATCGATTCCATAATCGAATATGGGATATGATGAGTATTCAAATTTAGAATCGGGTATAAATTCAACAATATTTATATCCGGTTCATCAAAATCAATGATTCATAAAAAATCCAAATCGAGCATAAGTCATACAATATTTATGCTCAATTCGGTAAAACCGTCGAACTATCAAAAATCAAAAGCAATTTCGATGTCAAACAATTAAATTGCAAACGAACCAAGTTCGTACAGGTGCCACTCGACCGAGTGCCTTAGTCACTCGATCGAGTGACACCTCAAAATCGGATCAGAATGCCTATTACGACCCCCACTCGATCGAGTCTCACAGTGACTCAGTCGAGTGGCCGTGTACTCGACCAAGTTGGTCAATAACTCGGCGAGTATGGTCTATAACGCAAAAACAGAATCATCTTTTACAGGTCCACTCGATCGAGTCCATCGACCACTCGATCGAGTGACCTCATAACGACTAATACAACGAGTCGTACATTCTTCTTTTCAAAACTCGGTAGTAATTTGTGATTTAGGTCAACACGTGTTTAATTAATCATGTGTATTACTACCTTTTCAAACCATACATCATCATATTTGCTTCGTCTCATCTCATATTTGCACAAACCGTTATTATTCGTTATATCGTTACTAACCGCTTGTTGTTTCCTTTGTCAATTTTTATAATTTATTTTATTTTACTAAAATGAACTCACATGCTAAAATTCCACTTTGACGTAGAATTAATTGCATTAAATTGACTTAGAAACCCTTTTCAATTCCATTCACATGTTTAGGGAAAATAATCTTTGCATATCATTTTCCCGTTTTACTAACGCGTGTATTGGAAAGTCATTCGAATTCTTAGTAGAGGCCGCTAAGTGCGGGCGGGGTTGGGTGTCCTTTGTGGGCTTCCCAACACGTACCCTCACCCCTTACTCAGAACCTCGGTTTCCGGATGCCCGAAACCGTTGGCGTACGAGAGTCATTCAATACACGATATCCGATAATGTCGGTATCGGTATCAAATGCAAAGGGACGAGCCCAATAAACTCTGACATCGGAAATGGGCCGTATTTTGTATACGGCACACTACGACATAGAGTGGGCTTGAATGGTTCCGAATAACCACAAAATTCGGTGGCGACTCCACATAGACCTAAATTTCAATTCGATCCATTCTCATATGGAGATTCATTCGCCTACCCAAACCCGCGCGTGGCCGCGTCGGGGTGGACCTATGTCATGTCCACAATTTGGCGACTCCGCTGGGGATTAACTGATGCGTGACTTACCATCCGCATCCTCAGGGTGAGACTCGAATAGAAATCGTTTGACGAATACAATACGCGTTTTAGTTTTACGGTTCATGCATAACCCATATTTTCCCGGGCCGGTATTCGCGACCGACGTCCCACTATACCGTTGATGTACTCCAATATGGATTTGTCAAAAGGTGTCCATAGTCGATTCGAGTGGGTTTCGCGGCATGTTCTAAGATCAACTCGACTTAGGAAGTCCGTCCCGATCAACGTCTAGACTATGTACACTGGTATAGACCCCTTATAGACCGACCGAGACTTAGTATATATAGCATACATGGCGTCGTTATAATGCTTGTGTGACTACGTGCTACTTGGTTTCCGAGTCGTTTTCAAAAAACCATTTTTTTTTTCAAAGATTGCATCTTTTTTCAAACTATTCAATTTCAAACCCCGGGACGCATACCAAATTTAGGACTTATGATTTTACTCAAAATAGCCTATTTTCTAGACGGTATGCTGCCCGATTCAAAACTCGAAAATCATTTCGAACTTTCAAAACCCGTGGCCCAATACCCTTTTCGTTTTTTTTTTCGAAAGTTGGGCCCTCAACCTAGTTTTCTCGGACCCTTTTCAAAAACAATCAATTTTCAAAACCTTCTTCTCCTTAGGACTTCCCATATTTAGCAGTGTCGGGTCGTGTATTAAGTTGTTAAGGTCTTTAGCGTCGAAACTCCGTCGATCTTACATCACGAGTTTCTTCCCTATCCCGGTCCGCCTTATTAGACTAAGGCAAGGCCCACCTACGTAGGACAAACTCCTACAAAGGAGGGCCCGTTTACACAATCGAGTCAACCTTATTTCGAACAGGACTCGGTCCACATGCCGGATCCTAAAGGAGGCCCACCTTTCACGAGTCGCCCGTCCAGGTGTCTTTTCCGAGTCAACCTTTTACAAGGCATAGCCCTATGACAAAAGGTTCGTGGTCCTTACGACTAAGGGTCACTCGTCCGACACTCGAGTCTTAACAAAATTATCGATCCCACTTGGGGGCTACCCTTCAGCAGAGCGATCAATCGCGGTTGCTCTAAGGGTCATGTCTTACACGTGTCTCACGTACCCCACCTTCGAGTCACTTAGGTGCCACACCATCTGAGTCCTTAGTCTCACATTATGGGGCCATTCTCCGACGGAGTGATTAATCACAGTCACTCCGAGAATCGTACCCTACACATTTGTCTTAGGGGAGTATAACCCGAGTCAAACTGGAAGTCGTCCTTCCTCCTGCGCTATTTCATATGCCTTGGTGAGTTGGAGTTCCGAAGCAACTTTTCTGATTACGTGGTGTTCTTACAGACAGGCCACCCAAAACCAGATACCAACGCAAGTTGGACGATTTGAAAAATGCTCTGGCCAAGATTGAGACTCAACTGACCTCCATTCAGGTTAACCAAGCAACGTTAGCCACCCGCCTGAGCGCCGTAGAGAAGACGGCCCCTGTTGAAGGATCTGAGACCACAGGGCCCATAGCTGAGCTAATCAGTGTTGTTCGCAGGCTCGAAGAACAGGTTCATCTGTCGACGAACAATTCAATCCACACTGAAAATGCTCGTTCCTACTCACCTTTGAATGACAAGCTACCTGCTGACCTCAACCTTACGCGAATTCCAATGTTTGAGGGTACTGAAGACCCGGTCCATCACATCCGGGCTTTCAAAGATTTCATGGCGGTCAAAGGGGTAAAGTCCACCATGTTTAAGCACTTATTCCCTTCCTCCCTCGAGAAGCACCCCAAAGCCTGGTACTACAGGCTCGATTCCAAGAAATACCCGACTTGGGATGACGTGGCAACGGAGTTCGCTCGGAACTACGCTGATAATATCGAGATCCAGACTACAATCCGTACTCTGGAAGTCATGGCCCAAGAGCCCAAAGAAGGGTTCACTAAATATCTTCAAAGATGGAGGGCCGAGAGTGTAAAATTGGTAAACAAGCCCAACGAGAAGACACTGGTGGAGGCGTTCATCAACAACCTCCTACCTTCTTACCGCGTCCATCTTAGGTATGCCGGCATTTCAAACTTTGTCGTGCTTACCGAAATGGGCATTAGAATTGAAGACGATCTTCGACATAACGAAGATCTGGGCGAAGCTTCTACTGAAGGCTATACTGGACATCAACTCGAGTCCTTAGAAGCCAACGACTAATGACAACATCATCCGAGAGTCCAGATTTGGTTTAAGTCCGAGTCTGAGTCCGAGTCTAGGATGTGCCATTTCTTTCAAAGTCAAAGTCAAAGTCAAAGTCAGAGTCAGAGTCAGTTGTATTTTGTCCTCTTTTTTCAAAATTCAATAAAATCAGCTTTCAATATTCTTTCTCATATAGACTTTCCTTACGTGTTTCCGAGAACATGATGAACACCATCATACACTGTGAGCACATGCACGTGACTATTATAGGCACATCTATAATGACTGCAGGAAACCAAGCCCGTGTTTTCTTTTTACCTATTCCGTGTCTGGTATAGAAAAACCACATAACTACCCGTAGCAGGAGCATATCGAATCCTATGACAAATTTGGGTAGTCTCCTAGTTTGGGTCCAAGACGGGAGGCAAGCCCATTTCCCACAACAAACACCCATCCGATAAGATCAACCGACCCCTACCTTTGGTGTTAGTCTGACCAAAAAAAAACTGGACGAAAAACACTCAAAAAACCCATGACCGGGGCTGAGAGGTCAACCAAAACTCAAAAAACCCATGACCGGGGCTGAGAGGTCAACCAAAATTCAAAAAACCCATGACCGGGACTAAGAGGTCAACCAAATTTCAAAAAACCCATGACCGGGGCTGAGAGGTCAACCAACATTCAAAAAACCCATGACCGGGGCTAAGAGGTCAATCAATCAAAAAATCAAATACCCATGATCGTGGTCAACGGTCAACTCAAGTGAAAATCCTTTGACCGTGGTACGGTCAAATTCAAAATTATCCATGCCATCCAATAGGGGAGTGATAATCAAGCTGGTCAGCTAACACCACACTCAGCCTTCCCACATTACAACCCTCAAGACCTTCGGGAGACCCAGGCTAGAGACAGCCCGAAATTTTGAGGATTCAAGCTCCATAGGATACCCCTAACCGTTAGGGCCAGACATGGAAACCAGATCCCGCATTATCAAACCAGCCCAATTGAAGTTCGAACCATCATCGAGCTCCAGATTTCGAATCATCAAAGCTATTTACTTCCTAGCACTACATTTCCAAAAACATCAAATCCCCGAGAGCAGAACTCGTTAAAAATCCCGAAAACAAAACTCGTTAAAATTCCCCGAGAGCAGAACTCGTTAAAAATCCCGAGAACAAAACTCGTTAAAATCCCATCCAAACCAGTTACCAACCCCAAACACGGGTACTCAACTTGCGGTCGGCATAGAACATGCCCAAATAGTTCACACCACCTCTGGGGGCTACCCCGGAGAACGCTCACAGTCACATGATTAATATCCTAACCATTCAAGCCCTTTGATCAAGACATCACTGGGAATGCACCTAGCCTACACCGTCATTATGGCTAGTTACACACAAAGTCCTATTAGCTTAGGCACCATGATATATCTTTCAATCCACTGAACTACGGCATGGTTTGATTTCACTACACGTGAATACGTAGGCAGCCTTTCAACAGAGGCACAACCACCCACATTGACACACATTAAAAAAGCACTATCATTCCGGTCACGACACTGTCATGTTCTCAGTAGCTAGCTATGTCGTCCTGGGGGCTTCTATTAGACAGAAGTTCTCCTTCCACTCACATAATCCAAATACTTTCAAACTCTAGCCTCCTTTCTGTAGTGTGTCCTAGTACTCGGCTCAGTCGAAGACAAGAATCTGTCAGGACTCGAAGCAATACCCATTTTGGACTGTACCTTAAAATCAGAAATCCAGAATGGCACCAGACTAAAACAGTCTCATTACGGACTACTGCCAGTCCCCTATAGCATATCTATCCCATTTTGATGTACGATCGTGTTGCCACTCGCCTAGGCTACGGGATGGCGCAACTTAAGAGTCTTGTTAGGCGGCCCACACCCTTACCGAGTCACGATCCAACCTTTAGAGAGTCCAGTCCGTGTCAGTCAACTCGTCCTGTCGCGTCCAGAGTCGAGTCTGTCAGTAGGCCCCTCTCTTCAAATTCCACTTTGAAATTTGCAAAATTTAGCCATTTGAAAAAAAATCCTTTTCGACAAGGTCAAATTTCAGTCTATTTAAACTGCGAATTTCTTTTCTACCCTTTTCCATTTTGAAAACCTAGCTCGTGATTGCTTTCAGGATTTAAAATTCAAAATTTCAAAAACTTCAAAAATCATTTTCCCCAGCACGAGTCATTTTACTACCTACGTGTTGCATGCATTTTATGTAACTTATACAGGTACGACTCAAGCAAAGACATGCAAGTCATCAAATCTCCCCAGCGGCATTTTCCGGGATAGCACGGGATGGACCAACACACAGGCACACCCAGGGTTTATGCGACAAGCCCAAATTCCCCACGGAGTACAATCATCCAGCACAGGTATGATTTCTATCTTATGGCTGGCGAGCCCTTCACGGGAGTCTAATGGACTATAAACGACCCGAACGGAAGTCTACCAGGTCTTAACGGGCTTGGTAGCTACTCTGACTTTCGCCCTGTCCAAGCCTCAGTCAGAGTGGGGGCTTTGTAGACACCCGCATTTTGACTGCCAGGTGTCTATGGCAGTTTCCAAAAAACACCCGATGATTATAGGACGCTAACGTGCTTCTATGCGTTCGGATACGGGCTCAAATCCATTAATCGCTGGCTAACACACTTGCAGAGTACAAATCTCACAAAATCAACCTCAAATCCAGGCCCAGTGGATCATTCCGAGTCAAACAAGACTAATTTGGGCCAAAACCGACACCAGAATAAAAACCGAATTTTAGCGATTGGGTCAACCCCGGTCAAAGTCGTTTCCAAGACACACAAAATAGGCCCTCACATCATCAAAAGTCCAAGTCAAACACAAAACTCATCAAGCATCCAAAGTCAAGGTCCAAAAGACTGACCTGCGCGACCCAGCTGGGCCACTCGATCGAGTGACCCACCCACTCGATCGAGTGGGCCTATTTCGAGCCCGACGGCTTGCTTAACGGGCCACTCGACCGAGTTAGCCTCCTACCCGGTCGAGTAACCCTAAACCGGGTACCCTAGCTTTGCTCATATAAGCAACCCCATGCAACACATTACACATCTTGGACACCTTTTACAAACCCTAACACTACACAAACTCGAGAACCCTAATCTCTACACAACCTTAAGCAAACCCTAAGCAAACCCTAGCAATTCTACACTAGCAAACCCTAAACCTAGTTTTAGGAATCAAACCCGAGCCACCATAACTCAACCTCCATAAAACCTCGAAGACTCTTATGTTAAATCCACGGTTACGAGTCCGTTTCGAGACAAGAACATGTAGGTTGAGGGTGTCAAAATCCCTTTCTCTTCTTCTTCTCTTCCTCACGTCGTCTCCATCTTCTTCGCGTCCTTTTTTCGTTTTTTTTATTATTTTGTTCGTCGCGACATAATATCGATAATACTATTAGTATCAAAGCATTAAAATACTTATTGATTTGTGTCGAACGTGAGTGATGGTGGGATAAGGAAAACCGCATATACAACTGTACTGCACACGCGTCGTCGGTCGCTTATCCCATCACCCCGATCGTTTGATTATTGAGATAAGTTAACTTAGCAACAATTCGTTATTATTTTTGTCGTCATCATCATCAATCTCGCATTCATCAATTTTTAACATCGTATTTTAATAAGGGTCGAAATCCGTTGACACGGATCCGACATCACAATCCCTAGGGATTTATTTCGATGTCGGAGAAGTCGAGGGAATCAAGTCCTTTTTTTTCATCCAAATAAAGCGTCGATTTTAGATTTGATACCAATTCCATAATTGGATATCCAATCTAACAATCTAGTCAACTACTTCAATCAATTCGATTTTCTTGTTGATGCTAACGTAGATGTCATGTTATAATTATGACACTACAAACGCGGAGAGAAATTCATGTAGTTTTGATTGATTTAAAACGACTCAAATCAGTTTTCTTTATTTTTCCGCTCTAATATTCCATATCGATTCCATAATCGAATATGGGATATGATGAGTATTCAAATTTAGAATCGGGTATAAATTCAACAATATTTATATCCGGTTCATCAAAATCAATGATTCATAATAAATCCGAATCGAGCATAAGTCATACAATATTTATGCTCAATTCGGTAAAACCGTCGAACTATCAAAAATCAAAAGCAATTTCGATGTCAAACAATTAAATTGCAAACGAACCAAGTTCGTACAGGTGCCACTCGATCGAGTGCCTTAGTCACTCGATCGAGTGACACCCCAAAATCGGATCAGAATGCCTATTACGACCCCCACTCGATCGAGTCTCACAGTGACTCGGTCGAGTGGCCGTGTACTCGACCGAGTTGGTCAATAACTCGGCCGAGTATGGTCTATAACGCAAAAGAGAATCATCTTTTACAGGTCCACTCGATCGAGTCCATCGACCACTCAATCGAGTGACCTCATAACAACTAATACAACGAGTCGTACATTCTTCTTTTCAAAACTCGGTAGTAATTTGTGATTTAGGTCAACACGTGTTTAATTAATCATGTGTATTACTACCTTTTCAAACCATACATCATCATATTTGCATCGTCTCATCTCATATTTGCACAAACCGTTATTATTCGTTATATCGTTACTAACCGTTTGTTGTTTCCTTTGTCAATTTTTATCATTTATTTTATTTTACTAAAATGAACTCACATGCTAAAATTCCACTTTGACGTAGAATTAATTGCATTAAATTGACTTAGAAACCCTTTTCAATTCCATTCACATGTTTAGGGAAAATAATCTTTGCATATCATTTTCCCGTTTTACTAACGCGCGTATTGGAAAGTCATTTGAATTCTTAGTAGAGGCCGCTAAGTGCGGGCGGGGTTGGGTGTCCTTTGTGGGCTTCCCAACACGTACCCTCACCCCTTACTCAGAACCTCGGTTTCCGGATGCCCGAAACCGTTGGCGTACGAGAGTCATTCAATACACGATATCCGATAATGTCGGTATCGGTATCAAATGCAAAGGGACGAGCCCAATAAACTCTGACATCGGAAATGGGCCGTATTTTGTATACGGCCCACTACGACATAGAGTGGGCTCGAATGGTTCCGAATAACCACAAAATTCGGTGGCGACTCCACTTAGACCTAAATTTCAATTCGATCCATTCTCATATGGAGATTCATTCGCCTACCCAAACCCGTGCGTGGTCGCGTCGGGGTGGACCTATGTCATGTCCACAATTTCGCGACTCCCCTGGGGATTAACTGATGGGTCACTTACCATCGGCATCCCTAGGGTGAGACTCGAAAAGAAATCGTTCGAATAGTAATGTACACGTTTTAGTTCAATGGTTCATGCATAACCCAATCTTTCCCGGACCGGTTACTTGTGACCGACGTCCCACTATACCACGGTGCGTTCCTAAATGGGCGCACTAAAGACTTCGATGGCGGAACTCGCATGGGTTTTACGGCAGGTTCTAAGACCAACTCGGCTTAGGAAGACCGTCCTGATTTGCGAGAAAGCTATCGTCGTTGGTACAAACCCTATTCGACCGACCGAGACTTAGATTAAGAGCATACATGGTGTCATTATACTGTTTCCATGACTACGTGCTACTTGATTTACTTGTTTTCTTTTTCAAAAACCGTCATTTTCAAAAATTTGTATCCTTTTCAAACCTATCCATTTTTCAAAACCCGGAAAGCTACCAAATTTAGGACTTATGATTTTGACTCAAAATAGCCTATTTTTAGCCAGTATGCTGCCCGAACCATTTCAAAAATCCGAAATCTCGGCCCGGTAACGTTTTTTTCGATTTTCAAAAAAATCGGGCCATCCTATCCGACTTTGTTCGGTTTTCAAATCCAAATTCTTCTTTCAAAGCTTTCTTCTTCTTAGGACTTCCCGTATTTAGCAGTGTCGGGTCTTGTCATAAGTTGTTAGAGTCTATAGCATCGAAGCTCCGTCGATCTTACATCACGAGTTTCTACCCCATCCCAGTCGGCCTTATTTGTCAAGGCACGGCCCGCCTACGTAGGATGAACCCCTATAAAGGGAAGCCCGTTTACACACTCGAGTCTTAACAAAGTCTTTGATCCCGATTGGGGGGCTACCCCTCAGCAGAGCGATCAATCACGGTTGCTCTAAGGGTCATGTCTTACACGTGTCTCACGTACCCCACTTTCGAGCCACTTAGATGTCACACCATTTGAGTCCTATCAAAAGCCTTCAGTCTCACTCGGGGGCTGTCCTCCACCCGAGCAGTCAACCACGGTCATCTTAAGGGGTACCCTATGTTCATCCTACACCGGCGTCGTTACGATGCCTTCTCCAAGTCGAACCTATGCTATGAACACTCGAGTCACCTAGGGTTAGGTCACCACGGTTGGGCCGAGCACACGACACGATCAAACACGGTCGCCCCATTTTCGGACTCACCCTTATACAGCTCGAGTCTAATTCACGGTCGTTACTTTGTCTAGGTCAACGCTCGAGTATCCCGATCCAAGAGTCTTAGTCATTCCCGTCCCCCCGGGCCGTGTTTAGTTCGACTCCTTCTCTTGCACCTGCGCAAAACTGAGCTTAGGCGAGTTCTAACACCTGTCGCTTCCTCCTACCAGGGACCCAATCAACGAGACACTACCTAACCACGACAAAGCCCGCGCTATCGAGAAAGGGGATATCCAAGGAAGCATGCTTATGCTATCTTGCTCCATTAACAATATCTTCTCAAAAATCAATACCGCCCTAGATAACCTGGGTTCCAGGGTAGCCACCGTCGAAGAGGATCTTTCAAGAGCCCAATCCCGTCTAACACAACTAGAACGGGTAAGGCATTCAATCATCCAACCGGGCCATTTAAAGGGTAAGGACTCTTATGAAACCATCCGATACCCCCAGGATGGCAAGACCGAGAGAGGTAATCGACAAGTCACCTCTCCGAAAATCAAGGACCAGTCAAAGGTAAGGACATTTACCCACTTGGATATGTCCTACACTGTCGCTTTCCAAAATTTGGTTTCGAAGGGCCTAATATTACCCCTAGGCCCAACAGCCGACGTACCCTTGGAAAGACGCTCCAAATCATGGAACACCGAGCATTACTGCGAATTCCACAGAGGGAGGAGACACGATACAGAGCAGTGTTGGAAACTGAAACACCTTATCCAAGATTCCCTCGATGCCGGGAAACGTTGTCGCTTGCAAGGCCCCTCATGGACTATACAGGGCCCAACGACCAAAGCATCAAATCTACCTCCCATATATCAAAGAGTCCGGATTTGATTTGAGTCCTAGTCTGAGTCCGGGTCCGAGTCTATGATGTGCTATTTCTTTCCAAGTCAAAGTCAGAGTCAGAGTCAGTTGTATTCTGTCCTCTTTTCAAAATTCAATAAAATCAGCTTTTCTATTTTCTCATATATTTCCTTATGTATTTCCGAGAACATGATGAACACCATCATACACTGTGAGCACATGCACGTGACTATTATAGGCACATCTATAATGACTGCAGGAAATCAAGACCCGTGTTTTCCTTTACCTGTTCCATGTCTGACATAGAGAGCCACAAAACTACCCTTAGTAGGAGCGGTATCGAATCCTATGACAAATCTAGGTAGTCTCCTAGTTTGGGTTCAAGACGGGAGGCAAGCCCATTGCCCATCATAAACACTCATCCAATAAGACTAACCAGTCCCTACCTTAGGTGTTAGTCTGACCGACAAAAAAAAAACTGGACAAACAAAATCAAAAGTCCAAGGAAAAAGCATAAGGCCAAAAACAAAAAAAGCTGGCCATGATCAAAAAAAAAAAGAGTCACCCATGACCGGGGCACGGTCAACTCAAATGAAGAATCCCACGACCGGGGCTAAGAGGTCAACCCAAAGAATTTAAAAACCCATGACTGTAGTTAACGATCAACTCAAGTGAAACGGTCAATTCAAAAATTATTATTACCCGTACCATCAAATAAGGGAGAGATAGTCAAGCTGGTCAGCTAACACCACATCTAGCCTTCCCACATTACAACCCTCAAGACCTTCTCGAGACCTAGGCTAGAGACAGCCCAGAATTTTGAGGATTCGAGCTCCATAGGATACCCCTAACCATTAGGGCTAGACATGGAAACCAGATCCCGCATTATCAACCTGCCCAATCGAAATCCGAGTCATTTTTACTCGACTTCCCCCTTTCCTACCACATTGCAATACCTTACCCTCCAAGCCTTAGCTTCACAAAATCAAGCTCCAGATGTAAAAACATCAAAGCCAATTGCGACCTAACACCACATTTCCAAAAACATTCAAACCAGTTACCAGCCCCAAACACGGGAACTCAACCTGCGGTCAGCATAGAACATGCCCAAATAGTTCACACCACCTCTAGGGGCTACCCCGGAGAACGCTCACAGTCACAGGATCAACATCCTAACTATTCTAGCCCTTTGATCAAGACATCACTGGGAATGCACCTAGCCTACACCGTCGCTATGGCTAGTTACACACAAAGCCCTAATAAACTAGGCACCATGACATATCTTTCAACACTGAACTACGGCTTGGTTTGATTTCACTACACGTGAATACATAGGCAGCCTTTCAACAGAGGTACAACCACCCACATTGACACATTCAAAAAGCGTCATCATTCCGGTCACGACACTGTCATGTTCTCAGCAGCTAGCTTTGTCATCCTGGGGGCTTCTCCTAGGTAGAAGTTCTCCATCCACTCACATAATCCAAATACTTTCAAAATCTAGCCACCTTTCTATAGTGTGTCCTAATACTCGACTCAGTCAAAGACGAGAATCTGTCAAGACTCAAAGCAATACCCACTTTGGGAATGTGCCCCTAAATCAAAAGAAGATCCAAAAGAACACCAGTCTACGGCATTGCTACCACAAAGCCCTGTCGTACGGAAACAGTCTTATTTTGAGGATTTGACCATGTTGCCACTCGCCTAGGCTACGAAATAACGCAACTTAAGAGTCTTGTCATCTTAGGTGGCCCACTCCCTACCGAGTCACGGTCTAACCCTTAGAGAGTCAAAGTCGTGTCTGTCAACTCGTCCTCGCGCGTCCAGAGTCGAGTCTATCGGTATATCTCTCTCTTCAAATTCTCATTTTAAAAATTTGCAAAACTTAGCCATTTGAGAAAATCCCTTTCCTAGTCACCACGGGAATAGGAATTTTTATCATACTTCATCTAGGCATACAGGCCTAACCGGAGGATTTTAGGAGTCCGTGTCAGAATCTGATCAGGAATCAAGTCATCCCAAACATTCTTATTTCCAAAAAAAATTTATTTCAATTTTTTTTTTTCAGCATTTTCTTTCCAAAAATCATTTCTTCCCCAGCGTGAGTCGGTGTTTTGCCTAAAATATTACATGCAATTTGTTATGTACAGACAGGTGCATCCAAGACTCCCGAAGAATTCTCAAAAACTCCCCAGTGGAAGGATCGGGCAACATTTCTACTAAAGACGGGATGTATCTGTAAGCAGGTACACCCAGAGCTTACAAGGCAAGCTCCCACGCAATCCCAAGACGGGATGTATCTGTAAGCAGGTACACCCAGAGCTTACAAGGCAAGTTCCCCCGCGATTCCAAGACGGGATGCATCTACAAGCAGATACACCCAGAGCTTACAAGGCAAGTTCCCACACAATTTCAAGACGGGATATGTCTGTAAACAGACACACCCAAGACTTTTCAGGCAAAGTCCCCGCGACATTATCGACATCATCCCAGGTATGATTTCTATCTTATGGCTGGTGATCCCTTCACGCAAGTCTAATGGACTATAAATGACCCGATCGGAAGTCTGTCAGGTCTTAATCCTCGATTGGCCTGGTAGCTACTCTGACTTTCGCCTTGTCCAAGCCTCAGTCAGAGTGGGGGCTCTGTAGACACCCACATTTTGACCGCCAGGTGTCTATAGTAGTTCCCGCCAAACACCCGATGATGATCGGACGCAAACATGCTTTAATGGACTCGGATATGGGCTCGAAATCATGGACATTTGGCTTGGGCTTATTACGGAGTACAAATCTTACTAAACCAACCTCAAATATAGGCCCAGTGGGTCGTTTCGAGTCAAATTAGACTAATTTGAGTCGATTCCGACACCAGGGGTAAAACCGTCTTTTAGCGACCGAGTCAAAACCCGGTCAAAAAAATATTCTCGAGACACGCGAGTCAGCCGTGACACCTCACGTGGCTGATTCGGTCTCCAACTGCTACAAAAATCAGCTTCGAAAATATTAAATAAATCCGTTTAAGGATAGAATTCGATCTCAAGTAGGAATTCTATCCGAAAACCGAATCAGATACCGACCGAGCTCAAAATACTCGGCCAAACCCCCCATTCAGCCGAGATTTCCTTACTTCCTCCCCAAATAAAGGACTTCTCGTTCCTTTCAACTTCTTACATCTCCTATCCAAACTGGTATTTCTCATCACCTAAACGAGATACCTTTCCTAGGCTAAATCGAGGACCTCTCCTATAAATAGGACCCTCGCGACACACACAATTCATTCAGAAATCACAGATACACATTGAACATCCATATTCATCATTCATACATCCAAAGAAGCACCGAAATACGGTCAAAATACCGACGAATCCGACCCCACCATCCGGCAGAAATCCGTCACCTCACACGTCAAAAACCGCACCATCCTAAACTCATCCACATCATCTCGACGCTCCCGTGCCTAAGCCACTGTCCGACGAGCTCTATACCGAGAAAACAAAGCATGTAGGTTAAGGGTGTAAATCAAACCCGACTCTTCTCTTTTCTCTCTCTCTTTCTCGTTTTTTTCTTTTTTGTGTCGAGTCGTCAGTCCTCATTTAATATGGGTCGTTGTCGCATATTTTTTCATTATTTCTAATAATCGATACTACAAAAAACTATTTTTTTTTTACATATAATGTTCTTAAAATACGATATTGATTTTCTAATCAAATATCGTATCTAACAAGAACTAAATTAATTAAAACTCGTTGATGCTAATAAAATCGTTACATTTTTTTAAACAAAATTCGACGATTTTTTACGCGGAGAGAATTAACATTTTTTTCGTTCAAAATTCTTTTTTTTTTTTACTTTTCGTCCGAAACAAACTTTTTTCAAAAACCTTTTCTAAAAGCATTCTAACTATTCGATATCGATTTCATAATCGAATATCGAATACAACGAATATCGAAAATACGAATCGGGTATAAATTAATCCATATTTGTACACGATTTATAAAAATTAACGATTTTCGATAAAATAAATAAAAGCGGACAGACCACCACGCGAGTCGCGCGCCTGTCAGGCGACTCGTGCGGTGGCCTGGATGGCCGAGTCCCTTTTTCTCGTTTTCTCGCTTTTCTATTTTTTCTCGGATCTTACATAAAAAATCAACTTTCGCGACATATTTTCAAATTTCGATAAATACCCTTTTTCGACCTCGGTCAACACGTGTTAATCCATCACGTGTCATAAACCTTTTTTCAAAATCATGCATGTTATTTATTTACATCTTTATTCGATTTATTCAATCGTTACTAACTCGTTTTCTCGTGTTTGTAGCAATTTATTTTTTTATTATTTTATTAGACTAAAACGAACTTCGCATGCTAAAGTAACTTTGACATTATTAGTTTAACATGCATTAAACGACTTAGCAACCCATTTATTTTTCTCACATGCTTAGGAAAATAATCTTTGCATATCATTCAACCGTCGAACTAACGCGTGTACATAAAAAACGAACGATATCTTAGTAAAGGTCGTTAAGTGCGGGCGGGGTTGGGTGTTCTTAGTGAACTTCCCAACACGTACCCTCACCCCTTACTCAGAACCATGGTTTCCGGATGTCCGAATCCATTGGCAACGAGAGTCATTCAATACACGATATCCGATAATGTCGGTATCGGTATCGTAATGCAAAGGGACGAACCCAATAAACTCTGACATCGGAAATGGGCCGTATTTTGTATACGGCCCACTACGACATAGAGTGGGTTCGAACGGGCCCGAACTCCCACAAAGTTCGGTGGCGACTCCTACTTCGATTTAAATTTCAATTTGACCATCTCATATGGAGATTCATTTGCCTCCCCAAACCCGCGCGTGGCCGCGTCGGGGTGGACCTATGTCATGTCCACATTTAATATTGTTGATTATTTTGTAAATTGGTTTTATGATAAAGCATTGTAAATCCATATATGTCAAAGAAAATAATGCACTTCTTGCCTTCTTATAACGTTGTTAAGTTTGTTAATGGTGATATTGTTACAAATCATGACTAGGAAATAGTAATCCGTAATTGACTATATTTTATTAGAATGTTGTTTTGTCTCATATCTGAATAACGTTGTTGTGTGGTAGATTTACTAAGTATAAATTGCAAAAAGTTTTCCATCGGGAAAGAATACAAAGTATAAATAGATAAATTTACAAATACGAGTCCTTTTTTAAGGATCAACCCAATTCTTTTAAGCATTCAGCATTGTCTTAAAGAGAGTTATTAAGAGAGTATAAGAAAATCTTCGAATAGAAGTATGTTCGCTTTATCGGTGTAGATATAGTTAGTAATTTTACTAACAAATTACGTAAATTTTTTTGTCACCTTTTATTAGTGTTTTTGCGTTCTTGTATAATTAACTAACGTTAATGAGACATCTTCGTCACAACACGTATTTAAGTAAAACCTTATGCATGTAATTTTTCATTTCCACCACATTTTGTTCATTTTATTTAAGTAAGACTCTGTTCTTTTGGAATAAAACTGATTGAACCAAAATGAATTGAATCGAAAATGTTTAAACTGAATTGAATGAATTTGAACTTAACTTAACTGAACTAAATTTTTTTGAACTAAACTTAAAGAGTCTAAACATAAATTCAAAAGAACAATACCTCAGACCACTCTCAAACAAACAATTTGCTTGGGTCATGACCCCCCAAGGTCATGCTAAACACCAATTAACTAAATAATTAGCATGATTCAAGGGAAGAAAAGGTCCTAGGATGACCCAAGTAGGGGTGTTCAAAAATTGACCCGGACCGGCAAATCGGACCGTAAGGTCCGGGTCGGTCCAGACCGGGGCACGTACCGGTCCGGTCTCCGGGTCCCAAAAAAGTTGGTAACCGGTCCCCGGTCCGGTCCGGTCCGGTCCACACTTTAAAAAAATATCAAATTTAGTGTATTTTTACGGTCCGGTCCGGTCCGGGTTTCTTTGTTAACCGGTCCGGTTCGCGGGTTTGGATTTTTTGGGTTTCCGGTCCGCGGGTCAAACCGGTCCGGTCCGGTCCGGTCCGGGTTTGGACCGGTGAACACCCCTAGACCCAAGTCATGACCTCTACTTTTTCCATGACCTTGCATGTGACACATTATTATTGGTTGACACAATTAATAAGATCAATTTTATTTATTTTCTTCGTGCAAAGAAGATAAATTTAGTAAAACATAAATATTAATTGAAAATATAAAAAAAAATCAATAAACTAAATTGTTTTTTTTCTCTCCTTAATATGAGTTTAACTTTCAACTATTTTGTTAACTTCATTTTTTTTCCTATCTTAATATATACTTCCTTTGGGTACTATTTTTTGTCCAATTTCATTAAAATACTCCTCACAAATATTGAGGTAACGGGGCAAAAAATAATGTCTGAAGGGAGTACATCATATTATTATGAAAACATAAAAAAATGTTAAAAAAATAACCAAAAATTATTTTAAAAAAATCAAATATAATATGGGTTAAAATAATTTTGATTTTTAAGTTATGCTCTACATCTCAAGAAACTCCAATTATAGATTTAATAAATAATGTACTCCAAATTATATTCCTAGTTTTACGGAATTAATTTAGGTAGTCAAACTTTCTAAAATCTTGACGTTTTTAATAAAATAAATAAATCATGTTTTAAATAAAACAACAGAGTATATTAATTATCAACAGAATCATCTTTCACGTTTTAAAATTTTAACGTCATTTTTTTCTCATATTTGAAATAAAATTAAAATATTCATTTTATTGGAATAATTATTACGGAGTATTTATTAAGATATTTACAAAATAAAACAATCAACTTAGTTACGAGTACTATTTATTACAGTATTAAACGAAAAGGTAGGAGAGGAGTTTTGGTAAGGTGAAAAAGTTGGAAAATGAGAAATAATTTGGGTGATGACCTAGATCGTGACCTTCTGGATGAGATGGTGTAGTTGGGTCAAGATAAATGAGGTGAGATTAAGAGAATAAATGGATAATAACCTAATTAACTTGACGTTTACTTAGGGATGTTCCAAGTAAATTCATTTCAATTATTTGGGTGAGTATATTTGGGCGTGGGATGTGTAAAGCAAAGTGTCTCAACAGCGGAAACCAAAAAGGATGTCATTTGAGTGGGTCCAGCCTTTTAAATTAAGGTGGGAATTTAAAGCTCCTTTTTAGAGTATTGACTTTTCTATGATGGGAGCATTTTGACAAAAACGAAGGTACCCAACCCAAAGTCGCTGAAACGCTGTGCTGTATTTTGGTGAGAGGGTACACCCTAAAAGTTTACAGTTACGGAGTACACGCCATTACTCATGTACTGTACTACTCATATTGTGTTACTTCTCTTCTGCCCGCCTGTGCCTCTGCCGTTGTTAAATGTCAAACTGATGTTATAGACCCGGTTGAATGACTTGATTTTAAATCCATTTAGAATTGAAATGAATTTGTCGACGTCAACCCACCACCATATGATATTTCCTTCATTTTATTCTATTTTCTCATCTGTGTTTCTATAATATCGGTGATGAACAACTTTTTTTTTAAAGTTAAAATCAATTTCATTAATAATAGATCATCGTACGATATTTACAAATGATATCCAATTGAACCAAATACAAATTGTAAAAAATAAACAAAGATCATTCTTCCTAAGACAAAGATCGATATTAGTATATATCATTATTTATTGATGCAATTATTCGAAAAGGAATCTATGAATCTGATTATATATAGTCTTCAAAAGAATGATTTTTCTCTACTAGTTGTTTCTCCGCGCGCGTTGCGCACGGAGCTCCAAAATGACAAAAGTAGTTTTGAGCACACGGACATTGGTTTAGCATTAAACGTACACTCGTAGTATATCGTAAACCTGAGAGGGGTACTGACGGATTGTATACAATCGAAGGAAATGTATACATATCTAAAGAGGCTAAGTTTACTAATAAAGACAGGTACGGACCGAAAGTGTCGGTTAGGGGCACTAAAAGCACACATAATGGTGGCGAAGATGCGTTCTCTTAATTACGTGTCAAGAGACCATCTATTTTAGTAGTTTTCACTATCCTCTAATGCATGTCTACTGATCCATCTTATCATGCTGGCTAACTCTGCGCAGCCAAGCTATTCAATTGATATAGTGGCACAAGGCATTGGCACACACGACGCATTAACGATAAACTCTAAACGTGAGAATAGTCTGAGGATCTGTTATGATTCTCGACCCCCAAAAAGCCTGTACACCCACATAAAATTATACGATTCCGTGATACCCTTACCTTTCAATAAATTAACGACAACAGTGTGAGGTATTTCTGCTTCAAACACTTGCAGAGTCTTGCATTTCTTTCTAAACACTACGCGTTAGATTACCAAGTCCATGACGAAGATATTATCTAGGTCACGGGTCTTCCAAAAAAAATCTAAATATGTTCCATAAGGGTATGTCTACGCATCAACGAGAACGACATTGCAGCACATACACACGGTGTTCGTAGCTATGTAAATTGATAACCAAGTCATTCGATAACAATATAATCTCTCGTGCCAAGTAGGCCCAGAGCTAGTACTTGTGCTGTGGTTACAGCATCCTCACCGAACTGCGCAATGTAGGCGGTCGTATTTTCTGCAGAGGTAGAGTCAGTAATTTCCAAATAAGGTGTGTTGTTTATTGCTTGCGCCTGGAAACTGTGCACCAGTCTCTTCACGAGGCTATTGTTGGTCGAGTAGCATCTGCACCTGCACGAAACCACAATTTCACCCCGAATGGCAGTCGTCACACCAAAAAAGTGTTCTCCTTGTAGGAGTCTGTCGTAATCTGCGGCCCACCGGGGCGCATCTGGTCTTAAGGCGAACATTTGAGCAAATCGCTTGCAGACAAGTGATATCGCTGTCTTGCCAGCCGCATCAAGTTTTACGAATACTTGCTCCATGTAGTCATCGCTCGAAAGGACTTTGCTTACTTGCGAGGGCTGCCTACCATTGACCACAACCTCATGAGGACGGTCGTATACAAAATGTAAGCGTTGTAACTTCTGTTGCCTGCTAGTAGCCGTGACGGCAGCCCTATCCTCGTCTTCATTGTTTGTTTTCCAGCCTATGCAAGAATACGCAGGCATGGTAGCACTGGAAAGGCCTGCACGGCGTGACTACATGTTAGGATTATGGCCGTAACCAGGCAGCTGCACAGCTAATACAAAGACAGTAACCGAGAATAACTCAATATTGAGCATAATTGTTGGTTATGCGACAAACCAACATGACACATTTCGTGTGACGAACAACATTCATCCCTCTTTTAGTACCCCACTTATTATCCGGGTACATCCAATGAATGATAACGAAGAAGCCAATGCCTTTAGGAAGACGTTATATCTATCCCGCGAAATAGCCGTAACTATTCAGGGAAACCAGAGCGATATGTCAACATATATAATATAAGCTTTGGATGTGCATATACATAAAAAATAGAATATGGGTGATGTGGTCATTGGCGACAAGCCTGACTCCAAGCTTACCAAATATTTATAAATTCTAAAGTATGGAACATGAATGTATTTCTAAGCCTACGTGAAGCATGCATGCACAAAAGAAAGGGAGAACTCAATAACAATCTGTAAAAGGAGGAACAAGAGTACGAACAAGAAGAGCGGAAGGAATTTATATAGGTAAGGAGTGCAGGTAAGCTAATTACGACATCCACACACAGCCTAACACAAACCTGAAAACTGCAGCTACCAGTAAAGGTCAAATCTGGCAGATCAAGACATACAAGGGCGATGCTGGGGCACCCTGACTACTATTTGGGATCACTTCATTACTCATGCTAAGCTATACAGTGGAAGGTACGCAATAGTAGAAGACTTATAGTTCCAGTCGGTCTCGATGGATGTCAAAAAAATGCAGTAGAAGAGTTTGGGAAAGAAGAAGATGCACCCTTGTATTTTTTTTCCTGAAATTTGGGATCTTATAATTGATTAATGTTTAAGGAAAGAGGATGGAAAGTAGGGTCTCGATGGGGGTGCAACACATGCAGCTGAAGAGTTTTGGTAAACTAAAATCCGTAATCTTAAAGTTTTATCATGAATAACAATCATAATTAGTATCAATACCTTTCAAAATTATTATGCCTACCTCGATGTGTAGTCACAACTTGGGAGAAACTTAGAGTAACTTATCCTTCTTCTTTCCCTCTTTGTAATCTAAGACACATACTTAAAATAACTTGTTTTAGTCATTAGTTTAGTGAGGGTATCGTCCCTTAGCCCCAACTTCTTGAACTTGTCTCTCTGCCTAATGTTGTTCCTCTATACGTTCCTTCTTCTCGTCTATCAATTCACCTCATATACATCCCATTTCCCCTTCCCGTTGCCACCATGCCTTCTCCTCCTACCCCTCATCTACATGCCGTCATCTTCTTCCTTCCCCCATGTGCCCCCCTCCTCATTATCTAAGATTCATTATTAAATAGGTCCTGCTTTTGTCATTTAGTTTTATCTAATGTTCCTTTTCTTCATGTTCACCATTAGCTCCTACTAAGATCGGTTGTCCTCCTCATCTACCACCTTCATATCCCCATCTCCTTCCTTTTCTCTTATCCGTCCCTCCTCTCCCGCCTCCGCTCCTCCTCATCATTCGAGATTCATCCTTATATATGACTATCTTTTGTTATCTGGTTCAGCAACGGTTTGTCCCTTTCACTCATCTTACCCTTCACGCCTGTCACGTCCTTTTGTTTCACATCTTTGTATTTTTCTTCCCCTAACGCTACTTTCTTTTTGGTTGCTTATGCCCAGCTACCAAGATAGTTCATCCTTGTTGTCCAACTATTAGTCTTCTTATTCCTTTTCTCGCTACTTACTTTCGTCCTTCTGCTCGCCATTGTTTAAGATTCATTTTTCCAAATAAAGTATTTTTGTCATTTATTTTAGCGATTATGTCGTCATTTAAACTGTTTCAACCTATCAGATTCCATACTCCCTCCTCCCACACGCTCCTCCCTCCTTATCACCTCACCCCCCTCCTCTTTAACATTCTTTTTCTTATTCCTCTTTCCTTTACCACTAAGATCAACTTTCATCATCTCTCACACTTCATTATCCTTTCCCTTATCCTCCTCATCAGCTAAGATTTGTTTCTGTATATAAAATTTCTTTTTTCATGCACTTTAGTGAAAGTGTGTGCCTTCAATACCTTCCACCTCACATTATTCACCATATCTCCGACACTCATTTATATCTCTCCTTAATGTTTCTCCTTTTTCAATCATTTTCTTATTTATCCGTTACTAAGATTAATCTATTCCTCATCTTCATCCTTTTGTCCTTCCCCTCCCTTCCTCTTCCCACCTCTGCCCCCTTATCACCTCCCCCTAAAGCTCTCCCTCTTAATGTCCCCCCTTCTTCTTCTACTATGATCATTTTTCATTTTCCTCTACCTCCTTTTTACCTTTATCATCCTCCTACAATACTTTTTAAATTCAGAGTTAAATATAATTTTCTTTTGTCATCTATTTTAGATAGTTTCTTTCATTCAACTTTTTCTATCCCTCTTATGTTTCATCATTCTAAAAAAACTCGAATCCGTACCCACCCAATTGGACCCACAAGAAATCTAAAACGATGCAGAAGAGGAAGAAGCATAAACGAAGAGGTGAGGATCGCAATAGCAACATTGAAGATACCAGAAATTCAGAAAAACCAAATCTCTAGAAACCGTCTACACAGTGCAAGGGACATAACATGCGTAGAGTTGTAAGGAACTTATACCGCTTAGTAGGCGCGCTGACAGCGCCGTACCGAACACTGAACCGAGCGAGGCAAACAATGGTGCAAGCAGACGCAGGATGGGACGCAAAAAACGCGCAAGGAGGAAGGATGAATAGAGTAACAAAAGAGCAATGCGGATAGGGTGTCCCGCAAGCCTGTATATCATTCTTTTCTGATCTTGTTTTTTCTAATGTTTTAGAACTTTATTTTCCTCATATTTAGAATTTTTTCAAACACGATCTTAGTTTAGGCCTTTGAAAAAGATAAAGTCCATTTACTCTTTTTACTTAAATGGTTTTCCTACTTAGAATGACTTAAAATAATCCTCTTAAACATAATTTCATGGTTTTCGTTCGGCTAGGAAACATTGTGCATGTTGACGATTTACTTTGTTGTTTCTTTCACTCAACCTTTTCTATGGTTCTTATGTTTCATCATTCTTCTCATGCACTCCCTCATATCCTTCTTTTTTGTTTTATTCCTAATGTTTCCCTCATAGTTATCCTTCTCGTCTATCAGTTTTCTTCATATACATCCTAGTTTCCCTTTCCTTTTCCAACATGCCTTTTCCTCGTACCCCTCATCTACATGCCCTTATCTTCCTCCTTCCCCCATGCTCCTCCCTTTCCTCACGATCTAAGATTCATCATTAAATACGTCATGCTTTTGTCATTTAGTTTAGGTTACCCTTAGTGTCCCCCCGACCCTTCTCCCTTTTCCCCTCACTTTTCTCTAATGTTCCTATTCTTCCTATGCACCATTACCTCCTACTAAGATCGGTTGTCCTCCTCATCTACCACCTTCATATCCTCATCTCCTCCCCCTCACTTTTCTTCAATGTTCCTCTTCTTCCTGTTCACCATTATCTACTACTAAGATCGGTTGTCCTCCTCATTTACCGCCTTCATATCCCCATCTCCTTCCTTTTCTCTTATCCATCCCTCCTCTCCCGCCTCCGCTCCTCTTCATCATTCGAGATTCATCCTTATATATGACTACATTTTGTTATCTAGTTCAGCAACGGTTCGTCCCTTTCACTCATCTTACCCTTCACGCTCGTCACGTCCATTTGTTTCACTTCTTTGTATTCTTCTTCCTCTAACGCTACTTTCTTTTTGGTTGCTTATGCCCAGCTACCAAGATAGTTCATCCTTCTTGTCCAACTTTTCATCTTCTTATTCCTTTTCTCGCTCTTTACTTTCCTCTTTCTGCTCGTCATTGTTTAAGATTCATTTCTCCAAATAAAGTGTTTTTGTCATTTATTTTAGCGATTATGTCATCATTTCAACTGTTTCAACCTATCAGATTTCATACTCCCTCCTCCCACACGCTCTTCCCTCGTTATCACCTATCCCCTCTCCTCTTTAACATTATTTTTCTTATTCCTCTTTCCTCTACCACTAAGATCATCTTTCATCATCCTTCACAGTTCATTAACCTTTCCTTTATCCTCCTCATCAGCTAAGATTTGTTTCCATATATAAATATCTTTTTCATGTACTTTAGTGAAAGTGTGTGCTTTCAATACCTTCCATTCATCACATTGTTCACCATATCTCCGACACTCATTTATATCTCTCAATGTTTCTCCTTTTTTTGATCATTTTCTTATTTCTCCGTTACTAAGATTAATATACTCCTCATCTTCATCCTTTTGTCCTTCCCTTTCCCTCCTCTTCCCACCTCTATCCCCTTCTCACCTTCCCCTAAAGCTCTCCCTCTTATTGTCCCCCCTTCTTCACCTACTATGATCATTTTTCATTTTCCTCCACCTCCTTTTTACCTTTCTCATCCTCCTACAATCCTTCATAAATTCAGAATTAAATGTAATTTTCTTTTGTCATCTATTTTAGATAGTTTCTTTCATTCAACCTTTTCTATCCCTCTTATGTTTCATCATTCTTTTCATGCATTCCCTCATATCATTCTTTTCTGATCTTGTTTTTTCTAATGTTTTAGAACTTTATTTTCCTCATATTTAGAATTTATTCAAACACTATCTTAGTTTAGACCTTTGAAAAAGATAGAGTTCATTTACTCTTTTTACTTAAATGGTCTTCTTACTTAGAATGACTTAAAATAATCGTCTTAGACATAATTTTTTATCATGAATAGCAATCCTAATTAGTATCAACACCTCTCAAAATTATTATGCCTACCTCAATGTGTAGTCATCAAAGTTGGGAGAAACATAGAATAACTTCTCCTTCTTCTTTCCCTCTATGTAATCTAAGACACATATTTAAAATAATTATTTTTGGTCATTAGTTCAGCGAGGGTATCGTCTCTTAGCCCCAACTTCTTACGCTTGTCTCTCTCCCCAATGTTGTTCCTCTATACGTTCCTTTTTCTCATCTATCAGTTTTCCTCATGTACATCACATTTTCCCTTCCTTTTTCCACAATGCCTTCTCCTCGTACCCTTCATCTACATGCCCTTATCTTCTTCCTTCCCCGATGTGCCTCCCCCTCCTCACGATCTAAGATTCATCATTAAATAGGCCCTGTTTTTTTCATTTAGTTTAGTTTACACGTACCGTTCCCCCCGACCCTTCTCCTTTTTCCCTTCACATTTCTCTAATGTTCCTCTTCTTCCTGTTCACTATTACCTCCTACTAAGATCGGTCGTCCTCCACATCTACCACTTCCATATCCCCATCTCCTTCCCAATCCCCTATCCGTCACTCCTCTTCCGCCTCCGCTCCTCCTCATCATTCAAGATTCAGTCCTATATATGACTATCTTTGGTTATCTAGTTCGGCAATGGTTCGTCCGTTTCACTCATCTTACCATTAACCTCCTTTTATTCACTATTTTGTATTCTTCTTCCTCTAACGATACTTTCTTTCTGGTTGCCTATGTCCAGCTACCAAGCTCATTCGTCCTTCTTGTCCAGCCTTTTGTCTTCTTACTCCCCTTCCCGCTCCTTACTTTCCTCATTTTGCTTGTCATCGTCTAAGATTCATTTATCCAAATGAAGCGTTTCTGTCATTTTAGATCACGTTTCATCATCCTTCACACCTCATTATTCTTTTCCTAATCCTCCTCATTAGTTAAGATTCGTTTCTATATATAAAATTTATTTCTCATGTACTTTAGTCAAGGTGTGCGCCTTCAATACCTTTCATTCCTTACATTATTCACCATGTCTCCGGCGCTCATTTATATCTCTCCTTAATGTTTCTCCTCTTACGAACATATTCTTATTTCTCCGTTATCAAGATTAATCTATTCCTCCTTGTCATCCTTCTGTCCTTCCTTTTTTCCCTCACTTTTCTCTAATGTTCCTCTTCTTCCTGATCACCATTACCTCCTACTAAGATTCGTTGTCCTCCTCATCTACCACCTTCATATCCCCATTTCCTCCCCTTTCTCTTATCCGTCCCTCCTCTGCCGCCTCCGCTCTCCTCATCATTCGAGATTCTCCTAGTGAAAGTCCAGCCTTCGAAATTGATTCAATTCATAACGTCATTTTGAATATTATTATTATTATTATTATTACTTCCTCCATTTTCTTTTTATCTTCCCAATTTCCTTTTTTGGCCACTTTTTTTTTATCTTCCCATTTCATTTCTTTCCATTTTAGTCCATAATTTTTACCATACTACCCTTACTATTTACAACACTTTATACCTTTATTCTTTCCTATTTACACACATTTTACCCTTCTACTCTCAATATTTACTAGATTTATCATTTTATATTCATTACAAAAAAAATTGTGCCAAAAGTGAATGGGAAGATAAAAAGAAAATGGAGGAAGTATTATTATTATTATTATTATTATTATTATTATTATTATTATTATTATTATTATCGTTTGGTTTTGATTTGCAGGTTAACAAATGCAAGCTTATTTTTACTATATCGTTTTAAGTTAAAGGTTTTGAAACAAACTTAACCTTTTTCATATTAAAGCATATCTAGTACTCCGTATGAAACATGGTTACCAGATTCGCTGCGAATACGTTTTTACGATTCGCGTGTGTATTTTTGGTAAGCAGACACGATAGATTTCGCTTTTAACGATTCACAATTCGCTAGGTACCCGATGGAATTGACGATGCTAATTACAATGTCAAACACATACCAATCAACAAAACAATCAAAGTCATTTCGCAAAATCTTGAATCAAACTCAACCCTGTTCATAATAAAGCATATCTGGTGCTCCAAGGACTATGAAATCAAGCTACAATGACAATGCCAAACACATAGCAATCAATGAAAAAAACAAAGGGATTTCACAAAATCTTGAATCAAACTCACTCATTTTCAAATTAAAGCATATCTAGTAGTATGAACTATGATATCAAGCCACAATGGCAATGTCAATTGCAATATCAAACACATAGCAATCAACAAAACAAACAAAGGGATTTCACAGAATCATTGATCAAATTCATATGCATATCTAGTATGAAATCAGGCTCCAATTATAATGTCAAACACACAGAAATCAACAAAACAATCAAAGGGGTCTCACGAAGCTTAGATATCAAACTACAATGACAATGCCAAACACATAGCAATCAACAAAACAAAGGGATCCCACAAAATATAAAGCATCGAAGTACCTGGATTTCAGTGAGGATTGGCACAGCGCCTTACTCGATGTGTTAAAAGAAAACTAAATAACAATTCTTAAGGTCCCCTTTTTACCATTATTTGACCATTTTAATATTTTGAACATTTGACACATTCGATGCGTCTAATATTTGACCCGTTTGAAACGTTCAACACGTTTGACGCGTTTAATTTCTTGCACCCGTTTGAATTTTTTTGACCCGTTTGAGACCTTTGAAACGTTTAATACATCACCCGTTTGACACATTTGACCCTTTTAATATTTGAAACGTTCGACACGGTCGACGTGTTTAATATTTGACTCGTCTGAAACGTTTCACACGTTGGACGCATTTAATTTCTCGACCCGGTTGAATTTTTTGACCCGTTTCAACTCTTTAAACGTTTAATACTTGACCCGTTTGAAACGTTTCACACGTTTGACGTGTTTAATTTCTTGGCCCGTTTAAAACTTTTGACCCGTTGAGACCTCTGAAATGTTTAATACTTGACCCGTTTGTCACAGTTGACCCTTTTAATATTTGGAACGTTTGACACATTCGACGCGTTTAATTTATTTGCCCGTTTGAAATTTTTGACCCGTTTGAGCCTTTGAAACGTGTAATACTTGACCCGTTTTACACAGCTGACCCTTTTAATGTTCAGAGAGTGGAGAAGGAACCGGGGGGACGAAGCGGACCGCCACCAGAAATGTTCAGAGAAAGGCCAGAAAAACGGCTCAGGCGTATGCGCAGGTGCAAAGGCGAATCACAGAAACCCGTCAGCAGCCGCCTGCGCAGCAAGGGGTCGCAGGTCCTGAGGAGGCATTCTCCATTCATACCACAGAATCCACGGCCGCTCGTGAAAGAGGGGATTTATCCCAAGACCTGAGGAATCGAATGAGGCACAAGGAGCCGGTGTCCAAGCGCTTGGGGGAGAAACAGGGAGATGTGTTCTCCAGGCTGACACCGGTGGAGGAAGTACCGCCTGCGCCGGGCCTGTCTCAGAGCCTGCAATCCAAGCTTAACAATGGCCAGCCTCTGAGGTCCAGGCATCGCCAGGGTGATAACCTCGAGCCTGCTCAGAAGAAACGCTCACGGTATCATTCCCCTCCTAAAGACGACGAAGCGATAAGCAGGCGCCCACCTAGGTACCGCTCCCCTGAAAGTAGGAGACCGACCCCTGACAGGAGGGATGACCACAGTCACTATTCAGGCACGAGCAGGTCGAGAATGGTGGGCAGGCCAACCAAGACCCCGCTTCATCCTGAGGTTCAGGCATATCCAATCCCAAAGATTAAAATGCCCTCTGTTAAGTTCGACGGCACGACTGGCCCAGAGGATCATCTGGCGGCATACGAGAGCCATATGGGCATGTACGACGCCGATGACGCGGTCTGGTGCAAAAATTTTCCAACCACCCTGGTAGGTCTGGCCCAGGGCTGGTTCATGGATTTGCCGCAAGAGTCGATATGTTTCTTCATAGAACTGGCAAAGGCCTTCCTTGACCAGTATGCAGGAAACAAGAGGCGCCGTCTTACCCGGTTCGACCTAATGACTCTCAGGCAAAAGAAGGGTGAGTCTGTCAGGGAGTACCTGAAGAGGTTCGACCTGCCCTTCCAGTAGGTCAAGGAGATAGACGATGCGACAGGGACGTACGCGCTGACCAACTCACTACTCCCTGGAGAGATGAAGAACCAATTGATCAGGGCTCAGCCAGAAACTCTGGCCAAAGCCAGGAAAATCGCTGAAGGGTTCATGTTGCAGGAGGAGTTCCATAGCCTGTCGGATACCCCCGCAGGCCCTACCAGGCAGCAGGGGGGGACCGTAGGGTGGACATGGCAGGAATGAGCCCGGAAGGCAGAGAGTCGAGGAAGGGGATACCCCCAAGAAAGAGCGCACTGTCTACCAGTCCAGGTTCAACAGTTACACAGCCCTCAACAAATCCAGGGCGAAAATCTTCGAACTGGAAAAGGAGACTGCTAAATGGAATCGCCCGAGCAAACCGCGCAGCCCAAAGGGGGACCCCAAGAAATTCTGCACTTTCCACGATTGCGTAGGCTACACCACCGAAGAGTGTCGCCACCTGAAGGACGAAATTGAGAAGCTGATCAGGAATGGCTGGTTGGCCAACTACGCAGTGAGGAGTAAATCTCAAAAGGAAGCGCCTGAGAAGCCTGAAGGCTCAGTACAGAACCGCCTGGTAATCCATGTGATATCAGGAGAGGCAGAGGGCCAGATCAGCCGAAGAGGTCAGAAAAGACAAATTCGTGAACTAAGGAACCAAATCTGCTATGCTGAAAGAGCAGGAAGCCCGAAGGGAGTAACGCTGAGCATCACCCCTGAGGATACAGGCCGGGTGGTATACCCTCACAGCGATCCCTTGGTGCTATCCTTGGAAATCAGCAACCACATTGTGCGGAGATGCATGGTGGATACCGGTGCGTACACGAACCTGCTATACAAAGACGCCTTCGACAAAATGGGCCTGGAGAAAAGGCACCTACGACCTGCCCCTGGATCATTATACGGGTTCAGCGGAGCAGGCATATCGCCCATGGGGATCATAGACCTACCTGTAACATTTGGGGAGGGGGCTGCTGCCAGAAATGTCAGGGCATCATTCGTTGTAGTGGATGCGAGGTCTGCTTACAACGCCCTAATCGGCAGGGCCACCCTGGACGAGATTGAAGCGGCCATATCAATTAGGGCTCTCACTATAGCCTATGTTACTGATTTTGGCCTAGAAGGAAAAGTGCACGGAGACCAGGAGTCGGCCAGACAGTGCTACTCTGTGGCCCTGCAAACTCACGAAAGTGAAAAAAAAGGAAAGAGAAAAGCTGACAGTTCCCCCAGCAGGGAGGGCGAGATTCCAGCCGATAATCAGGCGTCAGACCACCTAGAACCTGGGGGAGAGAGCATGCTGGTGGACCTGGAGCCAGGGAGGCAAGTCCTTATAGGGGCTGACCTGGAAGAGTCCTACCAGGCTGAACTGGTCAAGCTGTTGAAAGAAAACAAGGACGTATTCGCCTACTCGGCGGACGAGATGCCAGGGGTCGATCCAGCGTGTATCGTTCACAGGCTGAACGTAAGCGCGGACGCCCACCCTGTGAAGCAGAAAAAGCGGAATATGTCCGCAGAGAAAGACGTGGCAATCAAGGAGGAAATTGAAAAACTTCTGAAGGCAGATTTTATTGAGGTTTGTGACTACCCAGAGTGGCTGGCGAATGTAGTCATGGTCAAAAAATCATCAGGCGCATGGAGAATGTGCGTGGACTTTACAAACCTCAACAAAGCCTGCCCGAAAGACTGCTACCCACTCCCCAGGATCGACCAACTGGTAGACGCTACCAGTGGATATACTATGCTGAGCTTCCTGGATGCCTTCTCAGGGTATCATCAAGTGTACTTATGGCAGCCGAACAGGGTGAAGTGCGCATTCATCACTAGTTCAGGCACCTACATGTACAAAATGATGCCATTCGGGCTTAAAAACGCAGGGGCCACATACCAACGCCTGGTCGACAAGGTGTTCGAAGGTCAAAAAGGCAGAAACATAGAAGCCTATGTCGATGACGCCATTGTAAAGAGCAAAGGAGACAATGAGCACCTGGCAGACCTGCGGGAGACATTCTCCTCCCTGCGCGCCTACAAAATGAAACTCAATCCAAAGAAGTGTACATTTGGGGTTCGTTCTGGAAAGTTCTTGGGTTTTTTGGTCAGCTCTCGGGGGATAGACGCTAACCCCGAGAAAGTTCAGGCTGTTCTGGACCTTCCTGAACCCAGGACCATCAGGGACATCCAATGTCCGCCCTGGCACGTTTCATCGCCAGGTCAGCAGACAAGTCAACCCCATTCTTCAAAATACTGAAAGGCAACAAGCAATTCAAGTGGGAGGACGAGCAAAAAGAAGCATTCGGGCAGTTGAAGGAGCATTTAAAGAAACTCCCCACCCTGGCAAGGCCAGTGGCAGGGGAAAAACGCTTCCTCTACATCGCTGTAACTAATGTGACAGTCAGCGCCGTCATCTTGAGGAAAGAAGCAGGCGCTCAGCAGCCCATATATTTTGTGAGCCATGCCCTGAGGGCAGCAGAAAAGAATTATCCTATGGTCGAAAAAGCAGCTTATGCGGTTGTCATAGCAGCCAGAAAGTTGAGGCCGTACTTCGACGCACACCCGGTCGTAGTGTTGACAGACCAGCCCTTAGAGAAAGTACTGGAAAAATTTGAAAAGTCAGGCAGGCTGCTAAAATGGGCTATTGAGTTGAGTGGACTAGGGATAACATACCAATCCAGAACAGCCATCAAAGCCCAAGCCCTGGCCGACTTTCTAGCAAAATGCTCCCACTCTGAGGAGGATAGCCCAACCGCCGGCGAATGGATAGTATACACTGATGGGTCCTCCACGGCTAATGGAGCAGGGGCCGGAGTCGTGTTGACCAGCCCAGAAGGGATTGACTTTGCGCATGCACTCAGATTTGTCTTCCCCGCGTCAAACAATGAAGCTGAATACGAAGAAGTGCTCGCAGGCGTCAACCTAGCCAAAGCCGCAGGCGCAGAGCGGATTGTCCTGGCAACAGACTCCCAGCTCATCGCCAACCAAATCAATGGAGAGTATGAGGCCAGGGACCAAACGATGGCCGCTACCTGGAAATGGTGAAAGGGAATTGCCAGGCCTGAAATCATATGAAATCAGACAGATCCCTCGGTCCCAGAACAATCGGGCAGACGTCCTGTCAAAACTGGCTAGTTCCAGCCTGCAGGATATAAGGAGGTCGGTATGGGTAGACGTCATCCAGGAAAAATCTACCGTCCCCTGCCAAACCGTCGGCGCTGTGGAGGAGGCAGGACCTGGAGATTGGAGGACCCCCATCATCCTGTTCAAGAAACACGGAATTTTACCGTCTGACCTCGTACAAAAAAGAAAAATACCGGCAAGAGCTGCATGGTTTATCTTAATGGGAGAAGATTTGTACAAGAAATCTTTCTCGTCCCCCCTTCTCAGGTGCCTGGGGGCAGAGCAGGCGGCGGAGGTATTGGATGACATCCACTCTGGAATATGTGGCCATCACATAGGAGGAAAGTCGCTGGCACACAAGGCCTTGAGGGCAGGATACTACTGGCCGACCCTGCTGGCCGACGCAAAAGACTTGGCTCAAAAGTGCAGGAAATGTCAGCTTTTTGCCCCATCCATCCATGCTCCGGCCCAAGAACTCAGGCCAATCCTATCCCCCATCCCCTTCGCTCAGTGGGGGATGGACATACTAGGAACTTTTGCGGTGGCCACCGGGGGCAGAAAGTTCTTGATCGTGGCTATCGACTACTTCACCAAGTGGGTGGAAGCTGAGGCAGTGCCTAACATTACTGAGCCTGCAGTCAGGAAGGTGATATGGCGGAATATCATCACTAGATTCGGCCTGCCAAATATGCTAGTGTTTGATCATGGAAGACAATTCGATAACGACCTCCTGAGAATCTGGCTGGAAGACCATGGCGTCGCAGTTGCTTACTCTGCCGTCTGCCACCCTCAAACCAACGGACAGGCAAAAGCAGCCAACAAACAGATCTTGAATGGCCTTAAGAAGATGGTAGATAACCTCAAGGGCAGATGGGCCGACGAGCTCCCCAACATACTCTGGTCAATCCGGACCACCCGAAAGGAATCTACGGGCCAGACCCCGTTCGGCCTGGTATATGGTGCAGAGGCTCTATTACCAATCGAGGCCAGGATCCCTTCCCTGCGCTCCCTACAATACGACCAGGCTGAGAATGAAGTAGCAATGGCTGAGGCCTTAGATCTGGTCAGTGAGGTAAGGGAGGAAGCCAGTGCCAATATCGTCGCCTACCAGCAACGAATGAGGAAAGCGTACAATAAGAGAGTACATCAGAGAAATTTTCAGATGGGTGATCTAGTTCTCAGAAAAACACAGGCTGTGGGAAAATCGAGAGAGCACGTCAAACTAAGTGCTAACTGGGAAGGTCCATACCAAGTAACTCAAATCTTAGGGCCAGGCACGTATAGAATCGCCAATCTTGAAGGCCAAGAGTTGAGTGCTCACTGGAACGCAGACACCCTAAAGAAGTATTATGTCTAGCAAAATCTTAAGATAGTTTTCGTTTCCTGGAAAATTGGCGGAGAACGGTCAAAAAATGTCGACGGCTCCGACCACCCTTGTGCTAAATTTTTACAAAGGAATGAAAGAACTTCAAGTCTATACTCGTTGCCTGTTCAAACTTGCGTTTTCACACACAAACGAGCAGGGGGCAATAGGGGGAGGCCCCCTGTTGCCAGAACTAAGGAAAATGGCCCCCCAACGAAAATTAAACGTCTCCCTGCTTACCTCTGGGCAGGCAGGGGGCAGGCCCCCTGGACTTTGATCAAAAGCCAGGGACAGGCCAAATCAACAAGGACTGGGGGCAGGCTCCCCAGCCTTGTATAAAAAACGCAAAAACGTCTCCCTGCTTACCTCTGGGCGGGCAGAGGGCAGGCCCCCTGGACTTTGATCAAAAGCCAGGGACAGGCCAAATCAACAAGGACTGGGGGCAGGCTCCCCAACCTTGTATAAAAAACACGAAAACCTCCCTACCTACCTCTGGGCAAGCAGGGGGCAGGCCCCCTGGACTTTGATCAAAAGCCAGGGACAGGCCAAATCAACAAGGACTGGGGGCAGGCTCCCCAACCTTGTATAAAAAACACGAAAACCTCCCTGCCTACCTCTGGGCAAGGGGGCAGGCCATACCTTATACGGAAAACAAAGCAACCAGAAATAAAAGACAAATATTCATAAACCAGTTCAGGAAAAAGTAACATTGTTCAAACAACACCACCCAAAATAAAGATCCGAAAAAGCCACAGCATTACAGGCAAGCTGGCCATACTAAGGCTCAGCATAAGAGTTAAGAGTTATCATCAACGAAAAAAGCCTAAGCATTAGGCGCATCCTGGCTGGGACCAGCAGTCTCCTTAGGGGCTCCAGCTGCCAGAGCTTCATTCTTGGCAGCATAAAGGTTCCGGAAAGCATCCTCGTCAAAGACAGGAAACATTTCCTTGATCACCTCCATAACAAGCTCCAAGGAGGAATTAGCCCCATTCTCAAAGCTCAAGTCCGCGGCAGCTTCAGCTTCCTTCAGGATGGCATCTTTCTCATCTTGCCACCTAGTCTGAGCCTGTTTGAAATCTGAGTTGGCCTTGGACAGTTTCTCCTCCAAATCAGCTGCTTTCTTCTTGAAACGCTCCATCTCAGCCAGGGACATTGTAGCGCGCTCCATTGCCAGGCGGCTCTCCTTCAGTTCCACCTCCAGCTTGGACGCCTCCCTTACAGCCTTCTCCCCTTGGAGTTTCCACTGATTGGCATACTAAGGCTCAGCACAAGAGTTAAGAGTTATCATCAAAGAAAAAAGCCTAAGCATTAGGCGCATCCTGGCTGGGACCAGCAGTCTCCTTAGGGGCTCCAGCTGCCAGAGCTTCATTATTGGCAGCATAAAGGTTCCGGAAAGCATCCTCGTCAAAGACAAGAAACATTTCCTTGATCACCTCCATAACAAGCTCCAAGGAGGAATTAGCCCCATTCTCAAAGCTCAAGTCCGCGCCAGCTTCAGCTTCCTTCAGGATGGCATCTTTCTCATCTTGTCACCCAGTCTGAGCCTGTTTGAAATCTGAGTTGGCCTTGGACAGTTTCTCCTCCAAATCAGCTGCTTTCTTCTTGAAACGCTCCATCTCAGCCAGGGACATTGTAGCGCGCTCCATTGCCAGGCGGCTCTCCTTCAGTTCCACCTCCAGCTTGGACGCCTCCCTTACAGCCTTCTCCCCTTGGAGTTTCCACTGATTGGCCTGCCCCTTCGCTTCCTCCAGCTCGTTCTCCTGCTTTGTCACCTTGTCCTTCAAGCTATTGATCAGGGCCACATCCCTTTCAACCATAGCTAGGCGATCAGGGGGAGGGGCCCCAGGGGTGACAGTCAGCTCCTCATCACTTAGGCGGCTGAGGGCCGCCAGCTCGGCAGAGGCCTGCAGCACCTTGGAAGTGCGCTGTATGTATTGAATCACCTGGTTGGAGGTAGTAGTTATAGACTTGGTAAGGCGGTCCGCCAAGACAGTACCAGAATCCGAAAGCAGGCCTGACACATCAACACTGTCGCCTGCAGTACAGTGAAACTCCACGTTTTCCTCCAAAAGAGAAGTGCCCGGGACGTCATGAGCAGGGCGTTTCACCTCGGGGGTCTCCACATCAGCCTCCAAGTCAACCATAGGCACAGCCCCTGGGGTCTCCCTTTCCTCTTTCTCCTGTGAACCAAGGGAGCACTCTCTCCAGTCTGCTCAGAGTCCGCAGGGTGTGACCCCTGGGAAATGTGAGTCCCGGCAGGGGAACCACCCTGCCGGTGAGCATGGGAAGGGGTCGCCACAGAAGTAACTTCAGCCTCCCCACCCTGGGCATTGGGGGGAGGAGCCGCCGGTTTTAGCCGTGGATGAAAGGGGAGTCGTCGGCCAGAGGCAAATTCCTTCACAAACCTCATTAGGTTCTTCTCTCCTTTCTTGAAATTGGAAGGAAGAGAGGGGCACTTTGAAGTAACAATAAACTCCTCGGACAGGCCAAGCCTCCTCACCTGCTTCCTTGTCCAAAGGCGAGAAGCAGAACCTGCAAGGCGGATAAACAACCAGTTAAAGAAGCAGGGATGGAAACCTCGAGAAAAATCAGGCCAATTGAAGCCCCTAAACTACCTTCAAGACCGGGAATCAGGCCCAGCGGGGTCAGATATTCATCCGTGGTAATGAGATCTGCGTGAGGAAGCCAGAAAGCAGGCTCAATAGGGGAAGGCCCCTCAGTAACCTTAAACTTCTCGACTAAACTCTCGTCTACCTGGCTCAACTTCACCTTTAGATCTTTCCCCCCGACGCCCGGATGGTATTCTTCACGAGTTTCCATACGGGTATGCACAGGGTTCCTAAAGTGCCTAGGGATCCGCCACCCTGAGGCACTATGTATGTACAGAAAATTGTCCTTCCAGTCTTTCAGGTTGTTTAAAGCCGGCCAGACTAGAGCGTATCTCTTCGACTTTAAAATAGACCAGTACCCAGGGGAATCATCCCCCCTTGATGAAGACACCATTTGTAGCCAAGTCATGGCGCGCAGGGCATCAATAGAAGGCCCTTCCCCATGAAAGAGGCAAGTCCAGGTGTAGGCCACCAGCGTCCTAATCGCCGAAGCAGTCAGCTGAGCAATGGCCACGTTCATCCTCCTAAAAACCTCCTCCAAGAAGGGGTGTAGAGGGAATCGTAGGCCGAATTCCAGGCTCTTGTGGTAAACGGCCACGCAGCCGTCGGGAGGGCAGCACACCGTGTCTCTCTCCCCGGGAATTATAACGGTGTATCCCTCCCCAAAGTGATAAAACTTCTCGATTTCCCCAGCAGCATTGCTCTCCAAAATCAGGTCTTGATTCTTGGTTTCAGGGTAGGTTCTCAAAGGAGTCAGGTATTTGCTTTTATCCAAGAAATACTTTTTCCCCTTCTCCCTGGGAACAAGGCCAGCAATGGTAGTGGGGTCGATCTCCAATGCATCATCGTCGGAGTCGACAACGTCAAAAGGAGCGGGTTCGGGTGAGTTGGCACCCCCATCTTCCTCAGGGCGGTTTCCCCCGTCGGGTCTAACCCCGGAGGAAGAGGCTAAGTCAGACCTCCCCCCTCTCCTACCCTCCGTCCCTCCGGACGACGGACTAAAAGAAAGAGCGCGAGCGCGAGACATACTATTTCGTGAAGAAGTATGAGAAAAACGAAGAAAAACGAAGAGTTGGAATCAAGATTCTAACCTAGAAAGATGACCGTCGCTGAAAAAATCCGAAGTTAGGCGTTCCTCAAAGTCTTGAAGGAGTTCTCAGTAGCAAGGAGAGTGAGGAAGTAGCAAAGGTTTGAGTTTCGAAAATGTTAAAAAGGGAATTAGGGGGAAGAGAATGGGCTTATATAGGTCTGGGCAACTGAAGGGTCACCTTTCTTTGCAAAGCTTTCCCCGCAAATTACCCCCCACGTGTCACGTTTCTAACAACCAACCCCCTCTTCCCAAGAAAAGCCTCGAGAAGACAAAAGGCGTCAGAGGGCTAACACCCCCCAATGACGTCACTCCCTTTCAAAAAAAAACAACGCAAACAAACGATAATAATAAGCCGCCTGATCTTTTTTCATTAGAAAAAGCCCAAAAATGGGCAAGTTACAAAGCCTAGCCGAATTACAAAAAGAGCCAGGGAACCTGGCTCAACCTGCCTGCCTGACAAAGGGAAGCCTAGTCATCGTCAAAACCTGGGGAATAATCCCCAGGGCTATTATACCCCCCTGCGTCGGAGCCCCAATCCCAGTCATCTGAGTCTTTAAAGGGGTCCGCGGACTCGTTGTCCTCATTCCAGCCAGAAGAGTAGCCCTGGTCGTCGCTGTCTCCGGAGTCACAACTGCTAACATCCCAATCCCTGCCATAGGGGACTGTCCGAGCATTATCGCAGGAACCACAGCCGACCTTCATTAAGGGAGAGGAAGGGCCTGATTCCAGAGAATAAGTTAGCTTCGAGCAGTTGGGGTCAAACTGCTCAGGATGCAGCCAGGGGAAGCATTCATGGCATCCCCTGTCAAAGCAGCCTCCTCCCTGGGGGCAACGCTTGAACTTAGAAGCAGCCGGCGAAGCCCTCTTGGGACGCTTACCTGCCTGACACGCGCCTTCCTCCCGAGTTTCCCACGAAGTCGGGTGCTGAATTGCCGGCTACGGCGAAGGGCAAGGAAGGACACCCTGTGATACCTTAGTCTCCAACATCCCTTCCAGCGGCGGGTCACCACCCGGACCCCGCGATGGAGGAGAATTTTTGTAATCCATGACATGTTTTCTTTGGGGAATAAGAAAGCTAAGAATGAATTATGAGGAATGGCAAAAGGAGCGAAATTTATACAAGGAGCTAAGGCGGTGTATTAATGGCGCTCCAACCACCCTTGTAAAGAGAAACGACCAATCATAAGATCTGCGCATTACCCGAGAATCCACTTTGCAATAAGTAATCATTACTAGAGGAACATGCTAACCTTCCTCGTTATAGCCAATGCGCCTGGACCTCCCACCTCGGGAACAAGCAACGCATTTAATACGAGGAAGCCCAAGAGTTAACTGCCTCCCATCCTGTAGAGACGCCTGCCAAGAGGGAGACCCTGCTCCCCCCTGGCCGACGTGGGGCAACTGATGGGAGTTGATTAAGTGCCATGGGCCGCCCGCCCATGTCACCCGAGAATAACTCGCCCCCAAGGCGAAGGAAGGGTTGCCCAGCTGGGTCGACCCGCAAAAAGCGTGAAAGAACTCCAAGGCTTACGCCTGCTTGGCAGGGCCCTGTCGCCAGCCGAGCCGGGCGACCAAGCCCCCCCTGCGTGCTGGTCCCCAGGGTCCCTTAACCTCCAGTACGAGCAGGGGAAACCGAGGGCCCATCCGTCATTCCGCCTCAGGTAAGGGGAAGTGGGTGGATGAGGCGAGGCCACGTGTCGTCCTCATGTCCACCCATTCTCCCGCTCTTTTCCCTCTCCTCCTCTCTCTCTTGTGGGAAGGTATAAATATCCAACCATTTCCCACTTAGAGGGGTTTGGATTTTCTCTCTCTAGACTCTCACTCCTAAAAACGCCGCCTAGTTCCTCACGAGCTAGGTTCATCAAGGCATTTCACGGACTAACTTAGGCATCGGAAAGGGTTCCCTCGGACAACCTCCGGGGCCCTGTGCGTTCATTGTGCAGGGAGCAGGCCAACTCCGCCGAGAAGGTCCGATCATAGGAGAGGGAGAAAGGAGAGGTTGAAGGAAATCAAACGATCCACTACTTATCAACATTCCGATTACACGACCCGGATCCAAGACCGGGTTAGTTGTTTTCGTGACCGGAACACTAATATACCCCCAACAACCCCTGCGCTCCTCATCTTCCCAACCTTACAAACAAGCTCACAGCCTCCACACACAATATACTCGCAACCTTACTGGAACTCTAGCCCCTCACTAAACCCAATAGGCTCATCCAACCACGACAGCCCAGTCCGCCAATGACTGACCAGGACCCTCCAAACAAAATTAGGCTCAATTGACTACGTTCACACTGACACAACCCTCGTACTTGCCCTTGTTAACCCCGTTGCTTCGGCAACCGCTACTGGCCTAACATTCTCATTAAGATGTCTGTCTAGACACACCTACCGCTAAGTCATCACTGTTCTCCTTCTTTGCTTAACGTGTCGTGCCAACGCCACCACTCTTGACACACCACAAAGGTAGGCTCACAGTTTGCCTTGCCATAGCACTCGTTTCATCAGGCCGGGGGTGACACCTACAACGGCGTTGGTTTAGTCAAAAACATCGAAAACCCAAATAGCAGTTTAATACCCCTTCTCAACCTAAAAGTCATCGAAAACCACCGTTTCACGAGCTATGATATTAATAACTTATGGAAACGCAATATCTATACCACTAAAACCACTGATAAAGTCCACTGATATCAGTCATCTAAGATCACTCACTAATATTAATAACTTATTCTATACTCTAGGTAATTACGTGGTCTTACCTAAATTGATGGCGGTGGAAGAACAGGAGAAGGAGAAGAAGAATGAGAGAAGACCGATGGGGAAGGAGGAGAAGCAAAGGAACCGGGAGGAAGAGAAGAATGCAGGGGAGGCAGAGCAGCACGTGAAGGGGGCGTGAGGATACTGTTCATAAGGGAATAGTAGTGGGGGGTTTTGAAACTTCTTACGTCTATAGGATTTATAGATAGGTTTTCAATCTGAACATTGCTCATCTTCGAAGTTACTTCACTCATATCATCTTTGCTACTACCCTTGAAGTATACATAAAAAAACCATAAATCAGCACCCAAAATTATTTTTATCTACGTCACACACAGAACTAAAACCAATTATCACTACCTTTCCGTTGTTTTGTGGTTGCATAGGTAAACCGGGTCGACCGGGACGCTTGTTGATCTGAAGCAGACCAGAGGAAATAGTATTTGCTTCGTCAGTGAGGTCTGTTATTGATTTTTGTACAGCAGGTGAAACTTCCTTCCGCTGATTTACCAAGACCTGTACAAGAATCAACAAGTTTAGCAGATTATCACCAAACATTAAAGGTTGCACAATGAAATGACGCAGAGGCAAATGACAATACTTTGTGTTCCCCTCCATATTATACAATTTCAATCGTTTGCTGCATGCCGTAGCTGTCTTGGCTGCCCACATGTTTCCCTTTTAATATATGAAAACAGCCAGCTTTACACAAGTTTATTCGACTATGAAATTTTTATAGCAGCAACACAATGTGGAAGCAATTCGCAAAACAAGCAAGGCTGGAAATTATAGAGCACGAGGCTTAAAAAGTTATACGATAAAAGGTTTAGCTACTTAAGAACAGGTTCATGCAAATATAAAACTGTATATTATTACCTGTATGCTCGCTAGGTGCTGCCGATGTTCAGCTAGAGTTGCAGCTAAAGATTCAGCATGACCATTGCCTGTACCTTCTTGTGTACTTCTCAATATATCTGGACCCTCTCCATCATTGGATTTTGCCTGCACAATAATGCAAATAGAATCATTTGCGTTACCACAAGTTAAAAGTTCTTTCTCAAATGTAGCAACTAGCAACAAGCAAGACCACAACCAATGCCCTTCAAAAGTAACATACCAATTGAAGCGACTGTTTGTGAATTCGTCGCAAGGCATGTGTCCAGCGTCTAAGAATCTCAGCCACATCAACAGTTGGATGACCTCTTCCAGTTCTGTCATCCACACGCCCGTATGTCTCCTCGCTTAATTGTGATTGGGAAGAATCTACATTGCTCCTTGGCATTTCACTCTTCATATATGTATTCGTCCCGTCATTTTGATCTCTCTCCTCCAGATGAACTGCAGTTTCGTCTCCAGTCTGGCCCAATAGAAACTGAGTGCTTTGGTCCATACCAGCAAGCAACGCAGAACCAGAAATGCGATACCTAGAAGAGTAATAAAAGAGGTTTGATGAGTAACAGACATGGTTTCAATCTTGATCAAGGGTTGATCTCAGGTTAGTGCAAAGCCAAAACCACCTCAAATTGTGGTAGTCGAAACCTCCGGGATCCGACCATTATATATATACAGCAGGTTGTAATGTGAGGTGGCAGCAGACCCAAGTACATGGCAACAAATGATGCAGAATATACGTGTGTACCTGTGCTCTCGATGGGCAATTAAGTCCTCTATTGGTCCCGAAGCAAGGACTTTATGCTGGCCTAACAACAGTATAAAAGAAATATATTTAGCTTTTCTACTACAAGGCTCATTTTACAGCAGGAAATGAAACGAAACAAGACAAACACAAGGATTCATTCACGGAAACGGAAAAGTAACACTTTTCAAGAGACATTAAATCATTTGCCGAATTCATCAAAACTCTAATATCAGCAATACAATAGAAAGAAAAAAAAATTCTAACATCTGAATTGCATTAGGAAAGGAACATAGATGACCCACACGGCTACACACGTCACGGTCACTGGCAATCTTCAACATCTAGGGCTAGGACTAATATGAACCCACATTTGAGAACTGAGAATTTCCTGTTCGCATTACTTACAGCAGCAGAGTCAGAATGTTGTCACTTCTCTGCCTTTGATATATTTATCCTACATATATATCCCCAACATTATACTGCATTTACTTTCGTGCATTCTAGTACATATTATCTTAGCTCCAGAGTGGAGTTTATTAAGTTAGAAGACACAACTTAGCATTCAGCACAAATGATACTAATTTATCCGTGAAGGTTTAAATGTAGTTCAGGTGTTTTCACAGGACAAACTCGTTTGTCAATATCCATTATTATTATTATTTCCACTTCTGATTCCTATTCAACTCTGTTATTACAAATGTTTTACTTACTCTTGCGAGATAATAGGGACTCCCACAGTCGAGTAGCCTTTGAAGCCAAATGAGGATTTTGACTTGATCCTGCTGATCGTTCATCCCATGTTTCGGCTTCCATCTTGGCTTTATTTCTCAAATCCTGAAGCTTTTCAAGCTCCTGCTGCAGATATGCCTACACGAGACAATTAAAAAGGAAACGAATTAAGAATTATAATCTGAAGAGCAGAAATAAACAGGTGGTCACCCTAAGATAAAGAATGTAAGTTTGAGCAAGTACCTCTGCTGCACAAAATCCGCGATATTCTGCAGTCATTTCATGTGCGAGACTTGACCACATTGTCTGGGTCTGGACAGCAGTTTATGCAATCGTTAGAAACCGCCTCCTTTCAAGACCTATCCTAGCCTGTTGAAAAGAGCAGGCCCGGCCCTAAGGGTAATCTGGAGGGGCAAATGCCTAGGGCCCAAGTGCGGAAGGGGCCCAAATGTCTAATGCTGAGAGAAAAAAATTTAAAAGAAAAATGAATGCTTGATGTAAGCTCTTAGTAGCTATAGGAGTGTTAGGGAAGGGAAATGTGAAAAGTGAATATTTTGTGAATATCTCTGACACTTCTGACTCTTCTCCTATCAAACATTCAAACCCTTTCACTCTCATAATTCCCAAATCAACTTTGTTCTTATAATTTTTTTTTTACAAAAATCAAATACTTTGGGCCTTGTGACAGACTTAGATTTATTACTTCGTAGATTATTTTCATTTTTGTAGATTGTATCAGGCATTTTATTAAAGTGGGTCAAATACTCCCCATTTACGTAGAAAAGATAACTCATGTACTTTTTTTTGTATTTTGTCGTTTTTATATAAATGGATCGTATTTCACCCGGCCCGTTATAAGTTTGTGACGGATTATTCCGTCACAAATAAGAATTTGTGTTTCTTTAATGATTTTAACTCGATAAATTTAAAATGGATTCAAGGTTGTAATTTGACGGGAATGATTCCAATTATAATTGATTAACTGTGATCAAGTGTGATTATTTAAATTGAGATTTTGAGTGTGATTCATGTAAATAATTCTGTATGCAGAGATTTTTATTGTTTGAACTTTGAAGGCATTGGATTGAATTGATGTTTGTATTTGCAATAATGGGAAGGATCTTTGAATTTTTTTTACTATATTAATTAATTAATGATTAATGATTTTGTATTTTCAAATATAAATATCTTTTATAATATAATCAAAAGGTCCCCGTGTTACGAATTGGCCTAGGGCCCCGGAATGCTCAGGACCGGCCCTGGAAAAGAGGCATTATAACTACCACTTAAACAACTCGAAAATTCCGGGCATAAGAGTGAAGTTCTACTAATTCATGGGACGCACATAGTGATACCATTGTAATAGGAAGTAATGCAGTTGCGTGTGAAAATGCCACATCAGTCAAGGAACCAGGCAATGGGTTGGAAGCAACATCAGCAGGAAATATCCGCCGGTGAACTTCCCGCAAAGCATGGAGAGAAAGTTGCCACAATAATTCAACAAATCTGCAATCACAAGTATTATTATTAGTCCTCTAGTATTTGAAACAGACGATACACTACCAAGCACAAGAGGTTGCGATGTGCTAGGTAGCAATAGGAGAATTGACACAAAATATCCATCACGTGAAGTTTCAAATAATTATGCACAGAATGACAATTAAAGAGACCAAGTGAAAAAAAGTTTTAAAATAAGCAAAAACTAAAATAAAATAAATTTAGAAGTCAAACTCCATTTTCTACCTAGATTCTTTTGCCTTAGCACTGTCATTTCTAGTGCTATATTTTCTTCAATAACCATGAAGCTCATGTGATTTTCTCACCTTCATCCATGTTGTGTTTATGTAATTCCACACCCCTCACAATCTCCCTTGTTTCCCCAATCTCAAGCCTCGTCGCTGAGAGCTTTAAACCTTCAATCTATTGTAAATCGATCTCTGAAAAACAGTAGGTACTCGACTAATGCAGCTCATCATACTCCAAAAAAACTTTGCATCTTCAAAATATCTAAACTGAAAGATAGTCCCAACAGGTTTCCAAGTAGATGAATCAAGTTCAACCATATTGACTTGTGATAGGCTCAAGTCGATCAGTATACAATCAACGAACACCGAAACCCACACAAGGATCGGACCTACAAACCATTTGGAGATTCAAAACAACCGATAAAGTCCGTTCTGAAACGCGATGCTACGAAACCAAACAAATGGAAACAATCAGGCTACAATCGAAGCAAACAAAACCACACAAGAATTGGACCTACAAACCAGTTGGACATTCAAAACCACCGATAAAGTCCGTTCTGAAACGCGACGATACGAAACCAAACAAATGGAAACAATCGGACTACAATCGAAGCAAACAATCCAAAACTGAGCCTTGGAAACCAAAAAATCGGAAGGTACAAACAAATAGAAACAATCAACGAACACCGAACCCCACACAAGAATCGGACCTACAAACCATATGGACATTCAAAACAACCGATAAATTCCGTTCTGAAACGCGACGCTACGAAACCAAGCAAATGGAAACAATCGGGCTACAATCGAAGCAAACAATCCGAAATTGGGACTTGGAAACCAAAAAAATCGGAAGGTACAAACAAATGGAAAAAATCAACGAATACCGAAACCCACACAAGAATCGGACTAACAAACCAGTTGGACATTCAAAACCACTCATAAAGTCCGTTCTGAAACGCGACGCTACGAAACCAAACAAATGGAAAAAATCGGGCTACAATCGAAGCAAACAATCCGAAATTGATACTTGGAAACCAAAAAATTGGAAGGTACAAACAAATGGAAACAATCAACGAACACCGAAACCCACACAAGAATCGGACTAACAAACCAGTTGGACATTCAAAACCACTCATAAAGTCCGTTTTGAAACGCGACGCTACGAAACCAAACAAATGGAAAAAATCGGGCTACAATCGAAGCAAACAATCCAAAACTGAGACTTGGAAACCAAAAAATCGGAAGGTACAAACAAATGGAAACAATCAACGAATACCGAAACCCATAGATGTAGACCCATAGAACACGGGGCAAAACATCCCCATACTCACAAGAAATTCCACGAACTAACCCAAAATCCAGATCCCAACCCCGCAAAAATACCACCATACTCACCAGAAATCGAAACCCATCGAAGAGCACACACAACCAAACCCCCAGAAAACCCCCAAACTCAGGACTTCAAGAGAAATCAAAACTGTTCGAAAATCGAAAACAGCTAAACCTAAAAAAATTGGACCACAGAGAAATTACGTTGAAGACTACAAAGAAATCGGACTCACCAGAAATCGAAAAGGTCGCGAAGAGGGACGCAGGAGAGAATGGTAGGAGAAGAAATGCAAGAGCGAGAAACAGAAGAAAGCAGAGAAGGAAGAAGCAGGGGATGAGGAGCAGGGGAGGAAGAAGAAGCAGGGGAGATGCAGGGGAAACAGGGGGTTACTGTTCATAAGGAACAGTAAGGGGGGGTTTTGTAACTTCATACATTTATAAGGGTTATTAATTTTGATAAATAATAGACCAACATCTGACCTCAACTATGTCACCATAGGTAGAAATTTCATGGCTCTTGTGATCTTGCACGTAGTTGTTGGCTTGTTCCATCTCTCCATTTGAGAGAACAAACCCACCAAAAATATATAGGAACAAACCTATGAATTGATGAGAAACAAAAATAAGTTTGTAATCTAAATAAACTAAAATTAACACTAATACTAATAACTAGATTAAAGCATGTACGCTGCACGGGTTAGTTGGCTTAATTACATTGATATGTACATTCGTTAAATAAGAAACTTAATCAATCTATATCGTTATAATAAATAAGATGATTACATGATATTAGTAATCAAACCTATTTTAGCTAAGTTTGTAGTCTTAAGAGCTCATTTTAAAACTCAAAAGAACGGATATATGATTACTCTTATTTAGTCTTATAATTTATCCAAGGTTTATAGTCTTAAGATCTGCTTTTAAGACCCAGAAAAACGCACGATTACTCTTATTTACTCCGTATAATATAGAATCATCAGCTTATTTCAAATTTTTCGATGTGGGATAATTTTAGGTTTGTAGTCTTCTTAAAAGCTTTTTAAGACTCAAAAGATTGTTGGTTGATATTTAAAACCGAAAGATTACTCATTTATTATATAGAATTTCATCACCTCATCATGCTTTTCGATGTGGTATAATTTACTTGATTAAGTTTATAGTTTTAAGAGCTACTTTTAAGACTTAAAAGAGTTTATTTTATATCTAAGTTAAAGGACAGACGATTACTCTTTATTTATATAATCGAATTTGATCATCTTATTATATACAATAGTTTGGATGAATGATTACTCTGATCTTATTTATATAATAAAAAAATCACCTTATTATAACTTTTCGATGTGAGATAATTTTACTTAAAATTATTTAAGTTTAGATATAGACGAATGATTACTCCTATTTATAATATATAAAATTACATCCCCCATCTTAATTTTCGATGCGGGATAATTATACTTTAACTGCATAGTCTTAGTCTTAGGAAAATTATTTAAGCCTCATAAGATTGTTGGTTAATATTTAAGAACGAAAGATTATTATGTAGAATTCTATCATCTCATTATAATTTTTCGATATGTGATAATTTTAATTTAACTTTGTTTATTTGTAGTCTTATTAAGAACTTTTTTAAGACTAAAAAGTTATTTTGTTGATATCTAAGGATGAATAATTGGTCTTATTTATTTGTAATATTGTAGACACCCATATTTTGACCGCCAAGTGTCTATAGTAGGTCCCGCCAAACACCCGATGATGATAGGACGCAAACGTGCTTTAATGGACTCGGATATGGGCTCGAAATCATGGACATTTGGTTTAGGCTTATTACGGAGTACAAATCTTACAAAACCAACCTCAAATCCAGGCCCAGTGGGTCGTTTCGAGTCAAATGAGACTAATTTGGGCCGATTCCGACACCGGGGGTAAATCCGTCTTTTTACGACCGAGTCAAAACCCGGTCGAAAAATATTCTCGAGACACACGAGTCAGCCGTGACACTTCACACGGCTGATCCGGTCCCAAACACTGCAAAAATCATCCTCAAATAATATTAAACAAATCCGTTTAAGGATAGAATTCGATCTCAAGTAGGAATTCTACCCGGAAACCGAATCAGACATCGACCGAGTTCCAAATACTCGGCCGAGACAGCCGAATACTTGGCTTCTCCCCTAAGAAACGAGAAGTTTATTACGAACTCTCGTATCTCCTATCCAAACCGGTATTTCTTGCCACACAAGCAAGACTACCTCGACTCCTATAAATAGGACCTCATATTCAACACAAAACAACATGAAACACCAAGAATTCCGACACACCATAATTATTAGGCATACATACTCGATATATAGCAAAATATAGTCTCGACACACGTCTGAAGGAATCCCGAAGTAGCTTCAAAATCCGACGAAACCGACCCGTCCAAACCGGCCGAACCCGACACTCCTCACACACAAAAATCCGCACCACCCTAACTCATCCCGCATCATCTCGACGCTCCCGTGCCTAAAACACCGTCCGACGAGCTCTATACCGAGAAAGTAAAGCATGTAGGTTGAGGGTGTAAATCAAACCCGATTCTTCTCCTTTCTCTCTCTCTCTCTCTCTCACGTCTTTCTCCCCTCTTTTCGTCCGTCTTTTTTATTTTTTCATCGATCGTTTCGCATTATTAATATGGGTCGTTTGTCGCATCATATTTTTATTTATTTTCGATGATAAAAACTATTTTTTATAACGTTCTTAAAATACGATACCGATTCTCTAATCGAATATCGTATCTACAAGAACTAAATTAAATCAATTTTCGTTGAGGTTCATAAAATCATCATCCTTTTTTTTAAAAACAAAATTCGATGATTTTAAACGCGGAGAGAATTAATATCGTTTTCGTTTAAAAATTCTTTTTTCACTTTTTTTCGTTCAAAACAAGTTTTTTTTCAAAACTTTTTATAAAATTATTCCGACTATTAGATATCGATTTCATAATCGAATATCGAATACGACGAATATCGAAAATATAGGTCGAGTATAAATCAATCCATATTTGTACGCGATTTGTAAGAATTAACAATTTTTTGACAAAATAAAAAAAACCGGACAGACTGCCACGCAAGTCGCGCGCCTGTCAGGCAACTCGCGGGGCAGCCTGCTCGGCCGAGTCCCTTTTTTTTCTTTTTTTTTCGTTTCTTCGCTTTTCTATTTTTAATTCTTTTCGAACCTTATATTAAAATGCGACTTTCGCGACATATTTTAATAAATACTTTTTTTTTTACCTTTGTCAACACGTGTTAATCCATCACGTGACATTAAAACTTTTTTCAAGTCATGCATATTATTTATTTACGTCTTTTTCAATTTATTCATCGTTACTAACTCGTTTTCTCGTGTTTGTAGCTTTTTATTTGTTTTTATCGTTTTATTAGACTAAAACGAACTCACATGCTAAAATAACTTTGACGTTATTAGTTTAATATGCATTAAACGACTTAGCAACCCATTTATTTATTTTTCTCACATGCTTAGGAAAATAATGTTTGCATATCATTCAACCGTCGAACTAACCCGTGTACATAAAAAACGAACGATATCTTAGTAAAGGCCGCTAAGTGCGGGCGGGGTTGGGTGTTCTTAGTGAACTTCCCAACACGTACCCTCACCCCTTACTCAGAACCGTGGTTTCCGGATGTCCGAAACCATTGGCAACGAGAGTCATTCAATATACGATTAATCGCCCAGTCGGCATCGGTATCGATATGCAAAGGGACGAGCCCAATAAACTCTGACATCGGAAATGGGCCGTATTTTGTATACGGCCCACTACGACAGAGAGTGGGCTCGAACGGTTCCGAATAACCACAAAATTCAGTGGCGACTCCTACTTCGATTTAAATTTCAATTTGACCATCTCATATGGAGATTCATTCGCCTCCCCAAACCCGCGCGTGGCCGCGTCGGGGTGGACCTATGTGTAGACACCCACATTTTGACCGCCAGGTGTCTATAGTAGGTCCCGCCAAACACCCGATGATGATAGGACGCAAACGTACTTTAATGGGCTCGGATGTGGGCTCGAAATCATGGACATTTGGTTTAGGCTTATTAGGGAGTACAAATCTCACAAAACGGACCTCAAATCCAGGCCCAGTGTGTCGTTTCGAGTCAAATGAGACTAATTTGGGTCGATTCCGACACCGGGGGTAAAACCGTCTTTTAGCGACCGAGTCAAACCCGGTCAAAGATATTTTTTCCCGAATCACACGAGCTGGCCGTGACACTACACGGCTGATTCGGACTCAAACACCAAAAAAGTCAGCTTCGAATAATATTAAACAAATCCGTTTAAGGATAGAATTCGATCTCAAGTAGGAATTCTATCCAGAAACCGAATCAGACATCGACCGAGCATCAAAATACTCGGCCAAGAAATCCAAGACAGCCGAAATACCTCCCCACCAGCCGAGACTTTTGACTTCTTCACCAAGAAACGAGAAGTTTATTCCCTTACGAACTCTCGTATTTCCTATCCAAACCGGTGTTTCTTGTCACACAAACAAGACCACCTCGATTCCTATAAATAGGACCTTATATCCGACACAAAAACAACAGTTTTGATATACAATATTTCAGCAACTCATACACAATTATTATACCAAAAACAATCTTGAAATCCACATCTGAAGGAATCCCGAAATAGTGTCCAAAAACCGACGAATTCGTCCCGTCACCCGGCCGAACCCACGCCTCACACACACACACAAAAACGCTCCAAAAACCAACACCTTAACTCACCCGCATCATCTCGACGCTCCCGTGCCTAAGCCACCGTCCGACGAGCCTTGTACCGAGAAACTAAAGCATGTAGGTTGAGGGTGTAAATCAACCCGATTCTTCTCCTTTCTCTCTCTCTCTCACGTCTTTCTCCCCTTTTTTCGTCCGTTTTTTTTTTTTTTTTTTTTTTTTTTTTTATCGATCGTTTCGCATTATTAATATGGGTCGTTTGTCGCATCATATTTTTATTTATTTTCAATGATAAAAACTTTTTTATAACGTTCTTAAAATACGATACCGATTCTCTAATCGAATATCGTACCTACAAGAACTAAATTAAATTAATTTTCGTTGATGCTAATAAAATCACTACTTTTTTTAACAAAATTCGATGATTTTAAACGCGGAGAGAATTAACATCTTTTTCGTTCAAATTTTTTTTTTTTTTTTTCGTTCAAAACAAGTTTTTCAAAACTTTTTATAAAATCATTCCGACTATTCGATATCGATTTCATAATCGAATATCGAATACGACGAATATCGAAAATATAAATCGAGTATAAATTAATCCATATTTGTACGCGATTTATAAAGAATTAACGATTTTTTGACAAAATAAAAAAAACCCGACAGACCACCACGCGAGTCGCGCGCCCTCCAGGCGGCTCGCGCGGTGGCCTGATTCGGCCGAGTCCCTTTTTCTTCGTTTCTTCGCTTTTCTATTTTTAATTCTTTTCGAACCTTATATTAAAATGCGACTTTCGCGACATATTTTAATAAATACTTTTTTTTCGACCTCGGTCAACACGTGTTAATCCATCACGTGTCATTAAATCTTTTCTAAAATCATGCATATTATTTATTTACGTCTTTTTCAATTTATTCATCGTTACTAACTCGTTTTCTCGTGTTTGTAGCTTTTTATTTGTTTTTATCGTTTTATTAGACTAAAACGAACTCACATGCTAAAATAACTTTGACGTTATTAGTTTAAACATGCATTAAACGATTTAGCAACCCATTTTATTTTTCTCACATGCTTAGGAAAATAATGTTTGCATATCATTCAACCGTCGAACTAACCCGTGTACATCAAAAATGAACGATATCTTAGTAAAGGCCGCTAAGTGCGGGCAGGGTTGGGTGTTCTTAATGAACTTCCCAACACGTACCCTCACCCCTTACTCAGAACCGTGGTTTCCGGATGTCCGAAACCATTGGCAACGAGAGTCATTCAATATACGATTAACCGCCCAGTCGGCATCGGTATCGATATGCAAAGGGACGAGCCCAATAAACTCTGACATCGGAAATGGGTCGTATTTTGTATACGGCCCACTACGACATAGAGTGGGCTCGAACGGTTCCGAATAACCACAAAATTCGGTGGCGACTCCTACTTCGATTTAAATTTCAATTTGACCATCTCATATGGAGATTCATTCGCCTCCCCAAACCCGCGCGTGGCCGCGTCGGGGTGGACCTATGTCATGTCCACACTATGTCATGTCCACAATTTGGCGACTCCGCTGGGGACTAATTGATGAGTCACTTACCATCGGCATCCCTAGGGTGAGACTCGAAAAGAAATCGTTCGAATAGTAATGTACACGTTTTAGTTCAATGGTTCATGCATAACCCAATCTTTCCCGGGCCGGTTACTTGTGACCGACGTCCCACTATACCACGGTGTGTTCCTACTTGGACCCACTAAAGACTTCGATGGCGGAACTCGCATGAGTTTTACGGCAGGTTCTAAGACCAACTCGGCTTAGGAAGACCGTCCTGATTTGCGAGAAAGCTATCGTCGTTGGTATAGACCCTACTCGACCGACCGAGACTTAGACTAAGAGCATACATGGTGTCATTATACTGTTTCCGTGACTACGTGCTACTTGATCCGTGTCTCGTCTTTTCAAAAACCGTCATTTTCAAAAACTTGCATCTTTTTCGAAAATTATCCATTTTTCAAACCCGGAAAGCTACCGAATTTAAGACTTATGATTTTGACTCAAAATAGCCTATTTTCTAGCCGGTATGTTGTCCAAACCTTTTCAAAAATCCAAAATCTCGGCCCGGTAACGTTTTTTTTTTTTCGACTTTCAAAAAAAAATCGGGCCATCCTATCCGACTTTGCTCGGCTTTCAAATCCAAATCCTCTTTTCAAAACTTTCTTCTTCTTAGGACTTCCCGTAGTTAGCAGTGTCGGGTCTTGTCATAAGTTGTTAGAGTCCATAGCGTCGAAACTCCGTCGATCTTACATCACGGGTTTCCACCCCATCCAAGTCCGCCTTATTTGTCAAGGCACGGCCCACCTACATAAGACAAACTCCTACAAAGGGAGGCCCATTTACACTTTAGGGTCCAAAGTCTGGGGATTAGCTCACACGTAGGTCTTTCTTCACACGGGACTAGGCCCACTTTGCCAAATTCTAAGGAAGGCCCACCATCCACGAGTCACCCGTCTAGGTGTCCTTTCCGAATCATTTCCTTTTCGAGCTTTTCCTCACTCGGGGGCTACCCTTCATCAGAGCGGTCAATCACGGCTGCTCTAAAGATCAGGTCTTACACGTGTTGTCTCACGTATCCCACTTTCGAGTCACTTAGGTGTCACACCATCTGAGTCCTGTCTGAGCCCTAGTCTCACCTGGGGGCTATTCTCCGACGGAGCGATTAATCACAGTCACTCCGAGAATCGTACCCCGCACATTTGTCTTAGGGGAGTCTAACCCGAGTCAAACTGGAGTCGTCTCTCCTCCCGCGCTATTTCCTATGCCTTGGTGAATTTGAGTTCCGAAGCAACTTTCCTGATTACGCGGTATTCTTACAGACAGACCGCCCTTCACCCAAACCATGACTAAGGACTCCATTGATCAACTAACCGCCTCGTTGGCCAAGATCCAAGATCAACTGAACCAGATGAGGGGAGACCAAACCGCCATTGCCACCCGTTTGAGTGCCTTGGAACAAAGGACTCTTAAGGTCGGGAATGAAACCACTGGGCCCATAGCTGAACTGGCCAACGCAGTCCGCAAGCTGGAGGAACAGGTCCACCTGTCGACCAACAATTCAATCCATACGGAAAATGCTCGTTCCTATTCACCTTTGACCGACGAGCTGCCCGCTAACCTCAACCTGACGGGCCTACCAATGTTCGACGGGACTGAAGACCCGGTATTACATATCCGGGCTTTCAAAGAATTCATGGCCATCAAAGGAGTGAAATCAACCATGTTCAAGCACCTGTTTGCTTCCTCCCTCGAGAAGCACCCGAAAGCCTGGTACTACAGGCTTGACTCCAAGAAGTACAAGACTTGGGATGACGTGGCGACGGAATTCGCTCGAAATTATGCCGCTAATACCGAGATCCAGACCACGATGCGTACTGTAGAAGTCATGGCCCAAGAGCCCAAGTAAGGTTTCACCAAGTACCTTCAAAGGTGGAGGGTCGAGAGTGTGAAGTTGGTAGACAAGCTCAACGAGAAGACACTAGTGGAGACGTTTGATAAACGTCATTTTAGTTATTATTTTACCCACATTTATTTACTTATCCGGGTTGATTTTGTGTGCTTAATTGTTATTATGGCTCATTCTAGTCGTTAATTGGTAATTAGTAATATAATAATATAGTTATTTGTTAATAATGTTATTTCCCAAGAAATCGTTACTGCTTTTTGTTAATTTGATTTTGTAGGATTTGGAGCGGGAATTAACGAGAAGAAACAGGTCAAAAACCGAGACAAAGTAAGCGAGTAAACGATTGAGTCAATCCCAAGTTTGACTTAATAGAAGACTCCCTCCTAAAATCCTAATCTACTGGATTCTTGCGCCTAAAACTCTCATGCCAATTGACTCATTTATACGAACTTTTTATTAAAATAATGCTCTAAAATAAACTAATTGTCGTTTCGGGTCGGAATAAAAATTAATTATCAAAATGGGGCTGAGATAGGTTCGGACATAGGGGTCGATTTAGGACGGACCAAACCCGCCATTAAGAATGGCGGGTCTTCAAAATTATAAATTGGCAAAAAAAAAAAAAAAAATTAAAACCCATTAACCCGCCACTGGCAATGGCGGGTTTGTGCCCATTAACCCGCCATTGACAATGGCAGGTTTAGATATCCTAACTACTCTATGTTTACCTATAATTAATTATTGTTATCTTTAATGACATATGAATTATTCAGTGTTGTAGTGGGAGAAGGTGTCACCTCTTACCCTTGAGGTCCTGGTTTCGACTAATGTTGAGGGCACTTTTATTTTTTTTGTTTCTAATTTTTTTCATAAAATAAGAGTCTATATATAGAGAATTGAACCCAGACCCTCAAGTCAATCGGTTAACACAATAATTACCGGTTGTGGGTTTGTGCTTTAAAAATTTCTCACTTTTTACAACTTAACATTTTTTTTCTATCAAAATAATGCTCTAAGTAAATTAATTAATTAATATTTTGCTTTAAAAAATTCTCACTTTTTACAACTTAATATTAATTTTCCATCAAAATAATGCTCCAAGTAAATTAATTAATTAATGTTGTGGGTCGGTTTAGAAAAACACAAATTAGGACAGAAACCCGTAATTGACAATTATTAATTTATTATGTTCTCTAAAAAAGCAATAAATATATAACGTTTGACACTTTCTAGAAGCAATTGATTTAGGAGTACGAGGGGTAGAAACGTTAATCAATTTACTTGAGAATGTGTATTCAATTCTCTTTATGGACACTTATTTATGGACACTTATTTTGTGGAAAAATAGTAAGAAAAGTATAAAAACATGTCCCCAAGTATACTCGAACCCGCGACCTCTTGGATAGAAGGTGAACCTTCTCCCACTGCAACACTGAAAGATTTTTGCAAAATTGAAGATAACAATAGTTACTTATACCTAAACACAAAGTAACTAGAATATCTAAACCCGCCATTGTCAATGGCGGGTCCGTGGGCTCAAACCCGCCCATAGCAATGGCGGGTTAATGGGTTTTAATTTTTTTTTTTTTGCCATTTTATAATTTTCAAGACCCGTCATTCTTAATGGCGGGTTTGGTCCGTCTTAAATCGAACCTAAGTCCGAACCTACCTCAGCCCCATTTTGATAATTAGTTTTCATTCCGACCCGAAACGATAATTAATTTATTTTAGAGCATTATTTTAATAAAAAGTTCCATTTATACACACCATATTCATCTTCCCCCTTACTCACTTCAATAAATAAACCACCATTTTTTCATCTCCACCTGATCCACCACCCTCGCCGCGTCGGACCTCCGGCCACAGGAGCTCGGCCAACTCCGGCGGCCACCAATTGACTCGGCCCAGTTCAGCCGCCGCGCTTACCTCCTCCGCCTTGATTCGACCAGGCGAGCAAGCAGCCGACCAGCCCAGATCCGCGCCCAAACACCACCGGCAGCTTCTCCGTCGTTGATTACGACCCAGCTCCGACTATCGCCAGCCAATTTCTCAGGCGAACCAGACCGGCCACAGGAACTCGCCACGCACCAGCAGCCACCACGACTCTGCCGAACTCCGGCCAGAACCGTCGAACTCCCTCCATCGCCACCCGACTCTGCTCCGACCAAGCTCGGCCACTGTCACAGCCCTGACTCGACCAGACCACGACGCACCACCACCGTGCGCTCCAGCCGCCGTCGCACTCCACCTGCTCCGTCGACCTCCGGCATCGACTCATCTCAGACCAGGTCCGACCTCCGGCGAAGAATCTTCGTTCTGGTGTTGGTTCCATTGAATTGGAATTGATTGATTGAATTGGATTAGAATTGATTTGAGCTTAATAGACTATTTTGCCCTTCATTAATGAGGTGGCATTTTCTAATTCTTGAATGATTTGGGGTGAGCTGGTGGAGGAGTATAAAAAAGGGAAATGAACCCTTATTTAAGGGAGGCAGCCGCATTAGACGGGGGAGGAGAGTAGAGAGCCGCACAAGCCGTAGTAGCAGTAGAGTAGCAGTAGTAATATGAGAGTTTTGTTCTGTCATTTTTCCCATTTCTTAGTTTAATTTGATTAATTCATAGATTATAGCTTAATTAGTGGATTAATGTTTAATCCTTGGCATTAATACTTTCATCTATACAATTCTCCATCTCAAGTTTGGTACAATTTCTTCTCTCTTTTCTTTATTGTTCTTCTTTTATGTTTATGAGTTTTAAATTAATTTTATTGTTTAATTAGTTTAAAGTTAGCATCTTTATTAGTTATTATTGTTTATTATTATGATTAGAGTAGTGGGTAGTTCATTTAGTTTAGTTTTAATCATGTTCGAGTAGTTAATTTCTAGAGTCGGGGAAGGCTTGGTTTGTCTTGATTGTGGAGTTTGTTGTGGGTTTATTATCTTGTCGATTAATTGTTGGTGTTCTCCTTTGATTGCGACTTTTGTATGATTTACTTGTCTTGGCCGCGATAGGTGAATCGTATTTCGTCGAGCTTTGTTTGAGGTGGGTCGACCTAGTAATAAGTGCGAGAGCCCGTTATTAGGACCGTCCCGGGTAGATAGAGACTCGAGAGAGACCCTTTATCTCCCCAATCACCGACCGTAATCGACCCGTTTGTGAACTCCGATAACTCCCTTGAGACTACCTCGTTAACCTTGACCCTAATCCTTTTTATCGTATTTATTTCATTTGTTTGTTTGTTTGACTTGTTTAGCTCACTAGTTTAGAACATTCTTCCGACCAAAAGCATATCTTATCTTGACTAATACCTTACCTAGACCAAGACCCTTATTTAGCTAGACCGTCCCCGTGGATTCGACCCAACTTACCCTCGACTACCCAAGTTTAGGTTTAGTTGGTTTTTACTTTGATCGATCGGGATTCGCGACAAATCCCTGTCTGTCAAATTGGCGCCGTCGCCGGGGACGGTGCTTAGTTAGATATTTGTCTTGTTTAGTTTTGGATTTAGTCTTTTAGTTGTGTGTTCTAGCTTGTTTTGTATATACTTATTGTTTTCTTGTTTCCGTGTTTTCTTGTGACTTTTCTTGATCTTTCTTCTCTCTCATTGTTATCTATAATGCCTTCTCTTGCTGATCATAGTAGACCAGATCCCGACTTGTTTGCCTCACCCATTAATATTGGGGTTTTTGAGGATCCTAGCTTTGATATTGAGCCATATTATATTGATTTGGTGGAGCGGGATGCCTTTCATGGACTTGAGAGTGAGGATGTTTATGGTCTTCTTGAGAATTTTGTGGACTTGTGTTGTGTGTTTAGAAGGGATGGGGTACCCCTTGATACCATTAAGCTTATATTGTTTCCATTTTTCCTTAAGGATGGAGCTAAGAGATGGTTTCGTTCACACCCTCCTAACACCTTCACCTCTTGGAACCCACTAGCCCTTGCATTTCTTAGGAAATTTTTCCCTCCCTCGAAGGTCGTCAAGTTTAGAGATGAGATTCTTAGCTTTGAACAAGGCGAGTTTGAGAGTTTGAGTGAGTCTTGGGTTAGGTTTAAGGGTTTATTGAGAGCTTGTCCAATTCATGGAATCCCACTTTGGCTAACCACTTCGACCTTTCTTCAAGGTTTGCTCCCTCACCATAGAAACCTAATCATCATTTCATCCGAAAGAAAGTTCAATGATTTGAATGATGATGAAGTTTTCGGTTTAATTGAAAGAGTGGCTAGTGTCAATGACCAATGGGGATTTAGGAGAGTGAGACCTCAAATTAGAGAACCTAGAGTTAACCCACCTACGCTTTATTTGCAACATGAGTTGAGTGTTAGGGTAGACTCTTATTCTCTTGATATTGTGCATGATTCTCCTATTTGTCAAGCTTCTTCTCCCTTTGTAAATGTGAATGCTATGCATGCTATTCCATCTTCTTGTGGTGATTTGGGAACTACTTTATATGCACTTCCTTCTTGTTCTTTTCCACCTCTTATTGATGATGAGGAGGATGATGATGATTTACATGTTCAATATGTTCCCCAAACCCCTTTGCATGATAATGTGGTGCATAATGGCAATGATGATTTGCATGCTCTTGACTCTTGTGAATCGACTTGCCTTCCTTAAACACAATTTCCATATTCTCTTGTCCAACTTACACCTTTTGTTGTGAATGTTAATGATTGTGAGTTGGAATGTGTGCTTTTTGAGGAAAATGTGTGCTTGGATAAGCTTAATGATCTTTGTAGAGAGGAAAACCACTTAGATCTTAGCTTATGTGAGTTGGAGAGCGTATCTTTTGAGGTTGATTATGAGAGCTTGGAAAGGGAGTTGAGGAAAAGAGAGACTCTTGAGGTTGAAAGAAAGGAGCAAAGAGAGGATAATGAGATATTGGATGTTGCTTTGAGTGATGAGAGTATTGAGATCGAGGATACTTGGGATTGTGAGGTTGATTTCTTTGAGGAACCAATTTTTGAGAAATTTGTGCCTTTCCCTTATATGGATTTTGAGTCTCTTTCACATATTGATGATTTGGATCTCATTTCTCTTACTCCTTCTATTGAGGTTATGTATGTCGAGGAAGATTGGGAGAATTCTCTCAATGTTGATTGTGCTCTAGGCTTGTTATTTGAGGATAAATTGGTGGAGGGTTTTGAATATGAAACGATGTATGCTAGTGCTCAATTTGAGAGTGTTAAACCCTCCTTGGAATATGATGATAAGCCTTGTTTGAAATTTGAGATTCCGAGTACCCACCATATCCACAAACCCTTTATCACCACTCTTATCTCTTGGTTTTGTGGATTCTCTAGCTTGCCTCACTATGATCATGTTGGTGAGGATTGTTCAAATGCATATGACAAGTTAATGAGATCTTTGGTAGGGTATTTAGATGACTTACTTGTTTGATTTGTGTTTAGTGTATATATTTCTTTTTTGTGTGTGTTTTGTGTTGTTTTCTTCTTGTGTGTAGGTGTCCACTTATGATCTTGAGGAAGGAACATCAAGATGATGGATAAAGAGAAAAGATCAAGAATCACTCACCAAGTGATGAAGATCGAGCATGAAATGGTAAATTCTTCACCCACCCTCTCTTTTCTCCCTCCCTTGTCTTAAACATTGAGGACAATGTTTGGTTTAAGTGTGGGGGAGAGTTTGTTGCTTATCAGATCGTGGTTGGATCGATTTTGGTGGAATTGTGAATTTGGTGGTGTGATTTTGTTGTAAATATGTGTTGTGTTGGGGTGTTGGTAGTAGTTTGGTTATGTTATACTTGTGAATATGTGTTGTGGATTTCTTTTTTTTTTCTCTTTTGTGTGTTAGTTTTGTTTCTTTTGTCAAAAAAGTTTCAAAAAAAAAAAAACTCCTAAAAATTTGAAAATTTGAAAAACCAAAAAAGAAGGTTTGCATTTTCCTAAGAGTTTAGTCGATTTTCTAGCTTCCAACTTTGATGAAAAGAATGATTTGGAAATACTTAGTGTTGCATATTAGTATTGTGAATCGACTAATCTTTGCTTTAATTAGTGATTTAGGTTGTATACCATCATTATTGTTCACATATTCATCTCATGGTGTGATATATCCATTTGTTCACTTTGTCCTATGGTGACCGGATTTCGACTTGGTGACATTATCCCCTATTAAATCACAAAAAAAAATCCACAAAAATGAGAAAATCCCAAGAAAACACAAAAAAAAAAGTGTTTAATAATTGTGCACATTTCAATTCAAAGTGACAAAATCAAAAAAATCAAAAGAAGAAAAAAAAAGTCACTTCTCAAATAATTCGAAATGTTTCGAAAACAAATGAATGAAAAGAAAAAAAAGAAAAAAAAAATGAAAATGAAGAAAATGAAAATAAAAGAAAGTTTGTTCAAATAAGTGAGCTTATGTATATTTATTATTTCCCATCCACTTCACAAATAAGTTTATCCTCCTTTCTAGTCAACAAGTTGGTACCGGGACGATCCGAACTTCTTACTATGTGAGAGGAGGGACTTTGTGTTTCATTTTCGGTTATAACGCCATGTTAGTTCACTCCATCTCCGCCATACACCCTATTTTGCTTATCAAAGTTATAGATTAGTAGATGTACAATAAAAATATGCAACTTGTGAAGTATTTCTTAGTCATCCTTTATGTTTAGTTGGATTTTAGAACTTTGACTATCGATTTGGATTTGCTTAGTTGCCTTATTGAGGGAGGTGACTCGTTTTGTTAGAGTCGACCATTTTATTATCGAGTTTCGTGCTTTATTGTTTGGTCGTCTCGCAATTTTGGCAAGACCCCACTTGCCTTACAAGGGGATACTCTTCTCATAGTATCTCGTTGTGAGTTGAAGGGACGGAGCGAGCCCGTTTATTGTCTCGTATCGGCTATTATGTTTTTATTTCTATTTTGTGAATAAATTGCTTTTGTCGTAGACTATTTGAGCCTACTCGAGGACGAGTAAGGTTTAAGTGTGGGGGAGTTGATAAACGTCATTTTAGTTATTATTTTACCCACATTTATTTACTTATTCGGGTTGATTTTGTGTGCTTAATTGTTATTATGGCTCATTCTAGTCGTTAATTGGTAATTAGTAATATAATAATATAGTTATTTGTTAATAATGTTATTTCCCAAGAAATCGTTACTGCTTTTTGTTAATTTGATTTTGTAGGATTTGGAGCGGGAATTAACGAGAAGAAACAGGTCAAAAACCGAGAAAAAGTAAGCGAGTAAACGATTGAGTCAATCCCAAGTTTGACTTAATAGAAGACTCCCTCCTAAAATCCTAATCTACTGGATTCTTGCGCCTAAGGCTATGTTTATTGGGGGTCTGAGGATGAGTCTGAGTATGAATCTGAGACTCAGATTTATTGAGTCTGAGAGTTATACCTGGATAATGTGGTTGGTACGAGTCTGAGTCTCAGACAGATTTAAGTTTAAAGGGAGTCTGAGGTTGAGTCTAAACAAAAGTCTGAGGCTCAGATTCTTTGAGTCTGAGACTCATACCTGGTTAAAGTGGTTAAGACGGTCTGAGACTTAGATAAGTCTGAAGTTGAGTCTTGGATTTCAAAGACTCATCCTCAGACTCGTTCGTTCAGTTCAGTTTAGTTCCGTTAATTTTAGTTCAGTTCAATTCAAATAAATTATTATGGTTATTACTAATTATTATTAATAATATTAATTATTATTATTATTATTATTATTATTACTATTATTATTATTAATGACATTTTTATAATAATTAATATTAATATAATAATCTCGTTCGTTCAGTTCAGTTTAGTTCCGTTAATTTTAGTTCAGTTCAATTCAAATAAATTATTATGATTATTACTAATTATTATTAATAATATTAATTATTATTATTATTATTATTATTATTATTACTATTATTATTATTATTAATGACATTTTTATAATAATTAATATTAATATAATAATAAAAATTAATATTATTCTTATTGTTATTAATATTATTACTATTAAATATATATTAATGTGGATTATTAATATTAATATTATAATATTATTAATAATTAAACTTATTATTATTAATTATTATTACTACTATTGTTATTGTTAGTGTTATGATTATTATTATTATTATTATTATTATTATTATTATTATTTCATGCTAATTTATTTCAGTTCCACTCAGTTCAGTTTAGTTTAATTCAACTCATTCCATTTTAGCTCAATTTACTTATGTCTTAAAGGACATGACCAAAATAATTTGTATTAAGTGATATAGTTGTATATAGACGAAAAAACCAAATTCGTATGATAAATAATATTGTACGTAACCTGAATGACCCGACCCGAATAAGTCAACCCGAACTTGATTTGATACTCAAACTAAAGATCCGAGCTTAACCCGTAACCTGAATTGACTCGAGTTAATCCGAAATTGACCCGACTTTTATTATAAAAAACGATTCGATATCTCTAATTAAAAAAGATGAAAATAATAAACCCAAAACCCAAAAATGATCTGGTCTGGCCCAAAGTCAACGCGAAACTCACCTGACCCGATTGACTTTTTTGTTAGGTCTACCGATAATCCAATCCAAACTCGTCCCACCCGTCCGATTGACACCTTTAATAATGACCATTTGGAAATAAAATTATTCTTATGTCACAAGATTTATTTAACAATTAATTAGTTAATTGTAGTTATTCGAGTTATAAAATAAACGTAGATATTGAGGTAAATAAAAAAGGTAGGTAAAAAGTTGAAATGAGATGAGATAAATAAAAAAATAAAATAAGGTAGGTAAAAAGTTGAGGTGAGATGAGGTAAATAAGAAATTAATAAAATAAAATAAGGTAGGTAAAAAGTTGAGGTGAGATAAATAAAAGTAATAATATAAAATAATGTATGTGAGGTAAGAGAGCCTGAGATGAGTCTGTGGATAAAGTGTGCTTTTGTAATGAGTCTGAGTCTGAAGAATAAAAAGTGAGTGGAAAGCTGAGGTGGCGAGAGAAAAATGTAAGTCTGTCGTTAAACTTAGTCTAAAACTTTCATGCCAATTGACTCATTCATACACACCATATTCATCTTCCCCCTTACTCACTTCAATAAATAAACCACCATTTTTTCATCTCCACCTGATCCACCACCCTCGCCGCGTCGGACCTCCGGCCACAGGAGCTCGGCCAACTCCGGCGGCCACCAATTGACTCGGCCCAGTTCAGCCGCCGCGCTTACCTCCTCCGCCTTGATTCGACCAGGCGAGCAAGCAGCCGACCAGCCCAGATCCGCGCCCAAACACCACCGGCAGCTTCTCCGTCGTTGATTACGACCCAGCTCCGACTATCGCCAGCCAATTTCTCAGGCGAACCAGACCGGCCACAGGAACTCGCCACGCACCAGCAGCCACCACGACTCTGCCGAACTCCGGCCAGAACCGTCGAACTCCCTCCATCGCCACCCGACTCTGCTCCGACCAAGCTCGGCCACTGTCACAGCCCTGACTCGACCAGACCACGACGCACCACCACCGTGCGCTCCAGCCGCCGTCGCACTCCACCTGCTCCGTCGACCTCCGGCATCGACTCATCTCAGACCAGGTCCGACCTCCGGCGAAGAATCTTCGTTCTGGTGTTGGTTCCATTGAATTGGAATTGATTGATTGAATTGGATTAGAATTGATTTGAGCTTAATAGACTATTTTGCCCTTCATTAATGAGGTGGCATTTTCTAATTCTTGAATGATTTGGGGTGAGCTGGTGGAGGAGTATAAAAAAGGGAAATGAACCCTTATTTAAGGGAGGCAGCCGCATTAGACGGGGGAGGAGAGTAGAGAGCCGCACAAGCCGTAGTAGCAGTAGAGTAGCAGTAGTAATATGAGAGTTTTGTTCTGTCATTTTTCCCATTTCTTAGTTTAATTTGATTAATTCATAGATTATAGCTTAATTAGTGGATTAATGTTTAATCCTTGGCATTAATACTTTCATCTATACAATTCTCCATCTCAAGTTTGGTACAATTTCTTCTCTCTTTTCTTTATTGTTCTTCTTTTATGTTTATGAGTTTTAAATTAATTTTATTGTTTAATTAGTTTAAAGTTAGCATCTTTATTAGTTATTATTGTTTATTATTATGATTAGAGTAGTGGGTAGTTCATTTAGTTTAGTTTTAATCATGTTCGAGTAGTTAATTTCTAGAGTCGGGGAAGGCTTGGTTTGTCTTGATTGTGGAGTTTGTTGTGGGTTTATTATCTTGTCGATTAATTGTTGGTGTTCTCCTTTGATTGCGACTTTTGTATGATTTACTTGTCTTGGCCGCGATAGGTGAATCGTATTTCGTCGAGCTTTGTTTGAGGTGGGTCGACCTAGTAATAAGTGCGAGAGCCCGTTATTAGGACCGTCCCGGGTAGATAGAGACTCGAGAGAGACCCTTTATCTCCCCAATCACCGACCGTAATCGACCCGTTTGTGAACTCCGATAACTCCCTTGAGACTACCTCGTTAACCTTGACCCTAATCCTTTTTATCGTATTTATTTCATTTGTTTGTTTGTTTGACTTGTTTAGCTCACTAGTTTAGAACATTCTTCCGACCAAAAGCATATCTTATCTTGACTAATACCTTACCTAGACCAAGACCCTTATTTAGCTAGACCGTCCCCGTGGATTCGACCCAACTTACCCTCGACTACCCAAGTTTAGGTTTAGTTGGTTTTTTACTTTGATCGATCGGGATTCGCGATAAATCCCTGTCTGTCAACGTTCATCCTACACCGGCGTCCTTATGATGCCTTCTTCGAGTCGTACCTATGCTACGAACACTCGAGTCACCTAGGGTTAGGTCACCACGGTTGGGCCAAGCACGCGACACCGTCAAACACGGTCGCCCCCATTTTCGGACTCACCCTTCCGCATCTCGAGTCCAAGTCGCGCTCGTTACTTTGTCTAGGTCAACGTTCGAGTATCCCAATCCAAGAGTCTTTGTCATCCCGTCACCCCGGGTCGTGTCTAGTTTGACTCCCTCTCTTGCATTTGCGCAAAACCGAGTTTAGGCGATTCGTGGCACCTGTCGAAGACCTTACCAAAAAAAAACAACCAACCGAGCGTCCGAAAGTCCGGATTTGATTCGAGTCTAAGTCTGAGTTCGAGTCTAGGATACCCTACATCCTCATTTCCAAATCAGAGTCAGAGTCATTTGCATTCTGTCATCTTTCAATATTCTATTTCTCATATATTTCCTTATGTGTTTCCGAGAACATGATGAATACCATCATATACTGTGAGCACATACACGTGACTATTATAGGCACATCTATAACGACTGCAGGAAACTGAGACTCGTGTTTTCCTTTTACCTGTTCCATGTCTGACATAGAAAGCCACATAACCACCCTTAGCAGGAGCATATCGAATCCTATGACAAATCTGGGAATTCTCCTAGTTTGGGTCCAAGACGGGAGGCAAGCCCATTTCCCACAACAAACACCCATCCAATAAGATCAACCGATCCCTACCTTTGGTGTATGTCCAACCAAAATTCAAAAAAACCATGACCTGAGAGGTAAACCAAAATTCAAAAAACCCATGACCGGGGCTGAGAGGTCAACCAAAATTCAAAAAAACCTATGACCGGGGCTGAGAGGTCAACCAACATTCAAGAAACCCATGACCGGGGCTGAGAGGTCAACCATCATTCAAAAAAAAAAATCATGACCGGGGCTAAGAGGTCAACCAACAAAAATTCAAAAAACTCATGACCGGGACTAAGAGGTCAATAAAAAAAATCAAAAAACTCGGAAGTTCGAAAAATTCAAAAAAAAAAATTCGGAAATTCGAAAAAAAAAATCATCATCAAAATTTATTTATTTATTTATTTTTCGGAAATCAAAAAAAAAATTCGGAAATTAAAAAAAAAAATTCGGAAAAATTTTCGAAAAAAAAAGGTCAAATACCTGCAGAAGACGAATGCCGCCCGTTAATTGCCGACCTGGATCAAGTCTCCTCGCATCAAGGCCCATGATGATCTCCCCAGTTATCAGCCAGGCTGGACTGTAACCTGCCTCCATTTGATCCACTATGCTGATTAGCCTGATCTCGCCTAAACAGCATCCATCCGACCTTCAAAAGCGTATCGATGCAGCATACAGAAGGCAAAAGCCCTACGCCTATGGATAGAAGAAATCCTGGGACCATTGGGATCCATAAATTTATCAGCTAGGTCAAACAGGGAAACAGAATTTCCCTTCACCATACGGGAAGTCTCAGCATGAGACAACCCAAGAAAGTTCCTCAGCCTCCTCCTTGGATCAGGGTAAAAAGGAGGAATAGCAGGATGAGCATTAGGGCACCAACCCCCTACAGCTGCAATCTCTTCGGGAAGGGGACATATTTCTCCCCGGGGAAAGGCGAAAACATGATGGGTAGTATCCCAAAAGGTCAAGCAAGCATCTAGGAAATGGGTATCCACCTTAAGTCGCTGGAGCGGGAACAAAGCCACAATTCCCATCTGAGTTAGCTGGACCTTATCTCCATCTCGAAAATCTTGGGCCCACGCGTGAAGCATCGCGGTCAGATGTTCGATACCCATAGCAGAAGGTTTTCTTTTATCTTAAAAAGTCTAAAGGGATTTTTAAGATGGGAAGAAAATATTTCAGGTTTGAATATGAGAAGATTAAAGGCAAAGAACTCTCTATTTATAATAGAGGAATCTCCTCTCCTAGTCTCCCCTGGAATAGGGATTGCTGCGATATTCCCTACTTCACCTAGGCATACAAGCCTAACCAAGAGATTTTAGGAATCCATGTCAGAATCTGATCAGGAATCAAGTCATCCCAAACATTCCTTTTTCTTCCAAGTTTTTTCAAAAATTTCCGCTATTCTTCAAAAAAAAAATTCGGTTTTTTTTTCAATCAACCAAAAATCATTTTCTTCCCCAGCACGAGTCGATGTTTTATCTGTATGTTGCATGCAAAACAGACAGATATCCCAAGACTCCCGGAGAATTATCAAAGTTCTCAGTGAAAATTCAAGCAACATTTTCGCTGAGGAATCGGATGTATCAGTAAGAGGTACATCCGCAGCTTCTAATAGAAGCTCCCGCGCAATTCAAAGATGGGACGTATCAGTAAGCGGTACACCCATAGCCTCCAAGGCAAACTCCCACGCAATTTCAAGATGGAAATTGTCTGTAACCAGACAAACCCAAGACTTTTTTAGTAGAAAGTCCCCGCGCCATTATTGACATCTATCCAGGTATGGTTTCTATCTTATGGCTGGCGAGCCCTTCACGCAAGTCTAATGGACTCTAAACGACCTGATCGAAAGTCTGCCAGGTCTTAATCCTCGATTGACCTGGTAGCTACCCTGACTTTCGCCTTGTCCAAGCCTCAGTCAGAGTGGGGGCTCTGTAGACACCCACATTTTGACCGCCAGGTGTCTATAGTAGGTCCCGCCAAACACCCGATGATGATAGGACGCAAACGTGCTTTAATGGACTCGGATATGGGCTCGAAATCATGGACATTTGGTTTAGGCTTATTACGGAGTACAAATCTTACAAAACCAACCTCAAATCCAGGCCCAGTGGGTCGTTTCGAGTCAAATGAGACTAATTTGGGCCGATTCCGACACCGGGGGTAAAACCATCTTTTTACGACCGAGTCAAAACCCGGTCGAAAAATATTCTCGAGAAACACGAGTCAGCCGTGACACTTCACACGGCTGATCCGGTCCCAAACACTGCAAAAATCATCCTCAAATAATATTAAACAAATTCGTTTAAGGATAGAATTCGATCTCAAGTAGGAATTCTACCCGGAAATCGAATCAGACATCGACCGAGTTCCAAATACTCGGCCGAGACAGCCGAATACTCGGCCAAAACTCCCCAACCAGCCGAATACTTGGCTTCTCCCCTAAGAAACGAGAAGTTTATTACGAACTCTCGTATCTCCTATCCAAACCGATATTTCTTGCCACACAAGCAAGACTACCTCGACTCCTATAAATAGGACCTCATATTCAACACAAAACAACATGAAACACCAAGAATTCTGACACACCATAATTATTAGGCATACATACTCGATATATAGCAAAATATAGTCTCGACACACGTCCGAAGGAATCCCGAAGTAGCTTCAAAATCCGACGAAACCGACCCGTCCAAACCGGCCGAACCCGACACTCCTCACACACAAAAATCCGCACCACCCTAACTCATCTCGCATCGACGCTCCCGTGCCTAAGCCACCGTCCGACGAGCTCTATACCGAGAAAGTAAAGCATGTAGGTTGAGGGTGTAAATCAAACCCGATTCTTCTCCTTTCTCTCTCTCTCTCTCTCACGTCTTTCTCCCCTCTTTTCGTCCGTCTTTTTTATTTTTTCATCGATCGTTTCGCATTATTAATATGGGTCGTTTGTCGCATCATATTTTTATGGGTTATTTCATAACAATAATACCAACTATGGGGGTGCTTCTTATATTAATACCAACTATACGTAATCCCATTTTAATATGAACTATCCCCACATTAATCTCTCTTTAGAACAAGTTACCGACTACCTGATGAGCCGGTTCCTTTTTCCTTTTAATTTCTTTTTGAATTAAAGTCCCCCTCCCACCATACTCTGTACACTTCCTCTCTCGTTACTACGTACTCTTCTCTCGCCATTGTTGAACTCGACATCTCCTCTCGCCATTGCTTTTCTTAAATTTTTTGAAATTGTGGTAAATAAATTAGAGCATATGACGTTTGCAAAAAAAAAATCTGACATTTGAAGGATACGAATTAGAGGAGGATCCAGATGAATAACCACATCTCATTGTATCAATGAGGGTTTTGAAGATTGATAATGGAGGATGACTTTTAATTTGATGAATATAAAGGGGAAGAAGAAGAAGAAGAGGCGCACCAAAACCTAGCAGGTCACAATTACCGGTTTTACAGGTAAAAAAAGGCATTGGTTATAAAGAGAGATTAATGAGAGAATAGTTCATATTAAAACGGGATTACGTATAGTTTGTATTAATATAAGAAGCACCCCCATAGTTGGTATTATTGTTATGAAATAACCCTATTTTTATTTATTTTCGATGACAAAAACTATTTTTTATAACGTTCTTAAAATACGATACCGATTCTCTAATCGAATATCGTATCTACAAGAACTAAATTAAATCAATTTTCGTTGAGGTTCATAAAATCATCATCCTTTTTTTAAAAAACAAAATTCGATGATTTTAAACGCGGAGAGAATTAATATCATTTTCGTTTAAAAATTCTTTTTCCACTTTTTTTCGTTCAAAACAAGTTTTTTTTTTCAAAACTTTTTATAAAATTATTCCGACTATTAGATATCGATTTCATAATCGAATATCGAATACGACGAATATCGAAAATATAGGTAGAGTATAAATCAATCCATATTTGTACGCGATTTGTAAGAATTAACAATTTTTTGACAAAATAAAAAAACCCGGACAGACTGCCACGCAAGTCGCGCGCCTGTCAGGCGACTCGCGGGGCAGCCTGCTCGGCCGAGTCCCTTTTTTTTTTTTTTTTTTTTTTTTTTTTTTTTTTTTTTTTCGTTTCTTCGCTTTTCTATTTTTAATTCTTTTCGAACCTTATATTAAAATGCGACTTTCGCGACATATTTTAATAAATACTTTTTTTTTGATCTTTGTCAACACGTGTTAATCCATCACGTGACATTAAAACTTTTTTCAAGTCATGCATATTATTTATTTACGTCTTTTTCAATTTATTCATCGTTACTAACTCGTTTTCTCGTGTTTGTAGCTTTTTATTTGTTTTTATCGTTTTATTAGACTAAAACGAACTCACATGCTAAAATAACTTTGACGTTATTAGTTTAATATGCATTAAACGACTTAGCAACCCATTTATTTATTTTTCTCACATGCTTAGGAAAATAATGTTTGCATATCATTCAACCGTCGAACTAACCCGTGTACATAAAAAACGAACGATATCTTAGTAAAGGCCGCTAAGTGCGGGCGGGGTTGGGTGTTCTTAGTGAACTTCCCAACACGTACCCTCACCCCTTACTCAGAACCGTGGTTTCCGGATGTCCGAAACCATTGGCAACGAGAGTCATTCAATATACGATTAATCGCCCAGTCGGCATCGGTATCGATATGCAAAGGGACGAGCCCAATAAACTCTGACATCGGAAATGGGCCGTATTTTGTATACGGCCCACTACGACAGAGAGTGGGCTCGAACGGTTCCGAATAACCACAAAATTCGGTGGCGACTCCTACTTCGATTTAAATTTCAATTTGACCATCTCATATGGAGATTCATTCGCCTCCCCAAACCCGCGCGTGGCCGCGTCGGGGTGGACCTATGTCATGTACACAAATATAGAATTTCATCTTCTCATCATAATTTAGAGAAATGATTACTTTTACTTAAAAAAAATAGAGAAATGATTACTTTTACTTTAAAAAAAATAGAGAAATGATTAGTTTCACTTTAAAAAAATAGAGAAATGATTACTTTTTTACTTAAAAAATAGTGACCGGAGGGAATATGATTTTTCGATGTAGAATAATTTTATTTAAATTTATACTCTTAAGAGTTTTTTAAGACTCAAAAGAATTTGATTGATATTTAAGAACAGATAATTAGTTTTATTTATGATATAAAAATCTATCGTCTTATTATAATTTGTCGATGTGAGATAATTTAACTAAATTGTGTATATATTCTTATTTATAATATAGAATCATCACCGTATCTTATTTTGATTGTTTCGATGTGGGATAGTTTTAAGTTCATAGTCTTATAAAGAACTTTTTTAAACTCAAAATATTGTTGGTTTAAAGGACGGTAGGATGTAATGATAAGCTAATCGTACACCTATCAAAGATAATCAACTTAGGTCTAACTAAAAATATAGCTAGGGAAGTCAGGATCGTATCCACAAGGAGATTAGCTACTCATAACTAATTCAAGAACAACAAGATTAATAAAAGATTTTACTAGATTAAACATGATGAATAATAATAAAATTACGACAAGCATAAAACAAAGATCAAGAATAATTAAGTATGAAGAAGAAGAACAAACAAAGGTTAAGAACAATCAAGAACGAATGAGAAAGAAGAAAGAAGAAAGATTAGATTAAATTACCAAGAGGAATAAAGACTATTCGAATCTTGAAGTCTTACAATAACCGAGTTTTAAAGAGGAAAATTTAACTAAAAGTAATTCTAAGAAAATAAGGAGAAGAGATCTAAAGAGAAAGTTGTAAGGAGGAGTAAAAGTAGAGAAGTAAAAAGTAAAAAGTAAAAAGGAAAAAAAAGAGTAAAAGAAGTAAAAGTGAATTCTAATGTGGCTGAAAAAGCCCTATTTTTACAATTTAGAAAGAGTTAAAACTGATTTGGAAACTGCATGCTGAACATGAAACTGTCCGCGGGCTAGAAAATCGTCGACCGACTATTGTAATAGTCGGCCAACTAATTTTAACTAATTTGATCTTCTACTGTCACCCAAATAGTCGGTCGACTATTCTGATAGTCTGTCTGCTATTCTAATAGTCTGTCGACTATTCTTGACACTTTATAGCGATCAGCTCTTTCCAGCTTCGTTTTGCCTCGTTTTTGGTTCGGTTTAGCTCATGTGGCTTCCGTTCCTGCAAAAAGACAAAATATACCACAAAGTAGCAAATTCGGGGCAAAATGGTAGCTTACACTACTTGATAAACACGGGAATGCGCGTAATAAGAGCATAAAAAGTGTATATAAATGTGGACATGACGTAGGTCCACCCCGAAGCGGCCACGCGCGGGTTTGGGTAGGCAAATGAATCTCGTGGTGAGATTGATCTCGGGTTTGAAATTTAAATCGTAGTTGGAGTCGCCACCGAATTTTATGGGAATTCGGACCCGTTCGAACTCACTCTACACTTGGGCGTTTCGTGCACAAAGCACGGCCCGCTTTTAGTGCTAGAGCTTATGAGTTCGTCCCTTTGCATTACGATACCGATGCCGAGTTATCGGATATCGTGCATCGAATGACTCTCGTGCGCCAATGGTTTCGGACATCCGGAAACCATGGTTCTGAGTAAGGGGTGAGGGTACGTGTTAGGAAGCCCACGGAGGACACCCAACCCCGCCCGCTCGTTAGTGGCCTCTACTAAGATATCGTTCGTGTTCGTGTACGCGCGCTAGTAAAATGACTAAATGTTATGCAAACAATATTTTAGCTAAGCATGCGAGTTATGTGAACTACGTCATTTTAATGCATCTTGATTCACGTCAAAGTGATTTAGCATGTGATGTTCATTTAAATAAATAAATGGCAAACATCGAAAATAGAAAACTCGTAAATAAATTACAAATTACACGGGCGGAATACAACCCGGAATTCACAATACAACGAGCAATAAAATAGAATAATCGAATTTAGGAAACGGTAAATATTAACTATAAACGGACCCGTAAATAGTAAATATAAGCTAGACCGTAAATTGAATAAATGGACGAACTCCGATTAAATACACATTATGTTGTGCATTAAACGGAGGACGGAGATATGGGACCTAAACATGGTGCTAGCCCGATCCCGAATCTCGATGCCTTATCCCGACTTATCATATCGAAAAATTGGTGTCTAGATTAGTTATATATCGGATACGACTAAAGAGTCGACGATACAAAACTAATCGTGAAAGACGTCGATCAAAGTCGTAGAAGTGAATTAAAATAATGCATGAGTTTTGGAAAATAGGATCATGTGATTGATTTGGCACGCGACGACTAAGTCGTAAAAAGAAACGAGGCTCGGATGATGTCTGAAGCTCTCGGTTCATTTGAACAAAGGGGACCCACTCGATCGAGTCATGGCAAGGACTCGATCGAGTGAACCCTTAGAGGAGCTACTGCCCGATTTTTGGGGTGCTACTCGATCGAGTGAGCTTGTGCACTCGATCGAGTGCCCTCTGTACAGGTGTTTAATTTATGCTTTAAAACGACCCATTTTTTAGCTTTTATGTTTTTGAATCGAGATGCAATTACGCTAAATATAAATATTGTCCAATTTATATTAGTTTAAATCTCGATGGCTCGTCATACTCGACATTCGGTTATAGAACCGACATCTAGTATTTAGAGCGAATTTGCAAAATTGAGTTTGATCGGGCTAGAACAAATATCGATTCCCTCCCCGTCATAATGTCGTAATCAATCCTTTCGGATCGTGTGACAATTAATTCGGCGTCAATGGGTTCCGTCCTAATCTCGGAAATGGAATCGGACGCGTTCAACTACGTACGACCACGATCGCGTTACGCCCTTGAGTGCTTGGGGCGGCGCTCCTCGAAAGGGTAACACCTCCGTCGCGACTCGTAAAGGGATTAAACGGACTTGGAGCGGTGGTCGCAGTCAAACGTGTTCGATCCGAAATTTTATTATTATATATATATACGGTATTAATATGAGTGACGAAAATTGAAAAAATAATATAAATGTTAGTGTTAGCGTACATAAATAAAATGTTAGATTGCGATAAATAAAATGTTAGTATACAAAAATAAATTAAAAAGTTAGTATGCACAAAATTACAAGTTAGTGTTAGAGATTAATAATAATAGTAATAGTACATAATATATATAATTGAAAAAGAGAAAAGAGAAATCGATTAGAGAAGAAGAAACGGGGTTGATGACACCCTCAACCTACATGCTTAAATGGCCTCGGCAACGGACTCGTAATAGCGACGGGAGCGCGGGAGTGTCGAGATATGTAGGGTGAGTTATGGTGTGTGTCTTTGACAAGTTTTGATCTCGGGTATTTGACGAGTTTTGATCTCGGATCTGAATGTATGTGTATGTGTATAAGTGCCTAGAACTAAAGGGTGATGAATGTTTGAAGGTTGAAGATGTGTAGGATGATGAATGTTGTGTGGAGATGTAGTGTAAAATGTGATGTTGCTTAGGGTTTTTAAGGTTGTGTAAAAGTTGTAGTGTCAAAAGTTGTAAAATGAGTTGTGGGTGACGGGGTATTTATAGAGAAGATACCCCGGTTTAGGGCCACTCGATCGAGTGGTGTAAGTGCACTCGATCGAGTGCCCGGTTCAAGGACGGTTTGATCGGTTCATAGGCTTACTCGATCGAGTGGACCTGAACCATTCGATCGAGTGGGTCAAACCGGTTGGAGGCTTTTTAGGAAAGATTTGTTGACTTTTTTTTAAACGAGATTTGGTAGTTGAGGCTAGCTTCTAGAAGCGAACTTGGCTGTTTTTTGTGTCGGATTCGTTTTTGACCGGGTTTTGACCCGGTCGCCAAAAGACGATTTTATTTCTGGTGTCGGTTTTGACCCAAATTAGTCTCATTTTATTAGAAACGGCCCACTGGGCCTGGATTTGAGGTCGGTTTTGAGAGATTTGTACTCCGCTAAGTGCCCACGTCGGATATTATTGATTTCGAGTCCGTATTCGAGCGTATTAAGTCACGTTTGCGTCCGATCATCATCGGGTGTTTTGTCGGGAACTGCTATAGACACTAGCAGACAAAATGTGGGTGTCTACAATAAAATACGCGCATCAAATCTCCCCAAACCAAACCCTTGCTTGTCCTCAAGCAAGCACAAAACGACGAACTCAAACCTAATGGAATGTATATAACTCATAGCGGAATATGCTCCAAAGTTACCCAAACTAATGCGCAACGATTGAAATTAATGTAAACAACCACATACAACAAGCTTAACGAATGACAACAATACTGAACCTTCAACCTTGCAAGACTCGTCTATGTTTGACTCTCGCAGATCGCTCATCACACAAAAGGGGTGATATTGTGAGTTTATGTAAAAACGAAAAGACAAAGCACTCACCTAAACTGCGACCTACAAGAACATGCATGCAATCTAACATGAAATCAATCTCTACTAACCGTACATACGCATTCTATCGGGAAAAGACACGTGCCAAGGACTTACATATAGTATAAAGAGAGGCTAATCGGATAAGAAGGGGCAAAACGATATGGATATTAGGAGGTAAAAGCCAAGCTAGTATTCCTTACACCCACCAATAGTAAATATTTCGTTCTCACCAAACTCCAGTCGAAGAAATTAGGCATAGCAACAAGCGCCTTATCAAAATCGCTTCCCACTAACAACTATGAAATTAGAGAGATCAATTCTTTTCTCAGAGCAAAAACACATTCTTCTTCCAGTTTCACTTCATTTTTTTCTTTCCTTTTTTTTTCATTAAATTTTTCTTTCATTGTTTTATTTTCTTTTTCATTTTTCTTCTCAATTCCATTTTTTTTTTCAATCATTATGGTACCAAAATTAACCCAAAAAAAAAAAAAAACAATTTCGTCCAATTCATCAAGTAGCTTGACTAGGGTAGGCAAATTATGGCATGTAGTTAATAAACGGGTCAAACAGGTCAATTTGGCTATGTGAGGCTTATGAGAATTAGATAAAAGAAAGGATTTGCCTCTTTCGCGCATGTCAAAACCACGAGTTGCCCACGAAACTGATTTGGAAACTGCTTGCTGAACACGAAACTGTCCGCGGCCCAGAAAATAGTTGGCCGACTATTGTAATAGTCGGTCGACTAATTTTAACTAATTTGATCTTCTGCTGTCACCCAAATAGTCGGTCGACTATTCTGATACTCTGTCGACTATTCTGATAGTCTATCGACTATTCTGATAGTCTGTCGACTATTTTGATAGCCTGTCGACTATTCTGATATTCTGTCTGCTATTCTGATAGTCTGTCTGCTATTCTGACAGTCTGTCGATTATTCTTGACATTTTACAGCGATCAGCTCTTTCCAGCTTCGTTTTACCTCGGTTTTGGTTCGTTTTAGCTCATGTGGCTTTCGTTCCTAAAAAAAGACAAAATATACCACAAAGTAGCCAGTTCGGGGAAAAATGGTAGCTTACACTACTCGATAAACACGGGAATGCGCATAATAAGAGCATAAAAAGTGTATATAAAATACGTGCATCATGTAACAATTAAAACAAATGGATATCATGGCTCCTAAACCACATCCAAAGCCATTGGCGATTTGCTGAGCTAAAATATCATGGCCAATTAAACCATAGATGAACCAAATGGTTCCGCTCAGGAAAGTGAACATAGACAAGAGAAACGGCTTGTATTTTACGCTTCTTGTGCGAATAACCTTCATCTACAATTTAATAAACAGTATACGTTATGTCCAATGAAATAAACGTACCAAATCAAGTAAATGTACCAAATCAAATTCTTACCATCACGCACAGTGGAGAAGCATATAAGAGAATGTTGAAAACGCTTGTCACAATTCCACAAAATTGTGCTCTGGTATCCACGTTGTGGATAAAAACAATGGAAGGAACGAGAACCCCCACGAATGTCGCCATAATAAGGGCCAGAATCGCAAGAATTTTCAACCTCTCCTTCATTGGGCTGTAAATGATGAAGATCAGCACGTAGAAAGTCTCAAGAAAAGCACCCAATGCATTTGCTATTGCCATCTCTGCGTTATCTGGGAAGACAACTCAATACCTGAACATAGTAGCATTCATATTGGTTCTTTTGATTGTTTTGTTCATTACATACTAGCACTCAAAATATAGTTTTAAGTTCATTACCTTTGTTTTAAGGACGGTAGGATGTAACATCCCAATTTTAGTACCATCAAATATAGCACACGTTTGAGTTTAAATGCCTTGTTGTTCGGTACTAAGCTACCATGTCGTTATGTGTCAAGGAGCGAACTTCGAGGACAAAGTTCCTTTTAAGGAGAGTAGATAGTAATACCCGCCTTGTGGCTCGTTATTAGAACCCGATCGATCGAATCAACCCAAACCTTAAAACTTAAACCCGAACCTTTATAGATGATGGGTAAGCGGATTAGGCCGGTCGGACGAAGCTTAAATCGGGTTTTAACCCACTTGTACAAAAACGATTCCTAAAACCTTTACCTCGATATTATTAGAAGATCCTAGACTCCTCCTAGGCAGTCTGGCCTTCACGTAAGTTTCATAAGAGAAAAGAAGAACAAGAGAGAAAAGAGAGGAGAGAAGAGAGAGGAGAGGGAGAGGAAGAGGAAGAGAGAGGAAGGGGATTCGATCCCAAATTGCACGCTAGCAATCCGTTTATATGATTGAGCCATGTAAGTTCCTTAGTTTTATTATAACCTTATTTAAGAGTCAAATTAGGGTATTGTCGTGCTCACCATTCATAATAGGAACTAAGATGATGATTAGGTTAAAGAGAAGAATTAGAAAATTGTTGCTGCAATTCTCAGATTCGTAGTACTGTCTTGTCTTCATCGATAGACCTGCTTATCATTCGACTTCACAAAAAATCAAAAAACAAACCCTAGTTTATTTCAAGTCTAGTTTCTTCCTGTAAAATTTCGTAACCAGATTCAAAGTCGTTTGTTTTAGAGATATTGTTTATGAACTGTCGTTTATAATTAACGGATTCTGTAATGCAATAAGTAATGAGAGTAAAATCTAATTTATATATCGTAATTGAGTTTAGATTTCGGCCAATACTAAATTTATTGAGTCTAATTAATTATAGAATTTGGAATGGAGTTAAAAGGATTAGTCTAGTGTTAGTAATTCATTAATATTTATGCAACGAATTCTGTCATTTTTTTAATGATCAGTTTATAAACCAATGTTAAGATGATATTTACCTGAATGTCATAAAAGATGAATGGTAGACAACACAATCAAGCCCCTTACCCGGATGGTCTCGTGTTAATTGAAGTAGTAGTTATTTAACTATGAATTTTATAACAAGACAGTACAATACTGTAAAATATCAAGTTAAGACTCTGTCTTTAATATTAGTAACGGCTTAGAACGTGATCTATCTAAGTAGTAATTATATGTTAATATGGATTGATTGTAGGTGATGAATGTTGTGAAGGAGGTCTTTTGAACCCGCTTGACTGTGGTTGTGATACGCTTGTTGAGGTAAGGTTTTCCTTACTTGGAATATGTTAATGTTATAATGCCCATATGAGCTATATGCATTTATGATCATATGATATTGATGATGAATGAGAGTGAGTAAGTATAAGGGAATTGGGCCTGAGACCTAGTCAGTAGTATAGCGGAATTTGGCCTGAGGCCTATTGAGTAGTATAGTGGAATTGGGTCTGAGGCCTATTGAGTAGTATAGCGCAATTAGGCCTGAGGCCTACTGAGTAGTATAGCGGAATTGGGCCAAAGGCCTACTGAGTAGTACAGCGGAATTGGGCTTAAGGCCTATTGATTAGTATAGCGGAAAAGATTAATGCCATTGATGGTATAGTGAATGATGAGTTAGTATTGTTGATTGACACCGATGATGGTGCCGAAAATGTTAAGGTGTTTTACGTTACGTACTCGTGTTATATGTTAGTATGTTGTAACTGTATTCTCTGTCTAAATTGTCACACTATCTTATTGGGGACCTACGACGATCCAATTGATATTTCTGGTCTTTTGGGGGGGGCAGTGCTAATGCAGGTTGATAATTGTATGATGATGATATTCTGGCTGATTGTACGGGAAGGGTGTGCGTAGTCACGACATTGGGCTTAGACCTCATTAGAGACTTTAATCGTAATTGCTTATTCTTCCACTGTAGTAGTTATTAGATAAACCTTGTAGTTTTGACAATGTAATGGATTGTACTGTTTTAAATTGGCTTGGATTCCTTGTATTGTATTGTCTTGTATTGTATTGTAGTGAGCTACTACCTCGGGAAATCGAGATAGTAACACCTCCATTTACTCGGGAATGTCTTGATATGGCTTCTACGTAAATCAAGGTGTTACAGTAGAGGTCACCATTGCTACTGCATCTCATAAGACGGGTCTCCGTCCGCAAGTCCTTCACAGTAAAACCGAGAAGGTCAAATTATATTCCACATAGACAAATTATCAGTAGTAAATTTACGAACATAATGAGATTTTTTTACGAGAGTTAAGACATGAAGGATATTTTTTAATATATGTAGGGAGTTGGGATGGGGTAAATGAGTATCACTGTAACCTTTAGGGTCTGTTTGGATAGAGGGAAATGGAAGGAAAGGGAGGGGAGAGAAAGGGAAGATGCAGTTTCTTTGTTTGGTTAGGAAAATTGGGGTGAAGAATTTCAGAAAAAGAGAGAAAATGGATCCCTCCATATCCCTCCTCAAAGACAAAACATTTCTCTACCTAACGAGACAAGATTTGGAGGGAAAACTCTATCTCTTCAGTTTACTTCCCCTCCGCTTCCTTCTCTTTCCGTTCCCTCCATCCCTCATCCCCTCACTTTCTCTCTCTTTTTCTTATCCAAACACATCCTTAGTGGGAACAGGTTCACCATTTTCGACAATGATTTACATGAAGGCTCATATTAAAATAAGAAATAAGAGTACTTGGGTGGGAAGTCATATTAGACGACGCTCCCATGTCCATATACCACACGTCATCTGGCTTCTAGAATGATACAGACTGAATAGCAGTTGCTAACTCTGTTGGGTAGTAAACTTGTGAGGTTGGAGGGTGTACAGGAGCTTGAGCCACAAAAACCTGCTAGGAACGCGGACCAAGTATGCCGACGTTAGGGTTAGAGGGTAGCGCTCACGCACCCCTGAGTCGGATAGGGACACGGTGGGGAGTGCAAGGTGGCTCCGGTAGATGGGGCCAGGATCCAGGTCCAATGGTCGGCAGCAGGAGGGCGACCACTCTTTGCCTAGTGGTTGGGATAGGAGTGGCTGCCTCGTCCTTGAGTAGATCGACCCCGGGAGTTGGAGTCACGGCCAGGGTTGTACTGGTGACGGGTGGTGGTCTTCGGCGCACGGTAGGCAGGGGCGTTCGGGTCGGGGATGTAACACCCCGTTATTTTCCGAGTCAATTATAAAGCTTGACTTTTCTACTTTTATTTAAATTGGGTTTTAAGTTGGAAAAAAAAATATATTTTCGATATCATTATAAAAATTAAAAGATTTTGGACCTTCCTTCATAAAGTAAATTGATTTTAGACAATCTCAAAGGGAAAAGTTATTTGAACTGATTTCAATTTTAAATCCGAGTTTTATCCAACTAATGACTCAAAGACAAAAAAAAAAAAAAAACCTAATTATTTCTACCTATACCCCTTCCACCGTATCCATTCCCTCCCCCATCACACTTCTTATTTCTTCCTTTATTTTCTTTCTTCTTCAATTCCTCCTTCCTTGGTTCCCTATTTCCAATTTTTCGATCGTCGTCTTCCCCTCTTGCATACTATATAAATTGTAAGTTTCGATTTACTTAAAGATCTTTTATTTATCCGTTTTCTTAATTCATGATTCGAGTTTGTGAACGAGTCTTATGAGTTATTAAATATGGTCCAAATTCATGAGTATTGTGTAAATATTATTATTTAAGAGTAATTCTATTGTCCTTAATTACCGATTTATGTGGGAAAGAAGGATCGCAATTATTGATATTTGGTTTCCAATGGCGGGTTTGCTAAATATTGTCGCGTGGGATGTCAATATTGCTGTTTTGGGACGTCGTATCAAGGCCGTGGATAGTCTGTTTTGGGTTTGAATTATTTTGGTTCATAACTTAAGGTTGATAGGTAGTGAAGTAGTAAATTGATGATGATGATGCGTGCAAGTATATAAATAAAAGAAAATATGGAGTGGTGTACAGGGACTTTGAATGGTGCACATGACTTGGAATTGAGGATTTTGTGTGAGCATAAGTGAATTACATACTCACGTTTGGGACAATTAGTGATAGAGGTAGGTTGATAAATGAGGTAGAGGGTTGGTGTCTCGAGAGTAGCTTTTTGTTCCGGTAAAGTCGATTTGGACTTGAGTTATGGATATTTTTTACCGTTATTAGCAGGTTAGTTAATTAGTAGTGAGTCAATCGATTTAATAAGTTAATATCGTATTGAAATTAATTAGTGGGAGGATTAAGTCATTAAACCATTTATATTACTTGTAGCTTGTGTGCCTTTGGGTTTGAGGAGAAAGAATATTTGGATTAATGTTAGCTTGGACTGACCGTCTTGAGAGGTAAGGACGTTTTGACCTTTTCACCTTTAAGTAAAGAGCATGTTCGGTTTAAATTATATTTTCTAAAGTGGTTTTGTAAATTATTTTGTCAATAGTGAATTTTTATGATACTCGTAAAATTTTGGATATTGAACTTGTGACACGAGTCACACATTGGTATTGTTTCGATAAAATTTTTGGAGGTTATAACGGACTCTGGGAGCTCTGTCGGTCTAGTTGGTTTAAGATACGTTTACGACGTTCCTGGGACTTCGTCCCGAAACTGAACTCTTGGCCCGAGTTGTATTTGGGTGGGGTAACCGGCCGCCACTTGCTAGGTAGTTAGACTTTCTCCTTTGCCAGCATCATCCTACTGACTGTTCAAATGCGAGAGGTGAGCACTATATAAGTCGAACTAAGCACAGGTGATACCTCTAGACCGTGCAAGGGTAGGACCTTGGTACACAGGTGGTGAAAAATATATTTTGGTTGGTTTTGATTTCGACTACGATGTTTTTAAAGTATTGTGGTTTGGTTTCGAGACAATGGATTTTAACTCTGGTTTCAGTTTACTACAAATTATATTTATTTTGTACGTTTTTATTATATTATACTTTTACTCAGCTTTGCTGACGTCCTTTTGTTTTGGGTCGTTCCCCCACTGGAACCTGTACCTATTCGTATTTTTGGGTAAAGTTGATAGGTACATTTGACATGCTGCATAGGTGCATTATGGTTTCGGGTTGCTGAGCGAGGAAAGATTTCATTATTTAACATTATCTCACTATTTATATTTATATTGGATTTCGGTTGAGACTGTTTTAAACCGTTTTGGATTTTGTAAAATTTAAGTCTTCCGCTGCAACGTTTTCATTTAATTAATTATCAAAATTCTATTTCGTTTCAATTATTTCTATCAAATTTCCTTCTCGGCTGATTTATACTATTTTATTTGCCTTGCACTTGGCTTTGTGAGCTAAGTGCGGAGTAACAGCTTTGAATTTTCCTTGTTCGGGTTTTTATTTTGGTCGCGAAAATTTAGGGCTGTTACAGGGGATGTCGCTGTTAGTCGTGGTAGTGGCCAAGGCGGTCGGCGGTGTGGCGGCACTGGATTGGGCTTGGCGGGTCTCTTCAAGAGTGAGCATCGAACGGATTTTAAAGAAGGAAGGCAACGGTTCGCTTTGTTGAATGATAGAAGTGATACCACTACAACCCTTGGACAGATTTGAGACCATGTGAAGCACCAATCGGTCATCATCGACGGTGGAGCCGACATTCTTGAGTTGGTCCGAGAGACGTTTGAATGCTTGGAAGTAGGATGAGACATTGAGAAATTGATCCATATGTGTAGTGGAAAATTGTTGCTCGAGGAGAACCACTCGGGAGTGTTTGTTGTCAATGAACAGGGTTTGGACCCATGTCCATATATGCTTGGCGGTACATCCAGTCTCTACGATCGTCTCAAGAATATCGTTGGAGATGGTGGAGAAGAGCCATTGTTTCACTATGGCATCGAGACGACCCCAAAGAGTTTGATCGGTCTCAACAGTAGATGTCTCGTCTTTGGCCGGGTCCACGAGATGGTGATGGACCTGATGTCGTAGTGGTGTTGAGAAAGAACTCGGCCTAGAGGTCATACTGGACATTATATATATTCTCAAAGTCGAGGAAAATGGCGACATTATTTTTTATGTTGGTGACACCGAAAGCGGGATGGAAGAAAGTTTTGTCGTAGTTTGAAGGTGCCATGGAGAATGGGTATGGCAATAGAGTTGAGGGAGAAGATGATAGGGGGCCGAGACAAAGGAAGGAAAATTTTGATATTGTGAGATTAAAAGGTGTCAATTTCCTTGATCTATTCATTCCTCAATGTCAGTTTGAATATACAATGTTAGTGTGTGAACTTTAGTATAAGCTATCCTAAAATACAAGGATGTGTAAATCAATTAGAAAGGATACAAGTAAGTCGGTAATCAATGATTTTATATACAGAATATTACCATATTCTATTAATGGGGTGTATATGTAAATTATTATATTACTAGGTTAGTACCCGTGCAAAGTTGCACGAGTATAAATAAAAAAATTACGTAGATAATCTTATTTGGATCTTAAACCTTTAACCCAAATAGTTTTTAAAATGAAAAAAGTGTATTCTTAAAATCAACATGAAACATCCACACATGAAATCAATGCAAAGATACATGTTTGACCTGTATATATCTTTTAACATATTATACACATATCCCGTACATTTGATATAATTATTGATTGGGTAAATTAGTTTTAACTTATTTTTTTTAAATAATGTAAACTTTACTCTCAGTATAACTAACTTAATATAAAAATCATAACACAAAACATTTCAAGTTCAACAAAATTGCGAATAAAAAACAGACATCTAATTGGAACAGTGTGCCATTAAAAAATAAGTGATTGTTATCTTGTAAATTAATAATAAAATAAAATTATTTAATGTAACAATTACTCATGTAGAAATTATAGAGTACTACTATAGAGTCGTGTAATATGAAAAATGTGTTATATTCTCCTGTGTCAATATATTTCAAAGAAATCTGGTTACTACTCCGTATTATATACGGAGTACTACATTAGATGAAACTTACCTACATTAATATTTTCATAACTAATATCAATTTTTTTGGAAATTGTTATTGGTTATTGATACTAATTATCAGTGATTATACTGATTAGTTTACGTTATACGGAGTATAAAAAATGTTTATATTTATGTATATTTGTTTATATGTTAGAAAATTGTGTAATAGGGATTTTTTTTCGACAATGTTTAATCTATATATGTTCAATTATCATATAGAAATAATTTTAGTCGCAATAAACGTGATAAGTTGTTTTGCCCGTAGGTGTATACCTACCATGTTTTCAGATATTTTAACTCGTTTAAATAAATTACATTACTATCAGAATATTTTAAACTTGTACCTATGTTGGTTTAAGATAGTATATACCAAAATATCTCATTAACATGGAGCATTGGATTAATATGGAAAATGTGATATATTATGAAAGTGTTTTTGGCGCCAAAAAAATCAAATGTGTGGACTACTTTTAAAAGATATGATCCAAATGAAAACCTATTAATATAGTCCCGGACTTCCTTGGCTTCGGCGTCAACCTCAATTCTTGAGCAAATCGCATTGGATAGTTTTGATTCTAGGTGGGGTTACCTCAGAATCCATGAGTATGAAGTCTAAGAGCAACCACAATGGTTTGGGTTCCATTGTGGTTCATTTGCCGCCACGTCACCGCCACGTCGTTTACTTACAAACTCAACGCTTATGAACTTCTATCAACAATGGTAAAAGTTCATCCAAGTTCATAAATGAGTCCCACCATAATCTACTCCCAACATTTAATTTCTACTAATAAAATATCTTATATTTAATTAATAATCATTTTGGATTACTTTAACAATGAACTATTAAAAATAATTACTACAAACACTTTTAAAAATGAACTAATAAGATATTTGTTTGTCTTGTTGGGCCGGAAATAGTTCATACCGAGTTGGTCGAGTTTCAACTCAAACTTAACAGATCGTATCGGATTCGAATCAAACGGGTTACGTGTAAATTAAAAAAAGGCTCATGAACCTAAAAAGCAGGTATAAATTTATCTGTCAATTACTACGTATAAATTTATCGGGTCAGAGTATTTTTCAGGGTTGACTCCATTTCAGGTTCCAACAATAGAAAACATATTGTTAATAGAAAATTTGTTCTAAAGAAAAATTATTGTTAACAGAGAATAAAATGGATAGATAAAAATTGGTTAATTTAGTGTGCAAAAAACAAACCACTAGTTTTCAAAAAATAAATCACAATTGAAGTGTGCAAGAAAGATGTTCACTCTCTCACCACAACTTGCATTTGTTTTGCGTGAATCTCACCCTAAAACATCCTTCATTATTACTCCCTCCCATTCATTGGATTCCTACCATTTATTGAATATATGTGAGGTATATTTTAATAAAATGGTAGGAATCCAATTAATGGGAGGTAGTATATTAAAGGGTGATGTTCACTCTCTCCTCTCATCTTCATTGTGCTCAGAGATGAACTTGGTTCATCTGCACAAACTCCCTTCTACGGACGAACCACAAAAAGAACCCAACAATGATGTCAGTTCGTCCATTTGCAATGAACCTCTCAAATGAAAATCCATTGTAGATGCCCTAAGTTGCTTGTTTCTCCATTAGAAGGGTAGACTTGCTCCCATGCATAGACAATTTTTCCTTTAATGTGTTACATTTCTTTGTCTGGGTTGATTGATTGAATAACATCACATTGGGTGATGTGTGAAGTCGTTGTGGTCGATGTAAAGACTAAAGATGATGACAAACAATTTGGTTGAATACCATCACGTTTATATATATGATGACTACCATAATATTTTCGCTATTGTATCTATAGTATTTTTATTTTTATAATATTCTTGCCAAACAATTTCTCATTCTTGCCATACGTACATATATTTTATTTGCTAATAAATATCTCAGAAATATGTAGTACTATATATATATATATATATATTTGCCAATCATATTTCAGTTGACATATATTTGCCGTGCATACTATATTTGCCGCATACATATATTTTGTTGCCATAAATATTTTATATCTATAGGAATATGTATTATTAGTGATTAATTATTATTTAAGGATTATTAGTGATTAATTATTATTTAAGGACATATGCACTAATTGCTATTATACGTAATATTTGGCGATTATTGTTGCTATTATTACGTAACATTATACCTAATATTTAATTAGGTGTGACTTGGTGTGGATATATACCTCACTTTGCTATTATACGTAATATTTAGAGATTAGTATTGCTATTATTCAGCAACATTATGTGTAATACTCCGTATATAATTAGGTGTGACTTGGTGTGAATATATGGTAGTAAATTTTTCTATTATTTGAATATATACCTCACTTTGCAATTATAGGTAATATTTAGAGATTATTATTGCTATTATTCAGTAACATTATACGTAATATATAATTAGGTGTGACTTGGTGTGAATATATGATAGTAAATTTTTCTATTATTTAGGGACTAATTGATATAATTCTTGATACAATTCCATATGCAGAATATTTAGAGATTATTATTGCTATTATTCAGTAACATTATACGTAATATATATAAAAAATTCTATTATTTAAGGACTAAATGATATAATTCTTGATATAATTCCATTTATAGATTTGAGGTTAGATTGTGTGGTTTAGTTGGGCGGGAAAATTTGGTGCTTTGGTTGTTGTATTATAGAAGAGTATGATGTATGCAGTTCCTAATGCAAGGGAAGGCGGGAGCGTGCAGATCAGTGTTTGAGAAGTAGCAGCAGAAAGCGGGCGGAATCATTCATGTGCTCATGCCTGGGGAAGGGAGGCCGAAACGTTCAGAAGATACCAGGGGGCCAGTCTCATCTTCGGACAGAGGTGGAACAACATGCAGTTTGTAACCAGTGCGTCCTTCCTTCTCACTGTCTACTCTGACTACCTTACTTCCGCCCATCAAACAACGCACTGTTCCGGCATACATGTTCCTCCAACTGAGCTCTTCCTCACAGCTAAAACCCAGGTTGACTACATCCTTGGAGACAACCCGATGAGAGCGACAGGTTACATGGTCGGATATGGAAACAACTATCCACAGCAAGTTCGCCACCGAATTTCGTCAATTGCGTCCTTCAAGGTCAACCCCTCATTCATAAAAAGTCTTGAATTCGTCTAGATTCACCATTTCACCCTACCTGCTGATATTTCAGTTTCCAAATACACTTTTGCACAAGGATGTCGCTTGGGTTATATATATATATATATTGCGCACCAGCTCATAAACATGATATGCATGCACGCAGTACTTACACATCTCCTCTGCCTCACTGCGCTGCTTGTTATATACAGGATCGAGATTCAAAAGCAAGAAGAAAGAATACAAGAAAGATGGCCGGGTGGTGGCTCAGTCAGCTTCTTGGATGAAACTTGTTCGGAGGTACGGTGTTTATTAGTTCCTTCCATGTGAGTACTTAATAATGGTCTACTAGTATTTTTTTGCCTTCTAAAACTCTTGTTTTATTTGGGTTGTTGTGAATTGTGATGTTGTAATTAAACTCCACAACATTTATTTTGCTTCTCTGGTATGATTGTTATATGAAGTTGTTGTGATTACCTGGTGAATACAGAACACTCTTATATGAGTATGTCTTCTGTCCTACTACAACTTTACTTGGTACATACTGAGCAGACATAGTCAAATGAAGCTAAGTGTAAGCTCATCTAAATCAAACAAAAGATGTGAAATTTGTTAATTTGTCATCGAAAACTCCGCAACATCTCCCCAGACAAAAACCAACTCAGATGATTTTTAATAACGTAGACTGCCTCAAAATATGTAAGATACTAGAAACATGCATTACCCAGTTACAAGCCTTATAATGTACACGTACACGTACAACTGATGATGACAAATTAAAGTTCTTCTAGTTGTAGCGTAACATATATATGGGTGGGTCTAAGAGTCTCGATCACCATTTTAACATAAAGTCGAGGGAGAGGGAGAGTGGTGAATCATTTATTAGTAAAGGAGCTGGAATTGGCATCAAAGGTACGGAGTTGAAGGACGATGACACTGATGTTGTCGCGGCTGCCACGAGCGATGGCCAGCTCGGCTAACATAGTGGCGGCGGCCGCAGCGCAGTTGCCGCCGACTCCTTCCAAGACGGTCTTGCTGACCTGGCCCCTAAAGCATTTACGAACCATATCCCCGGCCATGTCGTTTCCAATCACGTCCCATAACCCGTTAGTGCCGATCACAATGAAGTCGTCTAGTGCATTATTCCTCTTGCATACCTCAACCGCTGCCTCTGCCTCTGTGCGCGCGTGTTAACAACAAGCAAGCAAGCAAGAATGGTACGTCCGTATGTATGTATGTATGTAGAAAACGAGTGTGCATATATATATATAATGATCGATCCAAGTGTGGGAATTGGGATGGTACCTATTGATAATGTTGGGGTTGGAGGCGCGTCGTCGTGTGATAGTAGGTCGCTAACATTAACTACTCCTCCTACGGCTTCTTCCATGCTTTCCTCTTCATTTGATCTCTCAAGGGCCTACACATAACACAAGGAATGAAGAAGAGCCATCTATCTATCACTCATGCAACTTACTTCTCTGATCATGCATATATATAGACGACGCCCGACACTCGATCAAATTCTATCAATCATCAAAACTCCCTACATATCCTTTACTCCAATTAACTCCCTCCACCATCTCTCAATAGTTTTTCAAGACACTTCTCACTTCACATGCATGCACATCTACTTTTTTTTTTAATCATTTTCATTATTTTTATTATGACCCTATTGTAAACCTTAGATTAACATCGTCAGAAACAAATTTAGAAATTAGATTTGATTAGCAAAACGATTCAGGAGGCTAGGTGTTTTAAAAATTAGCAGACTGTTTAACTCCCCGTTACTTTCATTTGAAACCGCAAGCTAGGGATCCCGAGGGAGGGTGGAAGTGGGCCGGGGGAGTTTAATTACCTTACGAGAACGTGACAACTGAAAAGCAGCATCGTCACGAAACAAAACAACACGACAGTCTCCAAAACTGGCGACTACAATGTCAGCGGTGCCAACGAGAACAACCACCAATGCGGTAGGGGTAGGGCCCACCACCTTGTGCATAGTTGCAGCGGACGACATGGTGGCAGCGACCTCAGCGTCCATCCTGGCAAAACTGTTGGCCATCAGAGTGTGCCAGTCGGCCACGGGGCCGGGGTGACGCGTCAGCTCCTCGGCCACCAAACAGTGTAGCCTCTCCTTGCAGAGGTTGGAGACCTTTCGGTTGCCATGGCCATCGAATACCGCGAAGAAGTCGTAGGAGGGTGGAGTCTCGTGTTGGTGTGGGAGAGAGAGAGTGGTGAGGTCGGGGTAGACAGTGAAGGCGTCTTCCATAGATCTGCGGCGTCCTATGACGGAGATGAGGCCGTGTTCGATGATGCTTCGTGGCTTCCTCATCCTCATCTTATTATTACCTTCATCTTCCTGCTGCTTCTTTTCCATCATCATTATCTCTTCAACTACAACACACTACATACATATTTTTAGATGATATTAGTAGATATGAATCCTGTGAGCCTGAGCCTGTGAGGTCATAAGACTTATAACATGATTAACATGTGAACATGTCAAGCCATTGTACGGTGTATACTCATCCCTTGCAATAAACTCTCGTTGCTGTGTAAATAAATGTATACAGTAACTTTCTTTTAAAATCAATCCCAGCATGCATAAGTAATCATCGTAGAACCGTCTCCATATCATCTACAATTGTTTCACATATTATAAAACCCGTTTGTTTTCTATTATTGTCCCATTTTTCTTTTTGGGCTGAGTTTGATTTTTGTCTCACTTTTCTTTTTAGGCCATCAATGTGTGGTTCACAGTTACTCTCCTGTTTCTCTCTCTTGCTACTTCTTTTTTCAACCACTCATTTCTCCTTCCTTATTTTTCACCCCAAACCCTTATGGGTTCAACCACTTATTTCTCCTTCCTTATTTTTCACCCCAAACCCTTATGGAACAATAATAGGAACTCGGAGGGAGTATATTATTTCCGTAGTTGAAAAGGTACGGAAATACGGATAGGAGTACACTAGTTGCTTTTAATGGAGTATTACATTCCGTATTGAATTGTGAGAGGATATGAAATGGATCCATCCCTAGATTGTTTATTAGGGTGACGTGATGTTCTTGGAAGAGAGCAGTAGTTTGTTTTAGAGGTGAGTGACACGTGTAGAAACAGATGGTGTACTGAGTTTCATATTCTCATCCTTCCATGGTAATCTGTGCATGACGACATAATCACGGGGGAGAACCAGCAATTAAGTCTCCCTTCTGGGTTAGGGAGGGACAGGTGTCACGACCTTGTGACGGACCAACGGATATATAGATTAAAGACCCAAACCCAACTCAGAAATCAATGAATTACTACAACAACGCCTAAATTCATCCAAGCCATTTAGATTGGCAGATTTAAGTTGACAGTACAGTATATGTTACAAAATTCGTTATTAAAAATAAAACGGCATCCAATCCCCAGATATATAATTAGGATTGGCCCTCTACAACAAGTCTTAATTCTGAAAGGCAAATGGATATACAGGGTTGAATGAGAATCAGCTGAGAGAGGAGAATTAAGTTAAAGCAGCAAAATGAACAAAAACGATTGGATTTAAGTGCATGCTTGGGCTAACTCGCGGTCTTGTACATTTCATCAATAACATTCTGCAAAGCGAAACATAAATAATATCAGCACAAAACCTATCGACTTAGAACATATAAGAGCTCATGTACCAAAGTATAATCATACATAAAACGGAGTGTACTAGACCTAGACACCTTTCGCCTTATTAGATACACTTCGTTACTAAAGGGGACGCCTTCCCATAAGGAGTCTAGTTGGCTTAGTCTTTTGAATGCGTAATGTTTGGCTAGTCCAGTGTGTAATTGTTGCTCCCTTTGTACATTGACGTATACTTTCATTAATAAGTACTCGTATATTTTACCTTTTTCTCCAAAACAAAATACAAAATGCAAAATGCAAAGCTAAATTCTTCCCTAAACTCTGACAGCAATACAGTGAATGGGTTTGATGACTTGGTCTATAACTCTTTTCAGGTTCAGTTTCGGTATGGAACAAAGGTTCCTCTCTTTTCATGAGCCATTGCTGAAAATGAAGAATGGCTTATATGGTTCATTCTTAACAACTTGGTATAGTTTGTTGGATAAATACTGTGGACCGGATAGGATACAAACCATGGGGTTCAATACAGCGTAATTTTTAGAAGAAAATCATAATGATACGGTAATAATTAACAAAAAGTTTCTAGAGTTAATGGTCCTCCTGTATTTCAATGTGGATCAACCGTTGGGTTAAAAAGGGGCAAAGACAGTTACCTGATAGTATTTGAGCAGTTGCGGCCTCTTTTTCTTATAGGTTGGGGTGAGGAGATCACGCTCCATATCAAAGGGAACTGGATCCAAATGAATAGCTTTGATAATCTCAAAGCCCTTCAGCTGTAAAGGTCAATATAGATGTTAAAACACAAATACTCCTACAAAGTACAAACAGGCAAACAGGCAAACAAGCAAACAAGCAAAAAGGAGGATGAAAGTTCAAGGACACCTTTTTCTCTTTTCCGATCTTTGATAGCTCCCCGAGTATGTATACCTTGGCCTTAGGGTTGACACAAAGTGAATCGAAATCCTCAAGGATATCATTTGCTTCCGCCCACCGTTCAAGTGCGCCCTTATTAGGATTAGCAACCGCAACGAGATATGATTGGAAACTATTCCCATATACCCATATCTGAAATTAAGAAAGACATCAGTACAAGCACACACAGCCAAATAATACAATACACTTGTACTAAAGTGGTTCCGCTTCTATCTACCGTGAAGTTACAATCATTTCATGCAGTGAAATAAAACTCCAAATTTCTAAATGAAAAAACAGTCTCTTTATCAGAAAAAGCCAGGTTGAAACTACCAAGCAACAGGCAATACCACCCCACATCCCCACCTCCTTTTTTCTAGCATGGAAAAACAATCGGCTGGTGAGATATCGGACTCCCAGTACGAAAAAAAATAAAATTGCATGCCCAAAACATACTGTATCAATAGCAGAGCAAAGGCCAAAGATGTTTTCCAAGTTTTCGACTGCAACATACTCTCCTTGTGACAGCTTAAATATGTTCTTTTTTCTGTCAATGATTTTCAGACTTCCATCGGGTTGCCACTCACCAACATCACCTGTATGAACACTTAATCAGCAAGGTGTGTATATGCAACCAAGTAAAGCTTCGACAACAAGAAGAAAGCGGAAAAACCTGTGTGGAACCATCCATCAACCATAACTTCCTTGGTGAGATCTTCACGTTTATGATAGCCTGAGAAGAGGGTTTTACCCCTCACACAAACTTCTCCACGAGGTAAGCTGGAGAGGGCATCATATCCCATCTCAGGCACGGATTCAAGGCATACATCTACATTTGGCACTGGAGGGCCCACTGTACCAAGCATCTGAAGCTCATTTGGTAAAGAGACAAACGTTCCCGCACAGGTCTCAGTCAAACCTGCACAGATATGATCGGATTTTTAGTAAAAGGTGCAGAAATTAGTTAACATACTGAGTTTTTCTGTCAAAACCACCTACAATTTAGTTCAATATGCGAAGAACTACATATAAGTTTAGTTTTTATTGTCACATACTACCAAAATCACTATTCCGTTAAGAAAAAAAAAAATCAAAAACTGGTGTTGACTAAAAATATCATAACTATGGGGTGTATTTTTGTTGAACCACACAAATGCTTAACTTCATCAAAAATAGAGGATCGCAAGACTAGGAGGAAAATAAAATGGATGACGGAGTTGATTATAAGGTAGTTATGGGAAAGACGGAAAGAAAGTTAGGTACTTAGGAGTAATAGCCAAAATAGAAAGAAAGGTAGGTACTTTTTTGCAAAACAAGGGTAACTCAATGTCGGAAACTTGACTTTTTTGTCAGAATGATGATTTTAGTAGCTATCGACAAATGAGTTAAGTATTAGGCAGTGTTTCATAATATGAGAAACTTTAGGTCGTTCTATGCAAAAAGGTGAAAATTTTAACTATTGTTGGACAAAAAAATTTTTTATTAATGCTAACAATAAGCATACCATATCCTTGTAAAACATAACAGCATGCAACCACACGCAGAAATGTTTCTACGTGAGTAGCAAGTGGAGCTGCTCCAGATAGTATCAGCCTCACTCGTCCACCCAAAGCTTCCTTCACCTGAGATTAAAAACAAAGTAAATGAGGAGAGAAACACACTTTAGAGAAATGAACATAGGAGCAGCAACATGAAGACCAAATCCAACAACCATTAAAAAACTGAAAAGAGAACATAAATAAATGCCATATAGTGGACAATAGTTTGATATAGTACATACCTTGTTGAAAACTATCTTGTCAAACATTGGAGATGCATCTGAGTGCTTGGACCCCTTCCTCATATTACTGAATTTCCTGAACATCATAACCCAAAAAAATTGTTGTCAAAATCCCAGACAGTTGAAGATGTTAATAACACAAGAAATTTCTTCTGGATGACTCGTAATAAAATTGTGTTCATAATTGCATCAGACAATAGCTTCTTTACGACACAAAGAAGAGCAACTACTTTAGTTCAGTACTCATTGAATTGTAATCGAAAATAAAGAATAAAGACTATTTCGCTTTATTGTAAATGGGCACTATGAGCGGATGGATAGCTACACTAAAATAAATCAGCCACTCAAGATGTGTATCAGCAAAATCAAATTCAAACCCCATTCTAATTCTGCGTTGTAAGGTGGACCAAAAAGGGAGCTTAGTCCTATTGCATAGGTATTCAAATTTTATGTTTAAAAGGTGCTTACCGTGAGTAAGCAAAGCCAAAAAGTGCACGTTTCAGCATGCCCCCAGCTCGGAGTTTCTCTTGCAATCCTGAGAGTAAAACGATGAGTACATAAATCCATGGTAGTGCAGAATCCATTTGACACACTCCTAACCTCAAAAGGCCACAGTACACTCAATTCAAATCCGGACTCTGCAATTCACTTGGAATATCCACGTTTGTTATCTTACATGAGGCTTTTCAAACATGGGGCCAATTTAGTGATTTGGAGGGAGTGAATTTTTCTATTAAATACAATAGTTCACTACTATATACGAAAACAGGTCAATGAATAACAGGAGAACTATGGTAAAACAAAAAAACATCCTAGACATAAAAGTGTACCTGAATAAATTCTATCCAAGACACGTGGGACAGCACAAAACACAGTTGGTTTCAATACTGCAATATCATCAAGCAACAATTTGATATCCTGGTAGTCAAAGAATAGAAAAGTTCCATCAAAAACAATATGCTCCAAATAAGCAAAAGAAAGCCATTACATTTGATTATCACTGTCATAATATGCAGTCACTCACCCCTCTCCAAAACCCTATTTTTGCACCATGTGAAATAAAAGCCTCCTCAATAACACGATCAAATATATGAGCCAGAGGCAAGTAAGACAAATATACATCATTCGAATCCAACTGCAAGATGTTTTGAGAAATCAGATGTCAATATGTAATATTAAGAGCGACATAGATAACAACCATGATGCCAGAAAATCCACTCAAGTCACCTTCTCATTAGCATTCTCTAGGAAGCTAATAACCCCAGCTATCATAGTAGTAATACTTTCATTCGATATCAGGACACCCTTTGGGTCACCGGTGGTTCCACTAGTATACATTATTGTGCAAATGTCGGTTTTTTCCTTCTTAATCAATTCATACTCGGTATCACCTGCCTGCAATGCGAACAATTAGATGAAGATTGCGCCAAAAAAAGAAAACATAATAATAACAGCAAGGCCACTATACAGAGCGGCACTGGCAAGACACCCTAAAGACTTACAGCAACCACAACAAAATTATCTCATTGTTTCAAAGGCTAAAGAGCGTCAAAAGATAAAATTATTCATGTGTTTGAAACACAAGACACTATATAAAGTTCTTCATGCCTTGTATAGTTGTATGTTACTACCTATAACTAAGTGATGTTACTAATGTTAGCAAAAGCCTTCACAACACAACATAAACCATGAATTAATAATTCACAACCTTTATAAAGTACCAAAATCGAATAATATGAAGGAAAGATCAAAGAATAAAGAATACTGAAAGGCATGAAAAAGATGAATAAATTTGGCACTGGGAATGTATCAATGTTGAACATACCAGCTGCAAAAAGTTATTCCAATCATATATCTGCAGACCATATTTTTCAACTTCTTCTTTCTGTTCAGAGGAAACCTTGCCAAAGCTCACCAAAGCTATAAACAAACTCGTCATACGACCCAATTAGCAACAGAGAGTACTATATGAGCTACAAATATAAATCAAGAGATGAGTAAACTTACTTTTCAAGTATTTTGAGGTGTTTTGCAGAGTTTTGAGCAGCTGAAACCGCAAGTAAACAACATATTAAAGTTCACATCAATCAAAGAGGTGCGTGTACACCTCAAATCTTAGACAACACAAGCAGCTGAAGCAAATCCTCGTCATTTTAGCAAATATAGATACAACAAATTTCTCATATATTAAAATGAAAATAAGAAGTATTGCAGCTAATAGAAGCCTCAGCAAGTGAGCCTTGTTTATGAATACTACTTCTATTTGAATTTTGAAGCTAGAAAAAAGCAGGATATAAGGTACACCTCAGGAATCTTTTTTTCTTCAACAAAAGCAATTGTTACTTCTGCATGGGAAATGATAAATTCCACAGCACCAGCCCCTGCATTATTAATATACATGAGAACCCAGGTGGGAGAATAGGACAGTACTCCACAAATCAATGTGCAGCATTAAGGTCAACAAAAGGGAAACAAACATACCAAGTGTATCGTACAATGGAACACAGTAAAGGCCATGGGCATTGCATGCCTGTAAATTTGCTCTGTTGTTAGATTACAGACAACAAAAAAATGTTCGGCGACGAGATATATTCATTCACTCAAAGCAACAGATAAAAAGAACTGCAATAGTGCAATTTGTGAAGGAAAAATGGAATAAGAGATCAAGCTCCATGCGACATTGTAACACACGAAAAGTACACCCAATATTATGTACAGACAGGGCATGGAAACACAATCAATTACCACATTTCAAATATGTAGGAGAATTTAAGAAAAGGATGAAGATCAAGAAGATACCTCCATGCTGATCACCCATTCTGCAGAGTTTGCTCCATAGATACCACAACGCCCTCCCTGTCAGTAATATACATATTATATCGCAAGCTAATAACTAAAATCTGCAATTTGAGGGGAGTCGAAAGGGACTTAAAAAGAAATATAGAAACGAGAATGTATTAAACAAAGAAGATCTGAGTAAATAAACACATCCGTGGAACATAAAGATATTCATACTTTCATAGGGCCGTAGATCTAAGGCCCCACAAGTTAATTCAGGTAAATTAAAAAAACAACTTAAGAAACTAAAAGCATAAGACTTTAGCAGATAATATCTTGAAGACATTACCTCGCTGACACCACAATGACGAATAGAGTTCCCTATTTTGATGACAGAGTCAAAAACCTCTTTGTAAGTAAGCCAAACATAATCACCAGCCTGCAGACACAAAGAAGCATATGTGAACCTTGAAATTACATAGCTGTGAACAGCCATATGGCACGTCATATAAACATATACTAGACTGACCCAGGCATTTACCTTTCCATCCACAACCTCACGACGACCAAGCATAGGACTGTCAGGATATTTCTCCACAGACAAACTGCAGCATAAACATAGTAATTAGTTTCTTATATAGAGCTCATATTTGATAGAGATTTGAACTGGATAAAGTTCAAATATAGAAACATCCTGACATGGAATCAATCATACAAGTGCAGTAAAGATGTACAAAGAGGAAGGTAAAACCCAATTCTTCAAACAGGCCCAGCTGCCTCTAATATTGCAGGGAGAAATATATGACATGTGTACGTAGTTTAGTATAATGTGTACTTACTCTTTATTCCATCATGTTCCAGAGTCAAGAGTGGTAAATCTTTGACTCCATTAAAAAGGGAAATATGATCATACATTGATACAATAGTAATTCAATAACGATTATCACAATCTCTAGAATCAAAGCAAACGGTGTACTTGACAAAAAAGAGTTTCGGGAAGTCTTAAAACTTGTCATATGAACACCCGTTGAACATATGAAATGCAAGAATGCACATTACACCACAAAATACAGTCTAGAATGAGATGCTGGGCAGCTGACACTATTTGCTAGCAATAATGGAAATCACGCTGCTTAAGTAACTCGTGAAGTAAGTCCATGGACGAGAGAATTCAGATTGTCGATTCCCATCCAACTAAATATCATACACCATACATAATCAAATTGAAAACAATATTCAAGTCTTAACTATAGTCCGGCCCACCAAATTTCAATGGTGGGTTGTATGAAGCAACACGTTCTTAAGTCGTTCCCAGACTACGGAATATGTAACACGATTACACGACACTTGGATGTAGCATTCAAGTATGGAGAAGTATTCAAGTCTTCACTCAAAAACACTTGGGAGTGCCAGCTACCCAGTATGGAGTATTACACAACCACTACACTACGTTGTAAAACAAGATATATTGTGTGGAGTAGAATTGATACATTCACCTAACCACCCTTCCAACTAACTTAATTCAAGTGGGAGCCTTTTTTGAAGGACTGCTCCAAATTAATTCTTACTACTAACACCACGCTCATCCTAATCTCAATACGACTAAATTTCGACATTGGAATATCATTCAACATAATCAACTTATTAGTACGGAGTGTATCATATATTACCCCGCAATACTCGAATTCAACTACAAATCTCAAGTCAAACTGATACAGTAATTAACTCCAAAAATAGTCCACAGAACGTACTAAGGCCGCTCCACATAACCTTGAGTGAGAAAGCATAATAAGTTCCCAACGACTATCAACCCTAAGAACCTCAAAAAATAAAAATTCACCAAATCACACCAATACATACATTATTTACTCCACCACCACCCGGAAATATAACAATCACTGTAAAATATGGAATCACTAAAAAAAAAATTAATCTATACTTTGCGGCAAAACATCGAATACTCACTCCGCAACTCATTAACGTCGTAAATTAACCCCATATCTCACTCGCTCGATCAATCAATCAATCAATCACAGCACAAGTCAACTCCACGAATTAAATAACAAGTAAAAATCAACCCAAAAAAAAAAGTTGAAAGTTGAAAAATACGTAGACAAAGTCAAAAGAGAGAGAGAGAGAGAGAGAGACCGAAAGATATCCCAGCAAGTATCCATGCCATTAGGAGGAGGAGGGAAACCGTCTTTAGCGAAAATACTACGGTAAGCCGGTCCGACCGAGGGCTTACCGTCAATCTCAGGCTTGGCCGGTTCGATCTCGTAGATGAATCGCTTGGAAGTTTCCGCCATTGTTAAGGAATCGTAGAGCAAACAAATACGGAGGATATTATGAATGAATAAAAGTGAATTTAGTTATGTGATGGTGATGAGAGAGAAGGGATATCACGACTACGTACGTAAGTTTGAAGCTTGTTACTCGTATTTGTTTTTTCCCTCAGCCTGCCTGCCTGCCTGGCTCAGATTTAGTTTTGCTTTTTTATTTTTGTTTTATGCTATGTTTATCTATAGGGCTCATTTTTTTTTTCACATTCGACCACTTTAGCTTTGCACTTACCTTTCATTCTTCAGACTCAGACTCAGACTCATACTCATACTCACTACAAAAGTACACTTTATCCACGTACTCATCCCAGACTTTCTCACCTCACCTACCTTATTTTATATTATTTTTTAATTCATCCCCCTTAACTTTTTAACTACTTATCTTTTTTTTTATTTACCCCATTTCATCTTAACCAGAGGTGGCAGTTCGGGCCGGGCTGCCGCCGCCGGCCCGGTCTGGCACGAAATTTGGCACGACGGGCCCGGCACGAGTGCAAAATCGGGCCTGGCACGGGCACGGCCCGTCGGGCCTCGGGTCAGGCCGCGGCGAAGAAGTGGTTGAAAACCCCGTGCCAGGCACGGGCACGACCGGGCCTGATCCGGCACGGCCCACTGACAGCCCGCTGACAGGCACGCGGGTTGGCCCGACCAGGCACGACCCCCGGCACGGCGGGCCCGAGGCACGGCCCGGCCCGGCGCATGCTGCTACTGACCTGCTGCTGCTGTGCTGTATGCTGGCCTGCTGCTGTGACTTCACTGCTTCCTATTTTCCAAAGAAGCCCAACGGCCACCTGCCCACCTCTATCCCCTACGTCTCTTTTCCTTATTTCCTCTATTTTTTTTTTTCATTTCTTTTCCTATAAAATACTCACTTTCATCCTTCTTCATTTCACAAATCATTCTAATCTTATAATCATTCTTATTAATATTCTAAAATTTCAATACTCTATAAGTCTACATTTCTAAATTCTATAAGTCTACTCCGTAAAAGATATTACTAATCGTCTAATCTTATAAAATTATTACTAATATAGATATATATAAATTATTAATTATAAAAATGATTACTAAAATAACCGTGCATCATTTTTCCGGGAAAAAATATGAAATAGATCGAGGCACGACCCGAAACCCGAAACCCGGTACGAAAACCGAGGCACGGACATAAGCACAAAACAAGCACGACGGGCCGGGCACGAACGGGCACGAGACCCGGCCCGAGCACGGCACGACGGGGCCCGTGCCTTGGGCCGTGCCTCGGCGGCGAGGTTGGGTGAAGCTCCGTGCCGGGCACGGCACGAGCCCGGGTCTAGGCACGACCGGGCCGGCCCATCCAGGCACGAAGCCCGCCGGGCACGGCACGAAGCCCGACCCGGCACGACTAAGTGCCACCTCTAATCTTAACTTTCTAACTACCTTTTTTAAATTTTTTTGTTTACCCCAATATCTACGTTTATTTTATAACTCGAATAATTACAATTAAATAATTAATTGTTAAATAAATCTTGTGACATACGAATAATTTTATTTTCAAGTGGTCATTATTAAAGGTGACAATCGGACGGATGGGTCGAGTTCAAGTTGGGTTGTCGGTAGACCTAGCAAACAAATCAATCGGATCGGGTTTGGGTCAAGTGAGTTTCGCGTTGTTTGGGTCGGACTAGATAATTTCGGGTTTGCTATTTTCATCCTTTTCAGGGATATCGACTCGTTTTTTTCAATAATAGTCGGGTCAATTTTCGGTTATCTCGGGTCAATTCAGGTTACGAGTCAACCTTGAATCTTTAGTTTAGATAACAGATCGGGTTCGGGTTGGCTTCTTCGGGTCGAGTCAGTTTCGCCATGTCTAGTTTGTCGGGTCTGGGTCAGATGCAGATCATTTTCGGGTCGGATCGTTGTTCGGGTTGGGTTCGGTCATGTTCAGGTCGAACTAGGTTTTGTTTGGTTTGGTCGGGTATAACCATCCATTTATTATTCGTTTTTATTACTACAGCAGTATTATTTACCATTTATTATACGAATTTGATATTTTTTATCCTCTATACAATTATATCATCTAATACAAATTATTTTGGCCATGTCCACCGTTTTTATTACTACAGCAGTACTCCGTATTATTTATCATTTATTATACGAATTTGATATTTTTTATCATCTATACAATTATATCATCTAATACAAATTATTTTGGCCTTATTCTTTTGTACTGAAGTAAAATGAGTTGAACTGAACTGAAAAAAATAAAATAATAATAATAATAATAACAACAAATAATAATGCTAATTATTGTATCAAAAATATTATTTATTATTATATTAATTTTAATTTTAATGAAAATATTACTAATAATGATATTTTATAATAATAATAATGTTTAGGGTTATTTCATGGGAATAATACCAACTATGTGTGTGTTTCTTAAAATAATCCAAACTATACGTAATCTCATTTTAATATGAACTACGCATTCATTAATCTCGTTTTGTTATGTATGAAATTATGACTTGCTATTACAGGTCATGGTGACTTGTTCTAACTTTCTAGGGTTTTATTAGGTCCGTTGTAGTCATCGTGAAAGCCAAAATAACAATAAATTTTTTTTTTTCATAACTTCTATAAAATTAAATGGAAAAGAAATGAAAGATGAATTTTCGGAAAATTTAATTATTTTTTTCCGAAAATGAACACGAAATGTAAATCAGAAGAAGAAGACTTAGAGAAAGAGTTGAATAAGAAAGGTTCAACAGGTAGCCGGTCACTCATAGCAAGGCGAGGTTAATGAAGACATAGTTCGTATTAAAATGAGATTACGTATAATTTGTATTAATTTAAGAAGCACACGCATAGTTGGTATTATTCTCATGAAATAACCCTAATGTTTATAACAATAACAATAACAATAACAACAACAACAACAACAACAACAACAACAATAATAATAATAATAATAATAATGATAATGATAATAATGATTAATAATAATATTAATTATTACATTAATATTAATTATTATAAAAATGTCATTACTTAATTATAATAATAATAATAATAATAATAATAATAATAACCTATTTGAACTGACCTGAACTAAAATGAACGGAACTGAACTGAATTGAATGGACGAGTCTGAGAATGAGTCTTTGAAATCAAAGACTCAACTTCAGACTTATCTGAGTCTCAGACCGTCTCAACCACTTTAACCAGGTATGAGTCTCAGACTCAAAGAATCTGAGCCTCAGACTTTTGTTCAGACTCAACTTCAGACCCCTTTAATCTTAGATTCGTCTGAGCCTCAAACTCGTACCAACCACATTATCCAGGTATGAGTCTCAGACTCAACAAATCTGAGCCTCAGACTCTTACTCAGACTTACACTCAGACCCCCTTTAAACTTAGCCTTAGTTTAAGTTTTACTAACTTGTTATAAATATGATTTTTTTTAAGAAAAATGATAAATACAGTCTTACGATTGTATTTAAGAGATCATGCATAATGAAAATAATTGTTTAAACATGCATTAATGTATTGATATTTGTGTAATTGTTGTTTCAATCCATAAATTTATACTAAATTTGAATGATTTTTAATGCTTAAATACAATTATTAGGCATGAATTTAACATTACCCTTTTTTTAATTGTTTTTATACGCAATTTTTTACTATAAGGGCTCGCTTGGGATGATGTTAATTATTCCGGGGATAATAGAGTAAAAATGAACTAGAAAATGATGGAAAGTAGTGATGATATTAATTGGAAATGGAGAAAATTAAGGAAGTATGACTTATTTAGGAGGGAACTATTACTTCCCTCTTCCCCCAAATAATGCATTACCTCCCAATGGGCATAATTATTCCCTCTCGTATCTCTTTTACACTATAAAATGTTACAATCAAGCAACAAGTTCATCCATTTCTAGTTCATTTTTTTTCTATTACCCCCGGAATAATTAACCTCATCCTAAGCGAGCCCTACCAGTTAAAAACTACTCCATATTATATACTCTGTATTTTCTAAAAGTTTAAACTCAACTTTTAACGTTCAAAAGTAAAAGCATCCAATTTTTACTTTTAATAAGACATCTAATGCAAATTTGACAAATTTGTATTATGTAAATATTTGAATAAAAAAATAAATTAAATACCATTTATTCATTCATATTTTTCATTCTTTACAAATAGAGATTTATTTTGATATACTTTTGACTGTTTTGAGCATATTTTTTATTTTTCATTTTCTCGACTAAAGTAGCTTCTTCAAAAAAACAGCTTCATAAAATAATAATTCAACCACTATTTTTTTTTTTTTGAAAAAGTAACTTGAGAACAAACTTATTTAAAAAAAACATTACATAAGTGAAGTCAAACGTCACCTATGACTACAATTGTGTCTATCCTTGGACTTTTCATTAGTCAACAATTTAAGTTAGACTTTTCTTACTTATATCTCTGTATTATTTTATTTTATCATCGATATTATTTTCCCACCAAAAAAATATAAAGATGACACATTCTGAATAGGCAAAACTCTAATTACTATTTTTTAAATTTTGAAATGAAAAAACTCTTAAAGACAATGAATATAGGAAAAAAATACTTTTAATTTAATTGGTAGTCTAAGGTGTATTTGTATATATCAAAATAAGATGGAAAAGGATGGTGAGGGAAAGGGAGCGGAGGTGAAATCAAATAAATGAGATTTTTCTTCTAAATTTTGCCTATTTAGGTTGAGAAATAAACTGACCGGGTGAAAAATTGAAAATGTCCCTCCCTTTCCTTCCATTTCCCTAAATGGCTCAAATGCTCAATCCAAACATGCGCTAAGAGTTTTAATTAGTCAAAGTTTATTTCGTAAAAATATTCTGATGGATCAAAACTCTTACCCTTATTATGAGTTCACGTGACAAAAATACTAAAGACCTGGTAAAACCGATCAATTTGGAAGAAAAAAACAATTACCACTTTTGGCAGTCTTTTTTTTAAGACCCAAATTGTGAATTAAAATTAAGAAAAATTTGTTAAGCACTCTCTTTAATAAATGATGTCTTACAAAGTACTTCCTTCTATTTATATTTTTGTATATCACTCCTTTATTTGAGTAGTTTTTTGTTTATTAGTTACAAATCAACTTCCTCAAATAAATTACCTAAACTTGCAACCCTTCATACTTGATAAATATCGAGAAGGAAAAACCGTTGTTGTTATGTTTTATTATAAACATTATATATATATATATAGAGTGAGGATCCGGTGAGTCTTCCTCATTAAATGAGTCCGTCCCGTAATTTAGGGCCATTAGATCTAATAAGATCAACGGCTCTCGTTAAAAAATACACAAAGCAAGATGTGTCATGCATCCCTTTCCCTACATTCCATGAACTTAGAGAAGAGAATGGAAGACATAGATGATCTACCCAGGAACCCAGCCAACTACACGGCTCTCACACCGCTTCACTTCCTCGAACGAGCCGCCACCGTCCACCCCACCCGCGCCTCCCTCATCCACGGCCGCCTTACCTACACTTGGCTCCACACCTACCACCGCTGTCGCCGCCTTGCCTCCGCCCTCTCTCGCCGCAACATCCTCGCCGCTTCTACGGTTACGCCTCCCTCTCCCTCTCCCTCTCTTTTCCTTTTCTTTTCAACCGCCAATCCAAGGTGTTGATTGTTGATCGAATCTTAGCTTCCGACCTCCACTATCCGGTGTTTGAGGAGTCTTCTAACGTGCTTGCTTGCTTGCTCTGCCTAAGTCGTGAGACAGGAAGCTGTAATAACTGATAAGAATGCTACTCATCGTGTTGTTGAAACGCTCATACATGATACATGTGTGCTGTCAACTTGTTGAATTAAGTTAAGATGGTATTAAGCGTGTTGTACTAACAAATACTGGGACCAAAGAATCAAGTGAACACTCTTCCCTGCAAAAAGAATATACTCCATATAGTATCGTGGTGGTAACCAACGTCTGCTGCTGGTTGTCGTCGACTGTCGCCATGGTGCTGGATTAACACCTCCAGTTTCCGGATATATTTCTAATTCTTGGTTCCTTTCTGGAAAATACTCACTTAGTATCTGCTGCCCATCACTATGCTGAATCCATGATGTTACAGTAATATGATTACTGTATCAGTATTATATAATTATACTTGTGTTACTGTAATAGTGTGACAGTGTCACAGTAAGATATTTGTGTTACTGTAATAGTGTTCTGTTACTGTAACATTATTACTGTGACATTATTATTGTAATTCCTTATTACTGTGATAGTGCCACAGTAAGATAGTTGTGTTACTGTAATAGTGTTCTGTTACTGTAACAGTAAGATTATATACGATGAAGATGACGCTGGATCTCAGCCATTCATGTGATTTGATCATGTGGCTGTGATTCGCGGGACGGACTCATTTAAGATAGAGAGACTCATGTGAGAACCAATCACTCAATGAGAACTGTGAGAACTTTTCTCAGCCATCAGATTCTCTTATGAAATGGATAGTTGAGATTCATTTTATTTTATTTCCTTTTGGTTTATCAGATCCCCGACTTACTCTCACCCTTCGCTCATCCCCTAAACCCAGTTCGCTCTCATCCCCTAAACCCAGTTCGCTCATCCTCTAATTGCTATCTCCCTTTCGCCATTTCCTCGCCTTAAATTCCAGGTATTCCAACAATTCAATCCTTTAGTTCTTGCAATTTATCGTCAACTAATCATCATCATCATCATAGAATTTATCATCTCACTAAACTAATTTAATTAGGGTTGATGAATTATTCGATTCTCAGAAATATGAAATTAATTAGGTCAGATTATTATGATTATAACTATTTTACACTTTCTTCAACCCTAATTTATGAATTTAACTTGTTTTTAGGGTTCAATTGTGAAATTATATGTTCAAGTTTATTTTCATTAGAATGTGCGATGCAGTTCTAATTATGAATTGTGATGTAGATCAGGATGCTTCATATTTGGGGATTTTGTCGGTATTGTGAATTGTGATGTAGAGTACTGCAATTTGAGTGGATGAATTTGATGTATATCACAATTTGGTGATGAGATTATGTAGTTTGACATTGTGGAATTGTATTTATTTTCTGTAAAGTGTAAACCTAATGTAAATGTTATCACACATTTTATGCATGCGGGGTGGGGTCACTTGGATTTGGAGCAATTGTTATGATACTGTAAATTTGGAGGTATTGACCATGGTTACCGGATTTGCCACGAATTTTGTCCAACCGATTCCTGATACACTCTTATAGAGTATATATATGTTACGTGTATTTTTAGCTAGTGAATTTTCAGCGTACTCTTTTTCTATTTTAGCGTATCATTTTTCAATTGTAGCGTACCCTTTTTCTATTTTAGCGTACCTTTTTTCTATTTTAGCGTACCCTTTTTTCAGTTTCTATTTTAGCGTACCCTTTTTCTATTTTAGCGTACCCGTTTTCTATTTTAGCGTACCCTTTTTCAATTTCAATTTTAACGAATCGTGCCCTTTTTCAGTCTCAAAAAATAGTAGTTTTGGAGTAGTTCATTCTCAAGCTGTCAGCTCACGTAAAACATAATTTCTCTTCATTGAATATCTCTTTCAAGATAAGTGGTGCATCATGCCATCATCAATCGATCAATCAATCAATCAATTAAAAACATACTTCATAATCTATTTTAGAGTACTTTTTTTTAAAAGTCTACCAAGTAATCAAACAACAACAAAAAAAACTGAAATCGAATTAGTAGAATTAATCGAACAATTAAAAACAAGTTAATTGAATCAGACAAACGGAGAATTAAGAACAATTCTAGCACTCTTAAAATTCTAGAATTGAATCAGACACGATTTTAAGCTCGAATCGGTAGAATTAAACAAAAAAAAAACTAAAATCAATCATCAAATTAAAACTGGAATCGACTTAAATCAAAATCCTAACCTTAATTTATTCAGATTAGATGATTTTTGGTGAATTTTTTTTGTTAATATTTCATTTTTATTAGTAAGGCAGGGGCAATGGAATGAATAGAGGGAAATGAGAGAGAGAGAGAGAGGAATGAGCGTTTATCCTAATTTTTTTAGGTGAAATCTAAGGACTGAGATCTAAGGGTTGGGAAGGGTTCTCACAGTTCTCACCATGCTATGAGTTCTCATCCGATCTTAACTATATATATATATATATATATATATATATATATATATATATATATATATATATATATATATATATATATATATATATATATATATATATATATATATATATATAGATCTAGGATCCTTTGAGGCAGCTCAACTCGCCGCACCCATTGAGGCACAATCTCAACCGTTAGATTAAAATCAAATTAAAGGCTAAGATTAAAACAAAAACTCATGCATAAAAAAAAATTCCCCAATTTTTTTTCCCGGGAAAAAAATCGATATTTTTCGGAATTTTTTTTTTTCCGGAAAAAATAAAATTTCGGAATATTTTTTTCCAATTTTTTTTTTTTTTTTTTTGAAAAAAAAAATCCGAAATTTTTTTTCCAAAATTTTTTTTTTCCGAAAATAAAAAATCGGAATTTAAAATAAAATTGGTGTATATAAAAACAATTTCAGTGTACATAATAACTGTTTTAAGGTATATAACAAATCTATTATATCAAATAATTAAGTACATATGCCAATTATTTCAGTGTATATATGTTGATTAATTGGTGTACATAGTAACTATTTGAGTGTATATATAACAATAACTATTTTACTGTATATATATTTAGTTCTTAAGTCTATATATATATGTAGTGAGTTTAATAGCGTATACAATGAGTTTTTTTAGTGTATATAACAGTTATTTTTATGTAGGTTCCATTGTTGATTAACTGATGTACATATTAATTATTTGGGTGTATATATAACAATTATTTTATTGTACATATTGAGTTCTTAAGTGTATATATGCAGTGAGTTTAATAGCGTATATAATGAGTTTTTTTAGTGTATATAACCGTTATTTTGATGTATGTTCCATTGTTGATTAATTGGTGTACATAATAACTATTTGAGTGTATATAACATTTTTTTATTTAAGTGTATATAACATTTTTTTATTTAAGTGTATATAACATTTTTTTTTACTGTATATATTGAGTTCTTAAGTGTGTGTATATAGTGAGTTTAATAACGTATATAATGAATTTTTTTAGTGTATATAACACTTATTTGGATGTATGTCCCATCTTAATCTAATGGTCTAGATTGTGCCTCAATGGGTGTAAGGAGTTACCCTGCCTCACCGGAACCCACCTCTCTCTCTCTCTCTCTCTCTATATATATATATATATATATATATAGAGAGAGAGAGAGAGAGAGAGAGAGAGAGGGGTAGGATCTGGTACAATTTACCTTTTAATGACAGCCATTAGATTTCATGGGATCAATGGCTAAGATGTAAGTATTTTACATTAAAAATATCTCATACTCCCTCCGATTCTTTAGATTCGCAACGTTTACTATTTGCACAAATAATAAGGTTGTGAGTGGAGATGGTGGGTCTCACCAATAAAGTAAAAAGCTTACACAAACAAAAACTTACCTATTATAGAAACGTTGCAAACCTAATGAATTTGCCAAATATGGAATACGTTGCGAATCTAAAGAATCGGAGGGAGTATTCCTTAACAGTTACACATATATGTCAGGATTCATTTGACCAAAAATTGTTAACCTCTCAAAAAAAATTACGTTCTTCGTTTTTTGTTCAATTTAATTATCTCCGTTCATCGTTTAATTTCGTTGTTCTTCAATTTCTTTAATTCAATGTTTTTATATTCAATTTCTTTATAATCAATATATTTTTGCAATATATTTTTTCGTTATTTTTTCTATAATAACTGCGATCATTAATAATTAAACATTAGATTTGAAACAATAACTAAATGAATACTACATAGTATAAAATAACTAAATTAACATTATGAAATAACTGGATAAACACTTTACAATAACTTAATGAACACCAATTACAATAACTATTTAAGAATTATAATAACTGTTTTTTTTTTTGGTGAAATAAGGAGGGCTAGGCCCTAGTCATTCAAATAATTAGAGCTCATGTGTAAAGAGTTCATAATATATCTAGGCCACAAAACGCCTCCTATGTCTTGATTTATGAGCTGAAAAAGTTCCGCTGGAGTCTCATCGTGTTCGATAACCTGCAGTTGCTCTGATTGTCGAACACCAAGATTAGCTAGCCAATCAGCACATCTGTTAGCTTCCCTATACACATGTTTGATCTTGACCCGCCAGCCACTTTCCTCCATGAGTTCTTTACATATATTAACCATGTGAGAATGTCCATTAGGAGGCCCATATTCTTGCCTTAGCAGTTGAACCACAACACTTGAGTCAGTTTGAACTAGGACCTGCTTGAAACCTCTTTCTTTGGTGACCAACAAGCCTCGTTTGAGGGCCATGATTTCCGCTCTCGTGATCGTCGCAATCCCTAAACATTCCGCAAACGCTACCAGATTATGCCCGTTGCTGTCACGAATAATACCTCCAGCCCCCGCCCTTCCCGGATTTCCTTTTGAAGCACCATCAATGTTAAGAGACACCCATTCATTAGGTGGAGCTATCCATTTAACAAAAATTTCCGTTTTCCTGCTAGTTGAGTCCGAGGGGAGAGGCTTACCATATCTCATTGCCTTCTGAATTTCAGCTAATTTGTATGATAAGAAGCGTGCTTTGTCATCAGGAATCTCATTCTCCCTCTCGAAGGTGCGACAGTTCCTCCAACGCCATAGCCACCACACAGTTATAGCAAAAATGTTCGGCCAGTTTTCAATGTGCTGCTTGTGCTCTTTTAAATTGAACTGAATCCATTCATTGAAGGTACCTGTATGCTGAGCAAACAATGCATTTGTGCCATTGAAAATAGCCCACACTTTCTTAGCTTCCGTACAATCTTTGAGCATATGCATCGTTGTTTCCACTTCCTCTCCACAACCTTTGCATGCTGCATCAGAACTCATCCCACGGATTACCATGTTAGCATTCGTCATTACTCTATCATGCAATAGAAGCCACATAAAAATTCTGATTCGTTGCGGAACAGGTAACTTCCATGGCAGCTTCCAGTTGGTACCCTCTACCTCCACAATCTGGTTTCGCATCAATTGTATTGCGGATTTAACTGTGAATTCTCCATTAGGAGATTTTGCCCAATAGACTTTATCCTCTTCATTGCCTTGTACGACTTCAAAAGTGGCTATAGTGCGAAGCACATCCTCGTCAAGAACATCCACGAAAAGCTCTCATCTCCACCCCTCACCTTCATCCCACATATCAGCTACCTAGAAGTTCGCTGTCAGACTAGGAATTGGCTGAAAAACCTGTTGTTCCAGAGGCTCATGAGTCACCCATGGGTGCTTCCAAAACATTGTGTTTACTCCATTCTTGATGGATATGTTGAAACCTTTCTTAACGCTCGCCACACCTTCAACAATTCCTTGCCATACATTGGAGCTATTCTTCTTTGATTCAAACATTTCTAAATCACAACGACCCTTGCAATACTTATGTCGTAAAACCCGAGCCCAAAGTGCATTTGGTTCCGTCAAAATTCTCCACCCAAGCTTTGCCATAAAAGCGACATTGGTTTGGCGCATTGATTTGAGACCAAGCCCTCCATTTACCTTCTCTTTGGTGACATTCTCCCATCGAACTAGGCTGACGCCTCGCTTCTCTTCGTTACCACCCCAAAGAAAAATTCGAGCTTTTCTATCAAGGTCATCACAAAGAGTTCTAGGTAGTTTCGCCGATTGCATCGCATAGGTAGGCATTGAGGCCAGTGTGGACTGGACGAGTGTGGCTCTCCCTGCCAAAGAGAGGTATTTTGATTTCCACCCCGAAAGCTTTTTATCCACTCTCTTCATAACATGGTCAAACGTCGCCTTGGTGACTCGACCATTTATCGTGGGCATACCCAGATACATGCCCAAATCCTGAGTTTCTTCAATTTGAAGTTCATTCGTGACTTGGAGTCTGCTCACCTCAGTTGTATTCGCGGAGAAAAAAATTTTTGACTTGCCATTAGATACTTTTTGTCCATAGGCCGTACAAAAAGCATCCAAACATTTTTTAATTACCTTGGCTTGATGTAGGCTGGCTTCACCAAAAAGAATGAGATCATCCGCGAAAAACAGATGAGTTAGTTCCGGCCCTCCCCGAGATGCCTGAAACGCTTTCCAATGTCGCCTTTCATGGGCTTGGCAGATCAACTGACTTAATTTCTCCATACAAATAGTAAAGAGATAGGGCGATAATGGGTCACCTTGTCTAATTCCACGAGACGGAACGAAACTGGAAGTACGCTCTCCATTCCATAGAATGCTCAAAGATGCGGACTTGAGGCATAACATTATAGTCTTAATCATTCGGTCTGGTAAGGCCATATCTTGAAGTGTGTGTGCAATGAACGACCATTCAAGTCGGTCATAGGCCTTTTCGAGGTCCAGTTTTAGGGCCATGAACCCTACTCGACCTTTCTTACGTCTCATGGAGTGTAGTACTTCTTGAACAAGTATTACGTTATCATTAATTTGTCTTCGGGGGACATAGCTGACCTGAGTAGGACCAATGAGAGTGGGAAGAACAGGTTTTAATCTATTAACGAGCATTTTGGTGATGATCTTATAGGTAACATTGCACAGCCCAATCGGCCTAAACTGGGTAACTTCAGATGGGTGGTCAACCTTGGGGATGAGAGTAATGAACGCCTCCCCAAGTTCTGGTGAGAAATCTTGATGATGTAAGGCATTAAGAATTAGTGTGCAAAGATTATCCTTAACCACGCCCCAATGGGCTTGAAAAAATAGCGCTTGGAAGCCATCCGGGCTAGGAGCTTTGTACGGGAACATACTTTTTAACGCACCTAGAATCTCAACCTCGCCATAGTCCCTGTCCAAATTTGCAGTTTCACGGGGTGAGAGTCGTGGGAAGAGTCCTAAAGTGACTCCTATCCTATCTATGGTTGATCCTTGGCTTCTGAAGAGGTATGTATAATAGTCAATAACCATCTGCTTAATTGTTCCAGGATCCCATATCCATTCACCAGTCTGTGACTTCAACGCCTCAATTCTATTATTTTTCCTGCGGATAATAGTGCTGAGATGGAAAAGTCTAGTGTTTCTGTCTCCATCACAAATGAATTCCATTCGTGATTTTTGGAACCAAAGGAGTTCTTCTTCGAGGAGGGTATCATCTAATTGTTTCTTCAATTTGTCCTCCAATTTAATAAGATAATTGGGCCATCCTGCTGCCAATTTTAGTTGAATTCCTCGAAGTCGCTTCATCAGAGACCGTTTTCTCTCAAAAATGTTACCAAAGACGCTCTTATTCCAATGTTGTAGCTGTTCTGCGAATGAGTGAATTAACGGGTACATCGGCCTTGTTTTCTGCCAGTTCGCCTTCACAAACTCAGAGAATTTATCGTGGCACATCCACGCAGCTTGAAAGCGGAATGGTTTTAACGTTTGAGGTATGGGAGCAAACCCAGTTGTGCTCACCAGGATAGGACAATGGTCAGATTGGTTCTGTACTAGGTGACGAACCGACCCCTCCTCAAACATAGACCGCCATGCGGAGTTGCATATGGCTCTATCCAAACGTGCCCATTTCATGGATGAGTCTGAATGACCTCTGGACCATGTGAAATGTGGGCCAGAATAGTCTAACTCAATCCACCCGTTCTCTATCCAATAGTTGAACCTGTCACATCGTCTTCTCATGGTGCTGCCATCACCATTTCTTTCATGAAGGTACCTAGTCTCGTTGAAGTCCCCCATGCAGAGCCAAGGTTGAGTGACTGAGGAGGCCATGTGGCTAAGCTCCTCCCATAGGTCCTCTCTTTTTGAAGCATCCGGGCTTGCATACACTGTTGTAAGTAGCCACGGATCTTCTCCTTGTCTACTGAGTTCAACAGTTATGGTGTTGATCATTCCTCACCACAGTGTTAACAGTAAGCTCACTTTTCCTCCAGAACAACCATATACCTCCGCTGAAGCCAACCGCTTCAACTCTTAATTTGCCATCAAATTGTATTTTATCACACACTTTCTGCGCAGACTCTCCACTGATGTGAGTTTCCAACAACGCCATGATATGAGGCTTGTGAACTCTAATTAATTCTTTTAACATGTTTAGGAAGGCAATGCTTGCTGCACCTTGCACGTTCCACGTCATGATCCTCAGTGGAACGTTGATTAAACTTCTATTGAGACTTAAATCCATAAGGGTATGATGAGAGGAAGTGACATCTGCATCCGTGCTAACCAAGAGTAGCATCTCCATTAGGATTACCTTGTGCAATTCCCAACTGGTGGGTTTCATTGATTTCTGTGCTAGGGCTGCACTCAATTTCATCATCACAACCTGTCCCTTGATCTGGAACAAACGAGCTACCAGCTCCCAAATTGGTAATGTTAAGGAGATGCTGCTGTTTGAACGGGTCTCCAGGGGTAGGGGGCTTTTGACCATAGCGTAGGGAAAGGGATTTGATGGCAGAATTGACAGGTTTTTTTTGTGGTGTTCGGGCGACCTTAAGGCGAGACGATCTAATTCCGAGATTTTCCTTATCAGTACAAATGATTTTTGCTCGACCTTTTAGGGAAGGTCTTTTACCCTTGTTAGCAGACCTAAATCTGCTAAAGAAATTGGGGTCACTTGGATCCACTGATTTCTGGTTAACAGTACCGAAGGAGGTAGGTAGCATCACATTTTCATCACCGGTCCTGGTATCTTGCAGCACAATTTTTGATTCCCTAAAATCCTGGGGATTTGCCAAATTAGTTTCCTTCAAAACCGCACCTTCTAAACATACATTATTGTTTTTGTGATTTGCCTTTAATGTTTCCTTAATTATTGTGATTCTTTCCAAATTTCTTGGAGATTTGGTTCTGTGACTGTCAATTCGAGAATCTTGGCCTCTCTCTAATATTCGGGGGGTAATTTCGTCAACACCAACTATCGGGTCCGAGCCATGTTCATCCACACTCAAGCCTGGTTCAACTTCAAGATGCACAAACCGGGATCCGCGTCCAAACCCATCATCATTCTTGGACACAATCTTGCCCTCATCTTGGTGTTGTTTTCCTAACTGACTAGAACCAGGGTTGACTTTGTTGTTTCTTTTGCGAGTCGGCTTCTTGACATGCATCCAGGCACCATAAAGTTGGTCTGTATCTTTCTGCTGCTGTACAGCATTCAAGTTGTTACCAATGATGGGAAGCCCGTCCACACTTTCCGCCTCTTTAGCATGCTCAAAAGGGTAGGATGCACAATTGTCTTCCCGATGCCCCAATTTTCCACATTTGTAGCAAATTAGTTTTAGTCCTTCATACTGTATAGTCCATATTTTACCATTCAGTTTGAATTTAGACAGAAGTGGTTTAGAGAGATCAACTTCCACGCTCATTCTAATAAACTGACCACGCTCTGCATTCATCGTAGTTTTATCGATTCGAACCAGTTTTCCAACCTTATTAGCAATTTTTGTCAGTACATCGACATGATAATACTCAGCAGAGAGTTGCGGAATCCGAATCCATGTAGTCAAAACTTTAATGGGTTCATCATTGGCAATAAAATTGGGAATCCATTTGCGGATAGTCACGTAATGTTCCCCTATCATCCATGGACCTTGTGAGAGTACAAACTCGTAATCATCCCTGTTTGTGAACCGGGCCACATAGAAAGAGCATCCAATGTCCGTCAACATGAGTTCTCCTTTGATTCCCCATTTTTTCTTTATCTGTCGAAAGAGCGTATAGTACCCTATGTTTTTGTCAAACATTTTAATGATGAGTGTGTCCTTCCATGGTTTCCGGATTGTCCGCTTCTCATCTCTTGTGAGCCTGATCGTCGGACAAGTTGGATCATCATCTCCTTCGATGTCCATGACTTCTTCATCTGAGTCTTCTTCAAAGGAACTATTGTGAATAATCTCAAAGTTCTCCAGACTATTCTTATCTGTACCGTTTACCATATCTTTGTATGAGACTCTGGATTCAATATGTTGAGCATTGCAAGAGTGTTTCTCTGCTTCATGACCAGAATGCATTTTAACTTTCTTAGTAGACCTGTCATTTTCTTCTTCCTCTCGAGAACCAGCATTTTTGGGAGGATTTTGGGAGGAGAGCATTTTTAGGTTAATAACTGTATAAACACCTTACAATAATTATATTTGTGGATTTGAATAACTAGATAACCACCTTAAAATAATTAATTGGATATAAATAACAAGTACAGTATGTTCAATTGTGATAACTATGGCAAATTGAAATACAATAACCTTATTTAAGCATTAAAATAACTAAATAAATATTATGTAAATTGAAACATCTTGCATATCATTGAAGGTGCACTCAGCCTCAGCAAAAATCAAAAACCCACTGAAAGACAAAAAAAAAAAAACAAAAGAGAGAGGATTAGTTGAAAGTATAAAAGTTGAAATACAATAATCACATATGTGCGATAGAATAACAATAAAAACACTATAAAATAACTGTCTATAAAACACATTGACTAATATAATGAAATAACTGGAAGAATAATATAGAATAATCGCAACAATAGCATAGAATAACTGAAATAACATAACAAATACATTAACTGGGTATTTCATAGAAATAATTATGTACCAAAAATAGAAAAGTCTACTTTGAAATAAAATGTAGTTATTTCAATGTTGATATTCATGTATTTCATTCTTCATATTCAAGTATTGCGATATTCTTAATTACAATGTTTAATCTCTAAAATTATCCAAGAATTATCCTAAAATCCCTAAAATTATCCAAAAACCCTAGAATTTACTCAATTATCATCAATAATGTTAATCTGATGAACGTTCATCTGATACAATAACTTGAAAAGTTCACCCTAGAATTTACCCAAAAATCCATAAAGCGTTCATCTGATAATCAATAAAAAGAAATCAGAAAGAAATCAAAAATCAAAGGTAGAAACCCTTAAAGCGTTACCATAACAAGATGTAGAAATCAAAATTATAAATTATGATTGAAATCAAAATTACAGGATCTCAAAAATTACGACAGGATGTTAGCATTACGACAGAATTTATCCTGTATCAAAATCGATAAAATCGAAAATTCAAAATTAACAAAAAAGAGTATGAAAAGAACAAAATTAAAAAGTTAGAGATTGAAATTAGATTAGCTTGAAAATTTACTCTTGAACGGAAACTGATTTGATTGAGAAAATGAAGAACGAAATTGAGAAAGTAAAGTGAGTTATGAAAAAAAAGGAAGCATTGGAATAAACTGAATGATACGTAAAGAGGGGAGTGGAGAAAAAAAATAGGATTTTAGTAGGATTATGTTTTTAATCTCAGACATTGATCTAATAAAATCTAATGGTTAGGAAAAGATGGTAAATTGTACAACTTTTGAGAAGTTGTAAAAGATCCTAATTCCATATATATATATATATATATATTACATTGTAAAGACGTTACTAGCATACGGAAAGGCACGAGCAACTGTAAAGACGCCATTGGTATAAACATTATGAAGACAACTAATTCTATCACTCCCCCCCCCACCCCTCAAGCTGGAGCATGAAGATCGAGAATGCCAAGCTTGCGGCTAAGGTACTCAAACTGTGGCATGCTGAGGGGTTCGGTAAAAATGTCTGCTATCTATTCTTTTGAGGTCACAAAAACTGGCTTGATAAACCCGTCGGTTATAGTATCACGAACGAAGTGACAGTCAATTTCAATGTGCTTAGTTCGTTCGTGAAAGACCGGATTCTGAGCAAGGTGGACGGCTGACTGATTATCGCAAGAGAGGCTCACAGGAAGAGAAACATGCACCCCTAAGCTTAAAAGGAGTCCGTGTAGCCATTTGATCTCACAGACAGCATGAACCATTGCCCGATATTCGGCTTCTGTGGAAGAAAGAGTAACAATCTGTTGTTTTTTACTTCCATGAGATATGTGAGTCCTTAAGAAAAATGAACCACCCGGATAAAGACCGTCGCGTTGTAGGACAACGAGCATGGTCCGAGTCACACCATCCAGAAAGAATACGTGAACTGTTAGAGTGGAGCAAAATACATTGTCCAGGACTCCCATTCAAATAACGTACAACACAGAACGCTGCATTCATGTGCTCTTGTCTCGGAGCTTGCAAAAATTGGGATAAAATGTGCACAATATAGGACAAATCTGGTCGTGTTACAGCGAGGTAAACAAGACGACCAACCAGTCGTCGATAGATTTCTGGATCTTCCAACAAGGAACCTTGAGCTAGCTCGAGACGATGATTTTGTTCGATGGGTGTAGCAGCCGGCTTGGAGCCTAATAAACCCGTCTCAGAAATGATGTCAATGGCGGCGTATTTGCGTTGGTTAATGAAAATACCTTCGGCATTGCGGGCAACTTCAATACCTAGAAAATATTTTAAAGGACCGAGATCTTTCATATGAAAACAACGGGCAATATAAGATTTGAATTCAACCATGGCAGCATGATCAGTACCCGCGATAATGAGGTCATCTGCATAAACGAGAACATATAGACGTACCTCTCCCCGTGAGTAAATAAAGAGAGAGTAATCTGAATAGGAGTGGCGAAAATTGTAGTTCTCAAGAGCAGCAACAAGTTTGGCAAACTAACAGTGAGAAGCTTGCTTTAACCCATACAAAGACTTTCGCAAACGACAGACTTGGCCATCATGACCTGTAGCGAAACCGGGTGGAAGCTTCATATAAACTTCTTCGTTCAAATCTCCATGTAGAAAGGCATTGTGTACATCCATTTGATGTAGTTCTCACTTTTGAATAGCTGCTACAGCCAAAAAAGTACGTACCGTGACCATCTTGACCACGGGCGAGAAAGTTTCAGCATAGTCTAAGCCTTCAACTTGATGGTTCCCCAAAACCACCAAACAGGCCTTATAACGCTCCATAGTGTCGTTGGAATTATATTTTATCTTATACACCCAACGACACCCAAGAGCTTTCTTTCCCGGAGGCAAGTCGGATAACTCCCGGGTTTGGTTGGCCTCGAGAGCACGTATCTCATGCTGCATGGCTTGTTGCCATTGTTCACTTTGGATAGCTATCTTAAAAGAAGTGGTTTCAACTCCTGTTGTAATAGCTGCAAGGAAACCACGATGCAGGACCAAAATTTTTTCACAATTAACATAATTTGTCAAAGAGTAAGGAGTACCCGTGGAGGATGACAATGGAGTCGGTGAGTCTGTTACGAGGGGGAGGATGATATTTTTGTGCGTTTCCCTAGACCCAGTTCTGTACCAGCGGCAATAGAATCGGCCGATATATCATCTATACCCGTCGATACGTCATCCGTCACGCCTGGTATGCGATCTGTTTCCTCCAATATGAGTGTGTCACTCGGAGGGTCATATTCTCCAATGGGTAGATCTGTGTTTAGCTCCCGTGGTAAGACCTCATTGACGGGTAGAGCATAAGGGAAAACATCCTCATAAAAGTATACATCACGTGAGACAAAATATTCAGAGGTGTCAATGTCGTAAACCCGCCAACCTTTCTTATTGTAGGGGTATCCCACAAAGACACATTTTTTACTACGCGACGCGAACTTATCACCTTGTGTATTTTTGTTGTGAACGTAACATAGGCAACCAAAAACGCGCAAAGCGAAATAATTTGGTGGAACTTTATATAGAAGCTCGTAGGGTGTCTTATGATTGAGGACAACAGTGGGGGTACGGTTAATTAAATGAGCAGCAGTTAAAATGCACTCACCCTAGAAGGATTTCGGTAATTGACTTTAAAAAAGGAGGGCCCAGGCAACATTTAATACGCGACGGTGCTTACGTTCTACACGACCATTTTGTTGTGGTGTCCCGACACAGGAAGTTTGAAAATGGATACCTTGTTTCAAGAAATAACCCGCTAGGTAGTTGAATTCGGTCTCATTGTCACTTTGAACAGTTTTAACATGTATAGAAAATTGTCGCTCGACCATGGCCAAGAAGTCTAAGAAAAAATTAGTTACTTCCGTTTTGTCTAACAACAAAAACACCCACACGGAACGTGAAAAATCATCAATGATGGTTAGAAAATGCTTGGCACCACAGGAAGATGGAATGCGATATGGACCCCATAGATCACAATGAATCAATTCGAAGATAGAATTAGCTTTATTAGGATTTAACGGAAAACTATGACGAGTTTGTTTAGATAAAAGGCAAACGTCACACACTGATGCATGAATTTTTGTCCCATCAACCACTGCAAATTGTTCTTCTAATTCGACCCACAAAGGGCCTGCTTCTTCACAGTAGGATATGTTTCTCTTCAATCCATCATCAATGGTGTTCATGATCCATTGCACGACTGTGCAATGAACGACTTCCCATTGCTCAAGAAAGAATTTATCAGTCGGCTTTTATATAGTACCATCACAAAAACCAAATTTACGACGAGATTTAAGGGACATTCGTATAGAGCGTCTCCACTCTTCATAATTATGTTGTTTCAATTTGACAGGGGTGATTAGTATTCCAGGTCCATCTGATACCATGATAAATATCGAGAAGGAAAAACCGTTGTTATGTTTTATTAGAAACATCACACACACACACACACACACACACACACACATATATATATATATATATATATAAACATACAGAAAGGCACGAGAAACTGTAAAGACGTCATTAGTATAGACATTATGAGGACAACTAATTCTATCAATACTTACTAAATTATTAAAAAAAATTAGCGTACAATTTTACTCATAACACGCTTTCCCAAAATATAAGGGCACTTTCGCTTCTTCTCGTCAGGGTTTTAACTTCAAAAATATTGATTTGACATGTTGTGTGTGCGATCAATTTTTTTGTCGAATTGATATATTAGAAGGAAATTTGTATAAATGTTTTATTGGAAATTAACGAAATAATTAGTTACGATTAGTTAACGAATAATTGATATAATACCGACTTTTTAAGAAAAAAGAAAATAAAAAACGGAGAAGTGGTTTATTTTGTCAAGGGAAAAATTATCCTTTCACTAAAAAAAACCGACGACGTGGAGTGAAATGGTCGATGAATAGTGCGCTTATATTTTGGGAGTGTTAAGAGTAAAATCGTAGGCTAATTGGTTTTTTTGTGTGTATAATTTAGCACATGTGAAAACTTGCAAGCTTAGGCAATTTACTTAAGAAAGTTAATTTGTAAGCATTAAACAAAAAAAATCTATATCTATACTTCTCTATCAGCAAGTCTTGCTTGTGACGAATATATCCGTCACAAGCCTGCGACGGGCCAAATACTACCCATGTGGTAGATAAGACAAAACATGGGTAGGCATTTTAGTCTTGTCTTATCTACCTAAATGGGTAGTATTTGACCCGTCACACACTTGTGACGGATATCGCCGTCACAAGTAAGAATTTGTGCTTCTCTATAATACAACTATCAAGCCATCAATTTTTCCAGCCCAACTCAAACTCACAATCTATATATGGAATTATATTAAATATGTAAAAATTTTACTACCATATATTCACACCAAGTCACACCTAATTAAAAGATTTTACACCCTATTATACGTAATATTTAGAGACTAATTGTTATTATTTAGGCAACAAAATAATAGTAATTGCATTTCTATAAAAAAAAAAAAATTGTACAACCTTACGTATGACATATGTCCCTAAATAATAATCAATCACTAATAATACATATTTCTACAGATATAAAATATTTGTGGCAACAAAATATATGTATGCAGCAAATATAGTATGTATGACAAATAAAATATGATCAGCAAATATATTTATAAAATATAGTACATATTTATGAGATACTAAGAAAATAAAATGTACGTATATGTGCCAATCATATTACTTATTGTATGTTAGTATGTATGTATATATGCCATGATATTTATCAATCACTAATAATACATATTTCTATAGATATAAAATATTTATGGCAACAAAATATATGTATGTAGCAAAATATAGTGCGTATGTCAACTGAAATATGATCAGCAAATATATTAGAAAATATAGTACTACATATTTATGAGATATTTAGCAAATAAAATATATGTACGTATGACAAGAATAAGAAATTGTTTCGCAAGAATAATATAAAAATACTATAGATATAATAGCAAAAATATTATGGCAATCATATATAGAAACGTGGTACAAACATATTGCTCTGCGATCCTACAAAATTGTTTGTCATCATCCTCACATCGTCCACAATGGCTTCAAACAGCACCCAATGTGATGGTATTCAATCAATCAACCCAAACAAAGAAATGTGGCACATCAAAGGAAGAATTGTCTATGCATGGGAGCAAGTCTACCCTTCTAATGGAGAAACAAGCAACTTAGACTTCATACTCATGGATTCTGAGGTAACCTATCACCCACATGAATTAGCATTATTCATAAATTCTATTAATAATTCTTTGTAATAACTCATACTTTGTATGCCTGTTATTCAGGGGGGCAGATACAAGCTACAATTCGTAAATGACTAATGTGGAAGCATAAGTATCTGGTAGTCAAAGGTGGGGTGCGTTATTTAACAAATTTTCGTGTAAGTGAGAAAAGTGGTGAATATCGAGTTGCCAAACATCCATACAAGATAGTTTTCACCGCGAAAACCACTTTTATAACAACCACCAATACTATCATTCCCGAAAAATCCATCGAGTTTGCTTCATTCAATGATATTCTACATGATAAGCTTGATACAAATTACTTAATTGGTATGCTTTCATTAAATTCATTATTTTATTATACTATTCCTCTGACAAAATCTTAGTTAATCCATCTATTACCGACGCATTTATTACATTTAATCGTTTATCACTAATTACCCCGTTTTATGTTACCCATTTTTCAAATTACCCACAAAAATGGTTTCCGTTAAAATTACCCCCGTGAAGTTGTAAAAAAATTAGATTTTGCCCCCTGGTGTCCTTTTCTCCTTTTTCCGGTGAGTTATGCGCTTTTTCTTCCCATTTTGCCCCTCCCCTCACTAACACCCTCTCTCCTCTCCTTAACCCTCTTTCACTCACTCAAACACACTCAACCCTACCAAAACCCCCAAATTCCCCCCAAATTCCCCCAATTTCAAGAACCCTAACCCTAATTCCCAAAATCGACGCAAAATCGATCACGACAACCAATTTGCAGTCAATTTCATTCCCCCAAATTCCTCCATTTAATTTCCCCTCAATTTTTACTATATTTAAAATTCATTCTCTCCATTTTCGTCATCTTCATCTCCTCCTATAATCACATAAAACCCTTCATCTCCTCCTATAAATCCTAATTTCAAATTATTTTATTTAATTTAAATACCACTACTTGATTTCATTAATTTAATTTAATCAGCAAAGAAGTGATTTTTAGGGTTTATCCAAGAAAGGGGGATTTATGGAGACAGCCTAGTCGGGGATTCAATTAGAAATGTCTTTTTTTTTCTTGGAGTGTATGGACCTTTCAGACTGAGGCTATTTGTTCGGTTTGCGTTGGTGCAAAGCCGGAAGGTGGTAAGGGGATGGGGGAAGAGGAGAAACTGAATGCTAAATCGCCAAGTACACTAAACTCGATCTGGACTGGTATAAATAAATAAATAAGAGTAATGGAAGAAAATTCGGAATATGTAATTTCTTCAGTGACCGGCCATCCTTCATTTTCACAAAGTTACAATTTTTTAATCAGCTGCTGAGAATCGTGCACCAAATTTACTACAGTGAAAAAAATTGCACTAAACTCAAAAATTCACAAAGCAATCTATGACAAATCACTGTACACTATAGGAGCCCCAAAAGCAAATAAAAAATCACCTGTACAACTGCTATAAATTAGGTACAAAGATGCAATCACTCGACGGATAAAAACGCAATCTGTATGTTTAGTATTTAGTGATGGCCTCGTCTGAGAGCTGAAAAGAATCCACCGTGTTTGTCCTTGCCTTCTCCATTCGCAACCTGATCCAATATACAATGTAATGAAGAGTAGTCTTCACCTTGACTTGGTAATTTCGATTTCAAAATCGAGATAAATTTCGATTTCAAAAACCCTAACCGCGAAAAGAGAAGAGTCGAAAATGGGAAGAGGAAGGAAGAGAAATTATCTTAAGAAATAGATCGATTGACTGCAAATTGGTCGTCGTGATCGATTTTGCGTCGATTTTGGGAATTAGGGTTAGGGTTCTTGAAATTGGGGGTTTTTGGGGGGAATTTGGGGGTTTTGGTAGGGTTGAGTGTGTTTGAGTGAGTGAAAGAGAGTTAAGGAGAGGAGAGAGGGTGTTAGTGAGGGGAGGGGCAAAATGGGAAGAAAAAGCGCATAACTCACCGGAAAGAGGAGAAAAGGACACCTAGGGGCAAAATCTAATTTTTTTACAACTTCACGGGGGTAATTTTAGCGGAAACCATTTTTGGGGGTAATTTGAAAAATGGGTAACATAAAAGGGGGTAATTAGTGATAAACTCCTTACAATATGTACATGATATATACAGATGTGATTGGGCAACTGGATGGGAGTGGCAAATTAGAGATCGCAAACAAAAAAACAAAAGTTGCAGATTCAGTTGTTTGATAATGAGTGAGTTTAAAAATCTTCTTGAACACTTTAAACGTTTCAAGCTTAATATTGATGAGTGTTGATAACAAAACCGCTATTTGTCGTAGGAATAATAAGTTGGTATGTACCTTGTGGCAAACTTTGGTCACTGAAATGGACAGAAAAATTACCAAATTCAAAGAAGAACCTGCAAACGATCATATAATCATCATACGATATGCCAAGCTAAAGACATTCCAAGGTGTGTGCTCTATAAATTTACATACGTTTATCAACAAATATTTTTTTGTCTAAAACCGCATGTAATTCACTCGGAATCAAAACTATCCAATGTGATGAGACGTGGTTGCCATGGTGTAATGCGATATATTTGCGTGCTAATTTAGTCGTTTGGAAGAGTTGTTTGCGAGTTTTATTGCATATCTTGTCTTGATGTTATTTAGTTTGAATTATGTGTTATTTGGATAAGATATGTATTTTGTGTTGGGTTAGTGAAATGTGGAGGAGTTTTATTGATGTTTATGATGGGCTAAGGAGTGCATGAGGAGTTGGTTATAGAGAAAAATCAAGGCCCAAAGCAACGGAGTCAAATAATGGAGTCAATCATGAAGTAGAAGATAGCCGCACTATGCGGCAGAAGCCGCATAATGAGGACAGATCAGTCCGCCGGTTCAACGGCTGCATCACGCAGCTATGGCCGCACTATGAAGCTGATTGCAATATTCCTGACTCTTGGAATTCCTCCTTTGGTTACTACATTTTATTAGAGACAAAAAAATCAGAATTTTGGGGAGAATCTGAGGCTAGATACATCTTCTTAGTTCTTTAGAAAAAAATAACAAAAAAATAAATAATAATTTTCATCTTTTTAGTTTTCAATTTTCAAGAATCGTCTTTGTATGCTCGAATTATTCATGGAGGGCTAATCTCCATACTCTTGGAATAGGAGACTGAAACCTTCAAACTAAGTTGATTGTAAGACTTTGATCTCTATTTTGTCTTTTGAATATCAAGTATTGTTTTATATAATTGTTTAATTGTTAATTTATTTCTAGTTTGATCACCTAGAATTATTCTAATAATCAATTGCTAGTTTGGGTAATAGAATCCGATTGTTCATGTTACCTAGATATTTGTAGCGAATATATTTCATCAATTTGTATGCCGATTCATCGTTGGTGATTTATAAATAAACAATACTTGTGTGAATCAAATTGTATGACCGCTTGTGTATGCAATCGTTTATCTTTGTCAATTCATATGATTAATTCTACGTTGTGATTGAAATTAGATGCTTGGACTAGGTTATCACTTTCGTAAGGGCTATTTGTGTACGCTTCCGTGGTAAATAGCTATGCTTAATTGGAATGGTAAATTGTGATTTTACATGACAAAGTATTCAGAGACAATTTGGAGTGATTGAGTCAATGATCAATCCTTAGTTTGTTGGTGGAAATTGATTGTTCCAAGATTCGTTTTATAATATTTTTATCATCATAATATTACATTTTACTTTTAGTAGACTTAGAATCAAAAATCAAAACACCCCCCAATTGGTTACTTGAGTTACAATCTCTACACACATTCGATTAACGTTTGCACCTTCCTCGTGGGTTCGACCCCTACTTACCCTTGCTATTAGTTTGAGTTTGTGGTGGATAAAATTACTAATTTGGAGACTCGCGACAAGTCTAGCCACAATGCGATTTGCTCAAGAATTGAGGTTGACGCCAAAGCTAAAGAAGTCCAGGATATATAAAAAGGTTTTCATCTGAATCAAATCTTTTAAAATTTTTCTAAATTTTTTAGTTACATTTCCAAATCAAAGCATAACGAAATTTTACCAACGATGTTGACAACAAGAGAACGGATAATGGATGTAGGTCGACGTCATTAACATTGACACAACTTCCAAGTCACACAAATACAATAGCCGATGAACTCTTGGATATATCTGTCAGGCGAACCATTGATGAAATAAGAGAAATACAAGGGGTTGTATAATGACTCAATTTATGTCACTTAGTATGTTTCTTTAGATGACCGTTTATTCCCCAATTATGTAGGAAGGGTACTTTGTTTGCCCTACTAGTTGCTACCATCAAAGGATAATTTGACACCATGTATAGATGGTACGCCGAGAGCTGCAAAGACAAGGGTAAATGGATGTGCACTGGCAAATGCGAAGGCTACGCAAAAATTGTCGTACCAAGGCATATTTACTAGAGACAACGTGCATTGATTGTGATATATCCATATTAAGTCATCTACGAATCTCATAATTCATTTAAATTAATGTTCCGTATGCATGCCTTTATCATAGGTACAAAGTAAGAGTTAATGTCATAGATCATATCGGAAATGCAACATTTATGCTCTTTGATAGCCAAGTCACTAATCTGATCCAACAATCTGCAAAAGACGTCAGAGAGAATCAACTCAAGGTATAGTGAATTAATTATGCATGACATCTACCTACGTTAGTTCTCCCACATCTCTAGGGTAACTCTAATTGAATTTCAATCATAAAATACAATATGTATGTGAATCCTCCTTTGCATGATTATTTTGTAGCATAATGGCGACCTGAATGCTTATCTGAGTGATCTGAATGTCTTAATTGATCGTAAATTCATCTTCAAGATCAAAGTTGATCAAAAGTACAATCTAAACATGGGATGGGATTCATACGGCGTGAAAAAACTCTATGAAAATCCCGATCTCATTGAAAAATTCATGTCATCCAGCAAAATACATCCGATACGCATTAATTTATAATTTAGTATATGAAAACAATAAGTATCTAAAATTATGTATAGTATGTACACTGTTACTTTCGTATGTTAGGGAGCAGAATTGGAGGTTGATTCCCGTGTCCAAACTATGGTGGATATTGAAAAAGGAAAGGTATGAACCCCCAACCATTAACTCTATGTACTTGATCCACTACAATTTGCTTGCACACAAATTATAATACAACAACTACATATATATGGATTCTATCTAGGAGTCTGTCCAAAGTACCGGTGAACATGAGACGCCAACAAGTACCTTCGACATTACCCCCTGATAAGTGTAGTTTGTAGTGCCTATTTTGTAGTGTTTTGGTCCCATTTTCCTTGTGGAATCGCTCCTTGGGAGCGATTTATGGGCTTCTTATGCTTCCTTTAGTTCGTTTCAGGTTCCCGAGGCCAATTTGGAAGAGTTGGAGCGATTCCGACTTGAAACATACACATTTTGGAGCCAACGGAGTAAAGGAACGATGACTCGATGCCTTGGAATCGACCCCGAGACCTTGGGACCCAATCCCGAGCCTCCGAGACCCGATCCCGAGTCCCAAGAATCGATGGGAAGCCCATGAGAAACAAGGAGAGACCAAAAAGTACATATTGGAGGCCTACAAGACTCATCCCCGACGGGTATGGCCTCATCCGGTCACGGTTGAGGTGCACAAAAGAGGAGGCCCTTGTCTGTGGCTCATCCCGACCGGGAGCAGCTCTTCCCGGCCGGGACCGACCCCATCCCGACAGGGACCACCTCGTCTCGGCCGGGACGGGCCTGCTGCAGCTCCGCCTTTGTTTCTTTCTTCTCCTTTCCACTTGTAACCCTATATATACCCTTCCCTTGTTTTGTAAAGCTTATGCACTTCATTAGACATAAAACCCTAGATTATTTTAGCATAGATTAGATTAGATTAGTGTAGATTAGTCGGTAATTAGTTGTTAATCTTAGATTAGCCCCTTGTATTAAGGAATTCTTGAAGATCTTCACCAAGATTGACAACCTTGGATGATTATTTTGGGTTTTCTCTTTTATACAAGTTTTCATTCTTCCCTTCATCCTCCAGTATGGTATAATCCTTTTTCCTTTCTCTTAATCTTGTTTAGTTATTCAAGTTTTAATCTTTGATTGTTGTTTTGTCTATTGTTCATCACACTACAAGAATAACTGTCCTCGGCGTCCACCTGGTGGGCACCGACAGTGGACGCTATAAGGCGACGGACGTCCGCAAACAGACGCCAGAAAGCGGATGCCACGCCTGCTCGCCCTTTTTTAAAACGGGCGTCGACTATTGGACGCCAGAACAAATGGCGACCGACAGTGGACGCCAACGCGGCGACCGACTGTGGACGCCATGTGTCTCTGAGTGGCGTCCACAGTCGGACGCCTGGGGCCTGAAGTTGGCGACCGACTGTGGACGCCTCCCACGTAAATCTCGCGTCCACAGTCGGACGCCAGTATAGGTTCCCCTGGCGTCTGCTATGACGTCCGTTATCGGACGCTATTTACGTTGTTGCGTGACCGTAAACATGCGTTCAATGTTTAGCCAAAACCTGCAAAATAAACCACAACTCAACCACAAACGTCGACTATCCACAATACCTCAACCACATTCCAGCTCAGTCAACCAAAAGAGTTCATCTCTCGACTCATTTATGCTGAAAAAACTTATATAAACAGATTTAACGTACGGTTTGAAGGTACAAAAGTGTAAAGTAGTTCAAAGATACAGTTAAAACAACAACAACAAACAATCAACTAACTGTGAAGCTAGCTGCAGCACCAGAGTTACCGCCACCCCCGCTAAAGGGGTCTCTGTCGTCTGGAGGGGGTGGGGGAGGACCTTGGTTGCATTTCTGAAGCACGGCCTGAAACATGGCCATCTGTTCCTCAATTCTCTTGATGTGTTCTGCCTGGTCCTTCAGTTGCTGTTGCTGCGCTGTCAGCTGCTCCTTCATTTGCTCCTTCTCCGGATCGGGCTGCTGAGATCCGGCCGGCGTGTACTCAATTTGTGTGGAGGTGCTCAGACGCGATGTGGGAGGTCTGAAGTACATACCGTGTGCATTTCCCACACCGTACACACTTCCTTTCTTGTAACCCTTGACGATCTTGAACCAAGTCTCGTTCGGGTTGACTTCCTCAACATCAGGATCAGCCTCGAGTCTCTCCATCTCTTGTTGGTAGGCGTCCTGTGTACAGAAGAACGATTTCAATTTAAGTTATTATTAGATGAAATTATTGAAGATAGTTATCCACCACCTACAGTCGATTTAGTACTCACCCAGGTCGCCTGATCCTTTTTCGATTTGAAGGTAGTCCCTGTTTCATCGGTCTGTCCATGCATGTCGTAGAATATATCCGCCGCGGTTGGCTCCCTCCCGAGCTCAGCACGCAGCTATTAAATGAGTACTCCATGCATGTTCCTTCACTACAAGGACCTCAAGAAATTTTAGGTTCTTGCATTTAGTACACGGACACCTAACCTCCCCCCTCGATGCGTAGTCTACCGACTTTTTAGCGACCTCGACAAATGACTCAACACCCCTCAAAAATTCGACTGTTGGACATCTCTTCTTATCAAGTCTTCCCTCGTACATCCATTTCCGTTCAATTCTCTTCATTTTCTATGTTCAAAAAATATATATAACATATTAAAGTTTAATTTCCCTACTTTAATTTATAACTTACTAAACGAATATTTAATCACAATTTAACATAATTTCGTAAACCCAAATTTTTTTTTTTGGGAAAATGTAAGAATTTTGTATTAAGTAAACCCAATTTCTAATTTGCAAATGTCTTATTAATTATTAATTGACCTTACAAAAATTAGTCACCGAATTTAATCACAATTTAATCCCAATTTACAAAAACCCTAGCTAATTTATCAATGTAATCCCAATTCAACCAAACAAAACACAGTAATTCATGCCTTAGGTCACACACAAGCAGCTTAAACAGGTCAAAAAAGGGTCAAATTTTCGGATGCAGATATCAAAATTCCGAAAGCGCCGCTAACACCTATTTACAACCCCGATCAGGATAGAAGTGGTTTCGGGAAAATCCGGCATTATTACGACACCTTTTGGTCCGTCTCAAGTCACACAAAACTTCACCCTAAACCCTATAGGTCATTCTAGCTCAATTCAACCAAATTAATCAAACCCTATCAAAATAACGATGGGCAAAAATAATCTAACTAAGCGAATTTGGGATAAACTAATCAACCTAATCGAACTTGGCCTAAACTAATCAACCTAATCGAAATTTAGACCTAGACGAAATTAACTAACAAATTATCAATAAATAACGCTAACAATGGAGAATACGAACTAATTATAATGAATAGAAACGAAATAAACTAAGAAAACGTACCGAAATTAGGAATAAAGGATGAAAAAAGGGAGAGAATAGGGTCGGCGAGCGTAGAGGGAGAGGGTAGAGAGAGATTTTTTTTTTACGAATGAAGGGGGAGAGGGGGGTGAGCGGGTATTTGACGCCACACTCACCCCGACGGGCGTCCACTATCGGACGCCACTTTCGCTCGCCATTTTGGTGAATATGGCGTCCGATAGTGGACGTCATTTGGGTTAAATGGCGTCCGCCTGCGGACGCCATTTAAGTTCAATTTTGTCCTCCCCAAATCCAGTCGGACGCCAAGTTTAGCGTCCGACTGTGGACGCCCGTTTGACTTTTCGGACGCCATGTAGGCGTCCGTATGCCCAGGACGCCAAAAAGGTGGACGCTAGGGACAGTTTTTCTTGTAGTGTCATTTTCACTAGTATCTTTTTTTGTATGTTTGGTTGTTTGAGTTTGTTTACCTTGTTTATGTTGGTTTTTACTTTAGATATGTTAGAGTAGTGTTCTTGCTAGGGTTAGTAGGGTGATTAGGGTGTTAATTGGGTGATTAAGGGATTGTTGGAGATGTTGGTGGAAGATTTGGGTTTCCTCTTGGTTTGGTGCATATCACATGTTTGTTGAAATGCTTGAATGACTAAGTAGTTGCATATACTTGTTTTTCTTGCCTTTCTCTTGTGGGTGATAGTTTGTTTGTGGGTTCGGTTCCCTCACTAAGTTGCGAGAGCCCGGTGAGGACGACCCCTAGGTCGGTCTAAGTAGCGAGAGCCCGGATGCGACCTAGACCACCATAGCGCGCTAGAACCCCGTTTGTCATGTGTGTCGCCGAGATGGGTTCTAGGTGGAACTTCTAGGTGGGTCTATGTTGCGAGAGCCCGGACCAACCTAGATCACCCTACTACCTCCTTCACTCTAGTTCTCCCTTGACCATTCCGTTACCCCTTTAACCTCGACCTAACTCTAGCCCGTTTCCTTTGTTTGTTTCTCCGTTACCATAGTCTTAGTCTTAGTTTTCTTCCCTCTCTACCATTCCTAGTTTAGTTTAGCTCGTTGACTTAGTCTAGTATTTGGGCCGACCTAGTCTAGGCTATACATTACCGTCCCCGTGGATTCGACTCGACTTGCCCTATCTACCGTAGGAATAGCCGGTTTATTTATTGATCGGTTGGGACATGACAAATCCCTGCCATCAATTTGGCGCCGTTGCCGGGGACGATGCTAGTTTGGACTTTGTTTTCCTAGTTACTTGACTTTGTCTTTGTGTTTGTGTTTTTCTTTTTTTTTTTTTCTTTTTTTTACCTTGCTTCTTGTGTGTGTGAAGTTTATTTCTCTCTTGTCTAGTGCCCAAAAAGCACTAGGCTTCTCACGTTTGTTCTTAGTCTACAGTTTGTGCTTAGAGGTGGTGATTATCTTCTTCTTGCAACTCAAAGCCGCTTAAACGGACGGTTGCTAGAATGAGTGGTTTCCAACCGGGTATGAGCTACGATTTTCGAGCGAGCATGGGGTTTGATCTAAACTCCCCACACATGGAAGCCAATATGAGCTACCCCTCTTCTTCTTTGAACCAAAGCTATGACATGACGTCCCCCTACCATAATCAAGCTTCTTGGGGTAATCAAGACGGGTATGATCCTCAGGGATATGGATATGGCTACCAACAAGTGAATGACTATCACTCCTACGATCATGGTGGATATTACTCAAGCTATGAATGTGAAACCACCATGTTCGATCAAGATTCACCTTATGGAAGCCAATACCCCCAAAACCCACAATATTACCCTTCACCGCAACCACAATATGAACCCCATGACCCGCAATACTACCAATCACCCCAACCTTGCTACCAACAATATGATGCCCCACCCCTTGGGCATCATCAAGATTTTCAAGGAGCTTTACAAGACCCCAATGATTGCCCGACATGGAGGTGTTTCAATTGCTTCTTCAATTGCAAAAGAGCAACCAAGAAATGGTCTTTCAAATTCAAAAACAACAAAATGAATTATGGGTCCAAATTCGAAGGGCAAACGAGGCGAGGGATGCTCGATTAAATGCATTATCGGTTCAAACCGTAATGTTTTTATCCCGAACATCACAATTAGATGAAGGGTGCCCACTTGAGAAAGAGGAGCAACCTAATCACGAAGCCGCCAACGTAGTTCCCTTTGGAGGAGAAATTTGCTTTGAAGAACCTCAATCGTCTACCCAAAAAGAGACGAATGAGGATATAACCCTTGGTGAAGGCATCGTTGGTGAAGAATTGGAGGAGGATAGTGAGTTGGATGATTTGGTGGAGTTTGTGAGGATGTTGGGTGAAATTGATAGCCTCGAGTTGCCCATGTGCGATAATATTGATAAGCATCAAGAGCCCCTTGTAAGTGAACCAAACAATGGTTTGGAAGAGATTGAAACCGCCGGTAGAAGTTTCGATCCTCTCCTCCATGATGATGTGGGGACAAGTGATGAAGATGGGGAACCACAACTTGAGGAAAGTGTGGGGGTGTGCAACAAGGGGGCCAAAGCCGCTTTTTGTGCCTCGTTTCTTGGAGATGAAGCTTGCTTGTGATTGGAGACGGTGCTTAGGGAGGAAGAGGTCGGTGAAGCTCGTAGGATGGATAGACCCCGGAGACTACTTGGAAGATGATTTTGGGTCTTGGGAATCCTACTTCTTGCCTCCACCTTGGAGGCCGTGGAGGTTGGCTAGGCTCGAGCGCTTCTTGGACCTTCACTATGATGTCGGTAGCGCGTTCGACTTGCTCCTCCATGCCCTTGAGGGCTATGGTTGAAGAATGGAGTCCACCATCCTCGGTTTGACGGAGTTCCTAAAGAACCGTCATGTTGTATATTACCCTCCTCTCTTCTTTAGAATTCTTGTGTTTGTATTTGTGTGATTTTTCTATTGATTTTGTTTGTTTTGTGAATTCTTGTAATATTGGATTGTTGATGAGCGATGTGAGGGAGTGAATTTGATGTGTATTTTGAGTTTATTGTGATAGGTGAAGTGAAGATGACTCCTTGAAAGGATTGGTTATCGATAGAGCTTGGAATGTGAGTAAGGGAGTCGGTTTTTGGGGCCATGGGAGTCATGAAGACCCTTCCCGACCGGGAAGGGTGTGTCGTCCCGACCGGGATGGGGCCGTCCCGATCGGGATGAGGGTGCCAAAAATCGTGTCTAATGGAGTGTCATCCCGACCGGGAAGGGTTTATCAACCCGACCGGGACCATCCATCCCGACCGGGATGGTCCCCTGCTCCTTTTTGGTGCCTCTTCTTCGACATTTAAGCCCACCCGACCATTGTATACCCCCACCCAACCTCCCTAACCTTCCTAGCTCGTATCGCATGAACCTTGTACCTCATTTACATACCTTCACCTCATTTCCTCCTCACTCTAGACCGACTTTCACATCAATTTCCACCCCCTCACACCATTACAAGCCCACTACCTCAACCACGCGGTTTTATCAAGCATGAAGAGGAATAGCAATGACGAAGACAAGCTTTGTGCCTATAATGATCATTTAGACGATGGAGCGAGTGAGTTACTAGCCGATTGGTTTGGGTAACTATCCTTACTTTTCCGTCTTTTATTGCTTGTTTTCCTTTGTTTATTCCCTTCCCCTTATTTTGTGTCATGGTGGCCTTCGAGGCCTCGGTAGTTGTTGCTCCCGACTCTCGCTAATGTGACTACATCGAGAGTCATTTCAAAATTCAAATTTTACAAGTTTTTCACTCTTTCTTTTTGAGGATTTAGTCGGATTTAGGCGGAATCCGGGCTAGGTGACTTGATTACACCTAGCCCTCCCCTCCCATTTCCTTTTATTTCCTTCTTTTTATTTCTTCCCCCTTCCATATCTTTTCTTGTCTCGGCCCATGGTGACTTGACTACACCCCGGCCGGACACCTTCTACCCTTTTCTTCACTTTATTTTTGATTTTTAGCTTTATTTTCGTAGCTTCTTTTCTTTTTCTTTTGTCTCTCCGCACACTACGATCGAGCATGAGGACATGGCTCGGTTTAAGTGTGAGGGAGCGATATTCTATCGTCGTTAGTTTTATTTTCTTAGTTTTTCGAAAAATTCTTCAAAAAACCCTAAAAATTTGAAAAATTTCACAAAAATCAAAAAAGATTTTCTTTTGTGTCTTTTTCTTTTTGTGTCGTTATGTCGTATTTTTGTTTTGTTGTGCGTGTTTTGCCCCCCTTTTTTCCTTATAGGTTGCCTAATCACCGTTAGCTTTGGTGAGCTTTCAAGACTTCCGGTAACATCTCTTCATCCCTTTTTCCCTCTTTGCTTCTTGTGAGTTTGGAGGAGATTTGTGATGATGTGTGCTCGGGAGGAGCTTTGTAAAGATTGTGGTGGATTTGGAGATTTGTTTGAAGATCGGGGTGGTGTTTGTTTTGTTTATGTGTTGTTTCTCCTTGTTTTGTTTTGTTTTGTTTCGTTTTGTCTCTTTTTCTTTCATTTTCGTTGTGTCTTTGTTTTGTGTTTTGTTGTGTGTCGCGTGTGTAAACAGTTTTCGCAAACCCGGTTTAGAGGCTAGTGTGCGAGTGTTTACTTTCCCTTCCTAGTTGTATAAATCGAGTCTTGGACTTTAGTCTAGTAGAATGACCCTAAATCAATGATTTCGTTGGTCCTTTACCTTGAGTCCACCTAGCTTACTAGGGATTTACTACGGGATTTGCATTTTGACCATTATGACCACCCACGGTGTGAAAAGGCCTTGGTTACCGAGTCTCGTCCCTTAGGTGACCGTGTTTAGGATTGCTCGACTAGTCCAAGTTCCCCCCTTTTTTGTGGGTTTGAAGAGGGATCGCGACCCCCGACTTACCCATTCACCTACCTCCTACACAAAACCACACAATAAATTACAATTTGTTGAATTCTCTCTTTCTTGTTACACTAAGGAATGCCAAAAAGCCAAATCAAGCCAAAAGGGCAAAGAAAAGAAAAGAAAGAAAAATGAAAGAAAGAAAAGAAATGAAGAAAAAGAAAAGGCACAAAAGCCAAAAAGAAAATAGAAAAGAAGAAAAAGAATGGCATGGCAAAACAAGGCAAAAATGCGAAAGAAAAGAGAAAATGCCAAAAGAAAACCCGACTAACAAAAATAACCCCTACCTCTCAAAATAAGCCTTTTTCCGACTTTTACCGTGAAGAGCCTACCAAAGGACCGAGTCCCTAGGAAGGATGATAGCGGCATTAGTCGGTCTTCCCTCATTTTGCATTTATTTCCACCTTTTTACTTGGACTAGTTAGGCGGTTTTGGACACGGGACGACCCTCTTGGCTCATGGCTAAAGGGGGCGGGGTCTCACTTACCTACAGTGTCGACTAACACCGTGGTCCATCACTTTCCACTCCGCCGATCGTCCCGTAGTACGTTCTTAGAAAGTTAGGAGGAATCTAGGTAAGTTACCAACGTTTTTGTTGCTTTGTCGTCATACTATTAGGGTTTAGTTCACCTTGGTTTGTATCGCTAGCTTGGGAACGTCGTCACTTGCCTTGAGTCCTAAACCGGTGTCTTTTCACCGCTTTGTTGAGGGAAGCGGTATTTGTTTTCTTTTGGGTGCAACCGATTATGTGTTTGTTTGTGTGTTTTGTGTCCGGTTGCATCCACAGTTTTGTCGCAAGACCCGACTTGCCTTGCGGAGTGCACTTTTTCTCTAAGTGTACTCGCGTGAGTTGAAAGGGCGTAGGGTGCGCTAATACCCACTCGGCTAGTTTAGTATTTAGTATGTGCTTACTCGAGGGCGAGTAAGGGTTAAGTGTGGGGGAGTTGATAAGTGTAGTTTGTAGTGCCTATTTTGTAGTGTTTTGGTCCCATTTTCCTTGTGAAATCGCTCCTTGGGAGCGATTTATGGGCTTCTTATGCTTCCTTTAGTTCGTTTCAGGTTCCCGAGGCCGATTTGGAAGAGTTGGAGCGATTCCGACTCGATACATACACATTTTGGAGCCAACGGAGTAAAGGAACGATGACTCGATGCCTTGGAATCGACCCCGAGACCTTGGGACCCAATCCCGAGCCTCCGAGAATCGATAGGAAGCCCATGAGAAACAAGGAGAGACCAAAAGTTCATATTGGAGGCCTACAAGACTCATCCCCGACGGGTATGGCCTCAACCGGTCCCGGTTGAGGTGCACAAAAGAGGAGGCCCCTGTCTGTGGCTCATCCCGACCGGGAGCAGATCTTCCCGGCCGGGACCGACCCCATCCCAACCGGGACCACCCCGTCTCGGCCGGGACAGGCCTGCTGCAGCTCCGCCTTTGTTTCTTTCTTCTCCTTTCCACTTGTAACCCTATATATACCCTTCCCTTGTTTTGTAAAGCTTATTCACTTCATTAGACATAAAACCCTAGATTATTTTACCATAGATTAGATTAGATTAGTGTAGATTAGTCGGTAATTAGTTGTTAATCTTAGATTAGCCCCTTGTATTAAGGAATTCTTGAAGATCTTCACCAAGATTGACAACCTTGGATGATTATTTTGGGTTTTCTCTTTTATACAAGTTTTCATTCTTCCTTTCATCCTCTAGTATGGTATAATCCTTTTTCCTTTCTCTTAATCTTGTTTAGTTATTCAAGTTTTAATCTTTGATTGTTGTTTTGTCTATTGTTCATCATTTTCACTAGTATCTTTTTTTGTATGTTTGGTTGTTTGAGTTTGTTTACCTTGTTTATGTTGGTTTTTACTTTAGATATGTTAGAGTAGTGTTCTTGCTAGGGTTAGTAGGGTGATTAGGGTGTTAATTGGGTGATTAAGGGATTGTTGGAGATGTTGGTGGAAGATTTGGGTTTCCTCTTGGTTTGGTGCATATCACATGTTTGTTGAAATGCTTGAATGACTAAGTAGTTGCATATACTTGTTTTTCTTGCCTTTCTCTTGTGGGTGATAGTTTGTTTGTGGGTTCGGTTCCCTCACTAAGTTGCGAGAGCCCGGTGAGGACGACCCCTAGGTCGGTCTAAGTAGCGAGAGCCCGGATGCGACCTAGGCCACCATAGCGCGCTAGAACCCCGTTTGTCATGTGTGTCGCCGAGATGGGTTCTAGGTGGAACCTCTAGGTGGGTCTAAGTTGCGAGAGCCCGGACCAACCTAGATCACCCTACTACCTCCTTCACTCTAGTTCTCCCTTGACCATTCCGTTACCCCTTTGACCTCGACCTAACTCTAGCCCGTTTCCTTTGTTTGTTTCTCCGTTACCATAGTCTTAGTCTTAGTTTTCTTCCCTCTCTACCATTCCTAGTTTAGTTTAGCTCGTTGACTTAGTCTAGTATTTGGGCCGACCTAGTCCAGGCTATACATTACCGTCCCCGTGGATTCGACCCGACTTGCCCTATCTACCGTAGGAATAGCCGGTTTATTTATTGATCGGTTGGGACGTGACAAATCCCTGCCATCACCCCCACAAAGAGATCACTCGAGGAATGTGATGACGATGCACAATTGAGTTGTACAAGCAAAAAGCAAGCTCCGATGAAGGCAGAGATTCTCGGAAATACGAAATCCAACAAATAATTACTGTAGATCCGTACTTTAGGCTTTAAATTTATGTTTCACATTTTAAATTCCGATTGATGTGCACCACTTTGTTTCTTTTCAAGTTTTCAGTAGTTTTCCGTTGACATGTTTTTCAATGTAGGTTCCCTTTACGTTAGTTTCAATAATAATATGATGCTCGGTACTCAAATCATGTTCAATTACGTCACTATGCATATCCAAACAATCTCGAGTCTTACGTCATTGAGTCACATAATCTCATTTGTATCAATGACCTATAGTAATCAATCGCACCAAATAAAAAAGAAATATAGTAATAGTGACATTATTCACACCAAATTATGGTAGTAGTCAATTGCACCAAATTAGCAAACTCAATCACATTATTCACATCAACATACGTAAATATTCCTTTCATACCTCACTAAATCTTGCTATTTATATGGTAATAGCAACAAATATGTGGAAGCATGTGAATGTTAAGCTATTTTATTATAAACGTTAACACTTATGCAATTATGTTATATACACATACTGTATAATACTAAGTTGCTCTAATTAAAATGATCGTAGTAATCACAATACGCAAAAAGTATCGGAAATTATAAGCTACTTACTCTATTCTAATTAATACAATGATGATTGATGATATATAATAAAGATAGAAGATATTATATAGTGAATATAGTCAGAAATCTATCGGAACATGTTTTTGTGTAATATACAAAATATTCTAAATAATATAAGCATTTTTTTGGAAAATAATCATACACTAATATCCTACTCCTCATAATATTGTAATCCCAAAAAAATTATTACCCTTATAAACACATCAATCTCACAATACCGTAAACAGCTAATTGTATTAAACCTTTATCAATCACCAAGAATAACATGATTGTAATTCCTCAAAAAAATTGTTACCATATCAAAATATTGGAATTACTAAATAACACAGGTTAATCCGACATTAAACAACAAGAATATTACGGCATCCATATTACCATATACGACTAAATATCATATAATATTGTACTCCTACAAATATCATTACCATATATTCCGAAAAGGCTACACTTACACGCGGTGTATGAGAATTTCATACACAGCGAATTATATCGCGCCACGTGTCAACTTTTTGTTAACCTAGGGTGATTAGTTGAGGGTTAGGTTGGTAATTTTACACTTTTAGTTAATTTAGTTAACTCAACTCTTGAAACTTTTGTAATTTGTTTTTGTATTTTTGTTTTCTTAAAATAATTATATAATATTGTTAATATATTTTTGATTTACTTAAAATGTAAAATTAATTAATATGATTACATTTTGTATTTTTTTAAAATCTTAATATATTATTCTGTAAATATATAAAAGGTAAATATATTAAAATAAATAATTAGTAATTAGAATTTTCGAAAAATATTACTCCTTTACAAAACATATTAAAATTTTCGAAAAGGTAAATATATTAAAATTTTCCAAAAGGTAAATAATATGATCACTAAACATATTAAACATATGATTACTCTATATAAAAGGTAAATATATAAAAGTTAACAAATCAAAGTAATTACAATGTAAACACATAAGGAATATTCTTAATTAATATTTCATTCAATTCCAATCCATTATACAGTATATTTCTGTATAATCTTCTATACATCTTCTACATATTCTATACATCTTCTACATATTTCTGTATAATCTTTTTACGATGTGGACGTATATATATGATAAATATTTTTATATAATAATTTTTTTTATAATTATAAAAAACGTGAATATATTCTGGAAGCTTAATTAAAATTTTCAAAAATTATAAAGTAAAACTTTGGATATATGTTTTTTTTTTATTTTTTTTTTGACAATTATATTATATATATGAAGGAAATATTTCAATTATTAATATACTAAAAAATTGTTTTAAAAAATTTAAATAAAATTTTCATGAATTTACTTTAAAATTTTCGAAAATTTTAATTATCAATTATTTATTTTTTATATATTTACTTGTTATTCATATATATAATACGAGTAATAAATTAAAATTTTGAAAAACTACAAAATATAATCATATTAATTAATTTTACATTTTAAATGAATCAAAAATATATTAACAATATAATATGATTATTTCACGAAATCAAAAAATGCAAAATAAAAACGAAATACAAAAGTTTCCAAAATTGACTTAACTAGATTAAGGTTAATAATTAACTAAAGATGTAAAATTACTAACTTAACCCTAGCCTAATCATCCACGTGGCACGATGTGGTTTGCTGTGTATGATATTCTCATACACCGCGTGTAAGTGTATCATCTTCCCATATATTCACACCATCTCACAAGAGTAAACAATTAAATATATGAGATATTTATCAAGCACCAATAATACGTCATTGTAATTCCTACAAAAAAAAATATTCTACCATATGGAATGGAATCACAATTAATCAATAAGAATACGATAGAATCAATATTATGATTTGTTATCCATAAAAAATAGGATACCATATAAACACATCAATCTCACAAGGCTAAAGATATACGAGTATCTATTATTATTATTATTATTATTATTATTATTATTATTATTATTATAACTCCCGATTCACCCTTCTTCAAATTCTCACCTTAGACCGTACTTAAAAATACCCTGGGTAGTGGAGTGTCTTACATAAGCACCCATGATTCTCTTATAACTCTTATTAAAAAAAACAAAGTGGTAATTTTGCGTATTAATCAACAATGACCCAACAAGAAGGAATATAGTTAGACAAGTTATACAGATGACAATCGCAGCAAAGTGGCGACGTACTGCGCATGGTGATCAAGGTATGTTAATTGAGTTGAAGAAAGAATATATATTTACATTGATTAAATTGTTTATATTATAGAGTCGCCATTCAGACCACAAATTTTCTAATTATGGTTTTGATATTAGAGAACAGAAGTAACAATTGTAATGAGAACGTTTCGTCTCCAAATGTCCCCCCTTTACAAGTTGCATCCATTGAAACACCACACATTCCCTTGAGTGACATTTCAAACGGTGAGCACAATACTACATTTTATCCACATCGTTAATCGTTAATATATATTATCTGAAGTAAATTAACATTTAATACGACGTTATGTTTCAATTACTGATTGTATATGTACTCCATTGTTTGGTCGAGATAAAGCACAAGGTTGTCCGATGTCAATTGGCCTGGGGAGTCTTCTACTCAGGAAATGGACTCCATAATTGACACCTATCTCCGCCAATAAATCATCATCCTCCGTGTGTCTAAGTTTGCCTTTTGTATCTGGCAAATATGTCATACAAAATAGAAAGGTTATTACCGAAAATGTCTTAGTCTAGTGGTTAGGATTAGGTGCTCTGAGACAGTAGGTCTCAGGTTCGAATCCCCCTCCCCCTATATTGTAATGCGACTAAGTGCGCTTTTCGATGGACAAAAAAAAAAATAGAAAGGTTATAGAAAATGTCACAAGCAATATTCTAAATGCAACTGAATTTGGTGGAGGGTCTAACATGTCATGTAAGTATCTCTCCACTATATTAATTAAATTTATATTCGATTATTTACAACCATATTTCATTAATACTGAGGCTTATTATTAATACAGTAATTATTATGGTAATCAACCTCATTAAATCTTGTTGTTTATATGGTAATAGTGACAAATATGTAACAACCAAACCATCAATTTTTCCCGCCCAACCCAACCTCACAATCTATATATGGAATTATATTAAGGAAAATATGTAAAAATGTCACTATAATATATTCACACCTAATTAAAAGATTTTAAACCCTATTAAACGCTATATTTAGAGACTAATTGTTACGGAGTATTATTTAGGCAACAAAATAATAGCAATTGCATTTCTATAAAAAAAAGTACAACCTTACGTATGACATATGTCCCTAAATAATAATCAATCACTAATAATACATAGTTTTATAGATATAAAATATTTATGGCAACAAAATATATGTATGTAGCAAATATAGTATGTAGGGCAAATAAAATATGATCGACAAATATATTATACAATATAGTACTACATATTCATGAGACATTAAGAAAATAAAATATATATACATATGATGCCAAATCATTTCTATAAAAAAATGTACTTTCACGTATGACATGTCCATAAATATTAATCAATCACTAATAATTAGACCTGTCAAAAACTGACTCGACCCGAAACCGTCTGAAAAAAAGCCCGAAAGAAACTCGCCCAAAAATTACCGAAACCCGAAAGTGACCCGACCCGATAATAATCCGAATATTTTGGGTCAAAACCCGTCTGAACCCGTTACCCGCCCGAAAATATATAAATTAAAAAAATATTGATATTATACACTACAATTTCTCAAAAATACAAAGAAATATTTTTTTTATTTTCTAAGTTTTAAGAAATAATATTTATATATATCTTTAAAATCATATTTTCATCCCTTTATTATTATATTGAGAAAAAAAATCGAGTCAAAGTTCGTCATATATATTCGTACTTCCTATAGAAATAAACTACCCATGTATATTAAAAATTATACAGTATTAAACAAAGCATGTTTATTCTCACTAATATCATATATTAAATGAGATGATTAAAAAAATTAAAAATAGAATTGTATTTATAATAAAAAAAGTAAAAGAAAATTAATGTTTTCATAGTGCGTTAATAACCCGTATTTGACCAGAAACCCGACCCGAAACCCGTATAAAACCCATATTTTTCAAACCCGAAGTACACCTGACCCATGGTTTACCTGAACCCGAAATGACTGAACACGAAACCCGACCGCCTGACCCGTTCCACAGGTCTACTAATAATACATATTTCTACAGATATAATTTATTTATGACAACAAAATATATGTATGAAGCAAATATAGTACGTACGACAAATAAAATATGATCAGCAAATATATTATAAAATATAGTACTACATATTCATGAGATATTAAGCAAATAAAATGTACGTATATGTGCCAATCATATTACTTATTGTATGTTAGTATGTATGTATATATGCCATGATATTTATCAATCCTAATAATACATATTTCTATAGATATAAAATATTTATGACAAAAAAATATATGTATGTAGATATAACCTTACGTTCAATTTTGGAGTAAAAAAAAAAGTAAAGAACTTGACGCCATATTCATTAATACTGAGGGCTATTATTAATACAGTAATGATTATGGTAATCAATTAACCTCACTAAATCTTGCCATTTATATGGTAATAGTGACAAATATGTAACGACTGCGAATGTTAAGTTATTTCATTATAAACGAACGTCAATGCTTATGTAGTTATGTTATATAGACATACCTTATAATACTAAGTTACGTATATTAAAATGATCGTAGTAATCATAATACACACAAAATATGGAGAAATTATAAGCTACTCAGTACTTTAGCGGAGTTCAAAGTACTTAGGAACAAGGTACATTCTTGGTTAATAATCATTTGCCGGTGCGTTACTGAAAACGTGGATTATATAATACTCCCTCTGTTTTTCAATAAAAGGCATTCTCACTTTTCGAGACAACCCCTTCTCTCTTCAATATCTCTCACAACATAAGAAAAAAAATACTACAAAATGTATACTCACTTGAAAGCTCCTTTTGTAAGGAATTTTATGGTGCAATTTTTAAAAAATTTGGAATAATATTTTTACAGAAAAATTAAAGTCAAGATCTCACCTCGAAAAAGTAAAACGTCATATAAAAAAATACAGAGGAAGTACAAATTTAAAATTTTGAGACACACTACTATTTGTTTACATACAATGTTGCAGGAGAAAGTAGTAATACCCTAACCGAATTAGAATGAATGCTGGAAATGTTGAGTTGGATGCTGACAACGACTACGAAGGTAATGCACACATGCATGACATTCAAACATTTTGGGCACTATCTATCTAATTGATTATATTACGCGATGATTTTATTTGAGAAAATTATTTCACTCTAACATATATACCTTTAATTTCAGATGACGATGATCGATCCGATGAAGGTAAGAGATGCTACGTCGTTTCAAAAAAATATTACACACTCGTGTTCGAAAAGAACACGAGTAATTTATTACTCCAATAACAAAGGGTGTGTGTATACACACACCCTTTGTTATTGGAGTAATAAATTACATGTGCTTCCATAATTCCTCTAACCAATATTTTTCCGTATGTACTGGAAGAGATAATGAAATATACGAATTTGGTGAAGGTATTTCTAAGCCTTAATTATCAAATGTATACAACAACACCTTAATTTTTTTTTGGGTCGAGGTTGTTAATCTGGACTTACTTTGTATGTGTAGGCTACTGGGACATTGGAGATCCGTCATTTTGTTGTGAATTTTGCGAGTCGATGATATGGTACGATGAAAGAGTCCGAAAAGATAGAAAGACACAAAGTCCAAAATTCTCACTTTGTTGTATGCAAGGAAAAGTAAAGATCCCCTACCTACAAAACCTCCTTCGGCTCTCTTGAAGTTGTTTGAGAATAAAGATACCAAGAGCGAGAATTTTATTGAAAATATTTGTGCTTACAACATGATGTTTTCGTTCACGTCTCTCAGTGGAAAGATTGAGAAAATTGTCAACAAAGGTCGTGGCCCTTACTCCTTTACAATGCACGGCCAAAATTACCACAGTATTGGTAGTTTGCTGCCGACAGAAGGTTCACCTCCAAAGTTTACACAATTGTATATATACGACACCGAAGATGAGATACAAAACAAAAAGCGGGCTCTAAGGTGAGTATGTAGGATCGGTTGAGTGTATTACTTTAGTCATTTTGTGATGGTTTTGTCTTATTTGTTTAAGCTAATACTGTTTCAGCCCAAGCAACCCCGATGCATTTGATAGTGAAATGGTAGCCCAACTGAAGAGCATATTAGATGAAAACAACTCCTTCGTTAAAGCATTTCGAATGGCTAGAGATAGATTTGTCACTTGTGATAGTGGCAGCAACATAAAGCTACGGTTAATTGGTCGAAGGACAAAAGATGGAAGGACATATAACTTTCCGACTACGTCTGAAGTCGCTGCTCTAATCGTTGGTGACATTAGATGTGCACCTGATGATAGAGATATCGTTGTTCAACCACAATCTGGCTCTCTACAAAGAATAGGCGAATTGCATCCGTCTTATCTTGCACTTCAATATCCTTTAATATTCCCTTATGGAGAGGATGGATACTCAACCGACATTCTCCATTCAGATGCGCTACAGAAGCAAATCATAAGAAACGCTTCAGGCTTACAATGCGTTTGATGAGGGTCGGGAGCCTGCGCCGGTTCGCCCGCCTAGCAGGCCCCGCAAAGACCCAACCCGGGGAGCCGAAGAGCCTGCCCAGCAGACCGTCGAGGTAAGACGCCAGGATTTCCTCAGTGGAGCGTAGCTTCGAGGAGGCCGCCCGCCCAGCAGGGTAGGGTGACCCGCTGGGGAAGGCTTGCAGGCGCTCCCTGTTCGCCTGTCCCCAGGCAACCTCTCCCCCGAGCAAGGCAGGGGTTACCAGGGGCCCTTCCGTCTTTCTGTCTAAGGTAAAAGGGGATGGGTGGATGAAACAGGTCCACGTGTCACCCCGACATCCACCCATTCTCCCGCTCTTTTCCCTCTCCACTCCTCTCTCTTGTGGGAAGGTATAAATACCCACCCATTTCCCACTTAAAGAGGCTTGGATTTTCTCTCTCTAGACTCTTACTCCTAAAAACGCCGCTTACTTCCTCACGAGCTAGGTTCATCAAGGCATTCACGGACTGACTTAGGCATCGGAGAGGGTTCCATCGGACAACCTCCGAGGCCCTGTGCGCTACTTGTGCAGGGAGCAGGCTCGATTCGCCGGGAAGGTCCGATCATAGGAGAGGGAGAAAGGAGAGATCAAGGGAAGTCAGGCAAGCAACATCCGAACACTAAGAATCCGAATTCACAATCGGGTTAATTGTTTCCGTGACCGGAACAATTTGGCGCCGTCTGGGGAAGAATCTAGGTTGTACCCACGAAATTACCCACAAAATCAACCATTCCAAAACACGAAATTAACAAATTAACCACTCAAAATCGAACATGCCTGAAATTTTCGACACCAGCTCGGTGGCAAACCCGCCCAAAACCCCCCAATATGGCATGCCACCAGAAGTAACACCTACCGCCACGATTCCAGGCGTAGGGCGAGCCAGTCTTCAGGGGGCATCGGGTCAGGGGGCAGTTGCCATGGCAGGGTAGGGGGGCCATCCGAGGCAAGTTCTGAACCTCACCCCTGCTCAGATGGTACAAACTGCGGCGTTCTTCTCAGCTATGTTGGATCAGGAATTCACTCCGGACGATCTGGTAGGCAGGGTCGCCACGACCCCCAGGTTGCTCCACTTTGAAAGTGGAGAAGGAACCGGGGGCACAAAGCGAACCGCCGTCAGAAACGTTCAGAAAAAGGCTAGGAAGACAGCTCAGGCATATGCACAAGTGCAAAGGCGAATCACAGAAGCCCGTCAGGAACCGCCTGCACCGCAGGAGGTTGCTGGTCCTGAGGAAGCATTCTCCATTCATACTACGGAATCTACGGCCGCTCGTGAAAGAGGGGGCCTATCCCAGGACCTGAGAAATCGCATGAGACACAAGGAGCCAGTGTCCAAACGCCTGGGAGAGAAACAAGGAGATGTATTCTCCAGGCTGACACCGGTTGAGGGATTGCAGCCTGCCCCAGGGCTATCCCAAAGCCTACAATCCAGGCTTAACAACGGTCAGCCTATGCGGTCCAGGCACCGTCAGGGTGATAACCTTGAGCCTGCCCAGAAAAAGCGCTCACGGTATCACTCCCCTTCCAGGGACGACGAGGCGATAAGCAGGCGCCCACCAAGGCACCGCTCCCCTGAAAGTAGGAGACCGATCCCTGACAGAAGGGATGACTACGGTCACTACTCAGGCACGAGCAGGTCAAAAATGGTGGGCAGGCCAACCAAGACCCCGCTTCACCATGAGGTCCAGGCGTATCCCATCCCTAAGATTAAAATGCCGACTGTAAAGTTCGACGGAACTACAGATCCGGAAGATCACCTGGCGGCGTACGAGAGTCATATGGGCATGTACGACGCCGACGACGCAGTCTGGTGCAAGATCTTCCCCACCACCCTGGTGGGCTTAGCCCAGGGTTGGTTCAGGGACCTCCCGCAGGGGTCAATCTCTTTCTTCATTGAACTGGCAGAAATGTTCCTGGACCAGTATGCTGGAAACAAAAGATGACGTCTCACCCGTTTTGACCTGATGACCCTCAGGCAAAAGAAGGGCGAAACTGTCAGGGAATATCTAAAGAGGTTCGACTTATCATTCCAGCAGGTGAAGGAAATTGACGACCCGACAGCAGTATATACACTAACCAACTCCCTGCTCCCCGGTGAGATGAAAAACCAAATGATCAGGGCCCAGCCGGAAACACTGGCCAAAGCCAGAAAGATTGCAGAGGGGTTCATGCCGCAAGAAGAGTTCCACAGCCTGCCGGAGACCCCCGCAGGCCCCACCAGGCAGAAGGGGGGACCGCAGGGTGGACGCGGTAGAAACGAATCCGAAAGGCAAAGAGCTGAGGAAGGGGATACCCCTAAAAAGGAACGCACTGTCTACCAGCCCAGGTTCGACAGTTACACGGCCCTTAACAAATCCAGGGCGGAAATCTTCGAACTGGAAAAGGAGACTGCCAAATGGAATCGCCCGAGCAAACCCCGTAGTCCAAAAGGGGACCCCAAGAAATTCTGCACTTTCCACGACTGCGTGGGCCACACCACCGAAGAGTGTCGCCACCTGAAAGACGAAATTGAGAAGCTGATCAGGAATGTTTGGTTGGCCAACTACGCAGCCAGGAGTAAATCTCAGAAGGAAGCACCTGAAAAGCCCGAGGGCTCAGTACAGAACCGCCTGGTAATCCATGTGATATCAGGGGATGCGGAAGGCCAAGTCAGCCGAAGGGGTCAGAAAAGGCAAATTCGTGAGTTGAGGAACCAAAACTGCTACGCTGAAAGAACAGGAAGCCCGAAGGGAGTAACGCTAAGCATCACCCCCGAGGATGCAGGGCGTGTGGTGTACCCTCACAACGATCCCTTGGTGCTATCCTTGGAAATCAGCAACCACATTGTTCGGAGGTGCATGGTGGATACCGGTGCCTACACGAACTTGCTGTACAAAGACGCCTTCGACAAAATGGGCCTGGAGAAAAGGCACCTACGACCTGCCCCTGGATCATTATATGGGTTCAGCGGAGCAGGCATATTGCCCATGGGGATCATAGACCTACCTGTAACATTTGGGGAGGGGGCTACTGGCAGAAATGTCAGGGCATCCTTCGTTGTAGTGGATGCAAGGTCTGCTTACAACGCCCTGATCGGCAGGGCCACCCTGGACGAGATCGAGGCGGCCATATCAGTTAGAGCCCTCACTATAGCCTATGTTACTGACTTTGGCCTAGAAGGAAAAGTGCACGGAGACCAGGAGTCGGCCAGACAGTGCTACTCCGTGGCCCTGCAAACTCATGAAAGCGAAAGAAAAGGAAAGAGAAAAGCCGACAGCTCCCCCAGCAGGGAAGACGAGATTCCAGCCGGTAATCAGGCGTCAAACCACCTGGAACCTGGGGGAGAGAGCATGCTGGTGGACCTGGAGCCAGGGAGGCAAGTCCTTATAGGGGGTGACCTAGAAGAGTCCTACCAGGCGAAACTGGTCAAGCTGTTGAAAGAAAACAAGGACGTATTCGCCTACTCGGCGGACGAGATGCCAGGGGTCGATCCAGCGTGTATCGTTCACAAGCTGAACGTAAACGCGGACGCCCGCCCTGTGAAGCAGAAAAAGCGGAATATGTCCGCAGAGAAAGACCTGGCAATCAAAGAGGAAATTGAAAAACTTCTGAAGGCATATTTTATCGAGGTTTGTGACTACCCAGAGTGGCTGGCGAATGTAGTCATGGTCAAAAAATCATCAGGCGCATGGAGAATGTGCGAGGACTTTACGAACCTCAACAAAGCCTGCCCGAAGGACTGCTACCCACTCCCCAGGATCGATCAACTGGTAGACGCCACCAGTGGATATACTACGCTGAGCTTCCTGGATGCCTTCTCAGGGTATCATCAGGTGTACTTATGGCAGCCGGACAGGGTGAAGTGCGCATTCATCACTAGTTCAGGCACCTACATGTACAAGATGATGCCATTCGGGCTCAAAAACGCAGGGGCCACGTACCAACGCCTGGTCGACAAGGTGTTCGAGGGCCAAAAGGGCAGGAACATAGAAGCCTATGTCGATGACGCCATTGTAAAGAGCAAGGGAGACAATGAGCACCTGGCCGACCTGCGGAAGACCTTCTCCTCCCTGCGCACCTACAAAATGAAACTCAATCCAAAGAAGTGTACATTTGGGGTTCGTTACGGAAAATTCTTGGGTTTTTTGGTCAGCTCTCGAGGGATAGACGCTAACCCCGAGAAAGTTCAGGCTATTCTGGACCTTCCTGAACCCAAGACCATCAGGGACATCCAACGTCTGACAGGCCGCATGGCCGCCCTGACACGATTCATCGCCAGGTCAGCAGACAAGTCAACCCCATTCTTCAAAATACTGAAAGGCAACAAGCATTTCAAGTGGGAGGACGAGCAGAAAGAAGCATTCGGGCAGTTGAAGGAGCATTTAAAGAAACTCCCCACCCTGGCAAGGCCAGTAGCAGGGGAAAAACTCATCCTCTACATCGCCGTAACCAACGTGACAATCAGCGCGGTCATCTTGAGGGAGGAAGCAGGCGCTCAACAAACCATATATTTTGTGAGTCATGCCCTGGGGGCAGCAGAGAAAAATTATCCTATGGTCGAAAAAGCAGCCTATGCGGTTGTCATAGCGGCCAGAAAATTGAGGCCATACTTCGACGCACACCCTGTCGTAGTATTGACAGATCAGCCCCTAGAGAAGGTGCTGGAAAAATTTGAAAAGTCAGGCAGGCTGCTAAAGTGGGCTATTGAGTTGAGTGGACTGGGGATAACATACCAATCAAGAACATCCATCAAGGCCCAAGCCCTGGCCGATTTTCTCGCAGAATGCTCCCACTCTGAGGAGGATAGCCCAATCACCGGCGAGTGGATAGTATACACCGATGGGTCCTCCACGGCTAATGGAGCGGGGGCCGGAGTGGTATTGACCAGCCCGGAGGGGACCGACTTTGAGCATGCTCTCAGATTTGTCTTACCCGCGTCAAACAATGAAGCTGAGTACGAAGCAGTGCTCGCAGGCGTCTGATGGGTAGGATTTGTTGTGAATCCCAACCGTCAAACAAAACCAACTAACCTAACTAGGGTAGCTAGGGTAAGTCGGGTCGAATCCACAGGGACGGGAGGTCGGACTAAGGTATGCTACGGTCAAGGACTAGGTTCGAGACAAGCTAGTCTAGGGGGGTGGCTATGGACTAAGCTAAGGTCTAAACAAAGGAAACAAACAAAGGAGAACGGGCTAGAGTTAGGTCGGGGTCAAAGGGGTAACGGAATGGTCGAAGGAGAACTAGAGGTGAAGGAGGTAGTAGGGTAATCTAGGTAATGCCCGGGCTCTCGCAGCTTAGACTCACCTAGAGATTCCACCTAAAACCCAACTCGGCGACACAACACAAACGGAGTACTAGCATGCTATAGACCTAGGTCGAATCCGGGCTCTCGCAACTTAGACCGACCTAGGGGTCGTCCTCACCGGGCTCTCGCAACTTAATGAGGGAACCGAACCCACAAACAAGCTAATACCCACAAGAGAAAAGCAAGAAAACAAGCATTCGCACATACTTAGTCATTCAAGCAATTCAACAAACATGTGATATGCAACAAACCAAGGAGAAACCCAAATCTTCCACCAACAACTCCAACAATCCCTTAATCATCCAATTAACACCCTAATCACCTTACTAACCCTAGCAAGATACTACTCTAACATAACTAAACTAAAACTAACACTAACAAGAGAAATCAAACCCAACAACAAAACTAACATAATGAAACTAGTCTAACAATGAACTAAACACTAACAAGAACTAAAGATTCAAACTTGATTAATAAAACAATGAACAAGAGAAAGGAAAAGAGATAATACCAAACTAGAAGATGAAAAGAAGAAAGAAACTTGCATAAATGAAAGAACCCAAATACCTCAACCAAGGTTGTCAAGCTTGGTTGGAATCTTCAAGAAATCCCAAATAACAAGTACTAATCTAAGATTAACGATAATCTAAGGACTAATCTACACTAATCTATGCTAATATATCTAGGGTTTAGTCTCTAATGAAAGGCATAAGATAAGATAGTGTCTTAATACAAGAGGGGGGTATATATATGGTTACAAATGGAAGGGAGAAGAAAAGAAGAAAGTGGAGCTGCAGCTGACCCTTCCCGGTCGGGAAGGCTTGGTCCCGATCGGGATGGGCCATCCTTCCCGGTCGGGAAGGACCTTCCCGATCGGGATGGGCTCACAGTAGCCGTGCTTTATGCTCCCTTCATCCCGAACGGGATGAGGCCATCCCGAACGGGATGAGCCTTGTAGGCCTCCAATATGATCTTTTTGGTCCCTCCTTACTTCTCATGGGCTTCTTACCGATTCTCGGGACTCGGGATCGGGTCTCAGAGGCTCGGGATTGGGTCCCAAGGTCTCGGGGTCGACTCCAAGGCATCGAGTCATCGTTCCTTAGTTTCGTTGGCTCCAAAATGTGTATGTATTGAGTCGGAATTGCTCCAACTCTTCCAAATCGGTCTCGGGAACCTGAAACAAACTAAAGGAAGCATAAGAAGCCCCTAAACCGCTCCCAAGGAGAGATTCTACAAGGAAAATGGGACCAAAACACTACGAAATAGGCACTACAAATGACACTTATCAACTCCCCCACACTTAACCCTTACTCGCCCTCGAGTAAGCACATACTACTACTAAACTATCCGAGTGGGTATTAGCGCACCCTACGCCCCTTCAACTCACGCGAGCGCACTTAGAGGACAAGTGCACTCCGCAAGGCAAGTTGGGTCTTGCGACAAAAACGCGGATGCAACCGGACACAAAACACATAAACACACAAACAAACAAACACAAAAACGAACACAAAATCGGTTGCACCCAAAAGAAAAAAAAATACCGCTTCCCTCTAAAAGCGGTGAACGAAACACCAGTTTAGGACTCGAGGTAAGTGACAACGTTCCCAAGCTAGCAATACAAACCAAGGTGGACTAGACCCTAATAGTATGACGAAAAAGCAACAAAAAACGTTGGTAACTTACCTAGGTCCTCCTAACTTTCTAAGAACTTACTACGGGACGATCGGCGGAGTGGAAAAGTGAAGAACCACGGTGTTAGTCGACACTGTAGGTAAGTGAGACCCCGCCCCCTTTAGCGTGAGCCAAGAGGGTCGTCCCGTGTCCAAGACCGCCTAACTAGTCCAAGTAAAAAGGTGGAAATATGCAAAATGAGGGAAGACCGACTAATGCCGCTATCATCCTTCCTCGGGACTCGGTCCTTTGGTAGGCTCTTCACGGCAAAAGTCGGAAAAAGGCTTATTTTTGAGAGGTAGGGGTTATTTTTGTGAATCGGGTTTTCTTTTGGCATTTTCTCTTTTCTTTTGCATTTTCGCTTTGTTTTGCCATGCCATTCTTTTTCTTCTTTTCTATTTTCTTTTGGCTTTTGTGCCTATTCTTTTTCTTCATTCTTTTCTTTCTTTCATTTTTTTCTTTCTTAGCCCTTTTTGGCTTGATTCGGCTTTTTGGCATTCCTTAGTAACAAGAAAGAGAGATTTCAACAATTTGCATTTTTATTGTGTGGATTTGTGTAGGAGGTAGGGAATGGGTATGTCGGGACGACGTCTTCCCTTCATACTCGCAAAAAGGGGAGAACTTGGACTAATCAAACAATCCCAAACACGGTCACCTAAGGGACGGGACTCGGTAACCAAGGCCTTTTCACACCGTGGGTGGTCATAATGGTCAAAATGCAAATCCCGTAGTAAATCCCTAGTAAGCTAGGTGGACTCAAGGTAAAGGACCAACGAAATCATTGATTTAGGGTCATTCTACTAGATTAAAGCCCAAGACTCGATTTATACAACTAGGAAGGGAAAGTAAACACTCACAAACTAGCCTCTAAACCGGGTTTTCGCAAAATGTTTACACACAAGACACACAACAAAACACAAAACAAAGACACAACGAAGATGGAAGAAAAAGAGACAAAACAAAACAAAACAAAACAAGGAGAAACAACACATAAACAAAACAAACACCACCCCGATCTTCAAACAAGTCTCCAAATCCACCACAATCTTTACAAAGCTCCTCCCGAGCACACATCATCACAAATCTCCTCCAAACTCACAAGAAGCAAAGAGGGAAAAAGGGATGAAGAGATGTTACCGGAAGTCTTGAAAGCTCACCAAAGCTAACGGCGATTGGGCAACCTATAAGGAGAAAAGGGGGGCAAAACACGCACAACAAAACAAAAATGCAACATAACGACACAAAAAGGAAAAGACACAAAAGAAAATCTTTTTGATTTTTATGAAATTTTTCAAATTTTTAGGGTTTTTTAAAGCTTTTTTCGAAAAAACTAAGAAAATAAACTAAACTATACTAGAATATCGCTCCCCCACACTTAAATCGAGCCATGTCCTCATGCTCGATCGTAGGGTGCGGAGAGACAAAAGAAAAAGAAAAGAAACTACGAAAATAAAGCTAAAAAATCAAAAATAAGGTGAAGAAAAGGGTAGAAGGTGCCCGGCCGGGGTGTAGTCAAGTCACCATGGGCCGAGATGAGAAAAAAATATGGATGGGGGAGGAAATAAAAAAGAAGGAAATAAAAGGAAATGGGAGGGGAGGGCTAGGTGTAATCAAGTCACCTAGCCCGGATTCCGCCTAAATCCGACTAAATCCTCAAAAAAAGAAAGTGAAAAACTTGTAAAATTTGGATTTTGAAAATGACTCTCGATGTAGTCACATCATCGAGAGTCGGGAGCAACATATACCAAGGCCCCGAGGGCCACCATGACACCATGACCCAAAAGTGTACAAGGGGAAGGGGAGTAAACAAAGGAAAACAAGCAATAAAAGACGGAAAAGAAAGGATAGTTGCCGTACCATAGGTTAGCAACTCACTCTCACCATCGTCTCATAGATCAATATAGGCACTTGCTTGTCTTCATCCTTGCTATTCCTCTTCATTCTCGATAATACCGCATGGTTAAGGTAGTAATGGTGTGAGGGGGGTAGGATTCGATGTGAAACTCGGTGTAAAGGGAAGAGAAATGAGGTGAGGGTATGTAAATGAAGTGTAAGGGTCGTATGACATGAGCAAGGATGGGTGAGGGAGGTTGGGTGGGGGTATACAATGGTTGGGTGGGCTTACATGTCGAAGAAGAGGCACCAAAAAGGAGTAGGGGACCATCCCGGTCGGGATAGATGATCCCGATCGGGATGATAAACCCTTCCCGATCGGGAAGCCTCCTTCCCGGTCGGGAAGCCACTCCAGGAATCTCGAAAAATGGCACCATCATCCTGATCGGGACGGCTCCTTCCCGGCCGGGATGACACTCGTCCCGGTCGGGAAGCTCCCTTCCCGCCCGGGATGAGTCTTCTTGACCTCCAAAACCCCAAAAGCTTTACCGAAGCTTCAAAAACCGACTTCCATACTCACGATCCAAGCTCTATCATTAGCCATTCCTTCCTAGGAATCATCTTCACTTCACACCTATGACAATAAGCTCAAATACAACATCAAATTCCCTCTCTCACATCGCTCATCAACAATCCAAATGAACAAGAGTTCCACAAAGGCTAACAAATCCTAGAAACCAAACTATACAAACAAACATAAACACAAATACAAGCACAAAAGAAAAGAAAAAGAGATATTTACAATAATGTACTCTCACCAACTACACCTCCATAGCCATCAAGAGCTCTGAGTAGTAAGTCAAATGCTCTAGCAACATCTTCAATTAAGCTCACATGGCCGAGCCTAGCCACTCCCAAAAGTTTCCAAGTCGGAGGGAAGAAGCGATCATCTTCATTATGCTCGGGGTTCTCGTGATCTTCCGGGTCTTCGGAACCAACATAGCTACGACTCTTATGACCATCCGGTAGGTATAGTGGTCTAGAGTCGTTCTCGGTGTCATGATGTGGGAGATCACACCCTAGAGGTGTCGCTTCTTCTATGGGGTCGAGAGTGGAACTCTTTTCCACCGCCCGACAAGGATCCTCTTCACCAACCGTCTCACAAGACAAAGGACTAGGCATCGAGTGCGGTAGAGGAGGAGAAAGCATCAAGTTTTCTTCATTGGAGGCTTTAGGATCCTCCAATTCCCCATACAAAGCAAGTTCCAAGGCATCTACTTCTTTTTCCCAAGTATTGCGCTCCTTTTCACTCACCTTGTCAATATGGCCTAGAGGAGGTATGTCTTCACTTGGCTTTGGATTGTCTAGTGGTTCATCACGAAGAAAATCGAACAAATCCAATTTTATCGCCAATACATCGGCTCCCCAAGAATTATCTCGAGAATCATGTTCACTCCCCTCCTCATTATGGGCCCTTGAAGCCTCAACTTCCCCTATTCTTCCCTCATCTTCACCGCCCAAGCAACACTCAACAATGACCTCTTGATCGACCCTCTCTTCTTCACTTGTAGCTTCAAGATTGGGTTGAGACACCCGACCTTCATGCCCAAATGAACCTTCCTCAACATGTTGCGGAGTTCGAGCGGCCAACATCGTGATATGAGCCATGAGTGCATTGATGCGAGCATCTTGCACCTCTATTTGGGCCTTGAACTCCTCCCTAACCCCTATTATTTGAGCCACCATCGCTTGTTGATTCTTTTGCAATAGAGTCATCGACTCCTGTTGGCTCTTAAGCAATTGAACCATCATTTGACAAGTCTCAAAGTTGGGATTTTGCGGTTGTGGGTTATGTGAGGGTGTTTGGTAGTTGTTAGGATGTTGGAATGATCCTTGACAACTTTCTTGATAACCATAAGAAGAGGGTTCATAAGATTGTTGATGAGGTTGATATGGTTGGTAAAGTTGTGGGTTTTGGCAATTCGCCCCATAGTTGTCCCGTGATGGTTGATGGTAGCTTGGACGCGCCATGTCCATAACGTTGCTTTGGTACCTAGGATGAGCTAGAAGCACTTGAGCAAACGTTAGTATCCTAGTGCTTGTGAGGCACTAGGAAGAGAGGGTAACACACAAGAAGAAAAACGGGGATACACAAGGAGAAGAGAACACAAAAATCAAGAACAAAGTCCCAAACTAAGCAAACAAAAGTCTAAACTACGCCGTCCCGGGCAACGGCGCCAATTTGATGGGTAGGATTTGTCGTGAATCCCAACCGTCAAACAAAACCAACTAACCTAACTAGGGTAGCTAGGGTAAGTCGGGTCGAATCCACAGGGACGGGAGGTCGGACTAAGGTATGCTACGGTCAAGGACTAGGTTCGAGACAAGCTAGTCTAGGGGGGTGGCTATGGACTAAGCTAAGGTCTAAACAAAGGAAACAAACAAAGGAGAACGGGCTAGGGTTAGGTCGGGGTCAAAGGGGTAACGGAATGGTCGAAGGAGAACTAGAGGTGAAGGAGGTAGTAGGGTAATCTAGGTAATGCCCGGGCTCTCGCAGCTTAGACTCACCTAGAGATTCCACCTAAAACCCAACTCGGCGACACAACACAAACGGAGTACTAGCATGCTATAGACCTAGGTCGAATCCGGGCTCTCGCAACTTAGACCGACCTAGGGGTCATCCTCACCGGGCTCTCGCAACTTAATGAGGGAACCGAACCCACAAACAAGCTAATACCCACAAGAGAAAAGCAAGAAAACAAGCATTCGCACATACTTAGTCATTCAAGCAATTCAACAAACATGTGATATGCAACAAACCAAGGAGAAACCCAAATCTTCCACCAACAACTCCAACAATCCCTTAATCATCCAATTAACACCCTAATCACCTTACTAACCCTAGCAAGATACTACTCTAACATATCTAAACTAAAACTAACACTAACAAGAGAAATCAAACCCAACAACAAAACTAACATAATGAAACTAGTCTAACAATGAACTAAACACTAACAAGAACTAAAGATTCAAACTTGATTAATAAAACAATGAACAAGAGAAAGGAAAAGAGATAATACCAAACTAGAAGATGAAAAGAAGAAAGAAACTTGCATAAATGGAAGAACCTAAATACCTCAACCAAGGTTGTCATGCTTGGTTGGAATCTTCAAGAAATCCCAAATTACAAGTACTAATCTAAGATTAACGATAATCTAAGGACTAATCTACACTAATCTATGCTAATCTATCTAGGGTTTAGTCTCTAATGAAAAGCATAAGATAAGATAGTGTCTTAATACAAGATGGGGGTACATATATGGTTACAAATGGAAGGGAGAAGAAAAGAAGAAAGCGGAGCTGCAGCTGACCCTTCCCGGTCGGGAAGGCTTGGTCCCGATTGGGATGGGCCATCCTTCCCGGTCGGGAAGGACCTTCCCGATCGGGATGGGCTCACAGTAGCCGTGCTTTATGCTCCCTTCATCCCGAACGGGATGAGGCCATCCCGAATGGGATGAGCCTTGTAGGCCTCCAATATGATCTTTTTGGTCTCTCCTTGCTTCTCATGGGCTTCTCACCGATTCTCGGGACTCGGGATCGGGTCTTGGAGGCTCGGGATTGGGTCCCAAGGTCTCGGGGTCGACTCCAAGGCATCGAGTCATCGTTCCTTAGTTTCGTTGGCTCCAAAATGTGTATGTATTGAGTCGGAATTGCTCCAACTCTTCCAAATCGGTCTCGGGAACCTGAAACGAACTAAAGGAAGCATAAGAAGCCCCTAAACCGCTCCCAAGGAGAGATTCTACAAGGAAAATGGGACCAAAACACTACGAAATAGGCACTACAAATGACACTTATCAGCGTCAGCCTAGCCAAAGCTGCAGGCGCAGAGCGGATTGTCCTGGCAACAGACTCCCAGCTCATCGCCAACCAAATCAATGGAGAGTATGAGGCTAGGGACCAAACGATGGCCACATATCTGGAAATGGTGAAATGGGAATTGTCAGGCCTGAAATCGTATGAGATCAGACAGATCCCCCGATCCCAGAACAACCGGGCGGACGCCCTGTCAAAACTGGCTAGCTCCAGCCTGCAGGATATAAGGAGGTCGGTATGGGTGGACGTCATCCAGGAAAAGTCTACCGTCCCCTGCCAAACCGTCAGCGCGGTGGAGGAGGCAGGGCCTGGAGATTGGAGGACCCCCATCATCCTGTTCAAGAAACACGGTATCTTACCGACTGACCCCGTACAAAAAAGAAAAATGCCGGCAAGGGCTGCATGTTTCATCATAATGGGAGAAGATTTGTACAAGAAATCTTTCTCGTCCCCCCTGCTCAGGTGCCTGGGGGCAGAGCAGGCGGCGGAGGTGTTGGATGACATCCACTCTAACATATGTGGCCATCACATAGGAGGAAAGTCGCTGGCGCACAAGGCCCTGAGAGCCGGATACTACTGGCCGACCCTGCTGGCCGATGCCAAAGACTTAACTCAAAAGTGCAGGAAATGCCAGCTTTTCGCCCCATCCATCCATGCCCCGGCCCAAGAGCTCAGACCAATCCTATCCCCCATCCCCTTCGCTCAGTGGGGGATGGACATACTAGGACCTTTTGCGGTGGCCACTGGGGGCAGAAAGTTCTTGATCGTAGCTATCAACTACTTCACCAAGTGGGTGGAAGCTGAGGCAGTGCCTAACATTACCGAGCCTGCAGTCATGAAGGTGATATGGCGGAACATCATCACTAGATTCGGCCTGCCCAAAATGCTAGTGTTTGATCATGGAAGGCAATTCGACAACGACCCCCTGAGAATCTGGCTGGAAGGCCACGGCGTCGCAGTTGCTTACTCTGCCGTCTGCCACCCCCAAACCAACGGACAGGCAGAGGCAGCCAACAAACAGATCCTGAATGGCCTTAAGAAGATGGTAGATAACCTCAAGGGCAGATGGGCCGACGAGCTCCCCAACATACTCTGGTCAATCCGGACCACCCGAAAGGAATCTACGGGCCAGACCCCGTTCGGCCTAGTATATGGTGCAGTGGCTCTATTACCAATCGAGGCCAGAATCCCTTCCCTGCGCTCCCTACAATACGACCAGGCTGAGAATGAAGTAGCAATGGCTGAGGCCTTAGATCTGGTCAGTGAGGTGAGGGAGGAAGCCAGTGCCAATATCGTCGCCTACCAGCAACGAATGAGGAAGGCGTACAATAAGAGAGTGCACCAGCGAAATTTTCAGATGGGTGATCTAGTCCTCAGAAAAACACAGGCTGTGGGAAAATCGAAAGAGCACGGCAAACTCAACGCTAACTGGGAGGGCCCATACCAGGTAACTCAAATCTTAGGCCCAGGCACGTATAGAATCGCCAATCTTGAGGGCCAAGAGTTGAGTGCTCACTGGAACGCAGACACCCTAAAGAAGTATTATGTCTAGCAAAACTTTAAGATAGTTTTTTGATTCATTGGAAAATTGTCGGAGAACGGTCAAAGAATGTCGACGGCTCCGACCACCCTTGTGTTAAGTTTTTACAAAGAAATGAAAGAACGTCAAGTCTATACTCGTTGCCTGTTCAAACTTGCATTTTCACACAAAAACGAGCAGGGGGCAATAGGGGGAGGCCCCCTGTTGCCAGAACCAAGGAAAATGGACCCCCAACAAAATTCAACGCCTCCCTGCTAGCCTCTGGGCAGGCAGGGGGCAGGCCCCCTGGACTTTGATCAAAAGCCAGGGACAGGCCGAATGAACAAGGACTGGGTGCAGGCCCCCCAACCTTGTATAAAAAACGCAAAACGCCTCCCTGCTAGCCTCTGGGCAGGCAGGGGACAGGCCACCTGGACTTTGATCAAAAGCCAGGGACAGGCCGAATGAACAAGGACTGGGGGCAGGTTCCCCAACCTTGTATAAAAAACGCAAAACGCCTCCCTGCTAGCCCCTGGGCAGGCAGGGGGCAGGCCCCCTGGACTTTGATCAAAACCAGGGACAGGCCGAATGAACAAGGACTTGGGGCAGGCCCCCCAACCTTGTATAAAAAACGCAAAACGCCTCCCTGCTAGCCTCTAGGCAGGTAGGGGGCAGGCCTCTTGGACTTTGATCAAAAGCTAGGGACAGGCCGAATGAACAAGGACTGGGGGCAGGTTCCCCAACCTTGTATAAAAAACGCAAAACGCCTCCCTGCTAGCCTCTGGGCAGGCAAGGGGCAGGCCCCCTGGACTTTGATCAAAAGCCAGGGACAGGCCAAATGAACAAGGACTGGGGCAGGTTCCCCAACCTTGTATAAAAAACGCAAAAGGCCTCCCTGCTCGCCTTTGGGCAGGCAGGGGGCAGGTCATGCCTTAAAAACTCGTACAGAAAGCCAAACAGAAACAAGATGAAAACAAATGGAAGAATCCTTATAAAAGGAAATAAAGTAGCAGGGATACACGAAATAAAGGTTTTTTAAGATAATTACAATGAACACGGCAGCCGGCCACAAAAGGGCTCGACGCGCAAAAAGATAAGAAGTTAAAATGTCAGCATGAGCGCAGCAGGGGACGAACAGGAGCCTTCTGAGGATGACTGCCCTCCATATTAGGCAGGGGGAGCTTCTGGGCCAGGGGTAGCAGCTCCTTCATCCATCCTGCGCATCTGGGCCTCATCCTTAGCGGTGTAAAGAGCTCGAAAAGCCTCTTCATCAAAACCAGGGAACATCTCCCTGACAGCCTCCATAACCACCCCCAAGCAAGAATTGGCGCCATTTACGAAGCCTGCTGACACTGCAGTTTCCACCTCCTGGATTATCTCATCCTTTTCCTTCTGCCACTCCTCAGTCTTCGCCGCCAGGTCACCGAGAGCCGCCTGAAGAACTGAATCCGCCTTGTAAAGGCGCTCCCCTAGGTCAGGGGCCTTTCTCTTGACTTGGTCCAACTCAGCTAAAGCTTTTTTGGCCTGCTCCAGCTCTGCAAAGGCCTGCTTAGCTCTCTTTGATTCCTCCTCCAGGCGAGACACCTCCCTGGCTGTCCTCTCACTTTGGGACCTCCAGTGAATCACCTGACTCCTGGCCTCCTCCAACTCGTTTTCCTTCTTTGTCAACTAGTCCTTCAAACCAGCAATAACAGCAGCATCCCTTTCGACTGTAGCCAGGCGGTCAGAGTTGGCCAAATCCTCGTCACTCAAACGACTAAGGGCCGCCAGCTCAGCAGAGGCCTGAATAACTCTGGCGGTGCGCTGAATGTATTGAGTCACTTGATGGGTAGCAGAGTGGACAGTCTTGAGGAGGTGATCCGCCAAAACCGCCCCGGAGTCAGAAAGTAAGGCAGAGACGTCCTGGCTATCGCCGGTAGTGTAATGGAACTCAGAATTTTCCTCAGAGAAAAAGGTACCAGGAACCCCCTGAGCAAAGCGTTTTGGATCAGGCGTATCAGCCTCCAAATCCACCACATGATCCGCATTTGGAGTTTCCCTGCCCCTCTTCCTGATCAGCCCCCTAGGGTACTTTCTCCAGTCTCTTCAGAGCCAGCAGCCTGCGGCCCCTAGGGAATCTGAACCCCTGCAGGAGAGCCTCCCTGCTTGCCAGCATGGGAAGGAGTAACCTCAGAAGCGATCGCCTTTTTCGCGACCGAAGAAGGAGTGGCTTCAGAGACCGCCTTTTGCAGGCGTTGATCTAGGGGGAGCAGGGAGCCTTGGCCTGCTAAACGAAAGGCCCTTCAGGTACTTCATCAGGTTCTTCTCGCCCCTCTTGAAGTCAGGAGGAAGGGAAGGACGACTTTGAACAACGTCATGAGTCTCGGTCAAACCCAAACGCTTCACCTCCCTTTTTGTCCAAAGGAAGGTAGCAAGGTCTGCAAAGAAAACAGGCGATCGGTTAGAAAGGCCATTTAAGAAGAAAAAGGTGGGTAAGGAAAAATCATCAGCGCTCCTGAACTACCTTCGTCTAGGCCCGGATTCATGCCCACCCGGGTCAGGTACCTGTCAGTAGCAATAAGCTCCGCATGAGGGAGCCATAATGAAGGGCCATACACCCCAGATTTATCAGTATGGGCAGCAAAATATTCTACCAAATCCTTGTCTTTCCTGCTCAACTTCACCTCCAAGGCTTTCCCTCCCACGCCAGGGTGATATTCCTCATGAGTCTCTAGCCTGGTGTGAACATGATTCCTGAAATGGCGAGGAATCTTCCACCCTTGGGCGCTGTGCACATAGAGAAAATTGTTTTTCCAATCTCTCAGGCTGTCCATAGCTGGCCACACCAGAGTATGCCCCTTCTGTCTCAGACGAGACCAATATCCAGAAGAGCCCTCACTCGTAGAAGAGACCATTTGCAGGCCGACCATAAATCTTAAAGCGTCAATAGAGGGCTCGGCACGATGGAACAGGGAGTTCCAAACATATGAAATTAGTGACCTGACAGCCATGGCTGTCAGCTGGGCAATAGCCACGTTCATCCGCCTGAAAATCTCTTCCAGAGAAGGATGAAGAGGGAAGCGAAGACCGAACTCCAAACACTTGTGATAAACCGCAATGCACCCGTCGGGAGGACAGCATACGGTGTCTTTTTCACCAGGGACGATAATTGTATACCCATCCCCGAAATTGTAGAACCGCTCAATCGCGTTGGCAGCATTCTTCGCAAGAATCAGATCCCGGTTTTTGGGATCAGGGTAAGTGCCCAGGGGAACGCGGTACTTGGTTTTGTCTAAGTAATAGGTCCTACCCCTTTCCCGGGGAATAAGGGGACCGGAGGTCCTGGAGGGGTCGATCTCCATCGCCTCGTCGTTCGAATCGGCGACGTTGTAGGGGGCAGGTTCAGGAGAATTACCGCCCCCACTACCCGCCGGGCCCTCCTCCTCGACCGTCCCAAGGCCAACCTCCCTAGAGGAGGAGGCAAGATCCTCCCTACCCTTTTCCCGTTCCTCCTTCCTCAGTGGGTCGGTGAATGGTAGGATGCGTTCGCGAGTTCTAGACATAGCAACTCTAAGAGGAACGAAAAGCAAGAAATCGAAAAGAAAGGGAGCAAGAGCTGGAAATTAAAAGTCTAACCTAGGGTCGGCCGCCGATGGAATGAAAGCTTGAAAAAGAAATCTCCCAGAGAAACGGGGGTACGAAGGAAAGCTCGAGTTATCATACCGGAAGATTTGCAGAAGAAAAGAAAGGAAGTTTGAAAAGAAAAAAGAGAAGAAGAATGAGTGACAGATTGCTTTTATAAGAGGAAAGGCAGACAAAGAGTCGCCAACCCTCGAAAATCCGCCCAAGGACTACTGTCCACGTGTCATACTCTCAAAAGTCAGCCCCTTGTAGCTTCCCAAGGGTAGCCTCGAGAAGACCAAAGGGTGTCAGAGGATCGATCACCCTGTGACGTCCTCCCTCCATTCAAACAATAGTAAAGACAAAATAAATAATAACAGATAATAAAAATGCCGCACATAAAACAAACTGCCTGATTTTTTCTTCCATTAAGTCAAAGAAAGCCCAAAAAACGGGCAAGTTACATCCAGTACAGGCAAAAAAGACAAAAAGAGCCCCTGTTTTTGGCTCACCACGCCTGCACCCCTCGGGCAGGCCTAATCATCATCAAAGCCTGGGGAATAGTCCCCAGGGCTGTGGCACCCCCTGCATCGGATCCCCAGTCCCAGTCGTCAGAATCCTTGAAGGGGTCCGCAGAGTCATCATCGTCGTCCCGACCAGAGGAGTAACCCTGGCCGTCACTGTCGCCGGAATCCCGGCTGCTAACATCCCAGTCCCTACCATAAGGGACTGTTTCAGTATCATCACAGGAGCCGCAACCCACTTTCCTCCTCAAGGGGGAAGAAGGGCCCGATTCAGGAGAAGAAGCCAACTCTGAGCAGTCGGGGTCAAACTGCTCAGGGTGGAGCCATGGGAAACACTCATGGCATCCCCTGTCGAAACAACCCCCGTCCTGGGGGCAGCGCCTGTATCTTGGAGCGGCTGGAGAAGCCCTCTGAGGGCGCTTGCCCGCCCTGACAAGGGACCTCCTTCTGAGCCTCCTGCGAAGTCGGGCACAAGGCTGCCGGCTACGGCGCAGAATAAGAAAGGACGCCCTAGGGTACCTCAGCTTCCAGCGCCCCCTAAAGCGGCGGGTCACCACGCGAATCCCTTGGCAAATAAGTACTTTGGTAATCCACGGCATTTTCTTTGAGAAGAGAAGAAAAGAAGGTTGGAGATGGGTCGTGAAAGTGGCAAAGGAAGTACCATTTATACAATAAGGGAGGCCAAGACATTAAATGGCGCCCCAACTACTTCGACAGAGAGCACAACCAATCAGCGCACCAGCACGCTGCCCAAAAATCCACTGGGTATAAAAGCAATCATGGCCAAAAGACAATTAAACTCTTGGCATGCCCAATGCAGAAGAGTCTCCCCCCTCGGGAATACGCGAGCGCATTAAATGCAGTGGTAAAGCCACAAGTCAACTCCCCACCATCATGAATCCACCTGCTAAGGAGAAGCCTTACTTCCCTCCGGCCGGTGAGGGCCAATTGATGAGGGTCGGGAGCCTGCGCCGGGTCGCCCGCCTAGCAGGCCCCGCAAAGACCCAACCCGGGGAGCCGAAGAGCCTGCCCAGCAGACCGTCGAGGTAAGACGCCAGGATTTCCTCAGTGGAGCGTAGCTTCGAGGAGGCCGCCCGCCCAGCAGGGTAGGGTGACCCGCTGGGGAAGGCTTGCAGGCGCTCCCTGTTCGCCTGTCCCCAGGCAACCTCTCCCCCGAGCAGGGCAGGGGTTACCAGGTGCCCTTCCGTCTTTCTGTCTAAGGTAAAAGGGGATGGGTGGATGAAACAGGTCCACGTGTCACCCCGACATCCACCCATTCTCCCGCTCTTTTCCCTCTCCACTCCTCTCTCTTGTGGGAAGGTATAAATACCCACCCATTTCCCACTTAGAGAGGGTTTGATTTTCTCTCTCTAGACTCTTACTCCTAAAAACGCCGCCTACTTCCTCACGAGCTAGGTTCATCAAGGCATTCACGGACTGACTTAGGCATCGGAGAGGGTTCCCTCGGACAACCTCCGAGGCCCTGTGCGCTACTTGTGCAGGGAGCAGGCTCGATCCGTCGGGAAGGTCCGATCATAGGAGAGGGAGAAAGGAGAGATCAAGGGAAGTCAAGCAAGCAACATCCGAACACTAAGAATCCGAATTCACAATCGGGTTAATTGTTTCCGTGACCGGAACAGCGTTAATTTTTTGCATTTAGAATTATGGAGAGGAAAGTTGAGCAAGACTGCCTGTTATTAATTGCAAGGAGGTTGTTTATACAATTGTTAGTTGACGGTTACACAATGATTGAGACTGAGAGGTTAAATTTCATTCGTCGGAACCAAAAAATCCTTCGAGCAGATAAGTATATTAATTTAAGAGAATCTGTTGCTCAAGGACATACCGACTCCTTTGCTAAGGGGCGTCGTATTGTACTACCTTCATCGTTCACAGGGGTGCAAAATACATGATTCAAAATTACCAAGATGCAATGGCTATTTGTAGGGAATTCGGTTATCCAGAAATGTTTATAACATTCACTTGCAACCCAAAATGACCTGAAATCACTAGATACGTTAACAGGCTTGGGGTGCGACCAGAGGACATGCTGGATATTCTTTGCAGAGTATTTAAGATGAAGCTAGATCAGTTGATAAGAGATTTAAAGCAAGGACAGATATTTGGACGCACACAATCAGGTGATATCTTACCCCATACTCAATTAAACATCATTTTGTAGTAATCTTATCGTATTGCCTATTTTTGGTATATTAAATTTCAACAACGTAATTACTTAATTTTTTGAGATACAATTAACCGGTATATACGCACATGCTTTAATCTTCACCGTTAATACATAAATAGTTTACATAAGCAATAATGTAGAGTTGTTACGTTTACATATGCAATGTAATATGTTTTAACGCTTAATTTTAATATTTTATTTTTCACGTTGTAGTAAGTACCTTTTATTTTGTCACACAGTTATCTACACCGTGGAGTTTCTAAAACGTAGCTTGCCTCATGTGCACATACTCATTTTCTTGCATCGGGAAGATAAATTTCCAAATGCAGAGCATATCGAAAAAGTAATATGTGTTGAGATACCCGAAAAAGAAAGTAACCCGTATTGCACCAAGCTGTGACAGAGCTGATGATGCATGATCCATGTGTTAATGCTAACCGTAAGTCACCATGTATGGAAAATGGAAAGTGCACCAAATTTTTTCCAAAACAATTCTATTAGAATACCGCTGTTGATGACGAAGGTTTTCCGGTGTACATAAGAAGGGATACCGGTATAAAGGTTGTAAAAGGTGGTGTTGAGCTTGACAATAGATATGTCATCCCTTACAATCCTCAACTTCTTCTGAAATATCATGCACACATCAATGTCGAATGGTGCAATCAATCACGTTCCATCAAATATTTTTTCAAGTATATAAATAAAGGGTACGATCGGGTCACCGCATCTGTCTCAAATGATGATAATGATGAACAAGATGAAATCAAAATGTATTATGATTGTCGATACATTTCAGCTTGCGAAGCAGCTTGGAGAATTTTTGGATTCGATATACACTTAGAACAACACCAGTTGAAAGATTAAATTTCCACCTTCCTGGCAAACAAAGTGTAGTATACATTGAGTCCGAATCACTAGATGTTGTTTTGGAGAAGAGGTCTACCGATGAAACAATGTTTCTAGCTTGGATGGAATGCAACAACGAAAATGATGATGCCTCATGCGTGTCGTTTCCGCAGTTAAAATTAAATTCATAAACACTACTAACTCTACGGTAGATAGGGTAAGTAGAAGTCAATCCCACAGAGACTGACGTTATTATCTTAGGAAATTTATTATTTAATAGTATATATATATATATATATATATAAGGGGGGGTTTAATAATAATAAAATAAATAAACATAACATAAATAAAAAATTAATCATAACAATATTCGAGACATGCAATATATGACGTAGTCGGGTTAATCATCGATTCAATTAATTAGACTCAAATAGATCGGTAACTATTTAATCCCTTGTAAGCAAGCAAATTAACAGTTTTATCTTTCATACTCGTTAAACTCCGTTAACCATGCAAGTTTAATCCTAACTAAATTATATCGACTCAACCATGTAAGCACGTATCAAGTCAATAAATTTAATCGCGTTAGGAACACCAATCAATTGAATTATATAGAACCAGAAAGCTGCAATTAAATATAACTCAATTATCATACAAAATTCGAGTAGTTAAATTAGACCAGTAAGCTGCAACATAATTTAAAACACTATTAATTTAACAATCGACCCATGTAAATAATCTAGGTGATCAGGCTAAATTAATAAACATGAAAACAACAGTCAAATCGTGAATTTTATACGAATATCAAAGTACTAATTAAATGTTAAAACAATAACGTAATCTCATAACTCAACAATAATCAATACATTACATGTTCGAATAAATGAAAGATTAAACTAAATAACTAATTAAATGATAAATAATAAATAAGATAGATAGATACAACCGTTAAATAAATTAGGAGTTGAATTGATCGCGTCCCGTATTAAAATCCGGTTAAATTTGTACCGGCCTTGGCCATGAAGGCCAAGACCTTCGCCCTATTCCTATGTGTGTGTTGTGGCTCCTTGTTCTCTTTTTTTTTCCATCAAAGCACTAATGTCTTCTTTTATAGTATTGGTTGGTATTGGTGAATTTATTTCTTTCCTTAATTAAATTGATCTTGGTCTTACAATTTCACATCTTCTTCTTTCCTTTTTTTCACCGGATTTTCTTTCTTTATTTTTTCCATAATGGGTTGATGGTTTCAAGCTTGATTTCGACCCATTAGATGATGGAATTTGATTTTGCTCTCTTCAACAAAGTTGTTCTTCCCGAACTTAGCTTTACATCGCATCTTGAATCACATTTTTCCAACATCGTATGAGTGAGATATTGTCGTCTTAAGACAGACCTGCAAGTATACATACGATTTTAGGAAGTCTTTTCCATGTATCCATATTAAATAATTAAAATATATATTAAATACCCAATTTAGCACCAAAAATAATATAAGACCGATAGTATATCAAGTTACTAAAGTTATAACGTTTAGCTCAAATAATACAAAGACGACATAGAAAATATAATATTAAAGGGGTAAAAATACGCATAAATATCGACTTATCAAATTCCCCCACACTTAGTCCATTGTCGTCCTCAGCAATGAGAACTCAAGAGCTAAAATTAAGAATCAAAACATTAACCTTAAAAACATTTTGGACTAACCAAATTAGGTATGATCGACGACAAACTAAAAATATTTTATAAGTTAGTAAGTTAGTAAAGTTAACAAAACAAATTACGAGTTAGATTAGCAAGTAATATATACATAAATTTATTCTCCACTATAAACTATTCAATTAATTAATTTAACAACATATAATATTTTAAATCGCTTCTAAATCTAAATTAGAAATAAACTCATTATCCTTCCCACCTATTTAACTACCTTCGAAAAATTGCATAAGAATTGACTCAAGAAGACGGGTTTCAGCAGTTTAATGTCTTAGGGGAAGGGGATCTACTTTCGGTACATTCCTATTACCAGTTCACTATGAGGATCGTTCTCCCGAGCATATAAGTCAAAGTAGATACCTCGTCTCACTTTTTCGCTCTTATTTATTTTTTTCTTCTTTGTTTTTCTTCGTATGATTTTTTTCGTTCATTAATTTTTTTTTCGATTTTTTTTTTCAAAGACGATGACCCATGTAGCGAGTTTTCAACCAATGACTCCCGCCATTCCGGACAAGGCATTAGGCATTCTCCCAATCCCGTTAGGACTAGGTTCCCCTCGGATTTACTAACTCGAGTCACAAGACCGATTCACTCACTTTTGAGGCATCTAATCTTTCTTATAGCCCTACTTAGGAGTCACCTACGAAAGTAATTAATTGAAACAAGACCGGCTTACCGCTCGTACCTCCAGAGTCAACGAAAAAAATAGTTAAGGTAGCTAAAACAAGTGGTATTCTTTATAATTTATTTGTAACTTAAATTTAAAAGAGACTTAAAATACCATCTATTACTAAATTAATTAATCCAAGTATAATCGGGAGGAAAAATAAATGCATACCCAAAAACAATTTTTTAAGTTAGTAAAAGTTAAAGTTAGAGTTCATAATTAGATTAGAATTTGTCGTCGACTTCCCTATTCTAGTTAGTCGAATAAAAACATAAGGTTTTTTTAAACAATAAGCACCATTTTTTTTTAAAATTTTCCAAAAAAAAATCCAAAAGAATTAACTTTTCATTTTTTTCCGTAAGAATTAACCACTCCCCCACACTTAAACTCGACATCGTCCTCGATGTCAAAAATAGACATTGAGAACTTAAACATTAAGCATATAATAAGAGGGTGGAGGGACTTAGCGGATTCCAATTATTTGGTAGTTGGTGATATCATGTTGCTTGGACGCCAAAAATATCATTGTTCCCTTCTTTTCCATGCTCCAAGCGAAATAATCAACCCGACACCAACTCAAAAGTCCGTTTACAATCTGCAAAATATAATATTGACCAAGGAAGTGTAGAACGAAGGATACAAAACACACATAGCATCGACAGAAAAAAAAATAATAAAAATAAAACTATAATAATCAAATTAATAAATTAAATTTTTTTTTTTTTGCAACCGACACTATTAACATCCCCTTACAAAGGTTGCGAAACTCAGGGAGGCACTTAAGCCGACTCAACTAATAAAACAAAAATATACTAGTAATAATAAGGGTAATAATAATAAGCAGATAACGTCTAAGACAATAAACAATCAGTCCCCGGCAACGGCGCCAAAATTTGATGTGTGTCGTTTCTGCAGTCAAAATTAAATTTATAAACACTACTAACTCTACGGTAGATAGGGTAAGTAGAGGTCGATCCCACAGAGACTGACGTTATTATCTTAGGAAATTTATTATTAATAATATATATATATATATAGAAGGGGGGTTTTTGTTAGGTGAAAAATAATAATAATAAAATAAATAAACATAACATAAATAAAAAATTAATCATAACAATATTCGAGACATGCAATATATGACATAGTCGGGTTAATCATCGATTCAATTAATTAGACTCAAATAGATCGGTAACTATTTAATCCCTTGTAAGCAAGCAAATTAACAGTTTTATCTTTCTTACTCGTTAAACTCCGTTAACCACGCAAGTTTAATCCTAACTAAATTATATCGACTCAACCATGTAAGCACGTATCAAGTCAATAAATTTAATCGCGTTAGGGACACCAATCAATTGAATTATATAGAACCAGAAAGCTGCAATTAAATATAACTCAATTATCATACAAAATTCTAGTAGTTAAATTAGACCAGTAAGCTGCAACCTAATTTAAAACACTATTAATTTAACAATCGACTCATGTAAATAATCTCGGTGATCAGACTAAATTAATAAACATGAAAACAACAGTCAAATCGTGAATTTTATACGAATATCAAAGTACTAATTAAACGTTAAAACAATAACGTAATCTCATAACTCAATAATAATCAATACATTACATGTTCGAATAACTGAAAGATTAAACTAAATAACTAATTAAACGATAAATAATAAATAAGATAGATAGATACAACCGTTAAATAAATTAGGAGTTGAATTGATCGCGTCCCGTATTAAAATCCGGTTGAATTTGTACCGGCCTTGGCCATGAAGGCCAAGGCCTTCGCCCTATTCCTATCTGTGTGTTGTGGCTCCTTGTTCTCTTCTTTTTTTGTTTCCATCAAAGCCCTAATGTCTTCTTTTATAGTATTGGTTTGGTGTTGGTGAATTTATTTCTTTCCTTAATTAAATTGATCTTGGTCTTACAATTTCACATCTTATTTTTTCCTTTTTTTCACCGGATTTTCTTTCCTTATTTTTTCCATAATGGGTTGATGGTTTCAAGCTTGATTTCGACCCATTAGATGATGGAATTTGATTTTGCTCTCTTCAACAAAGTTGTTCATCCCGAACTTAGCTTTACATCTCATCTTGAATCACATTTTTCCAACATCGTATGAGTGAGATATTGTCGTCTTAAGACAGATCTGCAAATATACATACGATTTTAGGAAGTCTTTTCCATGTATCCATATTAAATAATTAAAATATATATTAAATATCCAATTTAGCACCAAAAATAATATAAGACCGATAGTATATCAAGTTACTAAAGTTATAACGTTTAGCTCAAATAATATAAAGACGACATAGAAAATATAATATTAAAGGGGTAAAAATACGCATAAATATCAACTTATCAATGCCAAACAATTAACATATGTTGAATTTCCAAAAAACATTGTTTGGAACAGAGAGTTGCGTGAGTGGACTCCGCGTAAAAGGGGCTTCTCTATTGGCAGAGTAAATCATGCTTCCCCCGATTCTGGTGAGAGATATTATTTAAGAACTTTATTAAATTACCTGAAGGGGCCCGCAATGTTATGAAGATATCATAACAGTTGATGGTGTGGTATACCCAACTTTTAAAGATGCGTGTTATGTGCGAGGATTGATTGATGATGATAAAGAGTACACTGACGGGATAATAGAGGCAAGTGATTGGGCAACAACAAATTATCTAAGAAGTCTCTTCGCCTTGCTCCTGATTTCTAACACTATTTCAAGACCGGAAGAAGTGTGGGAAAAAACGTGGCATTTGTTGTCCGATGATATTCTATATAAACAAAGACGATTTTTACAGATTGCATGTAATTCATCAACTTACACTTTAATATAATATTTCAATCTTCATTTTAATTAATTTTTATTTAGAGTTAAGGTTTAATAACTACGATTATAATCAACTCTTTAACATTGTAATCAGATTTGCAACTTTCTGAAGAAGAGCTACAAAACTATGCTTTGCTTGAAATTGAAAATATTCTAGATAGAAACGGAAGTAGCCTGCGAAAGTTTCCATCTATGAATGTTCCAGACGAAATTCTTCTCCGAGAAAGTGGTAATCGAATGTTAGCGGAAGAGCTTTCCTATGATAGGAGCATTGGTTGAAGAACACGCTAACTTAGTACCATCATTAACAGATGAACAACGAAAGATATATGACGACATCATGCATGCTGTTGCTGGGGACCAAGGAGGTGTGTTTTTTGTTTATGAATATGGCCGTACTGGAAAAACATTCTTGTGGAAAACATTATGTGCAGTCATCAGGTCCAAAGGCGAAGTTGTAATACCGGTTGCATCGAGTGGTATTGCTTCACTTCTTCTTCCGGGAGGAAGGACCGCACATTCCAGGTTTGGCATCCCTCTTAATGCTACAGAGGATTCCCCTTGCAGTGCCATCAATCCTGACTCTGACCTTACCGGACTCTTAATGAAGACTAAGCTTATTATTTGGGATGAGACGCCTATGACTCGCAAATATTATTTTGAGGCACTAGACAGAAGTCTAAGAGATGTTATGCGTTTCTCAGATACCAATTGTGCTGACAAGCCATTTGGAGGAAAGGTAGTTGTTTTTGGGGGAGACTTTCGATAAATCTTACCCATCGTACCAAAAGGAGGTAGAGCAGATATTGTTTTTGCAGCAATTAATTCATCCACCTATGGCATTCTCGCGAGATTTTGAAAGTCACAAAAACATGCAGCTTCGATCAGAAAACTCAAGTTCGAGTGCTAATGAGATTAGGGAATTTTCAGAATGGCTCTTGAAAGTGGGAGATGGAGATGCGGGTGGACCTAACGATGGTGAAGCTACCATACCAATTCCCGATGACATTTTGCTAAATGAGACAACTAATCCCGTTGAGGCAATTGTTGAAAACATTTATCCTTCAATCCATGAAAATATGGGGGATCCTAAATATTTTCAAGAGAAGGCAATCCTAGCACCTACGAATGAAATTGTCGAGAAAGTTAATGAATATGTGTTGTCTTTGATGCCCGACGAAGGAAGGGAGTACTTTAGTTCTGATAGTGTAAGCAAAGATGATGCGAATGTTGGTAACCATGTCGATATCTACTCAATTGAGTTCTTGAACTCCATAAGATGCTCCGGACTTCCAAATCATAAGCTAACGTTGAAGATAGGTGACGCGCCCCTATTTTGGATCAGTCGTTTAGCGATGGATAGGGGGTCAAACAATATTTGTAGACTTGTAATAACACAAAAACAACTAGTGTATTCGTGGTAAGTCGAGGTCGGTCCACAGGGAACAGAACATAATTGAGTAAAAGCGACGTATTTGGGATCTAGTGGGGGTTTTAAGGGTCGAGTCTATACTAAAATGCAATAAATAACAAGAGATCAAGATGGTCAAATATGGAAAATGTGTTAGGGGGAAGTCGGGAATCGAAAATTGGGGTCTAAGAAAATCGGAATTGGGTTGGTCACAACATTGGTATAGGGAGAGTGCCGCCTTTCGGTTTCTTCACCCAACTCACCTAAAAACCCGCTTTCGCGGCGAAGAAGGGTAAGTCTCAAGTTAAGGTAATTTCTACCCCGAGTATCCCCATATTGATAGAATGAGTCAAGGTCGGTCTAGTTGACCGGACTAAAACAACAATGACACAAAAACCTCAAGCAAGATAAACCAACAAGCAACCAACCAACCAAGACTCCTCAATTCAAATAATCCAAGATCCTCTTCCTAAACCCCCCCAACAAGAAATCTACTCACAATGCATAATGAAAACTTAGAAAACAATATCAAGGAAGAAAACAACTAAGACATGCATAATAATTAAATCTAGAGAAATTAACAACAAAATGATAAAGGAAATTACGATCTACTAAATAAACTAGAAATCGATCTAAGAGCAATAAAAGTAAGACTAATGAAAATAATATTGTGTGCCAAATTTGGACCGTTTTTCCTCCCATTTAGACCCGTTTTTCCTCTGTTTTGTGAGACTTGAGTGCGATTATCGCCATATTTTGCGTAATTCTCACATTAGTGTCTCTCTTTTGCATTTTACGTGTTTTTGGTAGTTTTCTGTCTATTTTGATAGGATTTTCGACCGAAAACGTGTTTGAGCTTCTACGAGCAAGGGAGAGATACGGCCCAAGAGCAAAGCACACAACCGAAAGTTCAAATAATCCAACTGATCAACGAAGAAAAAGACCGGAAAAGAGTCAAAGGACCACCGGGTGAAGTTTCGCCCGGTGAGTCATCACCGGGCGAAGTTTCGCCCGACGATATTTTTTTTCATCCCCGAAGATTTTCTCGGCACGCACGACCGGGCGACTTGACCGGGCGAAATTTCGCCCACCGGGTGAAATTTCGCCCGATGGTGAAGACGGGTCGAAAGCGCGAAAAACGAAGAAAATCTCACCGGGTGAAATTTCACCCGGTGGGACTATTACGTCGAGCCGCGGGGCGAAATTCCACCCCATGAAGATGCAAAGGGTGATGGTCTTGCAAAATGAAGAGAAATCGGATTTGGGCATTGAAGTTTGTGCAACCCATTAAGCAACTCTATAAATACAAAACCTAGGGTTTTGAACCAAAGTGTGCCTTAAGTGAGCCTTGATTGTGCCTCTTAGGAGTAGGATAGAAAACCTCCATATTGTAGTAAGTAGTAGTAGATGGTAGTAAAACTCTCTAGAAAATTCTCAAAAACAATTATAGATCTACTTAATATTAATACAATTACTTCATTATTAATAGTAAAGTTACAATCTTTATTGAAGAATTGGGTTTATTATTGAAGATTCAAGGGTTTTACAAGGGTTTATGTGACAAAACCCTTGTCTTATTTCTTGAAGATCCTTATTTCTCTTTTGAAGATTGAAGATTTATGCATGGATTAGTGACAAATTCTTGTGTATTTCTCTCAAGATTCAATCTTTATTATTATTAATCTTCTTCTTCCTCTTTATATTTCTCCATTGTGGGTAAATTCTCTCCTCTCCCTCTTCTCCATTAGTATATTTGTTAGTGTAGTTTTTATGCATGCTTTAATTATTTTCTTCTTAATGAATGCTTTGTTGTCAACCACCATGATTAGTGAGTAGATCTCTTTGTTAGGGGGTTAGGGGAGGAGGAATAATAGATAAAGATTTAATCTTTGTGTGATTATTGCATTTGAGGATGATATTGTCTTTATGAGATTGTTGTGTTATGTTTGACTTAGCTTGATCACCTAGGTTGACTTGACTCACCCGGACCAATATGGGGAAACTCGGGGTTTGGGTATTCCGTCTAGAGACCGTAGTCCATTCGTCGCGAAAGCGGGTTTAGACTTGGTTGGTAGGGAAACCGAAAGGTGGAACCTCCCTTATACATCTGTGATAATTCTTGCATTATTAGAGTCTTGTCTTTATTTCCGATTCCCCGACTCTCCCTAACGCCTTTCTCATCAATAGTTTCCCATCTTAATCACATAAGCTCAATTAGTGAACCTAACCCGACTCAACCAAACCCCCCCCCCCCCCCCCTTCTCGACTCAATTACTCCTAGACATTGACTTGAACGACTACCCCTCTCGACCGTCCCTGTGGATCGATCCCTGACTTACCGCTACGTAGTAGTAGTAGTATTCCGGGGTTATAAATATTGTTTGACCGCGTAGGATAGACGACAATCCGCGCGCATCAAAATGGCGCCGTTGCCGGGGACGGTGATCAGTTAATTGTGTTTTTGTCATTGTATTTGAGTAATTGTTTTCTTCTCCCTTTACCCTAGTACCGCTCGGTGCTAGGAGTCTCATCTTTGAATTGAGTTGTGTTCAGGAACAATCATATTCGGCATTGCTTATTCCATACCGGTGCAAGCGAGACGATATTGTTATTTCGGAATCCAAATCAACCAAAGTGAAACCTAATCCATATCTTACACCAACTTTTCACCCATCCACCATTCTTAAAACTCTCACAAAATTCCCTTTCTCTCTTCTTCCTCTTCAAAAAAATCACCTCTACAAACAAACATGCCTACTTTAAGATCTCACTCCCAACCCACCCATGAACAAACTTCTTCTCCCGTCGCATATGGAACCATACCCGATAACTTTGAACTCAAGACTTCTTCGATTGCTATAGTCCAACAAGACACCTATCATGGACTTCCACAAGAAGATGCTCTAGAACACTTAGCGACGTTTAAAGAGAAGCTAATTGGAATGAAGTTGAATGGGCTTACTTCATGCCAATTCCATCGACTGTTGTTTCCCAAAACTCTTCGTGATGATGCTAGGAGATGGCTACAAAGCCACAACGATGATACCTTCCAAACTTGGAATCAATTGGCCAATGCATTTCTAGAAAAATATTATCCTCCTTCCAAGACCAATCAATATCGAATGGAGATTCAAACCTTAAGACAAGGCGAAAATGAAAGTATAAGCGAGGCTTAGGATCGATTTCAGACTTTACAAATGAAGTGCCCACATCACGGTATCCCTCATTGGCTTATGCTCCAGACGTTTTTCTATTCTCTATCTGCCGATGCTAGGGACATTCTCAATGCGACCGCAAAGGGTGACTTCTTCCTACTCGACGAGAATCAATCTCATGAAATTCTCGACAACATAGCCAAGAGTGATGTGTATGCTAAGGAATTGCAAGAGGGTGAATCTAGTGGAGACTCGGAATCATCGAATGACATGGAGACCTCTCTTGAAGTACAACTCGCTCAACTTTTTGAGAGATTTGAAGCTATGGTTGTTAGGGACACCTTTCAACCGAAACGAGGTCTCCACCAAGAGAAGTTTCTCCACCAAGAGGAGTCTATCCACCAAGAAGAGTCTCTCCACCAAGAAGAATCACCCCACCAAGAAGAACTACACCACCTAGGCGAACATCTATCTCGCCTCCCAAGCCGTATAGGGTAGATATCCCTTGTGATCATTGTGGAGAATACAACCACGACTCCAACCTTTGTGTGAAAAAGGAGAGCGTTCATCAAGCCAACACTCAAGAGACATATGAAAAGCCTCAAACGAGCAATCCTAATTTGGGGACCGGATTTCATTCCACTCCAACTCAAGGATCACATCCTTTTCCAAGAGCCCCCAATCAAAGGGTTTATCCTAATTCATATGAACCTCATTATCAACCAAGACCTCCTCACATGAATCAAGGTTGTTTCCATCCTCAAGGACCACCGAGACCAAATCAAGGACCTCCCTTCGGAACTCATCCTCCATTCAATCAAGGTCCTCCCTTTGGAAATCATCCACCATTCAATCAAGGTCCTCCCTTTGGAAATCATCCACCATTCAATCAAGGACCTCCCTTCGGAAATCATCCTCCATTTAATCAAGGTCCTCCTTTTGGAGCTTATCCACCACCTAATCAAGGTCCTCCAAGGAACTTCCAAGGTAATTCTCAACCCTTTTATGACATTCAAGAAACTATCAAGTTCTTGTTGAGAGAGAATGCGTCAAACCGAGCTAGACTTGAAGCCTTAGAGGCACGAGCCATGTCGCGAGCTCGAGCACCTCAAGAGCCGACCGAATCTTTCAACCAAGCTTCCGTGAATGCCATTAAGGTAATGTGCAAAAAGGAACCGGTGAAATCTTTTGACTCACAAGCTCTTACATCTCATCCCTCAATCATTGAATTTGATGAGAATGTGGTCAAGGATGTCACCGAGAAACCAAGAAGAGATCCATCAAAATACCTTGTAGGAGACCTTTCGTTTGTCATTGAACAAATTCCGATAGAGGATACGAACTTACTCTCTAGGATTGAGGTACCTCCCTTGAATGACAAGCCACCGATCCCATTTGATGATCAAGCTTTGGGTATGATAACCTTCACCGACCTTATCGAGAACATTGATACAAGCCCTTCTATACCTACCCCGTCCGATTACATCCGAGACATCATCTTGAAACCCACCGAGAAAGAAAGAGCTCCCATTTCTCCAAGAACTAACCCTAGAGTCACAATTCCTATCAAATTAGGTGATCCGGCTAGTTTTGCCATTCCATGCTCCATCGACCACGTTTTGATAGATCGAGCTCTATGTGACCTTGGTGCCGACATAAGCTTGATGCCCTTGGACATTGCTCGTACTATCTATGTTAAAGATTTGGAATTTTTCCCCGCGAATGTGCAAATGGCCGATGGAACCACTAAGGAGCCCTACGGATTGGCCCGTAACCTCATGGTTAATGTGGGGAACTTGTATATCCCCACCGATTTCGTAATTTTGGATATGCCAATCGAGGAGCGAAATCCTATCCTTTTGGGACGACCTTTCTTAGCTATCGGTGGGGTAATTATTGATGTGAAGCGAGGGCGGTTATCTTTCAATGTTGCTAATGAAACGGTCCAATTTGTGCTTCCCGCATTCCTTCACGAAGATCCTCCTAATTTGGAGTTCTGGAACCAAATGGTGGAGTACCCATCAAATGAAGAGCCTTCTACCGAGGATCTTGAGTACGACGATGAAGAAGATGACGGTGCCCTATTTATACTCGGTGCCACCTCCGATGAAGACATTCCCGACGAATTCGCGATGCTTCCCGAGGTAGTGCAACTTATGGGTATGCCGGAATTCAAGGAAAAGCTCAAGATCGGTAGCATGGAATTTGGAGCCAATGAACAAGACCCTTCGGGTTGCTTTTTAAGCAACCCCAACTAATCTCAAACGTTTAATTCGGTTTGGTGGTGTCCATAATAACCACCATTGTAAATATTTGTATATTCTCGTCCTTTTTTATCTTCCTCGAACAATAGATTTTAGATTTTTCCTTTTGGGAGTTTGTTTTCTCTTTGGTACTTGCAGGAGACACAAAGATTTCTCTCGGGAATTTTTGGAATCGCGCTTTAAACGATTATAAACAAATTGGATTGAGAAGATGAGTTGTATTTTTGAAGAAGCTAAGGATGTTTGGACCGAGTCATAGAAAAATCTTCGTAGCAAGAAGCTTATTCGGAGTGGAGGATCTCACCGGGCAACGTTTTGCCCGGTGGAATTGTGGCTCGAGGTCCGTCGGGTGAAACTTCACCCGATGGCGACTTGCTCGAACATAAGGAATTGACGGAAAATCCGTCGGGCAAAACTTCACCCGATGGAATCTCACCGGGCGAAATTTCGTCCTGTGGTAAAAATATTTTGCGACTTGGAATTTGACGGAAATCCGACCGGGCGAAATTTCGCCCAGTGGAGTCTGACCGGGCGAAATTTCGCCCGTTGGTGAATTAGCGCGGAAATGCCGAAAACCGACCCGAAGTCCGTCGGGCGAAATTTCGCCCGATGGTGACCCACCGGGCGAAATATCACCCTGCGCCACTTACCCAGCCAACCCACCCTTCCCATCTTCATTATACATCTTTTCCTATCTCTCTCCTCAATCAAAACCCCAAAAACCCAAACAAACCCCAAATCCTCCACCTTAAACCATCTCTAATCCCTCCAATCCTTCACCAAAATCAAATTAAATTATATACTCTTCATCCCCATCACATTCCTAACACATTCTTGGAGTTTATTTTGAGAAATCGTTCAAGTTCCGACAAACCCCAAATCGAGACCGTCAACACATAATCATCAAATTTCAAGCATCAAGGATGAAGAGAGTGAAACAAATGGCAAGAAAAAGGATTTCATCAATGCTTAATCGTAGTTCGGGGTCAACATCATCCTCAAGGTCCGAGGAGCAACCGGCCGAGGCTCGGGACGAATCTGTCCCGATGCCTGTTCAAATGCAAGGAGCCGTTCCGAGCGAACAACCTGTTCCGCTCGAGGTATGTTACCCGAAAATCCGTCGTAATTTCCGTGAACCTTTATCTGGTCTATATTTTGCTAAAAAAGCTCATGTCGATAAATGTAAAAAATTATGGGTCTGTCGTCTCGAACCAACTCGTTGGGCGGCTCGAGATGTACTTGAGCGTATGGGAATAGAACCGCAGGTACGAGCAATGTGCCGAAGTCTTGGTCTCATCAATTTTTATGCCTCTAAGGAGGAAACTTTTAAGAAATTGACGTGCGAATTTTTCGCAACTTTCGAGTTAAGTGGTGACGATAATACCACTGTCTCTTTTCAGTTGCGAGAGACTTCGTACGTCCTCAACTTGAGAGACTTCGGTGCACTGCTTGGTTTACCCTCTTCAGTCCTTGGAAAGCCTAGGGCGGGCCAGACTCGGGACGATAAATTCGGCCGAAATCGATTTTGGTTTAAAATAGCCCGCCATAGGCCTTTTTTAAAGGGAGGAAAGATGCGTTCTTTCTCGATCCGAAACCCCATCCTCCGGTATGTGGCGCGCATCATAGCTAACTCATTCTTATCGAGCTATGATACGCATCACAACTGTAGCGCTACAGCTGTTCAGCTTTTAGAGGATGCAGTTTCGGAGAGAGGCCCATCGATCGACATGTCAGAGGCCTTAGCTACTCATTTCGCTCAGATTGCGAAGGGCGGCCGCAAGAACATTTCTTGCGGCGGTGTTGTGACGATGTTAGCTAGAGCCTTGAAAGTCGATTTTAGCGATTTAAGACCAGTTGATGGAGCAGGAATTTTTATAGATGAAGTTTATTGCCTTTTCTTGTGTGGCCCCAGAAAGGGGATTATAACAGTTTGTTTCTGTATAAGATTACTGAGCTGCGCGCTATTGCAATGCCTAACCCCGATTGGGTAAGGCTAGATATTGAAGAGAACTTCGGCATGCCGAAGAGGTTCGGGGAATACGTCCGGGATAACACCCGAGGTAAGTTTCGTATAGTTCAATACCCCGAGGGACCTTTAGACTTTGGCGACGACGATATAGAGGTCGTAGATGTTTCGGAGGAGGAACCAGAGGTTAGAACCTCTCGGGACGAGGGTTATAGGAATTTACCGTCATCATCACATGCACCCTCATCCTCCCACCAACCCGAACCCCAGACCTCGCAATTTTTCACCCCTGACTTACCGCTACTACGTAGTAGTAGTATTCCGGGGTTATAAATATTGTTTGACCGCATAGGATAGACGACAATCCGCGCGCATCAAATAACAACAAGACAATAAAGAAAATCACAATCAACAAAATAAATTAAGAAGCGATCTAAAGCAACATAAATGAAATCTACAGAAAATAGCAATGAAACGATGAAGAAAATAACGATCAACAAAATAGACCATAAGACGATCTAAAAACGATGGAAATGAAATCTAGAGAAAATAACATCAAGACAATAAAGAAAATTGCAATCAACAAAATAAATAATAAAACGATCTAAGAACGATGCAAGTAAAAGAAATAAAAACGGTGCAATAATGAAAGAACAAAATTAAATCTAGTCTAGAGATTAGGGAGAGAAAGATGAATATACCAACTATGAAGATCAACAATAAAGAACAAGATTGCATAAATAAAAGATGAAGTTTGATGAAGAGGACAAAGGATTTGTCACTAATCCTTTAATAATCTCCAAGAATATTCAATAAAAACAACTAGAATTCTTCTACAAAGCTTGAATAAAGATCTAGAGAAAGGAAATTGATGAAGAACTCTACCTTACTATCTAAGCTAGAGAAAATGATCTAATAAAATTACTACTAGAATGATCTACTAAAATGGATGGTAAATAATGTGATAATGGAGTTATGAGTGGTCATGTGCAACTAACTAGGTTATCTATCTATATATATATATATATATATATATATATATATATATATATATATATATATATATATATATATATATATATATATATATATAGGGAGAGAGAGAGAGAGAAAGAGAGATAGAGAGAGAGAGAGAGAGAGAGAGAGAGAGAGGAAGGATCAAGTGAGTCCTCTTTTCATTTTTGAGTCCATAAGTCCCAATTACATCCGTTGATCTAGAGGGAGATGAATGGTGGTGATTGATTTGAGCAATAAAGGAAATAATTAATATATTTGGTAAAAATATATTAAATTCCTCTCTCTTTCCTTAATTCTCTCCAACTACTATCAAAACTCCTTATTTCCCTCTACCAAATAATAACTATTAACCTCTCTCTCCTCAAATTCTCTCTTACTCACACACAAAACCACAATATCCTAATAATTAATCAAATTCAAAAATCCTTCTTTTCATCTTCATAATTATTTCTCTTCATAATTTTCAATCGTCATCTTGCGTGACATGGATTAATCAAAATACTTTAACGATTAGTGTGTTACAGCGACACATTGTAGCTGTTACTTTAACGATTAAATGATGTTATTCTAAGTGATGAATGGTGGTATTTTCATAATGGTGGTTAAATAACGTTGTTTGCATCAGTTACTTTGACGCAATATATATGTTACTTCAAGGAACGAATGTTGTTACTTTGGTAATGAATGGTTATAACCTAAGAAAGAATGTTGTTAACCCGCATTACAAAATTGGTTTCATCACCAGGGATTGGGGTTCGTACCCTAGCAAAAATATGTGTTACTCCAACGCAGTGTAGCTGTTACTTTAACGAACAAATCATGTTACTATAAGGAATGATTGGTGTTAATCTAAGAATGAATAGTAAACAACGCTAATATCCTCAGTTACTTTTATGCGTTATATCTGTTACTTTAAGGAACGAATGGTGTTACTACAATACATCTGAGATGTTACTCTAACCAACAACACATGTATTAAATAAATATAGAGTTAACTACAACGTTGCACATCATTATGTGTAAAAAATATGTACAAAAATCAGTTATTCTTGTAAACCCACAAAAAAAAACAACTTCGAGTCCGCAAGCCAGCGTGTAGATTTTATAAAATTCCACCGCCTCATCTATTTCCCCGAATACTTGCCCATGTACGGAGTGAATGCCTCACCCACATCTCTGCACCATTCTTGTGCATTCGCTTCTTTGCCAATGCTACCTGCAAAAAATTAAACAACGTTACACCCATGGGATATATGTGTTACTTTAACTCATAAGTTGTGTTACTCTAACTCGTAAAGCAAGTTACTTCAACATCAGCGCCAAAAACCTTTTTTAATGTTCAGTGTGTGTCACTTTAATTAAAATAAGGTGTTACTGTAACTTAGAACGTATGTTACTTCAACGCCTTGTCTACTTAATCTATGATTAATCAAATCCAAAAATCATTGATATGAATCTATGATTAATCAAATGAATAAAATTTCACCTTTTCCAGTGATGTCCTGTGCATTCGCGTCTTTGCCAATTCCACCTGCACAAAATTAAACAACGTTACGCCCATGCAACCAATGTGTTACTTTAACTCATAAGTTGAGTTACTCTAACTCGTACAGTACGTTACTCTAACATCATCGTCAAAAACCTTTTCTCAACATTCAGTGTGTGTTACTCTAACTAAAATTAAGTGTTACTGTAACTTAGAATGTATGTTACTTCAACGCCGTGTCTGCTTCAATAGACAACAAAACAATAATATTAGTGGAGATTACGGAAAACCTAAATAACAAACATAAAACTCTGGAATCTATACTAACAATAGACCAATTAACCATTGATATGAATCTATGATGGATGAAACGACCATGAAAGTAATATCAACATGAAAATTGACGCAAAACATGAACGCAAATTGACGCAAATTAATCAAGATGGTGAATAAAAATTAATGCAAAACATGAAAGCAATATCGAAACTCAACATTGTTATACTCGATGAATTGCTTATCAATAGTTGATGAAGATCGCGATCATTGAATTCATAGTAACGGGATTTCGAGCACAAATTTGATTGAATGAATGAATGAACGTGATGATGGGAGCATTTTTTTTTAGGTTTTGATGAACGTTTAACGTGAATGAATAAGGAATGAAGATGATTATGGGAGTTACTGTTTCCTAAAATCATGGGAGTTATTTTAGGATACTAAATCTCTTTTTTTTTTAAATACAAATATTAGGATACATCTTGTCCATCCATCCTAATCCCATCCAATGGATGAGATGAAGACTTATGGACTCATATATAGAGAAGGACTCATAAGAGTCTCTCTCTCTCTCTCTCTCTCTCTCTCTCTCTCTCTCTCTCTCTCTCTCTCTCTCTCTCTCTCTCTCTCTCTATATATATATATATATATATATATATATATATATATATATATATATATATATATATAGAAAAGTCTTAATGGATCCTTAAGCTCAAGCTCAAATCTAACTTTTTGCTCCATTAGTGAGACATCTACCCAATTAGTCTTCATATGGTGAAACTTTGACAAGGGTTAGTCGTATTCCTAATCAAAGATACCCTAAGGACACCAACTAATGTAGATAGTGAAGTCAGGGGTCGAACTACAAGGAGACATGATTTAGTTATCTATCCTAAGATTTAGACTCTAGGTTATGGGTCACAGTTTGGGTTGATTTGGTCAACTAAAGCTAAATACTAAGACAGAATAACAATAAGAAGAAAGTCTAGGGTCTCAGGTTCACTACGAATATTAATCGGGTCAGGGAGTCAACTAACAGGTCAATAATCGAACTACCTAAGGTGCAGGTCCGGTCGGTACACTACAACATTTAGATCTAAACTTAACCTGCGGTCGCTAGCATTAAGTCAGTCTACCCGAATTATCGTGGCCTAATTAGTCCTTAACCCGGTCGGCAAAAAGTCCCAATTTGCAATACTAATTAACTGAATTATGCATCAAACAATTAATCAGAGTTAAAACGATATTCAGGCAATAGTTCATACGATTAGAAACTGGTCAATTGACCAAAACCCTAATAATACGTGTAGATCCCCCCAAACCCTAGATGAAATATAGCTACTCATATTAAGCATAATCAAATTAATGAAATACGAATTGCAATTAAACATAACGAAGGTGAGTCGAATTAATCTACGAAAAGCAATAATAAATCTACACTAGAAAACAATAAAGCAATACGAATAATGAATTAAGACGAAAATTAAAGTAGAAATTGAAATTGAAATTGAAATTAAGATTAACGATACCGAAGAAATTCAAGATCTGAGAACTAGGAGCAAGGTTCAATGTATCTCCCTAATGTAAAAGAAACCTAAGAAGTGAAAGAAAGTAAAAGAGAAGTGTGTGACATGAGTCAGAAAACTGATTTAAAGAGTAGTAGTTGGACCTGAAAACAAGCCCAAATTCTAAGTCGAAATAAGAATGACGCGTGGCCCGGTTTGGATACACTCGATCGAGTGTCTGATGGCACTCTATCGAGTGACCCTCTAAAATATGGGCAAGAGCTTCACGAAGTGGCACTCGATCGAGTGTAGTAGGGGTACTCGATCGAGTAGCGTTGTAGGTCACAGCATCGCGCGCTCGACTTCAAACGGCTGCCATTTCTTTGTTACTTGTTCAAATTGGACGTGTAATATACCGTTACTAAAATCACTGTGATTGGAGTTGTAGAACTCAAAATATGAACGTTTGAAGTTGACCCTTGTGTAGGCGATCATTCTTTCATCTCGTTTGATATCCTTTCCTTCTTTGATCTTTGTATCTTCGTGTATTCCGCATCTTCTTCCTTCGATTCCGTGCTTAGATGTGAATTCTTCAACTATCGATTCTGTAATGCTCTGATTAGCTCCAAATGTATCCAAATCTACAAAATACCACAAATACGGAAGTATCGACATTCAAAGTATATTGCATCATTATTAACGAGTTAACAAAAACCGAGATAAAACTAACAATTAGGGGATGGAAATATGTATATAAATAACACTCATCAAACTTCACCCTACGAAATCTGCCATGCACGAGCCAATACCTCACCCGGTGGACTTCCTTCCATTTTTGCATTTTTTGACACTTTTAGCGTCGGGCGAAACTTCACCCGATGGTTGAAAGTTTCGCCCGGTCATTTCGCCCCGTGAAGAAGCTTTTCTGAAGATCTTCGGGGAGGTGAAATGTCGTCGGGCGAAACTTCGCCCGATCATTTCTCATCGGGTGAAACTTCACCCGATGGTTTCATGACCTCTTTTCTTGTCTCATTCTTCGTCGTTTGATTGGATGGCTTTGAACTTTAATTTTCGTGCTTTGTTCTTTGGACGGCATTCCCCTCTCTTGTGCTCGTGGACGCTCAAACATGCTCTCGGTGTCAAATTCTACCAAAATCGATAGAAAAACTACCAAAAACACGTAAAACGCACAAGAGGGACGCTAATGCGAGAAAGACTTAAAATGTGGCGATAATCGCACTCTAATCTCGCAAAACGAGGGAAAAACGAGTCAAATGGGAGGAAAAACGGTCTAAATTTAGCACACATCAATAGGCACTCCGATAATGCTTATGCGAAACATAGATCAAGCTGTTGGGTTGTGCAACGACACAAGATTAGTGGTCGATCAACTCGGGGACCACATAATCCAAGCTACCATTATCACAGGTGCAAACACGGGCAACAAGGTTCTTATCCCTCGGATGATTTTGGGTCCATCAGATTCTAATACATTGCCAATTAATTAAGTTCCAATGAAAACAGTTTCCAGTAATGGTGTGCTACGCAATGACTATCAACAAAAGTCAAGGTCAAACCCTTTTGCGTCGACTAATCCGACGCAATCTCCAATTTGCGTCGGATTTTACCTATTAGTGTTGGATACGTCCGACGCAATTCTGGCTTGATTTTTGTAGAATTCACAAGTTGGATTGTATCTTCCAAAACCAGTTTTCAGTCATGGTCAACTCTATGTCGCCTTATCTAGGGTCACTAGCTAAAAAGGATTAAAAAAATTTATATGCGGCCAAGATCGTCAGATTTCTAACGGTACTGAAAATGTAGTTTACAAAGAAGTGTTTCGGAATTTGTAGAATAAATTCAACACATCTTATTACCACATGCTTTAATAATAATTCGAACTCATAATTTGTAGAATAATGTCCTCAATGTCCGACTATATTTTACATGATATATACTATTATTCGTTTCATTATAGTTTTTTAAATAAACTCTATTATATACATCCGTGCATCTGCATGGGTTCTAAACTAGTCAATTTAAGAGAGTGTTAGAAAAAAAAGGAAGTAATTTGCAAATTATCATTTACTAAAGGGAGTGTTTGACAAATTTTCCTAAAATTAACTATATCAGAAGAAACAAATGCCATGATCGGAAGCGGCGGCGAACCATTCCAACGTCTACCGCGATTACGTTGACCCAAACTAGCAAGTTCATGAGCTACTCTATTACAATCACGACTCACAAAAGACCAAAAGATATTATCAAAGGGTGAACTAAGTTTTAGAATTTCAGCCACTAGCACGTAAAACTCGGGTCGACCTGTCGCTTGACTTTATAGCGCTGTGATCACCTCTTTGCAGTCGCTCTCGATAATCATATTTCGATGTCCCATTCATGCTGCCATGGTTAGGCCTTCAAGAATCACTACACCTTCCGCCATCCTCACCTCTCCCGTTCCCCTTCTCCCAACCACAACTCCCCAACAAACTCGTCCACCTTCACCTCAACACAACGCCCCGTACCCCTCCACACCTTCACCCCCAATCCCAGCATCGTAGTTCACCTTTACCTACTCGTTCCTCGGGCACACTCACTTCGCCACACTCCCCACAGCAGCTTTCCATTTCCCGCACCAAGTCAGTCACCCCCTTCATTTCCCATACCACCCTCTTCATTTCCCCCAAACGAATGCCGAACTCAAGATCCTTCTGATAAACCACCACGCAGCCCTCAGGGGGACGACAAACCGCATCCCCCTCTTTGTGAATAACAAAAGCTTACTCAGACCCTAGATCATAAAAAATCGCAGCCTCCTTTGCCAACAAGGGCTCGGCAGATTAAGCTCCTCACATGCATCTTCACTAGCATGCGTGTGAAAGGGGATCCTGTACGTCCTCTTATCCAGACGAGCGCGAAGTGCCGGCACCCCACCTTTCGCAGGTGCATCTGGGGCAACATCGTCTAAATCGGAGACGTCTGATAAGGACGGTCCTTTCCTTCGGGACGACGAAGGTTGTACGACCTCAACGCGAGACGAAGATGCTCCTTTCCGGGCTGGAACCCTAACGGGGACATCAAAAGACAAGCCTCTTTTGCCTTCCTCAAGGATAGAGGAATGGACCGGCCGCTCATTCAGAGTCTTACTCCTAAGCGTCAACATGACCAACCAAAAGCGACGAAAACTAAGAGTAGAAAGGGTAGATTAATGAGCAAAACGCTGACCTGTGAGCCATCATAACGATGGTCCGGCCTCCAAAAATAGAAGTACGGAACGATATGAGATGAGAAGGCATTTTTTTCTACAGCAATTAAGTGATAATGGAATGAGTAGTCGAAAAGTGGAATGAGAGAAGGGAACTATATATAGAAAAGGCAGGGTACTGAAACGCCCTTCCTCCCTCTCTCTTACCACGTCTTAATCCCCCCAAGAGCCGCATCTAGAGGTAATAGTATACCAAAGAGAGCGGGAAAGCGAAAATGCAAAAAAAGATGTAGAAGATGTCGTCCCATTACCTATTCAAAAAGGCACTACAACAAAAATCAAGGACGCAAATCGACCTGGTCCACGCCGATTAAAACAAACAACAAAATACAAAATACATACAAACAACCTACATCCTGCCCGACCACCCCCTCCCCCCAAGTTATGCTACACGAAGACCCTAGGGGGAGCCATAGTCATCGACCCCGCTGCTACCTCCTTCGAAGTCAGGGAACGGTGGACTCCGCGGATTAGCAGCGCCCGCCTCATCCTCCAAGCTGAGGTCCCAGCCATCTGGAAGGTTCAATAAGGCATACTCATCTTCGTCGTCGGGCTTACTAATCCCATCAGTACTAGCGTCCAAGCCCAAGATCATATCGGAAGGCGTCCAGGTTGTTGATGTTCGCTAGTACATAAGCCAAGTACTCATCAACCGCCGAAGAACGAGGAGAAGAATGGGGGGGAGTGAGAAGCAAGGCTTCCAGACCCAGTGCTTAGGGGTGTTCACCGGTCCAAACCCGGACCGGACCGGTTTGACCCGCGGACCGGCAACCCAAAAAATCCAAACCCGCGGACCGGACCGGTTAACAAAGAAACCCGGATAGGATCGGACCGGACCGGACCCTCTTAAGACCGGACCGGACCCTCTTAAGACCGGACCGGACCGGACCGTAAATTTACACTAAATTTGATATTTTTTTAAGTGTGGACCGGACCGGGGACCGGTTACCAACTTTTTTGGGACCCGGAGACCGGACCGGTACGTGCCCCGGTCTGGACCGACCCGGACCTTACGGTCCGGTCCGGTCCAGTTTGCCGGTCCGGGTCAATTTTTGAACACCCCTACCAGTGCTAGTGGCTGGTGTCGCTAGAATAGGGGGAGACGACCCCCAGTGTGAGATGTAGGAATCCTCATTCCTCATATATGGAATGCAGGTCTCACACCTTCTCGAATCGCAGCCTCCCGGTTGCTTGCAGAGGTTTGGCTTTTCTTTCCTCAGGAAGGTTGTCGGTCTCTTAGGACGATAGATGCATTTGGGCAACCTGGACATCCCGGCGGCATAGCACGACTTTCGTGCTATCAACAGGCATTGGCGGATGACCAGCTGAACCGGTAAGCGGTAGCTACGTAGCGAAACTTCAGACGCCGGACAAGGTATACTCTGATACCCTTAAGTACGACTCTCTTGTAGAAGGGAAGCTTCACCCAATCCCCTAACATCCCTTTTCTTTTACGAATAGAAAGAGAAGGAAAGAAAGAAGTCGTTTGAAGGTGGTAAATGAAGAAGTTTTGATGAACTCATTTTATATATATATATTTAACCCCAACTTTTTCTTTATTTTGGTTCATTTTATGTATCCTAGGAGTTGTTTTTCTAGCTTTTCATCCTTCTTTGTTATGCCGGGTATTTTGTTTACGTTTTGTAGGAAACGGAACAAATGAAGGCGATTGTGCAATATTTTAGGTAATGACGAGAGTCGAACCATGAAATCTACAAGAAAGAAGTGATAAAAGTTAGAGGATACTAATTGAATACTTGGAGAAGGACGTGAGTGAAGAAACAATAAGAAAAGACAAAGAAATAAGTTGGAAAGCTCAAACAAATGCAAATCGAGATGAAAGAACGATCGTCAAAACAAGGGTCAACTTCAAACGTGAATATATTGGGTTCTACAACTCCAATTGAGATGATTCAGGTGGCGTTGGAAAGCCCTTTCTCTTAGCTTTCCAACGGTATAACACATGTCCAATTCTAATAAGTAACAAAGAAACAACAAGCATTTCAAATTCATCGCGCAGTGCAGAGGAACCCGAACCGCTCGGGATGAACCCAAACCGCTCGGGACGGACCCAAACCGGTCGGGACAGACCTGAACCAACCGGTTTGAGGCTTTTTCTCGGGATTTCTATTCTTAGACTCCTTCACTTACCATAACTTCTATTTTACGGGATATTCTTTTCTAATTAGTTGTAGGAAAGTAGGAGTAATGACACTACTTATCATTATATATACCCTCCTTAGGGTTAGATTTAAGGACACTTTCCCTCTTTTTCATTCAGTAGTTCAGTTTACACTTTCATATTCATTAGTTTAGTTTAGACTTTTTATTAGCATTAGAATTCCTCTAGTTTGTAATCCTACTTTTAGATCGTCAATCTTCCAGTTCTACGTAATTGGTATTGTTCTCTTTTCTCTTAGTTTCATATTGTCTTTTATTATGCTTAATTTCTTTATTACTTTATCTTTTAGTATGAGTAGCTAATTTATTTATCTAGGGTTGAAGGTGATTTATGTTAATTGAATTGGGGATGTTAGATTGATTATTTGTTTAATTGCTCATTCATATGTTATTGCCTTACTACTTGTCTTGTATTATTGTTTGATTAGTTTGAGACGTTGAACTAGTCGAATGTTTAGGAACCCGGACCTAAGATCGAAAGCCTGGTAAGGGTAGACTTACAAGGAAGTGGGTAGGATAATCTGGTAAGTTGCGAGAGCCCGTCAGAATCTATCCTAAGGTTGACATAAGATCCGAAAGGCCGTGTCTTTGCCCTAAATAACTGTGATTGATTGATTGAATGATTAATTAACTTTACCCAATTTAATTACATAGTGAACTGTAAGACCCTAGATCCTTTTAATATTGTTAGAACCTCGTTATTTTACATAATCGCATTAGTTTAGATCAAAATCAAATAAACCGGAATTAAATAGTTTAGAATCAAATTTAGATAATTAGCGATTTTCATCCGTCTCTCTGTGGATTCGACCCTTACTTACTACTGGCTACATGTTAGTTGTTCGTTAGGATTATTTTGATAAAGGTGATACGACTTTAGCCTTATCAATTTTGGGTTTACCCCTCCATCTTCCTCCTTTTATAACCAATTTACCCTCACGAGTTATTGTACCCCCACCGGCAAAAAATTCTGAAGGAATCAAGACAAGTGTCACGCCTAGAAGCCGAATTGAATGGAACTGTTCGTTGCAATCATGAGTGACACAATCATCAAGTGCCTCGAGCGCTCCAAAAGTTGAAGCCGCTGACTAGGGATGCGCTGACAAAAGAGGAATAAAAGGATAAAATCACCTCGGGAATAAGCGAAGGCATTAAATGCCGAATCAATGGAGCAACTACGGGGGAAGGAAGGCGCTCTGCCTCCGTCACGCTAGGGCAGACCACCCAATTACACTTCGACAGCATGCCAGGAGCCTTCCTTCTACCAACTGTCAATGGGCAATTTATAGGGCCGACTGAACAGCCTCTGCCAAGCCGCCCTAAACTTCGATCAACCCTAGGGTTTCCCGACCCTTCAGACATCCTGCTGAAGACCTTGTCCAGTCGGCTCTGCTTGGGGGTACATCGGTCGTCGAGATACGACTCGGTAGACAACCATGGCTATGGGCGTCGCTCCCACAGGAAGGATGCCCCCCTGCTGCATTTGCCAAGACAGTCCCCCCCCCCCCTCTCTCACTCACTACTGAAGCCTATAAATGTCCTAGGTAAACCTTCATTAAAAGATAATTATCCGTCTTCCACTAATAACTTATCTCCCTAGAAATAAGCCACATTATTTCTCCTCACGAGAAAGGTTTTCTCAAGGCAAATAGACTGACTTAGGTATTAGAGACGACCCCTCGGACACCCTCCGATGCCATGTTTGCTACCCTGTGCAGGGGCAACCTCCTTAGGCCGACTAAGAACGTTGACGGGCTCTAGAGAAGGAAGGAGAAGAAGTCGGTTCAACAACGAACCCGAAAGCATATACAATCAACCTAGATCTAACTTAAGGTTAGATCCGATTGTTTGGTACCCAAACTAGTATGGTCTAGCAGGTAGCAGGTAACCTAATTCCAATAGTGTTTGAAATGTCGAATACTTGAGTTTATTCTCAAGTTAAATAAAATTTGATTTATTTAAAAAAAAGGTCATCTATAGTTGAGATTATTCCTATTAAATAATCTATATAATAATGACATAATACTCTCTTGCATCCATTCAATTCTTTACATATGCCACCATTTCTCCTCATAAAAACGGACTCCACGTAAAGAATTGAATGGATGAGAGAGAATTCTTACCAATTTACCCTTACATAATTTTGGTGTGTATCAATGAGATACTAGTCAATTGTGAAGGACTCATACCCATATAGTTTTTAGTCAAATAAACAAGCTAGAACGACGTTGGAGCAAAGCCATATATATACTTGGTTACTATGAAAACTTTATAAAATTTGTGAAGTACCCGTACTAATTGGTAGAATTAACAAATTGTGATTAACCATAAAGTTAAAAGACTTAAAAATCAGTTCAAATATAGCTGGCAAAAGCCGACCCGATCCGCCAAACTAATTTAACTCATCCGAAACCCGATCCAATAGAACCCGAAAATTTAGCGACCCAAAAGCGATCCAACCCTACTTGCTTGTTTTTTTTTTTTTTTGTAAAGAAACGAAGAGGGATCATCCCCAAAATAAACACACAGCAAAATTAAAAGGCATAAAGTGACACAGTCCTTGGCCAGGAGGCACCCCTTAAGTCATTTTGCAGCAACTCGAACAGCTCCGCAAGAGTTCTATCGTCTTCGAACACATTCAGCTTTATGGTTTGGCTCACTTCCCTGTTAGCTAACTAATTCGCACACCGGTTTGCTTCTCGATAAATATGAATTACCTCATACTAAAAACAGAGAAAATTGCGGCGGACAAATTGCGTCGGAAATTATACCCGACCTGGGGTACAACCTGATATCCGACTACGAGAGTCGGATAAAGAAGCGAATCACGGATATATTTCAGAGAGAAGTTCCTAAGGCTCAGAGGCCGGAATGGATTCCGGAAGAGAAGTGGGCAGAGATGAAACGAAAGGTCGACAACCCTGAATTCAAGAAGAAGGTGGTAGTGAAGAAGGCAAACCGTCGATGTGGTCAAGTGGACGGAGTGGCCAAACCCACCAGTTGCCTCGGTAGTAGGAGCGCAACCACTATTTTTGAGCAAATGGTAAGTGTTTAGTGGATAAGTAATCAATTTAATTATAGTGCAATATATATTAACAAAATAATTGCTGAAAGTCCACTACACTATTTTTTAAAGGGCCCAACCGCAACCCCGGTCCAGCTTCTCGAGAAGATAAAGAAGGGGAGTGAAGGACGAGAATGAAGTGGATAGACCCCGAGCGCGGAAGCTGATTGTGAGTACTTGTACTATACTTTTTCAAAAATTAATATACTTTTCAAAAATTATGATGTCAAAGTATATGACTGCTTTATGTGGTAACAATCATGTTTCCTATTGCTATTTCAGGATAACTTTGACAAAGCTGTGTAGAAGGCACGAGCGTCTGATCAGGCACCGAACACCTTACAGATCTTCCACAATGTTGCGGGCGGGTACAACCAGAAGGGACGCTTCTGGAGGATAGGCAGCGCGGCGAAAGAGCTCTTTCGCCCCTGCTTGAGTCGTGGTAGAGGCCCATCCGCCGACATTTACTTCCCCACCGGCGCCTCTCAAAAACGTACAGCTAACGAGCACATTGAGGAAAACTTGAAGAAACAAGAAGAGTGTCTAAGTACATTAGAAGAGACAGTAGGATCACAACAGAAGAGGTTGGAGGGGCAGGACAAGTTCATAGAGATGATGTGGGAAAGGTGGGCTATGGAGAATGAAAGCTTGCAGCGGTGGACCACGTAGTAGTGGGTGCGATGACAGCAAAGACTATGGTCATCTTTTTGGGTCTTTGCAGCTTCAACCCATTGCTTAGGTAGTCCGTCATCTCTTTGGTACTTTATGTTATAGTTATGTATATATTCCTAAGTCACTCACTCCTAGATGGAATTGTGAACCGGTACACGTATTCTTTGTAATATATTTTCATTTTCTATATCAGTATTGTGGTTGAGATTTGTGGAGTTGTATGGAGTTCTGTGACTAAGATATGTATGTGAGCTTTGATGGGTGAGTTTTGTGGCAGAGGTGTTGCTGTTGTGGTTGTTTGTGGGAGTTATGTATGTTACAGGTTGTTTGTTTGTTGCGCAATTGGGGAGCTAAAAACAAGCGGAACATTTTTTTTAAATGAATATTGCGTTGGAATATCTGACGCAAATGGGGATCACATACACGAAATGTCCGTCGGTTTACCCGACGCAAATCAGATTTCAGTGTCGGAATCGCGTCGGATTAACCGACGCAAACACACGTCCCATGTCTACACCTGCGTCGGATGATTCGACGTAACCAGAAGAGGTGTCGCCTTTGCGTCGGATAACCCGACGCAGAGAAAATCTGATATGCGACCATTGCGTCGGATTATCCGACGCAAACACAAAATATCGTCACCGTAGCGTTGGATCCGACGCAATGGGGGTTGATTGGCATGTTTGACCCTCCAATGATGCGTCGGATTATCCGACGCCATTGCGATGCAAAGTTCGTTGCGTCGGATTATTCGACGCAAAAAACCCGCTTTGCGTCAAAAAATCCGGCGGTATTTTGCGCTAGCTAGTCCGACGCAACATCACTTTTGCGTCGGATAAGTCCGCCGCAAATTGGGTTGGATTTTTGTAGTGCCTGAATGCTCCATTCCATGTCTTCAATTAGGCATTTGCAAATTTTAATCATATGAGAGTGAGTGGATGGGTGGATATTATCTTGACGCAGAAGGTTGACAACCACCTGTAAGTCTGTCTGGATGCGGATTTTGGAGAATCCTCTTTCCTTAGCTACAAATAAGCCCCTTCTGAGAGCCATGATCTCAGCTTGTGTTACCGAGGCGATACCAAGTTGCTCGGAGAATTTTGCAATCAGTTTCCCCGTGTTGTCTCGAAAGAGTCCACCAGCCCCTACTCTCCCTGGGTTTCCTTTGGAAGCTCCGACAATGTTTAAGGCTATCCAATCCATTGGCAGAGCTATCCAACGTAACAGAATTCCGTTGGGTCTTTGACTGGTAGTGAGGGTCAGCGGGTCAGAGGAATTCATGACCAACTGAACCTCTTGAATTTTCCGAGCTAGAAATTGATGTTGCTCCTTTGGGATATCGTTCAATCTCCCAAAAGCTCTGCAATTCCTTCATTTCCATAGCCACCATACCTTAACAGTAAACTTACTGGGCCAATCTTCAATTCTATGGAGCTTGTTAGATCGAAGATTATTACAAATCCACTCAAATAAGTTGTCGTTACGAGTGTGAAAAACAGTGTTAGCTCCTGGAAGTAATGACAAGACATGTCTGGCTTTTTCAGTCACGTAGAATGTGGAGGGTTGATTCTTCCTCAGCTGCATAGCTCCCACAAGACGGATCCAAGCTAAGTCCCCTTTTGGTTCTGTTTACATTTGAAAGGATCTTGTCTTGCAAAATGAGCCACAAAAACATGCGGATTCTTTGAAGAATTTCCATTTTCCATGGAATTTTTCCAAGTTCTTCATTAGCTATGCTGACATCATTCCTAATCAACTCAAGGGCCGACTTAATTTGGAAACTTCCATCGGGGGTCCATGCCCAGTAGACCTGGTCATCATTGTCATTGTCATCAGACAACTCAAAGGAATCTATAGTTTGGAGCGTTTCCGGATCAAAGAACCCGACTCGCTTGTGAGCCATAATCCGATATAACTCGATTACTGGCGCGTCGAACCCGACCCGATTTGAACCCGACCCAATAAGATTGACGATCAGACAACTATTAAACTTAAAGATTGATTTAAATGAAAGTAATTTAGTGCATAACTTGATATATTTGACATAATAACAAATTAATTAAACCAAGTAATGGTCAATGATTAAACTTATTTTGAAATTATAGAAGCAATATGATACTCCCTCCCTTCCAATCCAAAGGGTACATTTGTTTTTTCACACTTGTCGAGACACGTTTTACACCGTCAATATCTTTCGTTTTACATTAACAAAAATCATAAAAATTCGATATTCTTAATCTACTCATAAAAACGAATCAAATAAGATCTCACATGACTATATTTTCTCTTATAGAATGTCAGAAATTTAACGATTCTCTTAAGTTGTGAATAGTGTCCAAAAGGGAAACGTACCCTTTGGATTCGAACAGAGGAAGTACAATAACTAGACCCGATAATGACCTGACCTAAACCCTATTTGACCCCCACATATTTGTTGACCCTAAATGACCTGACCCGAAGGAGTATGCTAACCCGATATAACCCCGAACCCAATATGACCCGACCCGTCTTGACTCGACCCAAACCCGACACAAGTGACCCAATTACCACCTCTAAGTTCAAACTTGGACTTTTGAATTTCGGTTCGGACTTCCAAGGAATATCAATTTAGTTACACGCTTATAGTTGGACATTATTGTGTTATTTATTGGTTAAGTTACCTTCAAGTATAGAGGACCCCCCATTGAGCACTGAGCATGCTGCACCAAACTTCTCTTATTAATTCTCCATTCTATAAATTATCGTTGAATTTTATCAGATGTCCCCCAAGGAAGGGACTGCTACAGCAAAAGTTAAAATTAAGTCTCGTAATTGAGGTTGCCCTGGAAATTTAGTCCTTCCCATCTATATAAAACTTTACGTTTACTCTAAATGGATCATTCAATCAAAGTTTTACATTGTTTTTCTGAAAAAAAAAAATCATATAATCCTCATATTTTTCATCTATTTATACAAAATGAAATTTTTCATTTTTAGAACGGTCTCTAGAGACATCGTTTGAAAATACGTCTTACTAATGAAAAAAAAATAAAGAGCACATGACCGTGATAGCATGGACAAGAACGACATCCAAAACCGAGCCAACGATCACAAATTTACAATAAATATACTGTATAAGGGAAAGCCAAGGTAGGCCCTGAGCATAAATTGAAGAGCCATGCCTAACGAGAACAAACTTGTAAGTTGTAACAATGCTCGTTCATTAATTTCGTAATAAATTTAATATAGGACGGTGCATTTATAATTTTATACTGTACTACTACTAGTAGTAGTACTAAAATTTGCCAATGTACCAAAACTGGAGTATAAATGTACAAGTACAGATAGATCACAAATTTTTTGTACTGCACAAGTCTATTCATCCTATTTTTCAGATTGCACTACAACAAAGTACCAACCATACTCCGTAAAAAGGCCGACCATGAAACTACAAAGATGATGGACTGATAGTCCACTCAATACAGCTCAACAACTGTTTCGTACTCTGATTATTCAAAAGAATTGAAAAAAAAAAAGAGGCAGCTGAAACGTTCAAGTCCCGTAGTTCCAACTAAAAATATACTCCCTCCCCTTCTTTATGATGTTCCACAATTGATTGTGGGAAGAAATTAAGAAAAGAGATATATGTGGATGAAAATGAAGATAGAGAAAAAGAAGTGGGGTCACAAGCAATAAGAACCACAAAACATTTACTAAATAGGAAAGTGGAACATCTTAGTGAAGTTTCCTAAAAATAAAATGTGGAAGATCTTAGTGAAGGGGAGGAAGTACTACTCTAGTATTAATGTATGTCATTTTCTCAATTACTCTCAAAAACTCAACGATATGACAGGCGATAGCTGCTCTTCGACAAAAAATTACCAATGCCTAATTCTACAACAAAATATATTGGGTATACTCCGTAGTTCTTAGTGCGGAGTATAAGGCTAATTTATTTTATGCAGTAAGGACAAAAAAAATGAATTATCCAGCTTATAGGTCGGCCAAAGAATTGGTTTAGCTTCGCGCCTACTGTTTTTTGGTTTTCTTTCTTTGTTTCACTTGTCTCTCTAGACTTTTAATCCGCTGACTGAGGACAGCTGCCAATGATGTTTTCCCGCTGATACCAGGTTTTGGTTGCTTGTCAGTAGCAGTAGCAGTAGCAGTGGCAGTAGCTTGCGCAGCGGTAGACTTTCTGGAGGCAGAAACCTGTTTCAGTGCTTGAAGCAGAGAAAACCCTGGTTGTGTGCCTGCTTTTGTTTCAGTTGGTGGCGGAATCGGTATAATTGGGACTCCTAGTGTTTTTTTAACTCCGGGAAGTTTAAGTACTGCCAAGAAAAACCACAAAAATCAATCACACATGGCGAGGATCAGACATCGATGTCAAAATCATATTTACTACTCCCTCCGAGTTCTTATGATTGCCCCATTTACTTTTGGGGTGAAAAATAAGGAAGGGAAAATAAGTGGTTCAAAAAGGAAGAAGGAAGAGTGAGAAATGGGGGATGAATGTGAACCACACATTTATGACCTAAAATGGAAAGTGAGTAAAAGATTCAACTCAGCCCAAAAAAGAAAATGGGGCAATGTTAGAAACTCGGACGGAGTAACACAAGTATATATGATGACAGTCACTTAAATCTAGACATCACACTCTACTAAGGGGGTGTTTGGAATGGAATGGATTGGATTTTGACATCTTGGAATGGATTTTAACTTTATGTGATTCCAATACTTCACTTAGCTGTCTTATCCCATTTCAGATACGTATCTTGTCGGATACAATACGACACTTGGACAAATCATTTGAACCAGAATATCGAAAATTCTGTACAAAGTAGTCATCCGATGCTCCGATATGTATCGTGTCCAAAACTAGAGAAGTTTCCGAGTAACATAGTTCTAACTAATGCTCAAGTACCGAAGATGTCTTACCCTAGTGGTTAAGACTAGGTACAGTGGACAATACATATTCGAATCACCCCTCTCCTATATTGTAATGCGAGTAAGTGCGCCCTTTTGTTGAACAAAAAAAAAATAAAAAAAATACCGCTCAATTCCTTATCCCTTGTAATCTAGAATCATTTAGTTGAATATGCCAAATAAGGAAAATGGGACGTTTTGAAGAACCCGAGGGAGTACAATATTGTGTTTGATTAACTCTTTAATAGAACATGACTAATGAGTAATATCTAGCGGGAAGAAAACAAAGGACGATGGGGGTAAATTTTAAGAACTCACCAGATCCATATGCAAAGGAAAATATATTGGATGTAATCCAGTAGCAAAATATTGCCTGCACAGAAGAACATATACAATTGTGACCCCAATTTTACCAATAATATTCAATTATGTCAAAAGAGGATAGATTATTTATACACACCAGTCTCAAAAGGCACGAGGCGCAAAGCCGTAAAGCATGCACCTCAGGCAAAGTATTTAAAAACAATTTTGTATTTTCACAATACAATTTTGTGCAACAAATGAACAATATACTCCGAACTTTTTTTAAGTTTTAAAGAAGGTTAACATAGTAAAGAATACAAACCTAAAAATGATGTCGAAACAAGGGTTTTATAAAGAACTAGACATAAAAATCATGGAAATTGCATAGTATTCTGCCACGATAGTAATGCCTTGTCAACAAGGCAAGGCAGTTTGGCTAATACTCCAATGAGCATCAAGCTTAGGCAGGCTCGAGGCCCATCTTTTTAGCCTAAAAAAGAGATTCATGGAAAAGGAGATGCTTGTAATCAGTTTAGTCATAATTGCCACTCACTGTTAACATCTTCCATCTATCTTCAAATCAGCAGATATGTCCCCAACATGCTAATAATTAGTGATTTAGTTAACATCAAAATTTTAACACTACCCTATCCAAAAGAAACTGAAATGGAAACTCATTGAATTACTGAAAGTACAAGTGTAAGTACCTTTGGGAAACTCATAGTGAATGGAACCGTAAGAACAGCAAGACCTCTTGAAAACTTCTTCATGGTGCCAGCAATGGGATTTCCTTCCAGACCTTCTTGCATATTAAACTGAGACATTTCAAATCAAGATTTAAAGATATACTTCCTCCTATTTTCCATTTTTTTCTCTCTTTCCTTATTAGCTCAGTTTGCTTTTCTTACCTCTTTCCTTTTTGGGTTGTATTTTTAATCATTTATTTATCCTTCAATTATTTATTCTTTCCTTATCACACAAACCCACTATCTTTCCAGCTTATACCCCACTTAATTTTACCTTTAACAATTTATTTATTCTTTCCTTAATTTTTTTGCCCAAAAGAAAGGCAAAGATTATGGGTGATAGGAGGGAGTATGAACTACAAACATCAAGCAGCTAATCATGCAAACCAATACTTTGACGAAATAGCATTGAAAGCTCAAAGAAGACTCATCTGCAGGCACTAAATTACACAGCATCACTCGCACAAGCTAATTATATAAGCTGGGCTATAGATGTCAAATATGGGTATCCAAGTGTTGGATTCAGTGCATCTGTTTATGAGACAAAAGGACTCTGCCCACAAATGAGAATACGCTTTACAGGTCCGGGGAGTTGGGAACATTTTCTTTGAATACTTCCTTCACTTACTTTTATCATCAACGCCTCCTTAACTCCCTTGAGGGTTGTTTGGTTTGAGGGTTTCAAGAAAGGGAAAAGGAATGAAACTTGCTGATTGCCTGCACTAATAGCTCGCCAGAACACCACCATCCACCATCCAAACACAATCATCAACACCCACCACAAGCACCACACCACATTGGCCACACCATAGACACCGGCGTGCATTCTCCGCCTGCCGATGACTTTCCCCACGCAATTAAAATCCGGGGGGGGGGGGGGGGAGAGCAAAATCAGATATCAGATACTGTTCACAACACCATATTCGATAGCCGATCTTTAGAACATCGCTTTCTAGTATCCTAATCTGATATTGATGTTCTTCTGTATATACAGTATTGGTTTCACTTACTACTTCAACTTTTAATTTCAGTTTGCCACTTTATGGAAAAATTGAATAGTTAGATAGACAAGATTTCCATTTTAAAATCAAGGTGAAAATAAAATCAATTCATAAATGGATAACCTAAATCATAAATAACTTGACAAAGCCACTCTTACACAAAAGTAAAAATTGAAGTAGACCATTCAAGAAGCATCTGGTCCAAGATGCCATAAATTTAGAATACGCCTTTTTTGACATAGGAGATGGAATGAGATCATTGAAGTAAGAGACAACGAAGGAAGGTCAACGAGCTAAGAGACGCTGAGGTTACCAAGATAAGAGTGGTGGGATCGAAACTGTGAAAGTGGAGCATGGCGCAATTTTTGAGTTGTCGAAAGCGTGACTAAGGAATACACGGATAAGGTCATAGAAGCCGAGGTGGCAGAGAAGTTTCCGTGAGAAATGGAAACAAACACCATGGGAATGGTAATTGGTGAAAGTAGAAGGAATTCATCGAGGAGTGGAAGCGAACACCATGGGAATGATAATTGGTGAGAGTATATGCGTAGTTTTATGTTTAGCTCCTCTAAGAATCTCAAAGATTGTTAGAGTTGGGAGGGTTAGGCTTGAGAAATGTTGATGAGTTAAGAAATACAGCCTTATGATTTCTCTTTTCTTTTTTCCTTTTTTTCTAGGAAAAAAAGGTATCGGAAAGCATATATATGGTTTATAATTTTATCTCCAATACAATTTCTATAAAAACAGTATCCGTATTTACGGAATTTGTATAATTAAAAATGTGTATTATATTTGTATCATACGTATAATAAAACCACATCGTATATTTTAGACTACCCCTAGAAATTCCTAATCCACCCCATAAATACCACCCACAATCGATTTGGTTTTTCGAGGGAGGGGCGGGGTTGATTGTTTAGGGTTGGAGTTAGGATCTTGGGGGACTTTTGGACGGAGGTAGGTGGTTGTAACAGCTGGGAGTTGCGGACGAGGGGCGACGATGGAGTGGCTGGAGTTGACAGTAATGAAGTGTCTCAAATGTGATAGTAGGGTTGTCGAGCGGCGGTGAGGTGGAGAATTTCCAACAATGTAGAGTCCAAGGTGTGTGGTGGTGGGAATGGAGTTATGGTGGTCGTCGGGTTCGCAGCATTACCTTTCATGTATAAATCAAATGGCTAAAAATATCAAAGGCATCTTATTCCTTTCCTCTTTACATCTTTGTTCGATCCTTTCTCTTTCCCTTTCTAAACCTAAGAATATCCTTACCATCTCTGAAAGGGTGAAGATGGACTGTGAAGTATTAGGCATGGATTCCATACCTGTATCTTTAATGAACTATTTGGATTGAGCGATTTAGAAGGAAGGGAAAGTCTAGCAAGAGTGGATGGACAGTCAAAACAGACACGTCAAACAGACATATCTCCCCAAAATTAAAGACAAAGTAATTTAGGTCACACAGCAAACTAATAAAGATGCCTACCTCTACAGTTATCAGAAAGCTTAGGGCAGTCAAAACAGGAAAGATATACATTGCATCTGGAGTCGTGAGATCGGTAAACCAGTATGCTCCCCCAGTTTTAAAGGATGGAACTTTCTCCGCCATGTTTGATATCTGCATAGAAGGTTGAGGATAAGTATTTGCTGGCAAAACAGGCAAGACCATGCAGAATGACTGCTAAATTCAACTTACCGCTAGGAAAAAGCTGATGAAAATTGGACCTTGGATAAGCATCCCCTTTAAGGGAGTGAAAGGTGTAACGCCATACCTGAGATTCAAAGACAAAAGGCTAAGAGATACGTGTAGGCTTGAAGCTGACAAACTTATAAGCACAAGAGTTACAAGAAACAGCCAAAAAGTCTAAACAAACATCTTGCGATGACTGAAAATACAAGCAGATGTTATCTGTTCAAATTTGTAGTTGATTATATTCATCAGGACTACTATTTTCATCTTAGAATCTAAATACAATTATAGACGATATTTATAGTGAGAAAAGTTGAAACAAAAGTCAAAGTGGTTATTGTTTTGACCTCTAAAGTCACTGGGGCATCAAAATGAAGTGAAGTAAGTAACATGTTTTCCCGTCTCAGGAACAGGCCGTAATCTCAATGCTTAAATAGCTATTCATTGGGTCATCTGGATTCATACCTGGCATGTGATACCAGAGACAGAATAAGAGATGAAACTGTGAATAACATCACTAGATGTCTAGATATAAGAAACTACCCCGAAATATTAACGAGCCATGCATGTTCTAAACTTGAATCATAAAGCACTAACTAGATTTAGGAGATAAGCTTTTACAACACTAGATCAACATTTAAAAATAGATATCTAAATCAATGCCTTGGCCAGAGAACAGCTATAGACTGCCTAAATCTATTTCAAGTTGATATTTAACCCTTAAATTTGTGCTGAGTAAATATCCTTGCCCAGCATATCCTTTTTCAAACAAAGGGGTACTTAATCATGTCTGACATACTCTCTGAAAAGTGCATTCATCTTTTGTTTGCCCTCCACCATAGCTTCACCGTCATTACCCTGTAAAAGACAGATGCATAGGAAATGAATTAATCCTAACAAACATGAATCCTTATCTAAGATAATTCGGAGTATCCATAAACGCTTGCATAAAATAAGCAATAACAGATTAAGAGCAGATACACATAACATGTCTGAAAAGGAAAAAGAAAGAAGGAAACCAGCTTGATGTCACCATTGTGGTAGTGGGTTCTGAGAAAAAGCCAAACCATCTTGCAATATGAACATACGCAAGAAAAATGTCCACCTTGGCAATATTGCGATTTAGTACTCCATTTTACAATGATCTTTGTGTTGCTCGTAGGCACGCAATTTTAAGGAAGGGGAATATGTGGTTGAGGTTGAGTGAGGTAAAAAATGGGATAATATTAGCTAGTGTTTTGTTTCAAAAAGAAAAGAGGAAGATCTTAGATAAATGACCCAAAGTGGAAAGGAGAAAGATGTTAGTGAAATGGAGGGAGTAATAGATGATACAAAATAGAAACAATTAAACGTTTCTGTTTGTGTTTTCTTATTGAATTAGTGCAAGAAATGAAGTAGGATTAAGTTTATTCTCACTTTCCCACTAGCTTTGTTTTCATCCAAGCAAGGTATTTTTTTTTTCTTGTTTAGGGTTTTGTTAGTGTGGCAGGGGGTGAAAAAGAAGCTACCGGGAGAGTAAGAACAGAAGAACCGGCCTAGCCTACTTACAATTAAGTTTGAGATTTGAAGTACATTCTCAAATCAAAGGATTATTCAAACCTTGATCGGTTTTGTAGAATTATTAATGTCCGCCCTTCATTGTAACTAGCATCTTTCAGTAGCAAACCAAGGCAATGGCTAAAACAAAGCACAGAAACCCTGCCTATTTAGAGAAATAAATCAAAACAGAAAACACAGCTATTGTACTGCCATTTCTCACATTTATTTTGCTTGTAACAGAAGACGGGTGTCTTTAGGAATATACTTTTAGAGTTGATCATTAAGATAGAACAACACACAACCAATACAATGAAATCATCATGATGATAAGCTAGAACAAGTGTTGATACCTTAGCTTCCATCTCCTCCTTAATCTGCTCTAAACGTGGCCTCATTATCTGCAATTAAAAGCGATAAACCTAGGTGAACTGGGGATCCATTTTACAAGTTATCAGCATTATATTCACCATACTATACTTGATAGGCTACATTCGCTCCATGAAGTAGTCGTGTGTTAGCCAACTAAAAAGCCGCAAAAGTTAAAATAGTGTGCAGAATGAATCCATACCGAAAGTTTCGAGGTTGACTTGAGCTGATTAATCAAAAATGGGACTGTGGCTCCACGAATCAACAATGTGGTAAGAGCTATTGACGCCGCCCTAAAATATGACAAAATCCAAATTAACAAACGGCCTTGAAACTATTAAATTTTCCTCAGAAAGTAATCCTTGGATAGTTTCTCACCAACTCAGACCAGTAAATGAGTGGACCCCATCAATCACATACTGCAAGGCTGCTACGGGGATCGCAGAATCTGCAGCAGCAATTGCAACTTCGCTCAAAACCGGAGCTTGGGAAGCAATCGCCTCTACAGGCGCATCAGTAATAACACCAGCAACATCACTCAAGTACTCAGCTTTATCAACCGCTTCGCCAATAGAAGTTGACATATACCGGTGAGCGCCAACAGCATGCCCCAATCCACCATAAATAGTAGTCTGCTGATGAAATACGTTTCCAGGTCCCCAAAATCTGGTCATATAAGTCCCAAAAGACCTCCTTCCATGGATGTTTCGAGAAATTGCGTCTTCCTTCCCCTTCTTATCATGATCATGATCATGATCATGAGAAATGTAACTAAAAGAAGGATTGAATCTACGAGCGAAAAGGGTAGCTCGGGTACAGATGCTACGCCTATAAGCCATTCCAACCAAACCCTAATCAATCGAACTAAACTAAACTAAATCCCCACGAAATCAACTTAAAGATTAATACTTTCCGCAAATCATGATCCTGGCATCAACGAGCAAAAGTAAAAGCATTGTTCAGATACTGTGGTAAGCTAATACGAAGTAAAAAACATCCATACAACATAAAGTTGAGATCTTAGAGAGAACAAAAACTGGGGTAACATAAGATATACGGAGTAGTTCAAGGAAAACCCCTGAAGTAGAAAATGAAATGAGATTCGATGTTTTGATTAAAAAAAATGGTAATGGAAAGACAACTTACAGTTGAAACTGGAAATTTGAATTGCAAACTACGAGTACAAAGATACTCCGTAGGTACCTTGGGTATGCAGGCGGCGATTCAGCTGTTCGCTTGCAACACCGGTGAAGTCAAAATACTCCGTAGTTTGGCCCCTCAGGCCCTTCTTACGATTTACGACTACAAAATTTGCAACGGTATAATCAATTTCATACTTTTACTTTTTGCACGAGATTTTAGATAGTATTGCAAAAGTGTAGGTATTTTTTGTGTTGAAATTTACTCTCCCTCATCCAGAGCTTGCAAATCGGACATGCAGGGACGTCATTTGTGCTTGTCCAGTCCGGCTTAGTCGTGTCTGGCAAACCCACCGTGCCGTGCCGTGCCGGGCCGTGCCTGACTCTGAGAACATGCACCGAGGCACGGATCCTAGCCCGGCCCCGGTCGTGCCTAAGTCGTGCCCGACCAAATTTTCAGAATTTTTCATTTTTTTGGGATTTAGAGTTGTGTCGGCCCAACCGTGCCTCGTGTCGGGTCGTGCCTAGGCACGGGCTTTTCTTCAAATTGGTGTCGCGGCCCGACTTGGAACCGGTCGTGCCGTGCCCGTGCTTTTCGCCACGTCATCACTGTGCCGGGCAGGGTCATGCTTATTTTCGTGCCGGACCAGGCCACCGAGATGGGCTCGGCCCGGTTTGCCAGCTCTACCCTCACCCAATGCAAGTCCTACATTCCTACGGATCATCCTATCCAATATTTACCTTCCTTTATTGTAAAAGATTTTACGGATATTTTCCACGGTACTCTCGAACTTTGACACATTACACATCTACCCCTAATTTTAAGTTTGTTCCTATGGTGACCTTGTGTTTTGTGTTTAGTGCCTATGGTACCCCTGATCAATTTTCTGTCATAACGGCGTTAAAAATTAGTTTAGTTAAAGGTATTAATTTGTTTCTGAGGGAAAATTAGTTAGAAGAATTAACGAAATTCTAATTAATTAAAACTAGGTTAAACCCGTGCAAATTGCACGGTGGCATTAAAAAACTCGTGACGAATTATTAGTTGACAAAATAATAAATAAATTACATGGATACAAACCGCAAGCCCTGAGATCAAATAAATAGTTCAAAAATTCAACAGTTGTTCTAGAAAGAGAATGATATGTACTTGAAAATGGAAACTATGGAAAGAAATATATTTGCGCAAATATACAAACATGAAATTACAAATATTGAAAAAATTCTTGATAGTAGCGTCGGAAGTGCTTTTATTGCTATCATAAATAAGAAACTTCAATCCACGCTTGTTGATAACCCTTGATATTGCAACGTAGAGTTGACTATGGGTGAACAGGGCTTGAAAAGATAAAGACGATCCACATGAGACAACGATTGCCCTTGACTCTTGTTAATGGTCATGGCGAAACATAAAGAAATGGGGAACTGTAATCGGGTAAATCGAACAGGGATGAGTCGGATGGAGATAGAAAAAGTGTGGGATATCAACTTTATCACCTTTATGGCTATCCATTAGCACGGTACGTCGAATGACATGCTAGTGGACTACTTCAGATAAATAGCACGATCCTGTACAAACTTTTATAGCAACAAAATCTACCCCAAATTTCAATATGAGATCAAAGCAAAATCCAACGTTTCCTCTTTACACACCAACATTCCAGTTGAGTTCATTTTTGCAGCAACAAACCACCAAGACTTCTCTAAATGCGTTATGTGACTGTCTATCAGTTACATCAGGACTCTTAAAAGAGTAAGGTCTTCTCCGTCTTCTCGCACTGAAATGTGCTTGACCAATTGAGTAGGATTCATCTGAGAGTTGCTAAACTATTTGCAATTCCTTTCACGTCATATACGGTAGATATAATTGCTGAGTACACAGCCAAACCAATGTTTTTTCTACTCTGCCCTGTAATCCAATATAACCCATGACGATAATTTGAGTTCTCTCGCTATAGTCATCTATGTTGTTAGCCTCATCCAAATAACTCAAAAAAATGAGCGATTGAAGAAGATATTAACATGGGTTTCATTTGTAGTACAACAAAGTCTGCAACGACTGACGAAATAAAAACAAATTAAAAGCAATGAGATAGACTGAAATTAATAGAAATATAAAACAATAATGATTAATCATCATCAAAATTATGAGAAATGTTCACTTTAAATCTTTTGAGCAACCCTACCATTATAAGAACTCTAACAAAATTAGAATCATAAGAAAATAATGGCAAATTTACCACAATAGCAATTGGAACTTCTATGAAGGGGACATTGTATGATAGCAATTGGAACTTCTATGAAGGGGACATTGTTCGAATAAGTCAAAGAGTTTAAGCAAATGACTAATAACAGGTAACATATACACTAAATCGTGACTATAAGATTATAATGTTACTCTTAATAAACTAAACTTAAAATTTAGTCTATATGTGTTACATCAAATCGCACTCCACTTTAAACAAATTGCAAATTAATGAACAATAATACACAAAACTCTCAGTCAAACAATTATTACTGGATCAAGACCTCTCCATTAGTATTCAAACCGCAGGCAACAGGGATCGAACCCACGACCTCCTAGAACTATACCACATACGCAAGCCACTAATCCAAGACACCATTTTGTTAAAAAGTTGTGGAAAAAAACATACAGTAGCCTTAATTGTTGTTCATTGACATATTACTCGAAAATCACTCCCCAACAGTCAATGGTCTTCATGTCATTGATTATCCCCTTAACCTCACCTACCCCCCTTCAATTAATACTCCGTCATACATTAACTACCCCATCTCCTCGGTTTTCTTCATCTCGGTATTCCCCTGTTGAATTTGGGAAATTGCACTCTCAATTATGATTGTCTCTTTGTTTCTACTTCCTCTCCATCAATTACTTCCAACATTCTATTATATATTACATCCGGTTTCCATCATCTTCTCATTCAAACTTCAACTCGTAGTCGATTACTCTGTTCTCATTCATTCAATACGAGTTTAAATTTTTCTGATTTTATTCATGTAATGGTCAATTGAATTTTAAAAAAAAAAAACTGATTTTTTTTTTCAATTTCTTTGGTGAATTTTCAGGTAGAAGAAAGGAGAGGAAGTCAATAAAAAACAAAGCATCGTCATCTAATTGGTATTTTTTTTGATTATTTTTCTATAAATGTATTGAATTTCATTAAAAATTCAATTTCTGTAAAAATCGAATAAAATATTATATATTGAAAGTTGTAGTATAAAAATCGAATAAAACAATCTGTATTGTATTATATATATAAAAATTCAATTTCTATTATATATTATATACAAAGCAATCGAATAAAAATCTAATCGCCATTATTTGTCTCATCTATTATATATTGAAATTTATATGATTAACAATCGAATAAAATATTTTTTTTCTCTATATCGACGAAATATATTATTTAATTTAAGATATTATATTAATGCATTTATTAATTAAATATCATAATTAATGTATAAATATAACTCATTTTTTAAAATATATTGGTATAAAATTATAAAAAAATCATTTTTATTTAATTTTGTAATTTAAATATTAAAGTAATAATTTTATCATCCAAATAGAATTATAAGGTATCGTCGAAATTATTATTTATATTTTGTATATAATATATGACGAAATATCATTTGCTATTTTTTTTTAAAAAGAAATATCTATATTTTTAAAATCAATTGATGTGTGGAATCTAAAATAATTGTTATTTTCTATTTCAGAGCATTTGAAGTCGAGCAAGAAGGTCATGGGTCGGCAAGAAGTAGATTGATAAAGTATCGTCGAAATTATTATTTATTTGTACTTTGTATATAATATATGACGAAATATCATTTGTTGTTTTTTTAAAAAAAATTCTATATTTTTATTTTTATTTTTTCTATTTTTTTCTATTTTTTTAAAAATATTTGATGAATTGTGAAATAATCCGTATTTAGAAATATGACGAAATATTTTTCCTATATTTTTAAAAATATTTTTTCTATATCGACGAAATACATTATTTAATTTAAAATATTATATTAATGCATTTTTTTTAAATATCGTAGTTAATGTATAAATATAACTCATTTTGTAAAATATATTGGTATAAAAGTATACAAAAATCATTTTTATTTAATTTCGTAATTTAAATATTAAAGTAATAATTTTTATTTATCGTTGAAATCGAATTATAAGGTATCGTCGAAATTATTATTTATACTTTGTATATAATATATGACGAAATATTATTTGTTTTTTTTTTAAAAAAAAATTATATTTTAAAATTATATTTTTCTATATTATTCTATTTTTTTGTAAAATATTTGAAGAATTGTGAAATACTTCGTATAGAGAAATATGACGAAATATTTTTTTCTATATTTTTAAAAATATTTTTTCTATATTGATGAAATACAATATTTAATTTAAAATATTAAAATAATGTATTTTATTAATTAAATATCTTAATTAATGTATAAATATAACTCATTTTTTATAATATATTAGTATAAAACTATTCAAAAATCATTTTTATTTAATTTCGTAATTTAAATATTGAAGTAATAACTTTTTAATAATTTTTATATATCGTTGAAATCGAATTATAAGGTATCGTCGAAATTATTATTTATACTTTGTATATAATATATGACGAAATATTATTTGTTTTTTTTTTAAAAAAAAATTCGATATTTTAAAATTATTTTTTTCTATATTATTCTATTTTTTTATAAAATATTTGAAGAATTGTGAAATACTTCGTATAGAGAAATATAACGAAATATTTTTTTCTATATTTTTAAAAATATTTTTTCTATATTGATGAAATACAATATTTAATTTAAAATATTAAAATAATGTATTTTATTAATTAAATATCTTAATTAATGTATACATATAACTTATTTTGTATAATATATTAGTATAAAACTATTCAAAAATCATTTTTATTTAATTTCGTAATTTAAATATTAAAGTAATAACTTTTTCATTAGAACTATTTCTAATATAATAAAGTATTACTGCAACTAAAATCTACATTAATTTACCTAAACAGAACCCATTTTATTACTACTACTACTACTGCTAGAAAGGGAAGAGCAAAAATGAAGATTCTATACGAACTTTTCTACCAATGATGTTTAGTTTGTTAATCTTCTTATGGGTCCATAAGATTTGATCGTTCGTGAGTTTCGACAGCTTGAGCACCCTCGAGACTACCCGGAGTTCCACCTGGGCAAGGAACATCTCTGGACTTAATCTCGGTTCTTGATGTTTTTGGAACTTCCTCACTAAGCAATTCCCGCTTTTAAGTAATAATTTTTTCATTAGAACTATCTCTAATATAATAAAGTATTACCATTTTATTTATCACTGGAAAATTATCCTTCGTCAAGATTTGATTTTACTTTAAATTTATATTGAAACATGAAATTTGACTAATCAAGGAGTTAAAATTGAGGATGATAGCTTTGATAATACTCTGGAGTGTTTAGGGCTAATGTTAAGTCTAATTGATACTTTAAAATTTAAGTAGCTAATGCTGTCAAATGTGTTGAACTGATTGGGTTATTATTCATTTAATTTATAACTAGTATAGACCCTGTGCATGTATGCACGATATTTATAGAATTTTATTTATTTATAGTTAATTATTTATACAAAATAGATTTTACTTAGCAGCCCGATAATTTTTCATTATTTTTATCTTTGTTTTTTTATATAATAAAATAACTTGAAATTGCATAATTAATCAAAATAACGACCCCGACTAATATCATGAAATATGTATCTGTCATTCATATTTCTTGAGACAGTCATTTCTATTTTAAATATTTTTTAGTATAATATATGAATAAATTGTGAAATGTATATTCACTTTAAATTCTATTTGATATATAATTTTATACTCTTGATGTTTGGATGTACTCTCTCCGTCTCGTTCATTTGTTTGACTTTAATTAAAATATTTTTCACAATAAATATAAAAAACAAACAAATGAATAGAACATAGGGAGTAGTTATTTTCTATTATCATAGTATATATCATTTGTTCATAAAAATAGTTCATAATTGTTGTTCGAAATTTAAGCAACTATATTTCTACAATTTATTTTCATCGATACACCCATTGTCCTGTAAATATTCTTTATATGATATGATTGATAATTGAGTGTGATTTTTTTTTCTTATTTGTTATATTCATTTTGTCCAAATTAAGTGCTTAAAACTTATGCGGGAAAAAGGTTTGAGAATTTTTATTCTCTTATCTAATAGAGGATTACAATATTTAATTACACATGATTATTATGTACGGAGTATTTCCGTTGGTATATAAGGTATCGGTATTTAGTATACACTAATGCAAATTATAGAGATTGTAAAATATACTTATCATATCAGTCATGAAGCTACATTTAGACGTTAATTTAGTCATTTTCGAGCATATATCAATCCTAAATTATGATTGTCGTTCATTTATACTTAAATATTTCAATTTGCACGTTAATTTAGTCAATCATCCCTAAATCATGACTATCTTTCATTTATAATAAAACATTCTAATTTGCACGAATGATTAATAGTTTAGTTATGTTGGTTAATTGGTAGTGTGTCTGATCATGTCAAGTTAACTAAATTTCAGTAGTACATAACCAAAACAACAAAGACCCAATATGAATAGGCAGAAAAATATAGGGGTGTTAATCTCATAGTATATTATGGATATATATACTACAATTTGGTTACATTTTGGTTAATTAATAATTTAATACCGTTAGAAACAAATTATTTTCTTAATTTTCCTTAATTAAATTATTGGAGTATATAACTTTAGGGTAAATTTAGTGATGATGAACCAATGAGATATTGGAGTGTAGTGGTAGAGAATAAGTACTACATATCTAAGGTCAAGGGTTTGATTTGCATATAGCTTATTTCGCTTACTATCTTGTTCTTTTTATTTTTTGATGGTGGACAACTTTAGGCGGGAAAAAAACGTGAGTTGTGTTATTCTTTTAGTGGAAAGGGGATTTAAAATTGATAATATTCTTTTTTTATTATTAATTTTTATCTTAATAATGTATATATGTTACCCGTATTAAAATTAATATTTTTATCTCATTTAAGTTATTTTTTCGTAATTTAAATATTAAAATTGCTACTTTTTTGTTCTCTCTAATACATAGTATAATACTTTGTAAGTATTATTTCGTAATATTTTATTTATGGCATGATATAATTGTCCTTCATCAAGATTTGATTATTTCGTAAATTTTTTAATTTGATTTATAGTACATTAATTAGAGAATTGATTGATTTATTTTCTAAATATTTAGTTGACCAAATTAACATGACCATATTAATGCTATTAAGGTAGCAAGACTTTACAATTGTTCCAATTAAAAAAGGAATCAACACACTTTTAATAGTCAATACAATAAGTATTAAATGAATCTCGGTAACATTAAAAATTTAATTACTAATTACACCATTGTGAGTGGTAAAATTCTACTTTCAATTAATTAATTAATTCATCTCGGTAACCCTTCATTCTCAATTAATGTCTCAACTAATGAAAGAACATTGTAAAAAACGATTTGTCTCTTCGTTGTTCTACTATCACTATTCTCATGTTACATATTAGATGATTCTCAATGTCTTACAATAAATTGTTTAATACATTGATGTTAATACTATATTTTCGAGTAGAAATTCAGAATGCACATTTTAAAATAATACTACAGGAGTTGAATGGTTACCTTACGAACCTCTGTGATTATAGATTCAATAATCGGAGACGGGAGATACGTCGTCCAGGGTCGCTCCTTCAATAGAGAAATGGTTACTACTTATCGATGTCAAATGAAATGACTCTGGTGTACCAATTAATGATGTAAAATCCGACATTTCAATTTGTTATTTAGAACCTTAGTAGCTTAATACGTAATATTTCGTTCAAAAAGATTTTCCCATAAACCATGTGGCTACAAACGTTATAAAGTATCAATGACTTTCGAACCTATGTGAGAGCAAGTACAATAATAGTTTTTTTATTGGGTTTGTTACCAAGAACCTACTTTTAAAAGTTCTTCGATTGCACAATAAAGTTTCTTCTTAAATTTAAGAACCGAGTTCTAAAATAAGAACTCAGTTTGTAAAATCTTGGAAGTTGAAAACAATTAAATTGGCTTTGGAATGTGTCAAAGCTAAGTCCATTCAAAATTTTCTATTTCATGATATTTAATTACAGTAATAAATAATAAGATGATGGAAAATTAGGGTCAAAAGTTTTTAATTATTGAAAATTGTGGAATATGACATGACACTTGCTCTGAGGCTCCTCTTTTCATTATGTGATTCCGCAAAGGATTGAAACAATTTATTCTTGCACGTAACGTCACATGACACGTTTGTCAATTCATTTTTACGCATTGTTCAATACTTATGAAAAATATTATTCCGCATATCAACCGTAAATCAGTCCGTTGTAAATCCGACATACTTATTTGGTATATAAGTTAGTATAATTGATAGAAATTAAGTAAATCATCTTATTTATCATGATTAATTAATACACGGGTAACAAGACAATAAGTTTGCACAACTTCTATTACCATTTCATTGTGCCTCTTTCTTCCTACTCCCACATTCCTTGAAACACTCTTAATTTTAATATTTTCTAAAAAATTATATCCAACTTAATTTTTTCAACTCTCCCATATCTTTTTCATTTCCCAATAATTTTGCCCTCTCTATAATATTTGAGTTGACGAATTGCATATACTAATGTATAGAATAAAGTATGTTGTGTTTTGAGTATATATTAGAAAGATATTAAGAACTAAAAGATGATATTAATAGCTAAGATGATATTCACATGAATTATGTTTTTATTGTATCACATGCTAATTTGTTGAATAAACTGATATACGATCTTTAATAACGTTATTTAAAGACGTCTAATATAATGTGGGTTGTTATTTGACGGTCTTCAATAACACTATTTATTATGTCTTACACTATTTTTGATTTTTTTTTGAAAACTTATCTAAAAAACGACAATTCATAACTCATGGGCTCACCTTATTTTATACCTCAAGTAATAGTTGTTTTTCACCCATTTAATCAGTAGTTTAATCACGTACCCAATAATGTTTCTTACAATATAATATCATATATTAAGGTAAAAAAAAACTTCAACTATTAAGTTAAATCAACGTCTCATACGGGCTAAAAAAAATCAAATTAGACTTTTTAACAATGTGTGGACATGACATAGGTCCACCCCGACGCGGCCATGCGCGGGTTTGGGGAGGCGAATGAATCTCCATATGAGATGGGTCGAATTGAAATTTAAATCGAAGTTGGAGTCGCCACCGAACTTTGTGGGAGTTCGGGCCCGTTCGAACCCACTCTATGTCATAGTGGGCCATGCACAAAGTATGGCCCATTCCGATGTCAGAGTTTATCGGGTTCGTCCCTTTGCATTTGATACCGATACCGACGTTATCAGATACCGTGTATTGAATGACTCTCGTGTGCCAATGGTTTCGGACATCCGAAAACCACGGTTCTGAGTAAGGGGTGAGGGTACGTGTTGGGAAGTTCACAAAGAACACCCAACCCCGCCCGCACATTAGCGGCCTCTACTAAGATATCTTTTGACGTTTTAATACACGCGTTAGTAATACGATGAATGATATGCAAACATTGTTTTAACTAAACATGCGAATAATTGAATGGGTTGCTATATCGATTTAATGTATCTAAAATTAACGTCAAAGTTGTATTTAGCATGCGAGGTTCGTTTAATATAATAAACAAACAATGAAAATAAAGTGCTAACAAACGTGAACAAACAAGTTAGTAACGGTTTGTAAATCGAATAAAAGATGTAAATATGATGCGATACATGGTTTTGAAAAGATGAGTCACGTGATAGATTTGACACGCGTTGACCAAAGTCATAAAAATATTTATCGAGACCTGAAATATGCTGAAAAGCCCGTTATTTGGTTAAAAAAGGATGTCTGAAGAATTAAGACGAAATAGCTTTTTTATGTTACGGTTTTCATGGAACCACGTGACCCGCGCGAGAAAGGCGCAACTCGCGCAGCCATGCGACTCGCAAGAGGCACGTGCGACTCGGGTGACGGGCTGTTCTCGGGATTGTTTTTAGAAAATCGACAGTTTGGTTAAATCGCGTACAAATATAGCATAATTTATACTCGACTTAAATTTGTGATATTCGTTATATTCGATATTCGATTATGGAATCAATATCAAATATTCGGAATGATTTTTAGAAAAGATGTTTTGTAAATCGTTTTGAATGTTGTTAAGACGAGATAATTCCTCCACGTTGTAATATCGTAATTACTCGGCTTCAACGGTATTATGCTTAACATGATTTGATGATTGATTTCTTTAGATCCGATATTCGACTATAGAGTCGATATCGAATCCTTAGGGACGACTCTTTATTGAAAATAGTACGATAATATCGATATTAGGAACGAGAAAATAAAAAAGAAAAGACGTGACGACGACCTGTATAAAAAGACGGACGGACGAGAGAAAGAGAAGAAAAGGGAGAAGTCGGGATTTGTAACACCCTCAACCTACATGCTTGATTATCTCGAAAACGGACTCGTAGTAGCGGCCTAGACGCGGGAGCGTTAAGATATATATAGGTGAGTTATGGTGTGTATGTTAGGGATTTGGCGAGTTTTGCTCTCGGGTTTGTATATGGTTTGCCCAAAATTGCCTAGAATTTCGGGTTGTGAATAGTCGGGAATCCTATAGGATTTCTAGAGGGAAGATCGGAATATAATATGCCTAGTATTGCTGGAATTCCGTGTTGTAATTTTGATGATGTGTGTTGTTGTTGTAATTGATGTCGGGAATTGTCTGTGTCAATTGTGTGTGCAAGGGTGGGGTATTTATAGGATGAAATACCGACATGGGATAGGAGATTGATATCTTGCAAAGGAAGAAAACAACCGGTTGAGATGAAGTGGGATTCCGTCTTTGGATAGGAAAATGTTACTTGAATGGGAAGAAACACCCGGTTTAGATGGAGTAGGATTCCGAATTTGGATAGGAAAGGATTCCTACTTTGTAGCTGATATTTGTGTAGTATTTGACTTCGAGTCATATTTTTGAAGTGGCGTGACAGATTTTTATGTCTCGGAAACGTCTTTGACCGGGGTTTGACCCGGTTGCTAAAAGACGGTTTTGCCCTTGGTGTCGGTTTTGACCCAAATTAGTCTCATTTGACTGGAAACGACCCACCGGGCCTGGATTTGAGGTCTGTTGTGTGAGATTTTTACTCCGCTAAAAGTTCGTGCGAACTACGTTTGATTCCGAGTCCGAAAATCGAGTGTATTAAGTCATGTTTGCGTCCGATCATCATCGGGTGTTTTTTGGAAACTGCCATAGACACCTAACGGCCAAATGTGGGTGTCTACAGAGCCCCCACTCTGACTGAGGCTTGGACAAGGCGAAAGTCAGAGTAGCTGCCAGGTCAATCGAGGATTAAGACCTGGCAGACTTCCGGTCGGGTCGTTTATAGTCCATTAGACTTGCGTAAAAGGGCCCGCCAGCCATAAGATGGAAATCATACCTGAGTTGATGATGATGACTCCGTGGGGAATTGGACTCGTCGTATAAGTCCCGGGTGCGCCTGTAAATGGGCCCATCCCGTGCTATTTCGGGAAAATGCCGCCTTGGGCTTTCCGCTGGGGAGATATGTGAGTTGCGCAGGCGCTGGGGAATAAAAACTTGATGTTCCTTTGGGAAGCCACGCTGGTACCTGAAATGTTAGACATACAGGCAGAAGTAGCAAATATAGCAGATAAGGAACGCAATTAGCATCTATGGACTGACTTGCGCTGGGGAAAAATGGTTTTTGCTTCATTTTGAAATCAAAGCCCTGAAAGCAACTCACGTGCTAGGAAATAGGTTTTCAAAATTGAAAGGGGTAAAAAAGAAATTTGCAGTTTAAATAGACCGAAATTTGACCTTGTCGAAAAGGATTTTCTCAAATGGCTAAGTTTTGTAGATTTCAAAGTAGAATTTGAAGAGAGAGGCCTACCGACAGACTCGACTCTGGACGTGACCGGACGAGTTGACAGACATGACTGGACTCTCGAGGGGTTGGACCGTGACTTGGTAGGGGGTGGGCCACCTAACAAGACTCTTAAGTTACGCTATTCCGTAGCCTAGGCGTGTGGCAACACGGTCGTACATCGAAATGGGAAGGATGTGTTGTAGGGGATTGTAGTAGTCTGTAATGAGACTGTGGTAGTCTAGTGCTCTTCTGGATTTTTGATTTTAGGATACATTTCCAAAGTGGGTATTGCTTCGAGTCCTGACAGATTATCGTTTTCGACTGAGCCGAGTACTAGGACACACTATAGAAAGGAGGCTAGATTTTTTTTTGAATTTATCTGGATTTTGTGAGTGGATGGAGATCTTCTGCCTAAGAGAAGCCCCCAGGACGACAAAGCTAGTTGTTGAGAACATGACAGTGTCGTGACCGGAATGATGGTGCTTTTTGAATGTGTCAATGTGGGTGGTTGTGCCCTCGTTGAAAGGCTGCCTACGTGTTCACGTATAGTGAAATCAAACCAAGTCGTAGTTCAGCGGAATTGAAAGATATGTTGTGGTGCCTAGCTTAATAGGGCTTTATGTGTAATGAGTCATAGCGATGGTGCATGCTAGGTGCATTCCCAATGATGCCTTGACCAAAGGGCTAGAATAGTTAAGATGTTGATCCTGTGACTGTGAGCGTTCTACGAGGTAGCCCCCAGAGGTGGTGTGAACTATTTGGGCATGTTCTATGCCGACCGCAAGTTGAGTTCCTGTGTTTGGGGCTGGTAACTGGTTTGGATGTTTTTGGATATCTGGAGCTAGGTCGCAAGTGGATTTGATGTTTTGACATCTGGATCTCGATTTTGTGGAGCTAAGGCTTCGAGGGTAAGGTATTGTAATGTGGTAGGAAAGGGGGAAGTCGAGTAAAAATGACTCGGACTTCGATTGGGCAGGTTTGATAATGCGGGATCTGATTTCCATGTCCGGCCCTAATGGTTAGGGGTATCCTATGGAGCTTGAATCCTCAAGACTCCGGGCTGTCTCTAGCCTAGGTCTCGGGAAGGTCTTGAGGGTTGTAATGTGGGAAGGCTAGATGTGGTGTTAGCTGACAAGCTTGATTATCTCTCCCCTATCGGATAGTATGAGCATTGATAATTTTGAATTGACCGTACCCCGGTCAAGGGATTTTCACTTGAGTTGACCATTGACCACGGTCATGGGTTTTTTTTTTGTTTTTTTTGTTGATGATGGTATGCTTGTTTTGGCCTTTTGCTTTTTTTTTCTTGGACTTTTGATTTTTTTTTCCAGTTTTTTTTTTGGTCAGACTAACACCTAAGGTAGGGATTGGTTGATCTTATTGGATGGGTATGTATTGTGGGAAATGGGCTTGCCTCCCGTATTGAACCCAAACTAGGAGACTACCTAGATTTGTCATAGGATTCGATACCGCTCCCTAAGGGTAGTTTTGTGGCTTTCTGTGTCAGACATGGAACATGTAAGGGAAAACACGGGTCTCGATTTCCTGCAGTCATTATAGATGTGCCTGTAATAGTCACGTGCATGTGCTCATAGTGTATGATGTTGTTTATCATGTTCTCGGAAACACATAAGGAAATATATGAGAAATAAAAAAAGTTGATTTTATTGAATTTTGAAAAGAGGACAGAATGCAAAAGACTCTGACTCTGATTTGGAAATGAGGATGTAGGGTATCCTAGATTCGAACTCAGACTTAGACTTGAATCAAATCTGGACTTTCGAATGCTCGGTTGGTTGTTTCTTTTTTGGTAAGGTCCTTGATTAGAGAGAACGACGTGTGCCACGACTCGCCTAAACTCGGCTTTGCGCAAATGCAAGAGAGGGAGTCAAACTCGACATGGCCCGGGGTGACGGGATGACAAAGACTCTTGGACTAGGATACCCGAACGTTGACCTAGACAAAGTAACGACCGCGAATTAGACTCGATCCGTGGAAGGGTGAGTCTGAAAATGTGGTGACCGTGTTTGACTGGTCGGGTGGAGGACAACCCCCGAGTGAGATTGAAAATTTTGTTAAGACTCAAGTGTTGGACGAGTGACCCTTAGACGTAAGGATCGCGAACCTTTTGTTATAGGGCTATGCCTTGTAAAAGGTTGACTCGGCCTCGAGGAAAATCAGACGGGGTAAGGGAAGAAACTTGCGATGTAAGATCGGCAGAATTTCGACGCTAGAGACCCTCGATTCGACTTGAATAAGACGGCTCTGTGATTAGGGTAGACCCTTAAGTTAAAAGGTTTCTTGAATTGGGATGACTCGACTAATGTATCGAAAGATGGGCGGAATTCCCTTAGGAAAGGTCGTGGGGACCGTCCTGCTATGGGGAAAGGTCGCGTGAGACTTTCTAGTTTGGACTCGAGTGTGTAAACGGGTCATCCTTTGTAGGAGTATGTCCTACGTAGGTGGGCCTTGCCTTAGTTAAATAAGGCGGACTGGGATAGGGAGGAAACCCGTGATATAAGATCGACGGAGTTTCGACGCTAAAGACCTCGGTGACTTACGACACGACCCGACATTGCTGAATACGGGAAGTCCTAAGAAGAGGAAGTTTTTGAAATAGGATTTTTTTTGAAGGCCCGAAAAATTCGGTGGAGGACCCGATTTTTTGAAAAAAAATGGAAAAGAGTATCGGGCCATGGGTTTGAAAGTTCAAAAATATTTTCGAGTTTTGAAATGGGCAGAATACCGGCTAGAAATAGGCTATTTTGAGTAAAATCGTAAATCCTAAATTCGGTATATGTCCCGGGTTTTGAAATTGGATATTTTGAAAAGGATGCAATTTTTGAAAATGACGGTTTTTGAAAAATGACCTTAGAAACCAAGTAGCACATAGTCACGCAAGCATTATAACGACACCATGTATGCTCTATACTAAGTCTCGGTCGATCTGTAAAGGGTCTATACCAGTGTACATAGCCTATCCGAGAATCGGGGCGGACTTCCTAGGTCGAGTTGAGCTTAGAACATGCCGTAAAACCCATACGAATCGACTATGAACACCTTTGACATATCCAATTTGGATTACATCAATAGTATAGTGGGACGTCGGTCGCCAGTACCGGCCTGGGAAAAGATGGGGTTATGCATGAACCGTAAAACAAAAACGCGTATTGTACTAGTCAAACGATTTCTATTCGAGTCTCACCCTGAGGATGCCGATGGTAAGTCACGCATCAGTTAATCCCCAGCAGAGTCGCCAAATTGTGGACATGACATAGGTCCACCCCAACGCGGCCACGCGCGGGTTTGGGGAGGCGAATGAATCTCCACATGAGATGGGTCGAATTGAAATTTAAATCGAAGTTGGAGTTGCCACCGAACTTTGTGGGAGTTCGAGCCCGTTCGAACCCACTCTATGTCATAGTGGGCCATGCACAAAGTATGGCCCATTCCGATGTCAGAGTTTATCGGGTTCGTCCCTTTGCATTTGATACCGATACCGACGTTATCGGATACCGTGTATTGAATGACTCTCGTGTGCCAATGGTTTCGGACACCCGGAAACCACGGTTCTGAGTAAGGGGTGAGGGTACGTGTTGGGAAGTTCACAAAGAACACCCAACCCCGCCCGCACATTAACGGCCTCTACTAAGATATCTTTTGACGTTTTAATACACGCGTTAGTAATACGATGAATGATATGCAAACATTGTTTTAACTAAACATGCGAATAATTGAATGGGTTGCTATGTCGATTTAATGTATCTAAAATTAACGTCAAAGTTGTATTTAGCATGCGAGGTTTGTTTAGTATAATAAACAAACAATGAAAATAAAGTGCTAACAAACGTGAACAAACAAGTTAGTAACGGTTTGTAAATCGAATAAAAGATGTAAATATGATGCGATGCATGGTTTTGAAAAGATGAGTCACGTGATAGATTTGACACGCGTTGACCGAAGTCATAAAAATATTTATCGAGACCTGAAATATGCTGAAAAGCCCGCTATTTGGTTAAAAAAGGATGTCTGAAGAATTAAGACGAAATAGCTTTTTTATGTTACGGTTTTCAGGGAACCACGCGACCCGCGCGAGAAAGGCGCAACTCGCGCAGCCATGCGACTCGCACGAGGCACGTGCGACTCGCGTGACGGGTTGTTCTCGGGATTGTTTTTAGAAAATCGACAGTTTGGTTAAATCGCGTACAAATATAGCATAATTTATACTCGACTTAAATTTGTGATATTCGTTATATTCGATATTCGATTATGGAATCGATATCAATTATTCGGAATGATTTTTAGAAAAGATGTTTTGTAAATCGTTTTGAATGTTGTTAAGACGAGATAATTCCTCCACGTTGTAATATCGTAATTACTCGGCTTCAACGGTATTATGCTTAACATGATTTGATGATTGATTTCTTTAGATCCGATATTCGACTATAGAGTCGATATCGAATCCTTAGGGACGACTCTTTATTGAAAATAGTACGATAATATCGATATTAGAAACGAGAAAATAAAAAAGAAAAGACGTGACGACGACCCGTTATAGACACCCACATTTTGACTGCCAGGTGTCTGTAGCAATTTCCGACAAACACCCGATGATGATCGGACGCAAACGTGCTTTAACATACTCAGAAACGGGCTCAAAATCATTGGCATTTGGCTTGGGCTTTTTACGGAGTACAAATCTCACAAAACTAACCTCAAATTCAGGCCCAGTGGGTCGTTTCGAGTCAAACAAGACTAATTTGGGTCGAATCCGGCACCAGGGGCAAAACCGTCTTTTAGCGACCGAGTCAAAACCCGGTCAAAGGCATTTTCGAGACACACAGACCAGCCGTGACACCTCACGAGTCCGGTTTGGACTCCAACTCTACACAAAAATCAGCTACGCGAAATATTAAACAAATCCGTTTGAGGATGAAATTCGATCTCAAGTAGAAATTCTATCCGAGTACCGAGTCAAACACTCGACCAAGCATAGGACATCCGGCCGAGCAGGCTGTTTTCAGCCGGTTTCCTTGCTTCCTCACCAAGCAAACGGAATTCTCGCGCTTCTCAACTTCTTACATTTCCTATCCTAAGCGGTAATTCTAACCAAACACTTCTCTTATGCCAAGGTCGGGAATTTTCCTATAAATAGGCCCCTTGCATCAATCAAATACACATCAATTATCGACATCAAACACAACAACAATTCATACGCATCTACAATCCACAAAATATACGAAAACTCCTTACACTTAGCATCTAGAAACCGATAGTATACAACCCGAGATCGCGCTAGCCAAAACCAGCCACCTCGCCCGACCCTTTTACACGTCCCAACCAAACCACCACAACCCACCAACATTAAACTCGACGCTCCCGTGCCATAGCCACATTCACACGAGCCCAGATCCGAGTAAACAAAAGCATGTAGGTTGAGGGTGTAACCAAACCCGACTTCTCTTTTCTCTCTTCTCCCTCTCGTTTTTTTTCTTCTCTCGTCGTCCGTCGCTTTTTCTCACGGGTCATCGGTCGTCACTTTTTATTATGGGTCGTTCGCTGCTTTTCATTATTTCTAATATCGATATTACTAAAACTATTTTCATATAACAAACATTCTTAAAAATACGATATCGATTCTATAGTCGAATACCGTATTAAAAGAATTAAATTAAATCTCGTTGATGCTAAAAAATCATTACATCTTTTACAAAATACGACGATTTTAACGCAGAGAGAATTAACATTCTTTTCGTTCAATTTCTTTTTCAAAACAATTTTATAAAACTTTTTCTAAAAATCATTCCGAATATTTGATATCGATTACATAATCGAATATCGAATACAACGAATATAGAAAATATTAAGTCGGGTGCAAATTATGCAATATTCCCACGTGATTTAATAAAATCATCGATTTCTTCAAAAATCAATTTCGAAAACAGGCCAGGACGAGAGTCGCGCGCGTCCCGGACGAGCAGCCTGCTCGGGCGAGTCGCGCCAGACTCGGGCGAGTCGCGCAGCTGGCTGGAACGCGACACGTTTTTTTGCTTTTTATTATTTTCGAACATCGTTTTTTAGACAAAACATCGTCTTTTTAGCAATATTTCAGATTTCGACAAATATATTTTTTTTCTCTTGACCACGGTCAAACACGTTTCAAAATCATGCATTTATCGTATTTATTTTTATTATTCAATCGTTACTAACACGTTTGTTCATCTTTTTAACAATTTCTTTTCATTATTTGTTTTATTATACTAAAACGAATCTTACATGTTAAATTTAACTTTGACGTTAATTTTCATGCATTAAATCGACTTAGCAACCCATTCAATTCCTCGCATGTTTAGGGAAAACAATGTTTGCATATCATTCATCGTATTATTAACGCGCGTATTCAAAAATCAAACGATATCCTAGTAGAGGCCGCTAATGTGCGGGCGGGGTTGGGTGTTCTTTGTGAACTTCCCAACACGTACCCTCACCCCTTACTCAGAACCTTGGTTTCCGGATGTCCGAAACCATTGGCAACGAGAGTCATTCAATACACGGTATCTGATCAAGTCGGTATCGGTATCAAATGCAAAGGGACGAACCCGATAAACTCTGACATCGAAAATGGGCCGTATTTTGTACACGGCCCACTACGACATAGAGTGGGTTCGAACGGGCCCGAACTCCCACAAAGTTCGGTGGCGACTCCACTTCGATTTAAATTTCAATTCGATCCATTCTCATATGGAGATTCATTCGCCTCCCCAAACCCGTGCGTGGCCGCGTCGGGGTGGACCTATGTCATGTCCACAATTTGGCGACTCCGCTGGGGATTAGCTGATGCGTGACTTACCATCGGCATCCTCAGGGTGAGACTCGAATAGAAATCGTTTGACTAGTACAATACGCGTTTTAGTTTTACGGTTCATGCATAACCCCATATTTTCCCGGGCCGGTACTGGTGACCGACGTCCCACTATACTATTGATGTAGTCCAAATTGGATATGTCAAAGGTGTCCACTAGCCGATTCGTATGGGTTTTACGGCATGTTCTAAGCTCAACTCGACTTAGGAAGTCCGCCCCGATTCTCGATAGACTATGTACACTGGTATAGACCCTTACAGACTGACCGAGACTTAGAATTAGAGCATACATGGCGTCGTTATACTGTTTCCATGACTACGTGCTACCTGATTTACAAGTCGTTTTTCAAAAACCATCATTTTCAAAATTACTTCCTTTTCAAAATATCCAATTTCAAAACCCGGGACATATACCGAATTTAGGATTCATGATTTTACTCAAAATAGCCTATTTTTAGCCGGTATTATGCCCATTTCAAAACTTGAAAATATTTTCGAAACTTTCAAAACTGTCACCCGGCCCACCTTTTCCGTTTTTTTTGGAAAAAAAGGTCGGTTCTCCCCGAATTTTTCGGGCTTTCAAAAATCATATTTCAAAAACTTCATTTTCTTAGGACTTCCCGTATTTAGCAGTGTCGGGTCGTGTCTTAAGTCGTCAAGTCTTCTAGCGTCGAAACTCCGTCGATCTTATATCACGGATTTCCTCCCTATCCCAGTCCGCCTTATTTGACTAAGGCAAGGCCCACCTACGTAGGACATACTCCTACAAGGGTTGGCCCGTCTACAAAATCGAGTCCAAAGTCTGGGGAATATCTCACGTGAACCTCCTTTCGAACAGGGCCCAGCCCACACAGCTGGATCCTAAAGGAGGCCCACTCTTCACAAGTCATCCGTCTAGGTGTCCTTTTCCGAGTCATTTCCTTTCTAGTCTTCTTTTCCCTTGCTCGGGATGTACTGTTGTTCTAGGATTTGGGTTAGTTGCTGATTACGCGGTGTTCTTACAGACAGGCCGCCCTTCACCCGAACCATGTCGAAAGAAGCCATTGACGAGTTGACCGCTTCGTTGGCTAAGCTTCAAGACCAATTGACGAAAATGAGGGAGGACCAGATCGCCATCCTCACCCGGGTAAGCGCCGTGGAACAGGGAACTCCTAACAGCGGAGTTGATGATGATGGGCCGTTAGCTGAACTGGCCAGCGCGGTCCACAAACTGCAAGAACAGGTCCACACGACCACCAGCAACACCATCCACACGGAAAATGCTCGGGCTTATTCGCCCCTAACTGATGAATTGCCCGCTAATTTCAACTTGACGGGCCTACCCATGTTCGATGGGACTGAAGACCCGATACTCCATATCCGGGCTTTCAAGAAGTTTATGGCAGTTAAGGGGGTCAAATCGACCATGTTCAAGCATCTCTTTGCGTCATCCTTGGAAAAGCACCCGAGAGCCTGGTACTACAGGCTTGATTCCAAGAAGTACAAAACTTGGGACGATGTCGCAACAGAGTTCGCCCGAAACTATGCGGACAACACTGAGATCAAGACTACCATGCGTACTCTGGAGGTCATGGCCCAAGAGCCTAAGGAGGGTTTCACAAAATACCTTCAAAGGTGGAGGGCAGAAAGTGTCAAGTTGGTGGACAAGCCCAGCGAAAAGGTGCTAGTGGAGGCCTTTGTGAAAAATCTCCTCCCATCTTACCGGATCCATCTCCGGTACGCCATCATACCCAATTTCACCACCTTAACCGAGATGGGTACGAGAATCGAAGACGACTTAAGGTTAGAGAGCCTTACTAAGGCCTCTACTAAGGGATATCAAGGAGCCAGTTCGTCTTCCGGCAAGCCCGCAACTACAACTGCGGCCCGAAGCATCTTTGACGAGGTTAATCTGCTGGACACCTCGACCAAAAAGAATACTCCAGCCCGAGTGTTCACCGACATAGGGACTACTTATGCTAACGCCTTACAAAGGCTATCTTCTAAGGGCCTGATCCAGCCGATAGGCCGGAAGTTCCCGTCGAAAAACGGTCCAAAAGCTACAACATCCAAGCCTATTGCCACTATCACCGAGGCAACGGGCACGACACTGAAAAATGCTGGAAGTTGAAGCATCTCATTCAAGATCTGATTGAGAGTGGGAAGATACCACTACCCAGTGATAAGCCGAGTAACAAAAATAATCCTCTTGCTACTCACGCCATTTTTACTGGAGAAGTAGTCGACTGTGCTCATCTCATTTCCCCTTTCATCCCCCAAATCAACGGGATATGGAATGACGATGAAGATGACGTTTATCTGGTTAAGAGGGAGGCTGTCCCCATCACCGTCGAAGAAATCCGGAAGGCCATAACCAAGGCCCTGGTCGGCACACACGTCATCACAGCCGGGCCTTCAACCCCGGGATCCGTCGCTGAACCTGCCAGGACGGAACCTACACCTGAAGAATCAAATGCTGACACGGCCCTAGTCAAGCAACTGAAGAGGGTCCGAACTGATCTTACTATATGGCAGCTTTTGGTTAGTTCTCAAGAACATCGGGCAGCACTTACTAAGGCTCTCGATGAGATCAAGGTAGACTCGTTGGTTACCCCCACTGAAATGGTAGCCACGATTTTTCCTCTCCTTAAAGGCAAGTCCAAGGGAGAAGGCCAACTTATCACCTTCTCCGAGTCCGACCTTCCACCGTTTGGGGCCGCCTATAACTTGGCCCTATATATCACGGTGGTATGCCGAGGCAAGTATCTACCCATGACCCTAATTGATGACGGGTCGGCTGTAAATGTCCTTCCCTTGAGGACCGCAAAGGCTCTCGGCATTACCGAGACTGACTACCTTCCTACCGCACAAACCATCCAGGCCTTTGATGGAAGCCCAAAATCAGTAGCTGGGGCCGTTAAAATAACCATCGTAACAGGCCCGATCGAGAGGGAGCTCGAATTCCAAGTGATCGATGTCACCTCATCTTTCAATCTGCTACTTGGAAGGCCCTGGATCCACGCGGTCAAAGCCGTGTCCTCCACTCTCCACAGGAAGGTCAAGCTACCTTTACAAGACGGGGTCATCACCCTCAAAGCTACTCCCATAGTCGTGTCAAGCTGCAACACGGCAGGCTCAATCGACCCGAGGTTTCAATTTCGTCAGGATGATCAATGAAGAATATCTTTTTCAGCCCTATTTCACTACTAGCATCGACACGATGCTGTAAAATTTGGGCTACCTACCAGAAGCTACCTCAAGGCCTAATCTCCCAACTGGCAAAATCATCGAGGTCCTGAACGACGAAGAGTCTCGATTCGGCTTGGGCTACACCATGACCCAGGGAGATATGGACCGAACAAACACAATCAAGTTTGTCACTCCCGTGTTCGGAGCTATTCAAGTGGGCCTCTATCAGCCCACCATCTCATATCCCGAGACCAAATTGGTTCAGGAATGCAATTTCATCCCGGATGATATCTTTGCTCTCATCCAGGCCGAGTCAAAGGAGGATTCAAGCCATGCCGAGCCCATGCTGGGGCTCTTGTTCCGGGAAAGTAAGATCGTCCCAACTCCTAAGGAGGAATTAGTAAACCTGATCCTCCACCGTAGCAAGTTCGATCCAACCAAGCTAATCTCTGAAGTCGGTGCTAACACTGGAAAAAGGGCTTGGAGGAAGACGGTCAAGTGGACCGACAGCGAGGGTCGAGTCTACAAGATCACTACTGGTGAAGGGGACATGCAGAACACTGAGTCCGAGTCCGAGTCTGAGTCAGAGTCAGAGTCGGAGTCTGAGTCCAAGTCTAGAGGGTCCATTACTAGAGTCGAGTCTGTAACCCCCCCTTCCTTTAGTCACACCTATGGGAGTCTCGGAGTCTGTCCCGAGAGCACTCTCGATCCCGCCTCTGACCAACGATCAGATGGCTGCTCTCTTTGAGCTATTTTCAAAATTCTCTATCAATAATAACGATAACCGTTCTGCTTACGACTTGTCTTATTTTCAAAACATTTTCAAAAATTTTACATGCAATGACATTGAGAAACCCGACGAACAGGCACCATTACCTCCGCATCTAGTCGAGCAACTCGAACAAAGGGAATCCCGAGATCCGATAATTGAGGAAACTGACTCCATCAATGTAGGAACCCCTTTAGAGCCTCAGATGGTTAAGTTAGGTTTATCCTTAGATCCCGAGGAGAAGCAACAATTCACGGATCTCCTCCATGAATTCAAAGACGTCTTCGCATGGTCCTACAAGGACATGCCGGGAATAGACCAGGAGATAGCCGAATACCGTATACCCATCAAAGACGGGTGTAAGCCAAAGAAGAAGTCGACAAGCAATTCAAAGCGGGCTTTATTCAAGTGTCTGAATATCCAGAATGGGTTGTAAACATCGTGCCAGTACCCAAGAAAGACGGAAAGGTACGGGTTTGCGTAGATTTCCGGGACCTTAATAAGGCCAGCCCGAAAGACGATTTTCCATTGGCACACATCGATATACTGGTGGACAACACGGCCGATCATGCCCTTCTATCATTCCTGGACGGGTATGCCGGGTACAATCAAATCAAAATGGCGAAAGAAGACATGAGTAAGACCACCTTCATTACACCTTGGGGTACTTACTGCTACACCGTTATGCCATTTGGGCTTATCAACGCTGGTGCCACTTATCAACGGACCGCCACCACTTTGTTACATGACATGATGCACAGGGAAGTGGAGGTCTACGTGGATGACATGATCGTCAACTCCAAGGATCAAAATGGGCATATATCGGCCCTCAGAAATTTTTTCACCCGATTACGCAAGTATAACATGAGGCTAAACCCTCAAAAATGCAGTTTCAGGGTAACATCGGGCAAGTTACTGGGCTATATCGTCAGCCAACGCGGCATCGAGGTTGACCCAGCCAAAATCAAAGCCATTACCGAGATGCAACCACCTAAAACCGAAAAGGAGATAAGGGGGTTTCTCGGCAAAGTCCAATATATCAGCCGTTTTATTTCGAAGCTAACCATGGTGTGTGAATCCATTTTCAAGAAGCTGAAGATAGGGGAACGGGTACTGTGGGACGACAAATGACAAGCAGCTTTCGATAAGATCAAAGAGGTTCTGTCTGCACCGCCGGTATTAATGCCACCTCAGCACGGTTTGCCTTTGTCGTTATACCTAACAATGACCGAGACAGCCATGGGGGCTATGCTGGCCCAGACAGTCGATTCAGAAGAACGGGCTATTTACTACATCAGTAAAAAGTTCTTAGAGTACGAGTGTAAATATACAATGCTCGAAAAGACGTGCCTAGCTCTAGTTTGGGCCACTAAAAGCTCCGACACTATATGCTTAGCCACAAAGTGCACGTGTTATCCAGAATGGATCCAGTCAAGTATCTGTTCGAGAAGCCCATCTTCAATGGCAGGATGTCTAGATGGACTTTAATGCTAACTGAGTTCGACCTCAAGTTCGTGCCATTAAAAGCCATCAAAGGCCGGGTTGTAATCCCCTATAAATTCTAATGCAATACAGTAGCGGAAATACTGTAGATTTGGGATTAGAACACACTGATGTTCTATATTTTACAAAAAGAACGGTCAGTCAATACAAAGGCCACTTTTTACAAAAGGGCTAAAAATAAAATTTCTCCAAATGGGATTAAGAATCCATAAATAAACATAACTTAAGCGGAGTACGATCACGCCACTCGCTAGCTCACACCAAACCCCGGAACAAATAATACATGCCATGTTATAAACATAACAGCCACAATTCAGTGGGGAGCAACTCAGGCAGTTCTCCCAGCCATATTACATAATATTAAAGCATAATTACTATTATATCAAAATAGTTGAAAATGGAAAACATTTAAAATGATACGATAAAATACTTCAAAATGATTGTCAACCTGCAACTCAATGTCAATCAATAATAGTAACGACGTTATGGAAATTAGTCAGTGTAACGGAAATTAGTCAGTGTAACGGAATAGACTTTCACTAGGATCATACTAAACTAGGTTCGAGAATTCAGTCAAAACAAATTAGACTTCGGTCTCTAACTAGGCAACTCAACTATAACAGGACTGCGTGCAGCGAGGTCCTGGCTTAAGTAATGTACACCCCTCCTGGACACCAACCGTAATCCTGTTCAACCCGACGGCGACTTACACGATGCGATATCTAAGTTTAAGGTCAAAATATACACACTCCTGAACACAAACCATGCTCAGTTCAACGACCAATGTGTCTCTAACTAGACACACCAGCTTTATAGTTGATGGCAAAACGTATACCCTAGACTGTATTACTCTACCCGTACACTTGTCCTTATTCCAAAACAAAGCCGTTGTCATAATTCAATAGGATTGTTAAAACGTTCCTAAAAAGAAACTTTCTAATTTGGGAAAATTTCTTCAAATATTAACTTTCCAAAATAGGTATTATTATAATTAGAAATCGTTTAACATTTGAATTATATAAAATAGTTATATTAGGCCTCGAGACATAAACATTATACTTATTTTATAAATATATATTTAATGATCAAAAGTCAACGAAAGTGAAAATCATAATTATTTCTCAAAAGGTTGAAAATAAGTAATTAAAAGTATTAAATTACAAATTTACAGATTTTCCGGAATAGCACTGTCTTACTATAAAATTCGTAATTAAATCATTAAAAATCAAAATAACGTAAGAACAGTGGGGTTGAAAACTTTAGAAACTTAGTTACAACTTTTATTTCTGGAGAAAATCCAAATTCCAAATAAAACATGGGTTTTTTTTTGTATTTTCACAAACTGACAGAATTCGACACCCGATGGTATCTCATTAATAAAATACGTTTAAAAATTGATTTTGACGAAAAAACAATTGGAAACATTACGTAGACTCTTCAAAGTTTAGGTACATAAATTACCCAGAATAAATTCAAAGTTTATCAAAGGGTTTAAATTAGATTTTACAAAAATTGACAGATTCGCGGACTAATCCGACGTCTGTTCGTAAAACATTATTGTGACCAAAATACTTGGACTTAATTTACGAAATTTTACAGGCATGTAATAGACTTAAAATAAACAGTAGTCTCATTTCAAACTTTTCGAAAATAAAGTTTTTAACAGGAGTAATAAATCGTTCAAAAACACTAATCGATTCTGAAACATGGAGTAATTATGTTAAAAATAATAAAAACTTTCACTTTGCTACTTTATATTAAAATCACGAAAATTCAGAAATAATGTCTTATTTGTATGTTTTAGTCTCGGTCTTATAATTCTTTTAGAAGATCCGATGTGAAATAAATAGAGAAAGATTAAAAGTGATAGAAACACGAAATCGATTTAAGCATATTATCGCAATATAATTAAAACATGCTTATTCGTATAAAAATTCGATTTTAAAACGATACTACAAACAACTACAACATATATATCATGCAATACCGAGTCATGCCATCATGTATTACCTTTGTTGAGATCCGAGCCAAATATACTCGTCCTTTTCGGGTTGTCTCGAAAGCCTATGAAAAAAAAATTATAAACAAGGTTCAAGACCCTTATTAGTATCATAAATCGCGAAGTAGGAAGAAGGAATTAAGAATTCGATGATTACCCTTCGAATTAGAATGAATCGGGAAAAAGAGAATGATCGGAATAGAGAAAAAGATGATGTACGTTCAATCCAATTTTTTTGAGAATAGGAAAAGAGGGATAGGTACAGTGTTATGAAAGAATAAGGAGATTGGTGTTGGGGTTTAAGAGAAGTTTTGAAAAGTAGGGAGAATGTGCATAAGATTAGGAATGGATAGTGGAGTCAGTTTTTTTACTATCTCAACTGATCCATGAAATATCTCAGTCCGAGGAGGGAAACGGTTGGGCTGCTACAGTCTGAGCCCGATTCGCGCTTAAAATCGTAAATGGATCATCTTTAAAATAAAATAATAATAATAATAATAATAATAATAATAATAATAATAATAATAATAATAATAATAATAATAATAATAATAATAATATGTAGACGAAACTCGTATAAGAACGTGTTTTCGAGAAAGTAGTATTAAAATTGCGTTTCAAAAATAATTATGTACGAAATCGCGTAGAAAAAGATTAAATAGCAATTTCTCGATATTAATAAAAATTATTGCGAATGAGGTAATTAAAATGAATTTCGAGTTTGAAAATAAGAATTCAAGTTATTTAAAGATAAACTCGGGAATATGAACCGTCGAAACGGAAACTCGAATAGAAATAAAATGAGTAAATCGAATGAAACGAAAGTAAGATACATTTTAAGCATAAAAATGATTTTTCGAGGTAATAGGACTTTACGTGTTCAAACGATTGAAAAATTGAATCTGCTTTATAATTATTTAAGAAATACGAGTTAAATCGTAAACAAAATAAAATATAATAAAATTTAATATATAAAAAGCAGGGGTGTTACACGGGTAGTAGCCGAGTTCCTTGCCGATAGTCCGGTACCTGAAGAGGGACATACCGATACTTGGGCCTTCCCAGATGAAGATATATTCCATACTGATACCGAAACATGGGATCTATACTTTGACGGGGCATCCAACTTTCGAGGATTTGGTGTCGGGATTTTGCTAATCTCACCACAAGGGGAGCACACCCCGTTATCCATTAAGCTAGACTTCGACGTGACTAACAACACAGCCGAATATGAAGCATGCATTCACGGGTTGCAAGCCGCCGCTGATTTAGGAGTAACAAACCTCCGGGTCCACGGTGACTCGTTTCTAGTCATCAATCAAGCTCTTCAAAAATGGAAAACTCGGAACGCCAATCTCGTAGCTTACCAAGCGCGAGTAAGGGTTCTCGAAAAGCAATTTCAAAAGGTAGAATACATCTATCTACCTCGGGAAGAAAACCAGTTTGCAGATGCGCTATCTAAATTGGCATCTTTACTGAATATCCCGGAATACATGACCAACATGCCGATTTGTGTCGAAAGACGGTCCGAGCCGGCATATATCAACGCTATCCAAGACATCGAGATAACTGATCCGGAACCTTGGTACCAGGCTGTTCTGACCTACTTAAGGTCGGGAGAATATCCTCCGGGATCTGAAAACCGGGTCAAGAAAGCCCTACGAAGGTGGGCCACTCAGTTCATCCGCACGGACGATGGACAGTTATATAAAAAGACGGCACAGGGGGCTTTACTCCTATGCATTGACAAAACGCGAGCTGAAAGGGTCATGGCCGAGGTACACGACGGCGAGAACGGTCCGCATATGAATGCCCATATGCTAGCTCGAAAAATCGCGAGATTCGGTTACTATTGGAATAGCATGGAACCGACTGTCAGTTATATGTCAAACACTGTCATAACTGTCAGATCTTCGCCAACGTCCAGCATATGCCGTCATCCCTATTATATACTATGACATTACCATGGCCATTCTCGACATGGGGAATTGATATAATCGGGAAGGTGAACCCTTCCGGGACGGGAGGTCACTATTTCATTCTAGTGGCTATTGACTATTTTACTAAATGGGTCGAAGCCGAGTCGTATCGTGTCTTGAACGCCAAGCATGTGGCAAAATTTATCCAAGATAAAATTATATGCGGATACGGGATCCCGCACGAATTCATTAGTGATCACGGGACTCATTTCCAAGCTGAAACCGCTACTTTGCTGGAAAAATACAAAATCCAAAGACATACATCTTCGCCTTACCGTCCCCAAACAAATGGAGCGGTAGAGGCAGCTAATAAGACAATTGTCACCATACTTAAAAAGATGGCTGAGAATTATCGGGACTGGCCCGACAAGATACCTTTCGCCTTATGAGGGTATCGAACATCAATTCGCACTGCAACCGGAGCAACCCCGTATTATCTGACATATGGGATGGAGGCGGTCCAGCCAGTCGAGCTCGAGGTGTAATCCCCTAGAAATTCTAACGCGATACAGTGGCGGAAACACTGTAGAGTCGGGATTAAAACACGCTGTAACTGATAAGTGTAGTTTGTAGTGCTTATTTGTTGTGTTTTGGTCCCATTTTCCTTGTGGAATCGCTCCTTGAGAGCGATTTATGGGTTTCTTACGCTTCCTTTAGTTCGTTTCAGGTTCCCGAGACCGATTTGGAAGAGTTGGAGCGATTCCGACTCGATACATACACATTTTGGAGCCAACGGAGTAAAGGAACGATGACTCGATGCCTTGGAATCGACCCCGAGACCTTGGGACCCAATCCCGAGCCTCCGAGACCCGATCCCGAGTCCCGAGCCTCCGAGACTCGATCCCGAGTCCCGAGCCTCCGAGACCCGATCCCGAGTCCCGAGCCTCCGAGACCCGATCCCGAGTCCCGAGAATCGATGAGAAACCCATGAGAAGCAAGGAGGGACCGAAAGAAGCTTAAAGGAGGCCTACAAGGCTCAAACGGAACCGGTTGAGCTCAACCGGAACCGGTTGAGGTGCACAAAAGAGAGGTGTTCTGTGAAGGGCTCAACCGAAATGGGACCAACTCATCCCGAACGGGATGAGCCCTTTTCAGGCCGCACTCCTTTTTTTTCTTCTCCTTTCCACTTGTAACCCTTTATATGCTCTTCCCTTGTTTTGTTAATGGGAGGGACTTCATATTAGACTAAACCCTAGATTATTTTAGGATAGATGAGCATAGATAAGTGTAGATTAATCTTTAGATTATCGTTAATCTTAGATTAGTGCTTGTAATTTGGGAATTCTTCAAGATCTTCACCAAGCTTGACAAACTTGGATGTTTGTTTTGGGTTATTCTCATTTATGCAAGTTTTCTTCCTCTTTTCATCTTCTAGTTTGGTATTATCTCTTTTCCTTTCTCTTGTTCATTGTTTTATTAATCAAGTTTGAATCTTTAGTTCTTGTTATTGTTCATAGTTCATTGTTAGACTAGTTTCATTATGTTAGTTTTGTTGTTTGCTTTGATTTCTCTTGTTAGTGTTAGTTTTAGTTTAGATATGTTAGAGTAGTGTTCTTGCTAGGGTTAGTAGGGTGATTAGGGTGTTAATTGGATGATTAAGGGTTTGTTGGAGTTGTTGGTGGAAGATTTGAGTTTCTCCTTGGTTTGTTGCACATCACATGTTTGTTGAAATGCTTGAATGACTAAGTAGTTAAGAATGCTTGTTCTTCTTGCTTTTCTTTTGTGGGTGATAGTTGTTTGTGGGTTCGGTTCCCTCACTAAGTTGCGAGAGCCCGGTGAGGACGACCCCTAGGTCGGTCTAAGTTGCGAGAGCCCGGAGTCGACCTAGGCCTATAGCGTGCTAGTAACCCCGTTTGTCATGTGTATCGCCGAGATGGGTTTTAGGTGAAACCTCTAGGTGGGTCTAAGTTGCGAGAGCCCGGACTATACCTAGATTACCCTACTACCTCCTTCACTCTAGTTCTTCCTTGACCATTCCGTTACCCCTTTGACCCCGACCTTATCCTAGCCCGTTTCCTTTGATTGTTTTCTTGCTTTAGACCAAGATTAGTCCATAGCCATCCCCCTTAGACTAGCTTGTCTCGAACATAGTCCTTGACCGTAGCATACCTTAGTCCGACCTCCCGTCCCTGTGGATTCGACCCGACTTACCCTAGCTACCCACTAGGTTAGTTGGTTTTATTTGACGGTTGGGATTCACGACAAATCCTTACCCATCAAATTGGCGCCGTTGCCGGGGACGGCGTAGTTTAGACTTTTGTTTGCTTAGTTTTGGACTTTGTTCTTGATTTTTGTGTTCTCTTCTCCTTGTGTATCTCCGTTTTTCTTTTTGTGTGTTACTCTCCCTTCCTAGTGCCTCAAAAGCACTAGGCTATTAACGTTTGCTCAAGTGCTTCTAGCTCATCCTAGGTACCAAAGCGACGTTATGGACATGGCTTATCCAAGCTACCATCAATCATCACGAGACAACTATGGGGCGAATTACCAAAACCCACAACTTTACCAACCATATCAACCTCATCAACAATCTTATGAACCCTCTTCTTATGGTTATCAAGAAAGTTGTCAAGGATCATTCCAACATCCTAACAACTACCAAACACCCTCACATAACCCACAACCGCAAAATCCCAACTTTGAGACTTGTCAAATGATGGTTCAATTGCTTAAGAGCCAACAAGAGTCGATGACTCTATTGCAAAAGAATCAACAAGCGATGGTGGCTCAAATAATAGGGGTTAAAGAGGAGTTCAAGGCCCAAATAGAGGTACAAGATGCTCGCATCAATGCACTCATGGCGCATATCACGATGTTGGCCGCTCGAACTCCGCAACATGTTGAGGAAGGTTCATTTAGGCAAGAAGGTCGGGTGCCTCCACAAGAAAGTCAACCCAACCTTGAAGCTACAAATGAAGAAGAGAGGGTCGAAGAGACCATTGTTGAGTGTTGCTTGGGCGGTGAAGATAGGGGTAGAGTAGAGGAAGTTGAAGCTTTAAGGGTCGACAATGAGGAGGGAGTTGAACATGATTATCAAGATAGCTCTTGGGGAGCCAATGTATTGGCTATAAAGTTGGATTTGTTTGATTTTCTTCGTGATGAACCGGGTGTTGACAATCCAAACCCAAGTGAAGAGATGACCCCTCATGACCATTTTGACAAGGTGAGTGAAAAGGAGCGCAATACTTGGGAAAAAGAAGTAGATGCCTTGGAACTTGCCTTGTATGGGGAATTGGAGGATCCTAAAGCCTCCAATGAAGAAAACTTGATGCTTTCTCCTCCTCTACCGCACTCGATGTCTAGCCCTTTGTCTTGTGAGACGGTTGGTGAAGAGGATCCTTGTTGGGCGGTGGAAAAGAGTTCCACTCTCGACCCCGTAGAAGAAGCGACACCTCTAGGGTGTGATCTCCCACATCATGACACCGAGCACGACTCTAGACCACTATACCTACCGGATGGTCATAAGAGTCGTAGCTATGTTGGTTTAGAAGACCCGGAAGATCACGAGAGCCCCGAGCATAATGAAGATGATCGCTTCTTCCCTCCGACTTGGAAACTTTTGGGAGTGGCTAGGCTCGGCCATGTGAGCTTAATTGAAGATGTTGCTAGAGCATTTGACTTACTCCTCCGAGCTCTTGATGGCTATGGAGGCGTTGTTGGCGAGAGTAATTAGTGTAAATATCTTTACCCTTTCTTTTGTGCTTGTATTTGTGTTTATGTTTGTGTTTAGGACTTGTTAGTTTTTGTGGAATTCTTGTTTATTTGGACTTTTGATGAGCGATGTGAGGGAGGGAATTTGATGTTGTATTTGAGTTCATTGTGATAGGTGTGAAGGAAAGGTGATACCTAGAGGAGAGTAGATAATGATAGGGCTTGGATCGTGGGAATGGAAGTCGGTTTTTGAAGCTTCGATGAAGCTTTTGAGGTTTTGGGAGTCAAGAAGACCCATCCCGACCGGGAAGGGTATTCCATCCCGACCGGGAAGGAGCCGTCCCGATCGGGATGGTGGTGCCATTTTTCGAGGTTTCTGGAGTGGCTTCCCGACCGGGAAGGAGGCTTCCCGACCGGGAAGGAGGCTTCCCGATCGGGAAGGGTTTATCATCCCGATCGGGACCATCCATCCCGACCGGGATGGTCTCTTTTCTCCTCTTTTGGCCTCTTCTTTGACATTTGAGCCCACCCAACCATTGTATACCCCCACCCAACCTCCCTACCCATCCTTGCTCATGTCATATAACCCTTACACTTCATCTACATACCCTCACCTCGTTTCTCTTCCCCTTACACCGAGTTTCACATCGAATCCTACCCCCCTCACACCATTACTACCTCAACCATGCGTTTTATCGAGAATGAAGCGGAATAGCAATGATGAAGACAAGCAAGTGCCTATATTGATCTACGAGACGATGGAGCGAGTGAGTTGCTATCCTATTGGTACGACAACTATCCTTTCTTTTCCGTCTTTTATTGCTTGTTTTCCTTTGTTTACTCCCCTTCCCTTATCATTTGTGTCATGGTGGCCTTCGAGGCCTTGGTATACGGTTGCTCCCGACTCTCGATGATGTGACTACATCGAGGGTCATTTTCAAAATCCAAATTTTTCAAGTTTTTCACCCTTTTTTTTTGTTGGATTTAGTCGGATTTAGGCGGAATCCGGGCTAGGTGACTTGATTACACCTAGCCCTCCCCTCCCATTTCCTTTTATTTCCTTCTTTTTATTTTCTTCCCCCATCCATATCTTTTCTTGTCTCGGCCCATGGTGACTTGACTACACCCCGGCCGGACACCTTCTACCCGTTTTTTCACTTTATTTTTGATTTTTAGCTCTATTTTCGTAGTTTCTTTTGTCTCTCCGCACCCTACGATCGAGCATGAGGACATGGCTCGGTTTAAGTGTGGAGGAGCGATATTCTAGCATAGTTAGTTTTATTTTCTTAGTTTTTTCGAAAAAAAATCTTCAAAAACCCTAACAATTTGAAAAATTTCACAAAAATCAAAAAGATTTTCTTTTGTGTCTTTTCCTTTTTGTGTCGTTATGTCGTATTTTTGTTTTGTTGTGCGTTTTGCCCCCCTTTTCTCCTTATAGGTTTCCCAATCGCCGTTAGCTTTGGTGAGCTTCCAAGACTTCCGGTAACATCTCTTCATCCTTTTTTTCCCTCTTTGCTTCTTGTGAGTTTGGAGGAGATTTGTGATGATGTGTGCTCGGGAGGAGCTTTGTAAAGATTGTGGTGGATTTGGAGACTTGTTTGAAGATCGGGGTGGTGTTTGTTTTGTTTATGTGTTGTTTCTCCTTGTTTTGTTTTGTTTTGTTTTGTTTTGTTTTGTCTCTTTTCCTTTCACTTTCGTTGTGTCTTTGTTTTGTGTTTTGTTGTGTGTCATGTGTGTAAACGTTTTCGAAAACCCGGTTTAGAGGCTAGAGTGTGAGTGTCTATTTTTCCCTTCCTAGTTGTATAAATCGAGTTTTGGACTTTAATCTAGTAGAATGACCCTAAATCAATGATTTCGTTGGTCCTTTACCTTGAGTCCACCTAGCTTACTAGGAATTTACTACGGGATTTGCACTTTTGACCATTATGACCACCCACGGTGTGAAAAGGCATTGGTTACCGAGTCTCGTCCCCTAGGTGACTGTGTTTAGGATTGTTTGATTAGTCCAAGTTCTCCACTTTTTGTGGGTTTGAAGGGAAATCGCGACCCCCGACTTACCCATTACCCTACCTTCCTCGCATACACACACAATAAAATGCAATTTGTTGATTCTCTCTTTCTTGATTGTCGAGAAATGCCAAAAAGCTAAATCTTGCCAAAAAAGGGCAAAGAAAAGAAAAGAAAGAAAAATGAAAGAAAGAAAAGAATGAAGAAAAAGAAAAGACACAAAAGCCAAAAAGAAAATAGAAAAGAAGAAAAAGAAATGGCAGGGCAAAACAAAGCAAAAATGTCAAAAAGAAAGAAAATGCCAAAAGAAAAACCCGTCTCACAAAAAAAAAAAAGAAATCCCCACAAAAATAAGCCTTTTTCCGACTTTTGCCGTGAAGAGCCTACCAAAGGACCGAGTCCCGAGGAAGGATGATAGCGGCATTAGTCGGTCTTCCCCCATTTTGCATATTTTCCAACTTTTTACTTGGACTAGTTAGGCGGTCTTGGACACGGGACGACCCTCTTGGCTCACGCTAAAGGGGGCGGGGTCTCACTTACCTACAGTGTCGACTAACACCGTGGTTCTTCACTTTCCACTCCGCCGATCGTCCCGTAGTACGTTTTTAGAAAGTTAGGAGGACCTAGGTAAGTTACCAACGTTTTTGTTGCTTTATCGTCATACTATTAGGGTTTAGTTCACCTTGGTTTGCATTGCTAGCCTGGGAACGTTGTCACTTACCTCGAGTCCTAAACCGGTGTTTCTTTCACCGCTTTTTGAGGGAAGCGGTATTTCTTTTGTTTTGGGTGCAACCGATTATGTGTTTGTTTGTGTGTTTGTTTGTTTGTTTGTGTGTTTTGTGTCCGGTTGCATCCACAGTTTTGTCGCAAGACCCGACTTGCCTTGCGGAGTACACTTTTCCTCTAAGTGCACTCGCGTGAGTTGAAGGGGCGTAGGGTGCGCTAATACCCACTCGGATAGTTTAGTAGATAGTATGTGCTTACTCGAGGGCGAGTAAGGGTTAAGTGTGGGGGAGTTGATAAGTGTAGTTTGTAGTGCTTATTTGTTGTGTTTTGGTCCCATTTTCCTTGTGGAATCGCTCCTTGAGAGCGATTTATGGGTTTCTTACGCTTCCTTTAGTTCGTTTCAGGTTCCCGAGACCGATTTGGAAGAGTTGGAGCGATTCCGACTCTATACATACACATTTTGGAGCCAACGGAGTAAAGGAACGATGACTCGATGCCTTGGAATCGACCCCGAGACCTTGGGACCCAATCCCGAGCCTCCGAGACCCGATCCCGAGTCCCGAGAATCGATGAGAAACCCATGAGAAGCAAGGAGGGACCGAAAGAAGCTTAAAGGAGGCCTACAAGGCTCAACCGGAACCGGTTGAGGTGCACAAAAGAGAGGTGTTCTGTGAAGGGCTCAACCGGAACGGGACCAACTCATCCCGAACGGGATGAGCCCTTTTCAGGCCGCACTCCTTTTTTTCTTCTCCTTTCCACTTGTAACCCTTTATATGCTCTTCCCTTGTTTTGTTAATGGGAGGGACTTCATATTAGACTAAAACCTAGATTATTTTAGGATAGATGAGCATAGATTAGTGTAGATTAATCTTTAGATTATCGTTAGTCTTAGATTAGTGCTTGTAATTTGGGAATTCTTCAAGATCTTCACCAAGCTTGACAAACTTGGATGTTTGTTTTGGGTTATTCTCATTTATGCAAGTTTTCTTCCTCTTTTCATCTTCTAGTTTGGTATTATCTCTTTTCCTTTCTCTTGTTCATTGTTTTATTAATCAAGTTTGAATCTTTAGTTCTTGTTCTTGTTCATAGTTCATTGTTAGACTAATTTCATTATGTTAGTTTTGTTGTTTGCTTTGATTTCTCTTGTTAGTGTTAGTTTTAGTTTAGATATGTTAGAGTAGTGTTCTTGCTAGGGTTAGTAGGGTGATTAGGGTGTTAATTGGATGATTAAGGGTTTGTTGGAGTTGTTGGTGGAAGATTTGGGTTTCTTCTGGGTTTGTTGCACATCACATGTTTGTTGAAATGCTTGAATGACTAAGTAGTTAAGAATGCTTGTTCTTCTTGCTTTTCTTTTGTGGGTGATGATTGTTTGTGGGTTCGGTTCCCTCACTAAGTTGCGAGAGCCCGGTGAGGACGACCCCTAGGTCGGTCTAAGTTGCGAGAGCCCGGATTCGACCTAGGCCTATAGCGTGCTAGTAACCCCGTTTGTCATGTGTATCGCCGAGATGGGTTTTAGGTGAAACCTCTAGGTGGGTCTAAGTTGCGAGAGCCCGGACTATACCTAGATTACCCTACTACCTCCTTCACTCTATTTCTTCCTTGACCATTCCGTTACCCCTTTGACCCCGACCTAATCCTAGCCCGTTTCCTTTGATTGTTTTCTTGCTTTAGACCTAGATTAGTCCATAGCCATCCCCCTTAGACTAGCTTGTCTCGAACATAGTCCTTGACCGTAGCATACCTTAGTCCGACCTCCCATCCCTGTGGATTCGACCCGACTTACCCTAGCTACCCACTAGGTTAGTTGGTTTTATTTGACGGTTGGGATTCACGACAAATCCTTACCCATCAGTAACTATGTCTTAGAAAAATTAAAATGGTAAAGTCAAACAATAGGCCTTAAATAAAATGGCCAAAATTTAAAACAATCCACGAAAGGGGTTTTAACAATCCATAAGACATAATTATTAAAATAAATAAGCAGGATCCACACTGCTCGCTAGCCCACACCCAGAACATGTATATCTGCCATGTTAAAACATAACAACCACAATCAGTGGGGAGCAACGTCAACGTTCTCCCAGCCGTATAACATGATTTTAAAACTGTAATTACTATTATATGGAAATAGTAAAAATAAAAATCATTAAAAGATTATAAGGACAATAAGCTTTCAGTGAAAAACTTCACGTAACGAAACAAATAATAAAAATGAGTTTTCCGAAGAAAACATAAAACATTTGCCAACCTTCAAATCAAAATTATATCGATAATAATAAAAATAGTCAAAATGGCGTTATGGAAATCCGATCAGTGTGCACAAGGCTAGACTTTCACTAGGACAATACTAAAATCTAGTTTCGAGAACTTAGTCAAAACAAATCAGACTTTGGTCTCAAACTAGGCAACTCAACTATAACAGGACTGCGTGCAGCGAGGTCCTGGTTTAAGTAGTGCACACCCCTCCTGGATACAAACCATACCCAGTTCAACCCGACGCGACTTACACGATGCGATATCTAAGTTTAAGGTAAACATACACTCTCCTGAACACAAACCATGCTCAGTTCAACGACCAATGTGTGTCAACATAGACACACCAGCTTTATAGTTGATGGCAAAACGTACAGCCCAGACTATATTACTCTAACCCCACACATGTCCTTATTCCATAACTCCAAAACAAAGCCATTATCGATATTCAAAAGGATATAATCATTGTAAATAATAAGAGAACAAAAAGGAAAACGGATCGCCTTCCAAATAAGAAAATTTTTATTTTAGGAAACTTTTATATTTAGAAACTTTACAAAAAATAGCATCATATCAAAATAGCGAAAATATTAGTTCATACTAATAAAACATTTTTAGTAAAAGATATAGATTTATAAAACTAATACTTTCGGCCTTAACGATATTAATTGTTAAAGTGAATACATTTGAGTTTATGAAATTATTAAAATATCATACAAGTGTTTATAAAATGATTAAAAATGTCTTAAACATTTTAATACTACTAATTAGGGTGTTTCCAAAATTTATAAAATTAAAACTCCCCAATTATTATTAGTTTCGACAATACGAACATAAATAGGATTTTACGGCAAATGTAAAAATAAATCTTTTAACGTGTTTTATTTAATTAAACCATTAATAAAAAATTTAGAATATGATAAGGGGTGATTGAACTATCAAAGTTTCAGATTTAAATATTTTCAAAATTGCTGGAAAAATAATTCTTTTAGGTAAGACGAAGCATTTTAAAGATAAATCGAAATTTTGTCCAAAAATCATTACTATTATTTAAAGACGTTAATAAATAGTACAAAAATTACGTAAAATAGCTAAAATATATTTTTGGACATTCTGTCCAGAAAAGAGAATTTTCCAGAATCCTTAAACTCGGTTTTTAAAGGGTTTTCTCGTTAATCGTCTAATCTCAACAATAACGATTAATAAAAATAGTAATTACAAAACGATTTAAGTATTAATATCCAAAAATTATTATTAAACTTAAAAATAATGATTTTCCAGAAACTAATATTTTTTTCCAAAATTTAAACAAAAGACCAGAAATCGAGAATTTAAACGACACACACGGTTTTAACGATAAACGATGATTTAAAGTGATTAATTAATTCACCCACTTAATACTCCCGAAAAATTATGAAAAAATTCAGAAAATGATTTTTCATCAGAAATATTATCCACGTCAAATTTCAGATTAAAATAAAATGTTTAAGTGCTAGAAATAAAAATCGGTTTTTAATCGTTTTTGTTCGTAAACGGTAAAAATTCAATAATCGATATCAAAAATATCAGAAAAATACCAAATTATTAAAAATAATTAAAAACTTCATTTTTACAGTATATAATCATATATTACAAGTTTAGGCCGAATATTATGATTTTACAAATTAATATAACAATTTAATCGTTAATCTCGTAAAAGCGATAAAAATACGGAAACATGCAAATTTTCAATTTTTAGATAAATTTTCCAGATTTGGTGACATACATATATTGTCAAAATAAAACATAAAAATATATACATGCAAATACACAATTAAAATCATGAAATACCGAGTAACATCGACGTTACCTCTAATCCAAATCGGAATCAATAATATACTCGTCGACCTCGGGATCGTCTATGAAACCTACCATACACGAAATTCATGGTAGAAAAATACCATGAGCAAAACTAAGAAAATCAAGGTGAATAACGATCGAAAATATAATCGATTATTACCTTAACGATAGGCTCGGAAAGAGGATTGATTCGACGATGAATATGAGACGATTAGGACTCGAATTAAACAAAAATATGCCTAGGGAGGAGGGAGAAAGTGCTCGGCCACAAGGAAAGAAAAAAAAGATGTTGTAACAACAATTTTTTGTAAATGCACAAATGAATGTAAATGAGGAGGAGGTTACTAAAGTTAAATGAGCATAAATGGAATTAAGGTGGATGAAGAATCCAATGTGCTTATTAGCATAGGTTGACCGGCCAAAAAGGATAAGGGAAGGAATGAAAAGTTTGAGTATTAAAGCCTCAATTCAATGACAAGAAAAGAATCTTATGTTTATGGTTTAAAGTGATAAAATGAAACGTGTTAGTAAAACGTAGTTAAATTGCGACAAGAAGCTTCGTCGGACCAAAATATGAGGAAAAGGTCTCAAATGATTTATAAATTGATAAAAAGAAGAATAGTAAAATAGTTAAAGGCATTTCAAAGCAATTCGAGTAAACCTCGCGTAAAAAAATAATTATTTACGAAACTTCGTAATAAAATCATTAATGGCTAAATTTTCGTAAATAAAAATATTTACTAGTTGAAAATATTATAAAAATATGTTTAGACATTTGTAGAAAGAGGAATAACTCAAATCCGAGCTTAAATACGTTGATTCGCAGAGAAATAAAATTCCTCGCGGAAAAATAAATAGTTTACTAAGCAAATCAAATAAATAGATTTAAAAGAATTAAAGTCTTTAAAATATAAAATAAATATCATTAAACTAAAAATGAAAATAAAGCTTGGAAAGAGATGAAACGCAAGGCTGAAATGTGACAGAGTTATGACAGAGTCATAACGAAAAGGATAAGAATGCTAGGAAAAATAGCGGGTGTTATACGAGGTACCATCCCTGAGGATTCTACTCGAAAGTCAGGTGCCGGAAGCAGATTTGGTCCAAGCCCGATATGACTCGCTAGTCCTTTTGGACGAACGACGATCCCGGGCCCTCAACAATATCCAGATATATCAAAAAAGCATACAACAGGCTTTCAACAAAAGGGTTAGGCCCAGAAATATCAAAGAAAGGGATCTAGTCCTCAAATCTGTCCGGGCTTTGCTACCAGTCGACCCAAGGGGAAAATTCAAACCCAATTGGGCCGGACCGCATCTAGTAAAGAAGGTTTTATCAGGAGGAGCAGTAATGCTGACGGACGTGGACGGGAACAAATTCGTCAACCTAACCAACTTGGACCAGCTGAAGCGATACTACCCCTAAACCGTATCTCAATGTCATTTGCTAAAAGTTTATAAAAATTTGACTTTTTATGGATTTTCAAAAATTAAGCAAGTCAATAAGTTAGGATAACTGTCGCACATCTCGAACTAATAGTCTTGATGTATTTCGAAAAATTGCAAGATTCTATGTCTGAACTACGGTTGGTTTGATTCCATTAATCATGGATACGTAGGCAACCCCTCAAAAGGGTACAACCACTGCAATAACGAAAAGACAGGAACGGTTTGTCACTAATATGTCTTTATTATTATTCAAAAAATGCCTCACGCAAAAAAACAACAAAAATCACACCACGAAAATAATAGCAGTACTTAAATAATAAAATCTAGGAGACTACTGCTCATGCATTTTCCGCTTCCCTTTGTCTTTTGCGTCGCGCGGAGCCCGAGGTCGACGGAGCGGGGGAGAACGTTCCCGTATCACTAATCGTACCTCTTTAGCCCGAACCCATTTCCTCGACAACGGATCTTCTGCTATCGTCACTGGCCCAAGCCGAGCCCGTACATGTTCGGGAAGTCTGTCCCGAGGACCAAGTCGGTCCTTAGCCGCCAGTCTTGAGCCGAGTCTCCTTTCTAAATCCGTCTGGGGGCTCACTTTCCCCCGTGCACCTTTAGTACTGGACCCTTCAGTCTGAGTCCTAGTCTTCCCTTTCTGGCCTGACATCAGACGAACCATGGTAGCCGGGGTGTCGCCATCATCAAAGAAGCCTCGATTATCTTTAGCTTGTTCTCGGCGCAGCAAGTCAAAGGCTTCGTCGGTCTTCAAGGCAGCACGGGCTTTAGCAGAGTCCGCTTTTGTCCACTTCACATAAGAAGCCGATACCCAGATCGAGTGAAGAGTCTTGGAAATGGGCCAAGTAGCCCGGGTGTACCACCTTTGCATCCAAGTATCGCACATTATGTCCGTCAGCTGGGTAGATTCACTCACCACCGCCTCGATCTCCGGGATTCTTTGGGCCCGACCATATTGCCTAAGTATGCGATCGGGGTAAAGATGGATTGTTTGCCTAAAAGATAGGATTAATTGATAACGGGCCCTATCCCTCGATTCCAAACCAGTCCAAACGTAAATGGGCCACCACGGTACGGTCCAGCGAATCAATGGGCCTCCATGGAAAGACAGCAACTCGTCCCAATATTTTTGAGTGTAGAGACGAGAAAAGTCAACAGTCCGTCTTCTCGTCATCAATTGATTCGGGCGATATCGGCTTACGTCAAGGGGGGGATCCAGGATCGATAGCCTCTCAAATAGCCAAAGCTGAAAAATCAAAAAATCGCGAAAAGTCAAAATCGCGAAAAGTAAAAAAAAAAAAAAAAATCGTAAAAATCGAGAAAAGACCGAGAAAAACGGAAAAATCGAAGAAAACCGCAGGAAAATTGAAAAAACCAAGAAATCGCAAATTGCCAAAAAAACTCAAAATTGCGAAAAATCAGGAAAAATCAAGGCACCTGTAGAAGACGGGTACTTCCAGTCAGCTGAATCGACGAATCTCTTTTACGATTATCCAAACCATGGATAATTTCTCCTGTGATCAGCCAAGCCGGGCTGTGCTCCGTCTCCATTAAATCAACCACTGTGAAGAGTCGGACATGGCCCATACAAGACAAAAGATCCATATGGCCTTCGAAAGCATAAACATGGAGCATACAAAAAGCAAAGGCCCTACGGCTGTGAACCGGCCTGACCCGGACGTCGTATGGGTTCATGAATTTTTCGGCCAAATCGATCAAGGAAACTGTATCTCCTTCCAGCATGCGAGATACCTGCATATGGGAAAGCCCTAAAAATTCCCGTAATTTCCTCTTCGGGTCATGAACTGAGAACGGGATAGCAGGGCGAAGTATGGGATTCCACCCTCCTACGGCAGCAATTTCTTCAGGAATAGGGCAGATTTCGTCTCGAGGAAAGCCAAAAACATGATAAGTATCGTCCCAATAGGACAAGCAAGCATCCAAAAAGTAACGGTCTACTTGCATCTGGCGGATCGTGAATAACTGAGTGACACCATTCTGATTCAGAATAACTTTATCTGCGTCTCTGAAATATTGGGACTAATCTTGTAGCATACCAATTAGTCGGTCGATTCCCATAATGAATTTCTAAAAAGGGAGAATAAGTTTCTCAGACCTTGTTTTTCTTTAAAGGAAGAAAGGGAATTGTGGGAATTATGAAGAAATTATAAGCAAAGAGGGGGGTATTTATAGCATTAAAACCCAGACTCCTCCTTGCTTTGGGATTCCTAATTCCAGAGGATTTAGCATACAAGCCTTATCCTAGGATCTAGCTAAGTCATCCCGAGCATTCCTATTCCTTTTCGGAGTCAAAATACTCTAATTTTCAAAACTCTTTCAAGTTCAAAAATTCAAAATCCCCTTCAAAATTTTATTCCCCAGCACGAGTCATTTCTTCTACAAAATGTTACATGCAAAATTTTTCTGCATAAATCATGTACAGGACGACTCAAGCAAAACTATACAACTAACTCCCCAGCGGCATTTAACGGGATGAGCCCACATATAGGCGCACCCAAGACTTATACGACAAGTCTGATTCCCCACGGAGTTATCATCATCAGCTCAGGTATGATTTCCAAGTTATGGTTGACGAGCCATTTTACGCAAGTCTACTGGACTATAAACGACCCGACCGGAAGTCTGCCAGGTCTTAATCTTTGATTGGCCTGGTAGCTACTCTGACTTTCGCCCTGTCCAAGCCTCAGTCAGAGTGGGGGCTCTGTAGACACCCACATTTTGACTGCCAGGTGTCTATAGCAGTTTCCGACAAACACCCGATGATGATCGGACGCAAACGTGCTTTAACATACGGGCTCAAAATCATTGGCATTTGGCTTGGGCTTTTTACGGAGTACAAATCTCACAAAAACAACCTCAAATTCAGGCCCAGTGGGTCGTTTCGAGTCAAATAAGACTAATTTGGGTCGAATTCGGCACCAGGGGCAAAACCGTCTTTTAGCGACCGAGTCAAAACCCGGTCAAAGGCATTTTCGAGACACACGGACCAGCCGTGACACCTCACGAGTCCGGTTTGGACTCCAACTCTACACAAAAATCAGCTACGCGAAATATTAATTAAATCCGTTTGAGGATGGAATTTGATCTCAAGTAGGAATTCTATCCGAGTACCGAGTCAAACACTCGACCAAGCATAGGACACCCGGCCGAGCAGGCTGTTTTCAGCCGGTTTCCTTGCTTCCTCACCAAGCAAACGGAATTCTCGCGCTTCTCAACTTCTTACATTTCCTATCCTAAGCGGTAATTCTAACCAAACACTTCTCTTATGCCAAGGTCGGGAATTTTCCTATAAATAGGCCCCTTGCATCAATCAAATACACATCAATTATCGACATCAAACACAACAACAATTCATACGCATCTACAATCCACAAAATATACGAAAACTCCTTACACTTAGCATCGAGAAACTGATAGTATACAACCCGAGATCGCGCCAGCCAAAACCGGCCACCTCGCCCGACCCTTTTACACGTCCCAACCAAACCACCACAACCCACCAACATTAAAATCGACGCTCCCGTGCCATAGCCACATTCCGACGAGCCCAGATCCGAGTATATAAAAGCATGTAGGTTGAGGGTGTAACCAAACCCAACTTCTCTTTTCTCTCTTCTCCCTCTCGTTTTTTTCTTCTCTCGTCGTCCGTCGCTTTTTCTCACGGGTCATCGGTCGTCACTTTTTATTATGGGTCGTTCGCTGCTTTTCATTATTTCTAATATTGATATTACTAAAACTATTTTCATATAACAAACATTCTTAAAAATACGATATCGATTCTATAGTCGAATACCGTATTAAAAGAATTAAATTAAATCTCGTTGATGCTAAAAAATCGTTACATCTTTTACAAAATGCAACGATTTTAACGCAGAAAGAATTAACATTCTTTTCGTTCAATTTCTTTTTCAAAACAATTTTATAAAACTTTTTCTAAAAATCATTCCGAATATTTGATATCGATTACATAATCGAATATCGAATACAACGAATATAGAAAATATTAAGTCGGGTGCAAATTATGCAACATTCGCACGTGATTTAATAAAATCATCGATTTCTTCAAAAATCAATTTCGAAAACAGGCCGGGACGCGAGTCGCGCGTGTCCCGGGCGAGCAGCCTGCTCGGGTGAGTCGTGCGGCTGGCTGGAACGCGACACGTTTTTTTGCTTTTTATTATTTTCGAACATCGGTTTTTAGACAAAACAACGTCTTTTTAGCAATATTTCAGATTTCGACAAATATATTTTTTTTCTCTTGACCACGGTCAAACACGTTTCAAAATCATGCATATTATCGTATTTATTTTTATTATTCAATCGTCACTAACACGTTTGTTCATCTTTTTAGCAATTTCTTTTCATTATTTGTTTTATTATACTAAAACGAATCTCACATGCTAAATTTAACTTTGACGTTAATTTTCATGCATTAAATCGACTTAGCAACTCATTCAATTCCTCGCATGTCTAGGGAAAACAATGTTTGCATATCATTCATCGTATTACTAACGCGCGTATTCAAAAATCAAACGATATCCTAGTAGAGGCCGCTAATGTGCGGGCGGGGTTGGGTGTTCTTTGTGAACTTCCCAACACGTACCCTCACCCCTTACTCAGAACCTTGGTTTCCGGATGTCCGAAACCATTGCCAACGAGAGTCATTCAATACACGGTATCCGATCAAGTCAGTATCGGTATCAAATGCAAAGGGACGAACCCGATAAACTATGACATGGGAAATGGGCCGTATTTTGTACACGGCCCACTACGACATAGAGTGGGTTCGAACGGGCCCGAACTCCCACAAAGTTCGGTGGCGACTCCACTTCGATTTAAATTTCAATTCGATCCATTCTCATATGGAGATTCATTCGCCTCCTCAAACCCGCGCGTGGCCGCGTCGGGGTGGACCTATGTCATGTCCACACCCGTATAAAAAGACGGACGGACGAGAGAAAGAGAAGAAAAGGGAGAAGTCGGGATTTGTAACACCCTCAACCTACATGCTTGATTATCTCGAAAATGGACTCGTAGTAGCGGCCTAGGCGCGGGAGCGTTAAAATGTATATAGGTGAGTTATGGTGTGTATGGTTAGGGATTTGGCGAGTTTTGCTCTCCGGTTTGTATATGGTTTGCCTAAAATTGCCTAGAATTTCGGATTGTGAATGGTCGGGAATCCTATAGGATTTCTAAAGGGAAGATTATAATATGCCTAGTATTGCTGGAATTCCGGGTTGTAATTTTGATGATGTGTGTTGATGTTGTAATTGATGTCGGGAATTGTCTGTGTCAATTGTGTGTGCAAGGGTGAGGTATTTATAGGATGAAATATCGACTTGGGATAGGAGATTGATATCTTGCAAAGGAAGAAAATAACCGGTTGAGATGAAGTGGGATTCCGTCTTTGGATAGGAAAAAGTTACTTGCATGGGAAGAAACACCCGGTTTAGATGGAATAGGATTCCGACTTTGGATAGGAAATGATTCCTACTTTGTAGCTGATATTTGTGTAGTATTTTACTTCGAGTCAGATTTTTGAAGTGGCGTGACAGATTTTTATGTCTCGGAAACGTCTTTGACCGGGGTTTGACCCGGTTGCTAAAAGATGGTTTTGCCCTTGGTGTCGATTTTGACCCAAATTAGTCTCATTTGACTGGAAACGACCCACTGGGCCTGGATTTGAGGTCTGTTTTGTGAGATTTTTACTCCGCTAAAAGCTCGTGCCAACTACTATTGATTCCGAGTCCGAAAATCGAGTGTATTAAGTCATGTTTGCGTCCGATCATCATCGGGTGTTTTTTTGGAAACTGCCATAGACACCTAACGGCCAAATGTGGGTGTCTACACAATGGATATTCATCAAACATTATAATCATGATATATTCACCGAACATTATAAACCGCTTACAAGTTTCGCCTTTAGTTTGTAATACGGAGTATAAGACTACACCTGATAAATCATGGGAGTCTATTGATCTTACTTTTTAAATTTGAAGTATCGTAAGGATTATTATCAATATTGAATGCGTATATCGAAACAATAAAAATGATTTGTATAAATTACACATTCCGATGAAGTCTATAGGGTTGTGTACGTTCACTAATATGACAGAAAGTGTGACGGTCTGACGGACATTATTTTTCCCTATTCCTACATGACGAAGATGCCAACTAACTACAACTGATGATAATCGATCAAGATCAAATAGTTGGTGAGGAAGACCTTCGTTCCTCAACTAATAGATTTTTCTTTTTTTGGATTTAAAGAGTAATTTGGGGATTAGGGTTGAGTGTATACGGGTCGGGTTTATACGAGTGTCTACATTTATCATAAGGGTCGGGCATATACGGGTTTCTGCATTTAGTATAACTATATTCATCGGTGGACAATTGACTACTTATACAAACATTTCAACGTACTCTATGTTGTTTATACTTTTGTCCACCTATTAATACATAAACTAACTTTCAGACTCTGAACGAATAATCTCCTCCAATATTTACCGGTGCGATTTTTAATTTGGTACCTCTAACAACATTTCGTGTTCTCCGTTAACGCTTGGGTTGATGTTTGATTCTCTAATCTCTGAAGTTATTATGATGTATGACGTGCTGAGATTGTAGGTTGCGTTCATGTACTAACCTCTTATCTAATGAATCGGTTAAAATACCCACACCTACGGAGTAGAAAGTGCAAGATCAAAGCATCACGATACTTACTACATGTTCATACTTTAGCATACATAATAACCCTTAAACTAACTTATAGTCTCTTAACGAATAATCTAATTTTAGTTGTTACTTCATTATACTGTCTATGAAAATACAAGCGAGCAACCCGTGAAATTATTCACGGGTAATACACTAGTGTATACATTAATTACGCCCACTCTAAGAAAATACTTGCTACTTCATAGACACCATCCAAAATTGGTTGTATTAGGATTTATCGAAATTACACTTCAAGCTTTCATTTTACCCACGTTTTTCCTTGTGAGATATGCAAAATCTATACCAAATTATGAGATAGTACGTCTGTAACACCCCGTATTTTTCAAACAGTGTTAAAATTTTAAACATGTACTAGTATAGGTCCCGTGTAAATACACGGCTTATATAGGTTGTCCGATATCATCATTCAAATTATTTTTCATAAATTTTTTTTTAGTGCATTGCTTATAAATATTTAATAGAGATAATGGAGTAATTTTTGTTACAAAGCTAATTATATTTTTCCTAAATTTCCATGATAGTTAAAAAAAAAATATATATATATATCACGAAACCAATATTTTGTGGCACTTATATAATTATGTATCATAACTCATAAGTATCCATTTTTTTTTAATATTCTCCTACTTAGTTGTTTTCTTTATTAAAGTATTTTTGGTATAATTCTCCATAATTATATAGTTTGATTTCAATTTAGATTTTATGATTATATTATGAAGTTAATGGTTGATTTATTATATTGGATAGTGATACGGCGCCACCGGGTGGCGTCGGATTTCAGCGCCACCTTAATAAAAAAATAGAAAAAATAAAAATAAGATTTAGGGAGTTTCGTTTTTGCGCCAAATACTTAAGGATAATTATGTAATTTTATATATTCAACATTTTTTCAATTAAGATAAAACTCTAAATAACTCAATTTTTTTTACTCAAATTAGTCTTCTATAGTTTCATTAAAAAAATCGTCTACATTGATTTCATTTTTTCACCGTAAATGTTTCAAAACATTATTTAAATGTAAACTTCCAATGGAAGAGAAACGATACGATTCATTAGCGAAGATGACAACAAAATTTCAGTCATCTTTCGCACCAATGTTTGGTATCAAGTGGATCCGACAAAACTGATCCTCATTTGAATGACTCGATCGACCTGACCCCGACCTGACACGCGAATTGAAGACCCGAGTTTGACCATTAACCCGAATCGACCCGACCTAACCCAAAACTGACCCGGATGTGATTGTAGAAAATAAGTCGATATTTGTAAAAATAAAAATAAAAATTGAAAACAACACACCCGAAAATAACATAGCCCAAACCAGTCCCGATTTATAGATCGTGATATTTGCATTTGGTCATCAAACATATTACTCCATTTCAAATTCTTTGAACCCTGCTAAATTGTTGTGAAAGCACATTGGATTGAACTTTTATTAATTGGATTAGTGGAAGTTCTTAAATTGAAGGTGATATAATCAATTTATCAATCCCTAATTTCGTAATTGCAATTCAAGTACCGCCGTACCGGTATGGTATGATGAATTGATGGTAGCAACTAGCAAGACTCCGAGAAAAATACAATATCTTCTTTGATTTTAAAAAAAAATAAAATAAATAAATACAAAATCATAACTAATTACAAAAGTCACGTTTCAAAAATACCCCTCACTACTAATTGATTTTGAATTCAAATTTTAGAAGAGAGAGATAAAAATAGATAGGTAAATGACTATAATATCCCCGGTGGGCCACAAATTGGACGCTACCCGGTGGCGCCATATTGGATGGTGATAGGGCGCCACCCGGTGGCACCGAATTTGGGCGCCACCATAACAAAAAAAATTAAAAAATAAAAATATTGAAATTGAGATTTTTTTTTGTTATAAAGACTTGAGGATAAGTATGTAATTTTATATCTATTCAATTAAATAATTAAATTTGTGTCACATACTCATCACATATAATATGACTACATGGATGGTAGTACGTACATATATATCGTGCTGACAAATAGATCGAGTCGTGTCGGGTTCAGGTTTATGTCACATGTAAATGATCCACAAACCTGCAACCAAAACTCGACCAATTATATTTTGTGTTCTTTCCATGTTCAGGTTTCGATCTACTTACATAAATGAGTCAATAAGCCTCAATCTGAACCCGCTAATTTTGTATCGGATTTTTATTTCATGGCAGTTTATGAAATGTGTAAGTATACATATTTATTTATTGAGAAATTACAATAATTTAGACTAATTTAATAAATAGGTTATTCATGTTGGATTCGTATTTTGAGTCTCGACCTAAATCCGACTCAATTAAATCTTGTGTTTTGTTCTATCGATCGACTTACATAATGAGTTATTAAGTCTCAACTCAAGTCATTAATTACGTGTCAGACTCATATCATGTTATCAGCTTGTGTCGTTATAAGCCGACTATTAATCTACGGTCCTTTGTTATTGTACTATCAAAATAATAGCTCTGCACATATTTTATGTTTATATATGAAAATCAACCTAGAAAAAAAAGTGAGAAATTAGATTTCTTTGTTTTAATTTGGCATTTTTTTCCTGAAAATAAAATCTTTTGTAGTACGAGTATTTCTTAATTTGTTGAAATTTTTTTATTTCAAATATATAGTTTATGAAATTTAAGATAAGTTAATTAGCCCCTACAAATTAGACTATTTTCAAAGAGAATCTTTTTTTTTTGAAGTGTCAAGGAGAATCTAAGTATAGTTATATTTATTATCAATTTGAATTTCCGAAACTACCCTTTTATAATTAATTAATTTTAAATTTTAAATTCTAAAAATAACAAAGTAAATTACTATAATAACCCGGGTGGCGCACAAATTAAGCGCCACCGGGTGGCGCTAACTCATTTTCCTATTACATTTCCATATTTAGGTAAGAGTGTTTTTGGAGGGAAAACTCTTCACAAGAGCTTGACATCTCATCATAATCTTAGCCCTCTTTATTCTTTTAGTATAAGAAGAATTTAAACCAAGTTTTATGTTTGTAATTTTTTTTCGTGAATAAATTTTTTTATTTTTATTAAAATTAAAAATTTTCCGTTATAAAAACATGAATATTTATTTATTGAATTACTAAAAAATTTATCTTTCGTTAAATAAAGTTTAAAACTCGAAAATATATTTTTAATATTGACATGTCGTTTTGACGTTTTCTCGTCTCGTAAAATTTTAATAATTTATCGAATTCTTAAAATAATGATTTCTTATAACTTTTGTCCCATAATAATATTTATCGTCTATTTTACTTACCGTCTCACAAATTCCTTTTCAAAAATAAATTTTACGATTTCCATTATTTTAATTCCGTAATCTTATATTTCAACTTTTTAAGAAAAAAATAAAGACGTTTGTACGAGAAACGGACCGAAACTCGAAAATATTTGACCTCCTATTTGACGTCCACGTTGACACATACAAACTACACCTATCTTATTACACCCCTAACCTATGCTTACTAAGAGCACCCACAATGTAGAGGAGGGTCACCTTCTCTTATTTTTTCTCTCTTCTTCTATTTTTGTGACACTTCATCCCCTCTTTCATCCACCTCATTTCCCACTATCTCCATTCTCTTCCTCTTCTTTTCTTTTATTTTTTCTCCACGTTGTAGAGGATCCTCTAATCAAATTTAATATTGACTTTAATTATTTTATTTATAATTTAATACTATGAATCACATACTGTTATAATAATTTACAAAATAATAAATTTAATTCATAAAAGACTACTTAATAAAATTCATAATTAAAAACATATAAATTTCATAATTAATAACACAAAATACATGAGGAAAAAAAATACATGAAACTTATAACATTAAAATGTGATGCATATTTTTTAATTTATGTTTGAACCTTCCACATATGCTCGGCCAAATCGTTCTTCAAGGACATGTGTATTTTTTTGTCATGTCAACATATTTACACATATATATGGATTATTAAAGTTTCTCTACAAAAAAACATACACACACATATATGGATTATTAAATTTAAAAACTCTATTTACATTTTCTCTACAAAAAACATATATGAATTATTAAAGTTTCCAATTTTTAAAGTAGAATGAATAAAAAATTATAGTACACATGTAATTGATTAATTGAGTAATTGGCACAAGGGCCTATACTCTTATTCCTCAAAAATTAGAGGAAAGCTCCAACCTTCTCTAAATAAGAGGACTCCCTACACCACTCACCCTAGTGTTACTACCTTACTCCACCTAGCTAACCTATGTCTTCTAACACCCTCCTACCACTACTTACTACTTACACACTAATACTCCTCTATATATATGTAGTACGTACTACACACATTACTTAGAGCACCTCCAACCATGAGCATACTCCTCAGCTCATGGTTGTTGATAGCTCATCTTGGCATTCCAACAATGATGAGTGCTCATCAACTGAAATGATTTTTTTTCCTTTTTTTTTTCCTTAAAACGACAATGGAGCTGAGTAGTGTTGTGCGTTTTGCACTCTTTGAGTGTGCAAACCAATTTGAGTTAGTTTATTTCCACTCTATTCTTAATTATTTACGATTTTTACTTTAAAACTTTATATTTTATATTTTTTATTTTAAAAAAAAGTAAATATCTAGATTGTAAATTATTTTCTCTATAAATAGAGTCTAATATTGACTAGTATTGTCACACTACTTATTCCTCTCTCTATTATATTTTGGTAATCACATTAAGTAAAAATCAAAATTAAATCGAGTCGAACTATCAAATTAAATAATACGTACTCGATTTTTTTAATCAAATTAGTTAACAAATTATTTTCATAATTGATAAAAAGAGTGTGGAATGGTGGAGTATTAAAAAGTAAGAGAGATAAATGATGAGAGAGAGTAAGATGATGATGAAGAGATGAGTATGGATGGAGGAGTGTTTTTTTATTGTTAGAGCACAAACAATGGAGGGGAAACACCTCCCTCTTAAGAGTTAAGAGGTAACCCCTCCATTGTAGGCAACTTTTAAATTTCCTAAGGGGAAGGGGTGGACTCTTAGTTGGGGGTTTCCTGAGCATCGGCCCATGTGCCATTATCTTCCTTCTTTTTTCTTTTTTTCTTTTTTTTTTCTTTTTTTTTTTTCAATTCTTGTTTGGTATTAATTAAGTAGATAAATGGTCTTTGGTTAGTTTATGACTACTAATTAAAATGTACAATTTTTTTAAAAATAAAATAATTTCACAAAAATTCTTCATTTCATCCCCTCTATAAATAGAGTCTAATATCAACACATTTTTTCAAAATAAATCTCCTAACTATTTTCTCTCTCTAATTAGTTGAGTGTCGTTATGGATGATAATAATCAAAATTATGGAAATAACCCATATTCTCAAGAAAATTCAAACAATCAGTTCAACCCAACTAATTTTCAGTTTGATCCGAATTTTCTAAACTCCCCTCAAGGTCAAATTTATTTACAAATGTTAAGCAATCCAATAAGGCCAAATTACCCAAACTACAACCCATATACAAATTTTAATAACCCACTAATGTTTACGAATCAATATCAACAATCAACTTTTCAACAACAAAGTTTTTTACCCAACTCAACTTTTCCTATACCTCAACATATAAATCAACCGGTTGACCAGTCTCCCGGTGGGGACGGAAGTAGTAATCGAACACCGAGTGAAGATCAAAGAGAGGTGCGACGAGTAGAAAATACTGATGACATTGTTGTCGAGTTGTTTCCCGAAGAGGCTAGGGATAAATCAGCTAGGGTGAAATGGAGTGTGAAAGAAGATGAAGCCCTTGTATCGGCTTATTTACAAGCTGGAGGAAATGAAAAAACAGGAACTAATCAAAGTAAGGGTGATTTATGGAAAACTATAATGAGGCTGTATGAAGATGCTCGCGAAGATGCTACATCTGGTATCAAACAAAGGACCATGAAATCTCTCACAAGTCGTTGGGAAACAATTAATAGAGATGTTTCTCGTTGGGTTGGGGTGTATGCTCAAGCTAAAAGAGACAAAGCAAGTGGGCTCTCTGATGAAGATGTTGAAAATGAAGCTCACTATTTGTATCAAACGAAGTACAATGGCGTTAAGTTCACACTTATGCACGCTTGGAAAAAGATGAAACATTTGAGGAAATGACAACCTGGAAAGACTTTGACTTCATCTGAGAGTGGTGGTAGTTCAAAAAGATCGCAACCAGATACACCTACCGATGAAGGAGAAAATCCTCGCCCTGATGGAATTAAAAAAGCGAAAAAGAAAGGAAAGAAAGTCGCGTCTTCAAGTGCAGACATAGATGCATTTACTACTGCAATTTCTGAAATGAATGTGAAGAGTTCTAATAGAGAACGTGTAGCCATCCAAATGCTTGAATATCAAAGGGAGCGAGATGCTGCTAGGACTAAGCAAAAAGAAGTTGATCAACAGTGACAGGTATTCATGTTTTTGCTAAACAAAGCAGATCGTGATGAAGATGATAATGTCATGTTAGCTAATCTGAAAGTGAAGTTTAACTATGATGCACGCTAATTGGCTATGAAGAATGTATCTTCAAACATGTTTTCGAATTAGTCATTTTAATTAGTAATTGTAATGTTGTGTCATGGAAGTGTAAGTGTATGGTCTTGTCATTTTAATTAGTAAGTGTATGGTCTTGTCATTTCAGAAGTCAGTGTACTATCTTATCTTTCAATTGTCATTGTATTTTCATATCTTTCAAGTGTCATTGTACTGTCATATCTTTCAATTGTCATTGTATTGTCTTATCTTTCAATTGTATTGTATTGTATTGTATTGTATTGTATTGTGGTGTCATTTCAGTTGTCATTGTATTGTATTGTTATAGCATTGCATTTTCTTATCATGTTTGTCTTTTACGTTTTTGTATTTTTATGAATTATTTCTGATGAGATAAATTTGAATTGACAACTCATTGTCTTAAAAAACTGTGTCAAAAATTAGTAAAACAATGAATTATATTTTAGTAGTGTATAAAAGGGTACTTCAGTCGCCTTCAACATCATTTATCATATTACAATCATCTTATACTTTCTTATTAAATAATGAATTATGATTCTAATTCATCCACTTCAGGTGATGAGTTTTACGATAATATGGTTAGAGATTTTATTAATGATAATGAAATAGATAACAATATTCAGAATACTATTAATTCTATAGTTGTTCCAATTATTTCCTCTTCTATTGAGAAAGCTAGTTTGAGTAAGAAGTCGAGGATATTCGTGCCAAGAGATCGTGAAGAGGCTCATGAAGGGCTAATGAGAGATTACTTTTGTAATCACCCATTATACAATGAAACAATGTTTCGTAGAAGGTTTCGCATGCACAAACATGTCTTCCTCCGCATTGTTAGAATTAAGTGCGCATGATCCTTTCTTTCAACAACGACCTGACGGCTGTGGAGTACTTGGAGCCTCAGCTCTTCAAAAATGTACGGCAGCTTTGCGTATGTTAGCATATGGCACATCTGCTGATCATGTTGATGAGTATCTCAAACTTGCAGCAAGCACAGCAAAAGAATGTCTACGACATTTTGTTGATGGGGTTGTAAATCAATTCTCTAATCAGTATCTGAGAAAAGCAAACACAACCGATGTTCAACGTCTCCTTCATGAAGGAGAACGTCGTGGATTTCCTGGTATGATGGGCAGCATTGACTGCATGCATTGGGAGTGGAAAAATTGTCCTACTGCTTGGAAAGGGATATATCAAGGAAAATCTAGAACGGCAACCGTAATATTAGAAGCTGTTGCGTCTAGTGATCTATGGATTTGGCATGCTTTTTTCGGAACTCCTGGTTCATGTAACGATATTAACGTGCTATAACGTTCCCCTATTTTTGACGATATTTTGCATGGACGAGCTCCACAAGTAAGTTACAAATTTAATGGAACAACTTATAATATGGACTACTATCTTACAGACGGAATATATCCAAAATGGGCCACATTTATTAATGCAATAAGTTTACCTCAAACTGCTAAGCAACGACTATTCACAAGTCACCAAGAAAGTGTAAGAAAAGATGTTGAACGAGCATTTGGAGTGTACAAGCCCGATTTGCAATAATACGACAACCCGCATTAGCATGGAGTGAAGCTATATTATGGAAAACAATCATGGCGTGTATTATAATTCATAACATGATTGTAGAAGATGAGAGAGATGCGTATCAAAATTATCAAGACCCGACCAAATTTATTCAAGATCAAGCTGAAAATATAGCTGAAACATCTGGAGGGACTTCTAACATGTCATTTAATGTTCGTCTGGGAAGACATGGAAATTTAAATTTAGGCAATTATATGCAAGTTGAGAATGAGATTCGAGATAGGGCAACACATATGGCATTAAAAAACGATTTGGTTGAGCATGTATGGAATAATTTCCATACAAGTACGTCAGGTTAAGAATGTCCATTCAATTATTTTAAAATTAAAATGCACGTTTTAATATTTTTAAGTTTGTATGTAAGTAAGCACGTTATTAACAATAATGTACGTTTAATTAGTTTATATGAAATAATTATGTTTTATGATGTTTATTAAAAATGATGGATGTTTTAATATGGTGGGGTCTAATTAAAGGAAGAGGTTTGCCCCTCCATTGTAGAGAAATTTGGGTAAAAATTAAGAGGTAATGGAAAAATGAGTTGGATGAAAGAGAAGATGAGGTGTAAGAAATATAGGAGGAGAGAGGAAAATTGGAGGGGAAGAGGTTGCCCCTCCATTGAACATGCCCTTAACTGGATGAGTGAGAAAGAGGTGAAATAGAAAGATGATGTGTGAATGAAGAGCATGGTTGGAGATGGTCTTAACAATGGAGGGAAAAGACCCACCTCTTAACACTCTCTCTCCTGTTAAGAGGTAACCCTCCATTGTGGATACCTCTTACATTCCTAAGGGGAAGGGGGAATCCCTTACTACCTATTATTACTCCTACGTACTCATTGCACACATTCCATATACTCACACACAAAAATACTACGTACCATACTAGTATAGCACACTACTACTTCTACTTACTATACGATACTATACTACATTCTCCATATTACACACTATATTTACTCACTCGTCGTTTTCTATAATTGGAGCATTAGGAATGAGGAGCTGCTCAGTATTTGACGGAATAACTTTTCTGGAACCGTATTTGGGTCAAATCAATTCGACCCGAAAATGTCTTTAAAGAGTGGAGGAGACGACTTTTCTAACATAGACCATATTGTTGACCTGACGACTTTTAATTCTTAATAACGTTAATAAATACTCCGTAATAGCTATTAAGGTAACCAAACGTTTCTTCTAACAATATTTCTTATATATAAGTATATTGTGTTAGTAACTTAATAAAATGCTTACTTAAATATTTAAGTTTATTTGTATGACTAAATTACTTATATATATATATATATATATATATATATATATATATATATATATAGAGGTAGGTTCAAATAAGGTCCATATATGTTACGTGATATTTTATTTATGTTATATATTTATTTATGACTAAATTTAACTTGACTAAATTATCACTTGTTTAATTTATTTATTTATCACTTTTACATGTATGTCTATATGAAAAATTGAGAAAATGAATAAAATAACTCAAAAGAATAAAATTTATTTATATCATTTTCATTTTGATTTATTGATTTGTTTCTATTTACTATATATATTTATTCTATGTACTGTCTTTTGTATAATTGTAATTTTGGTCATATTTAATTTTACTTAGTACTTTTACATTTGTTTATATATTATAACAATAGAGTAAGTTAGTAACCTACAAAATATTTTATTTTAATAATACTTTACTTATTATTTTTATATAGGTAGAAATTTATAAATTTCATTTTTCTATAATAAATGAATTTATTTTATTACAAAATTTTTACACGACATTCATAATTATTTAAAAAATGATTTTACGTCAAATTTTGTAAATCGATTAAGTACGACTTAATTTATATTTTTAGAAAACTTTTATATTTTTCAGAAACTATAAAATTTAAAGTAATATTTTATTATACCTTAAATTTTATTTTTATATAAAACTTTATTTAAAGATTTACTATTTTAAAAGAAGTTATACGATATTTGGGATATAATGTTTCGGGTGACACTTGAGGATTAAAGTATAACGTTGTCACACTGAAAGTAAGTATTTGAGGATTTAACTGTTTCAAATGAGTCCGACCAATTATTGAAGTTCACCAAATAAAATACTACTTGTTCACGGGCGACTTTTATATAAAGTTTACGATGCGAGTCTGAGACGAATAGCTTGTGTTGGATCCTACCATGCGTGGTGTTTCGACTGCACTTGTAATGAAAAGCAGACTCGGAGGCTGCGGTCCGAGAGCCGACCTAGTGTTTAAGGTAGTCGTCGTACGGCAATGAGAGCTGCGGTTCAAGAGTCTGCGTAGGGTATGTGCGCATGTATAGACAAGTACTTGATCAGTATTATCACCTAGGTAGCGGGGGCAGAACAGGATTTTGAAAACTGCGGGTTCTCTCTTGGTGATGAAGAGAATGTAATCATTAGCTTTCATTTCAGCCCAGAGCCCCGTTTGAATAAACGTATAATATAATAGAAGTTCGGGCCCAATTGAGCCTTATGGGTGAGATGTAAACCTCATAAGATCGGTTCGGTCTACGAGTCGGTAACACGGTTACTTCTATTGGTGAGATGCAAGCCAATAGGGTGTAGCGGTGTGATTAGTCTAGGTTAGTAGGGATTAATAATGGTCACTTAGTTGACTATTTTGTAGATTTGGGTGTGTTTTGACGGATTATTGTGAGCATGTCGTAATTGATGGGTTAATTTAATAAAATGTGTAATTAGGTGGATTAAAGGGTGAAAAGTAATATGGGTTGTAGTTGAAATGTTTATTGGGTTAAAGTGTCAACAATCCTTTGGAAGTGAAGACAAAAATCAAGCCCAAAGTGAAAGTGGAGGCCCAGACCAAGTAGAAGGAAGAAGTGGAGAATTTCTAAAATCCGTTGCCAGCGGATTTTCCAAATTTCGCTGCCAGCGGATTTCTAAAAATACGCTGCCAGCGGCAGAAATTTATGCGTAGGATTCCTTCTTGGATTCTTTTTCGCATAGAATTCTTTCTCTAGTCTTTTCTTCTTCTTCTTTACTCACCTCTTTTATTCTTCTTCTTCTTCTTCTTCATTATGAGGCATTTTATAAGGCTTTATGAGTCATTGATGAAGATGCTCCATGGATGACTATATAAAGAGGGGAAGTTCACCATCACATTCATCATCCAAGACATCAATCATCACTTGTAATTCTCAAAAACACACATATTTTCTTGTTTATTTTGCAAATATTTCTTTTGTATGGAGGGCTAAGTTCTTATTCTTGGAACAAGTAGTTGAAGCCTTTCAAGTTAGTGAATTGTAAGACTCGTTTCTATTTTACATTAATATTAGAATATCAAGTTTAATTTGCATTATTTCTTGGTTTGGTAATTCATCTTCTAGCTTGATCACCTAGTTTTTGTTATTGATAAACCATTGCTAGAATAGTTAAATGAATCTTTCGTTTGTTTAACTATATCCGAGTAGCAAATATAATTAACCAATTTGTATTTTTTTCATCGTTGTTGAGTTATAAGGATTAAACTTGTATGAAACATAGTGATACCGCTTGAGTAATCATTCTTCATCTTTGCTAAATTCCATCGTTCTAATCTACATATTGATACGATTTAGACGCTTGATTTAAATTGACAATATCGTAAGAGTTATTTGAGTATGCTTCTCATATCTTATAACAATTAATAAGTGGAATTAGAAGTCGATTAAACTTCATAGCAATGTATTCTAATATAAATTGTGAAATAGAAGAGTCAATGATCAATTCGTTAAACTTGTGGTGGATATTGCTTGGTCCAAGTATTTTCTCTAATATATTTTTCTTCTCATAATTGTTTCATCGTTTACTCATATTAGTTTATTTCATTTTGTAAATTTATTTAATTAGACTATTAGATTTAGAATCAACACCTTAATATCCCCCATTTGGTTACTAGTATATATAGAGTTACACACGCATAAACAACATAATCACCTTTCTTGTGGGTTCGACCCCTACTTTCACTAACTACAAGTTTGTGTTAGAAGTGGATAAAAGTTGTAATTTGGAGGCTCACGACAAGTCTAGCCAAATTTTGGCGCCGTTGCCAGGGAAGACAATTTGTGTTATTTATTTGTGTGTTTTCTATATATTACTATTTTGTTGGTGTTTGGTTTATGCCGAACACCCGTTCTACTAACGATAAATTAGTAGATTTTGATCCAGAATTGGAGCGGACTCTTCGTCGCATTCGGAAGGAAATCAAGAGGAAGCTTGATTTTGATAGCGTAGTTGAGGAGGCAAAGGAGATCAAAATGGTCAAAGAAACAAGAACCTTGAAGGAGATCAAAGCTCCCGATCTTTCTCAACAACCACTTTGCATTACTTTTCCGGCCTTGGCGGAAAATGCAACCTTTGAATTGAAGTCGGGTTTGATCCACTTATTACCCTCATTCCATGGGTTAAGTGGTGAGGACCCACACAAGCACTTATCCGAGTTTCATGTTGTATGCACTAGCATGAAACCGAATGGAGTTACCGAAGAGCAAATCAAATTGAGGGCATTTCCATTTTCCCTCAAAGATGCCGCTCGAGATTGGTTGTACTACCTTCCACCGGGTAGTATCACAACTTGGCAATTAATGAAGAAGGCGTTTCTTGAGAAGTACTCCTCCGCCGCCAAATCGTCAAGTATCAAGAAGAAGATATCCAATGTGGAGCAAGACGATGGGGAAACACTTTATCAATATTGGGAGCGTTTCCAAAAATTATTATCAAGTTGCCCATATCATGGGTATAGTGCTACCGATCTCATCCTCTATTTTGTTGTAGGATTATCTCCGGATGATGCCCGAATGGTCCATGCCGCTAGTGGAGGAGGCATTGTTAATAAGAATCCGAATGATGCTTATGCATTATTGAGTGAGCTTGCCGAAAGCTCACGCCAATTTAGTGTGAGAACTACCACAAAGAGAGTGAACATGGCTACTTCAAGTTCTCACACTTCACTTGAAAGGAAGGTTGAAGATTTGGCATCAATGATGAGGGACATGATGAAGGGGAATCAACAACAAGTTCAAGCTTGCTCTATTTGTTTATCACATGGGCATTTTACCGACAAGTGTCCACTTATGGAAGAGGAGGCCACCGAGGAGGTAAATGCGGTCGGTGCTTTTGGCCAAAAGATGTATGATAATTTTTATATGAGAAGAGACCATCCCGGGTTCCAGTATAGAAACCCACAAGGAGGCTTACAACCTCAAGGTCAATTTGTTAATCAACCTCAAGGCCAATCCTTTGGCCAACAATTTGGTCAAGTCCGACCCCGTTTCATTCCTAGAAACCAAGTCCCAAACACCTTCACCCCACAAGCCCAAACTACCACACCTACTATGTCCACGGAGGACATGATCCGGGCTTTAACTTCTAATGTTGCTACAATGCAAGCAAACCAAGCCCAATTCCAACATGACACTAAAACTAGCATTCAAAACCTAGAACATCAAATGGGTCAAATGTCTAGTGCTATAGGGAGACTTGAGGCTCGGGATTTCGGGAAACTTCCATCCCAACCTATTCCCCCACCTAATGCTAATGCTAGTGCTATTACTTTGCGAAGTGGGAAAGAATTACCCGGTCCACAAGATAGGATTTGAGAAATTGTGGAGCAAGAGGAGGAAGAACTTGAGGTTAAGAACACCGTTCCAACCTCGGTGGAGCAAGGAGCATCTTCACCAATAGTGACACCCACTTATGTGGACCCACCGCCATTTCCGGAGGCACTCAAAAGGAAGACTCGGCCCATGCAAGATAAAGATGTATATAAAACTTTCCGAAAATGTGAGGTAAACACCCCTTTACTTGATTGATTGAAAAGTGTTTCTAGATATGCTAAATTTCTTAAGGAATTGTGTACTATCAAGAGGAATCAAAAGCTTAAGGGATTTCAAAAAGTTAAAGTCAATGAACATGTGTCGGCTTTGTTTCAACATAAGTTACCACCTAAATGTAGTGACCCGGATATGTTCCGTTCCTTGCACCGTAGGAGACACCACATTTTCTAATGCTATGCTTGACTTAGGTGCATCGATAAATGTACTCCCATATTCATTATATAAATCTTTGAAATTGGGTCTTTTAATTAAAACGGGGGTGGTAATACAATTAGCCGATCGTTCTAATGCTTACCCTAAGGGGGTTGTTGAGGATGTCCTTGTAATGGTGGACAAACTCATTTTCCCCGCCGATTTTTATGTGCTTGAAATGGAACATGATTCACATGCGACCCCTGTACTTTTAGGTAGACCATTTTTGAAAACCGCAAGCACTAAAATCGATGTGTCTAATGGTTCACTCACTATGGAGGCTAATGGTCAAGTGGTTAATTTAACATCTATGATTCAATGAAATATCCACGTGACGACCATTCTGGTTATATGATTGATGTTTTGGAGCCCATAGTACAAGATGTGTTCAACCTAGAAGGAGAAGATGACTTGATTGTGGCTATTGATAATAGCTTATATTGTAATGAATTTGATCTAACTCTTTCTAGTGACTTGCAGGAGGTTGTGGCTTCCTTGTCCTAGATGGAGACTTCATCTATTATGTCGTCTTTTTCTAAACCACTAACACCAATTTTGCCTCGTGAGAAATTGTTACCTTCAGTTGTGCAGGCACCCGTGGTAGAATTAAAACCATTGTCGGATCATTTGAAGTATGTGTTTCTAGGAGATGGTGAGACCTTACCCGTCATCATTTCTAACAAGCTCACGGAGGAGCAAGAGGCAAGACTAGTGGAGATTCTTAAGGAGAATAAGTTAGCAATTGGATGGACTATAGCCGACATCAAAGGCATTAGTCCAACCACTTGTATGCATCACATTTTCTTAGAAGAAGATGCCAACCGGTGAGGCAACCCCAAAGGAGATTGAACCCACCTATGATGGAGGTGGTGAAGAAGGAGATCTTGAAGCTCTTGCAAGTGGGTATAATTTACCCAATCTCGGATAGCAAGTGGGTAAGTCCCACACAAGTTGTGCCAAAGAAGAGTGGAGTAACGGTAGTAGAGAATCAACATAGAGAGTTGGTTCCCACCCGTGTTCAAAATGGGTGGCGCGTTTGCATTGATTACCGTCGACTCAATGCGGTGACTAGGAAGGACCATTTCCCTCTACCTTTCATCAATCAAATCTAGAGAGGCTTGCCGGTAAGGCCTTTTATTACTTTTTAGATGGGTACTCGGGCTATTTTCAAGTAGCAATTGCGTCCGAGGATCAAGAGAAAACCACATTTACTTGTCCATTTGGTACTTTCGCATATCGACGCATGCCATTTGGGCTATGTAATGCCCCCGCAACTTTTCAACGATGCATGGTTAGTATATTTTCGGAATATGTAGAGAATTTCATTGAAGTTTTCATGGATGACTTTACCGTGCGTGGTGACTCGTTTGATAATTGCTTATTTCATTTGTCTCTTGTGCTTAAGAGATGCATTGAATCTAACCTTGTTCTTAATTCGGAAAAATGTCATTTCATGGTAGAACAAGGATTGTCCTAGGTCATGTGGTTTATCTAAAGGTATTGAGGTTGATAAAGCCAAAATTGACACAATTCAATCTCTTCCTTATCCAACTAATGTGCGTGAAGTTCGTTCTTTCCTTGGTCATGCAGGTTTCTATAGGAGATTTATCAAGGATTTCTCTAAAATGACTTCACCATTATGCAAGTTGTTGCAAAAGGAAGTAGATTTTGAGTTCGATTTGGCATGCAAGGAGGCGTTTGACAAGTTGAAGGAGAATTTAACCTCGGCACCGATAATCAAAGCTCCGGATTGGTCACTCCCATTTGAACTCATGTGTGATGCAAGTGACTATGTGTAGACACCCACATTTTGACCGCCAGGTGTTTATAGTAGGTCCCACCAAATACCCGATGATGATAGGACGCAAACATGCTTTAATGGACTCGGATATGGGCTCGAAATCATGGACATTTGGTTTAGGCTTATTACGGAGTACAAATCTCACAAAACCAACCTCAAATCCAGGCCCAGCAGGTCGTTTCGAGTCAAATAAGACTAATTTGGGTCGATTCCGGCACTAGGGGTAAAACTGTCTTTTTACGACCGAGTCAAAACCCGATCGAAAAATATTCTCGAGACGCACGAGTCAGCCGTGACACCTCACACGGCTGATCCGGTCCCAAATACTACAAAAATCATCCTCAAAAAATATTAAACAAATCCGTTTAAGGATAGGATTCGATCTCAAGTAGGAATTCTATCCGGAAACCGAATCAGACACCGACCGAGCTCCAAATACTCGGCCAAGACAGCCGAATACTCGGCCAACACTCCCCAACCAGCCGAATACTTGGCTTCCCCACCAAGAAACGAGACTTTCGTTCCCTTTCGAACTCTCGTGTTTCCTATCCAAACCGGTGTTTCTTGTTATCCAAGCAAGACACCTCACCTAAACCTCTGCGCCTATAAATAGGACCTCATATTCAACACAAAAGAGACATTCATTACACACAGGAATTATCAATCAATACACAACAATTATTAGTCACACCCATACCCGATATCTAGCAAAAAATAGCCTCGACATACATCCGAAGGAATACCGACGAAACCGACCCATCCAACCGGCCGAACCCATCTCGTCCCACGTCCAAAAATCCGCACCACCTTAACTCACCCGCATCATCTCGACGCTCCCGTGCCTAAGCCACCGTCCGACGAGCCGTATACCGAGAGGATAAAGCATGTAGGTTGAGGGTGTAAATCAAACCCGACTCTTTTCCTTCCTCTCTCCCTCTCTCACGTCTTTTTCATTTTTTTTCGTCCGTCACTTTATTTTTACGGGTCGTCGGTCGTATCATATTATTAATATGGGTGGTTCGTCGCATATTTTTATTTATTTCTAATAATCGATACTATAAAACTATTTTTCATATAACGTTCTTAAAATACGATACCGATTCTCTAATCGAATATCGTATCCACAAGAGCTAAATTAAATTGATTCTCGTTGATGCTAACAAAAATCATTACATCTTTTTAAACAAAATTCGATGATTTTAAACGCGGAGAATTAACATCTTTTTCGTTCAAATTTTTTTTTTACTTGTCGTTCAAAACGAGTTTTTTTCAAAACCTTTTCTAAAAGCATTCTAACTATTCGATATCGATTTCATAATCGAATATCGAATACGACGAATTTCGAAAATATGAATCGGGTATAAATTAATCCATATTTGTACGCGATTTATAAAAATTAACGATTTTCGAACAAACAAAAAAACCCGAACAGGCTGCCACGCGAGTCGCGCGCCTGTCAGGCGACTCGCGCAGCTGCCTGGTTCGCCGGGTCCTTTTTTTTTCGTTTCTTCGCTTTTCTATCTTTTAATTCTTTTCGAACCTTACATTAAAATGCGACTTTCGCGACATATTTCGATAAAATACTTTTTTTGACTTCGGTCAACACGTGTTAATCCATCACGCATCATTAAATCTTTTTCAAAATAATGCATATTATTTATTTACATCTTTATTCGATTTATTCACCGTTACTAACTCGTTTTCTCGTGTTTGTAGCTTTTTATTTGTTTTTATCGTTTTATTACACTAAAACGAACTCACATGCTAAAATAACTTTGACGTTATTAGTTTAATATGCATTAAACGACTTAGCAACCCATTTATTTATTTTTCTCACATGCTTAGGAAAATAATGTTTGCATATCATTCAACCGTCGAACTAACCCGTGTACACCAAAAACGAACGATATCTTAGTAAAGGTCGCTAAGTGCGGGCGGGGTTGGGTGTTCTCAGTGAACTTCCCAACACGTACCCTCATCCCTTACTCAGAACCATGGTTTCCGGATGTCCGAATCCATTGGCAACGAGAGTCATTCAATATACGATCAACCGCTCAAGTCTGCATCGGTATCGATATGCAAAGGGACGAGCCCAATAAACTCTGACATCGGAAATGGGCCGTATTTTGTATACGGCCCACTACGACATAGAGTGGGCTCGAACAGTTCCGAATAACCACAAAATTCGGTGGCGACTCCTACTTCGATTTAAATTTCAATTTGACCATCTCATATGGAGATTCATTCGCCTCCCCAAACCCGCGCGTGGCCGCGTCGGGGTGGACCTATGTCATGTCCACAATTTGGCGATTCCGCTGGGGATCAACTGATGAGTCACTTACCATCGGCATCCCTAGGGTGAGACTCGAAAAGAAATCGTTCGAATAGTAATGTACACGTTTTAGTTCAATGAGTCATGCATAACCCAATCTTTCCCGGGCCGGTTACTTGTGACCGACGTCCCACTATACCACGGTGTGTTCCTACTTGGACCCACTAAAGACTTCGATGGCGGAACTCGCATGGGTTTTACGGCAGGTTCTAAGACCAACTCGGCTTAGGAAGACCGTCCTGATTTGCGAGAAAGCTATCGTCGTTGGTATAGACCCTATTCGACCGACCGAGACTTAGACTAAGAGCATACATGGCGTTATTATACTGTTTCCGTGACTACGTGCTACTTGATCCATGTCTCATCTTTTCAAAAACCGTTGTTTTCAAAAACTTGCATCTTTTTCGAAAATCATCCATTTTTCAAACCCGGAAAGCTACCGAATTTAGGACTTATGATTTTGACTCAAAATAGCCTATTTTCTAGCCGGTATGCCGCCCAAACTTTTTCAAAATTTCGAAATCTCGGCCCGATAACTTTTTTTCGATTTTAAAAAAATGGGCCATCCTATCCGACTTTGTTCGGTTTTCAAATTCAAATTCTCTTTTCAAAGCCTTCTTCTTCTTAGGACTTCCCGTATTTAGCAGTGTCGGGTCTTGTCATAAGTTGTTAGAATCCATAGCGTCGAAACTCCGTCGATCTTACATCACGGGCTTCCACCCCATCCCAAGTCCGCCTTATTAGTCAAGGCACGGCCCACCTACGTAGGACGAACTCCTACAAAGGGAAGCCCACTTACACAATCGAGTCCAAAGTCTGGGGAATAGCTCACACGTAGGTCTTTCTTCACACGGGACTAGGCCCATTCTGCCAAAATCCTAAAAAAAGCCCACCGTCCATGAGTCACCCGTCTAGGAGTCGGTTTATAGTCTATTTCCGAGTTTAGTCGTCTTTTCCTCTTGCTCGGGATGCACCTTTCGATCTGGGTTCGATTCTGATTACACGGTGTTCTTACAGACAGGCCACCTCACACCCGAACCATGACTAAGGACGCTATCGATCAACTGAACACCTCTTTGGCCAAGATCCAAGAACAGCTCGACCAAATCAAGGGCGACCAGATCGCCATTGTTACCCGGGTTAGCGCCATAGAACAGGACAAGCCGAAGGGTGAAGATGAAGCTCATGGGCCTTTAGCCGAATTGACTAGCGCATTCCTCAAACTGCAAGAGCAGGTCCATTTGTCGACCCACAACTCGATCCATACGGAGAATGCCCGAACCTATTCTCCCCTGACCGACCAACTGCCTGCAAATCTCAACTTGACAGGCCTCCCGATGTTCGACGGAACCGAAGACCCGGTATTACATATCCGGGCCTTCAAAGAGTTTATGGCCCTAAAAGGAGTCAAGTCAGACATGTTCAAGCATCTGTTTGCCTCCTCGTTAGAGAAGCGCCCGAAAGCCTGGTTCTATAAGCTCGATGCCAAGAAATACAAGTCTTGGGACGACGTAGCAACGGAATTCGCTCGGAACTACGCCGACAATGCGGAGATCCAAACCACGATACGCACCCTGGAAGTAATGGCCCAGGAACCAAAGGAGGGGTTTACAAAGTACCTTCAACGTTGGAGGGCTGAAAGCGTCAAACTGGTCGATAAGCCCAGTGAAAAGGTCCTAGTTGAAGCCTTTGTCAAGAATCTTCTGCCCGCCTACCGGATCCATCTCCGGTACGCCATCATACCTAGTTTCACGATCCTAACCGAAATGGGAACGAGAATCGAGGATGATCTAAGGATGGAAAGCCTCACTAAGGCCTCCTGATTAGTCTAGTTTAGTAGGGATTAATAAGGGTCATTTAGTTGACTATTTTATAGATTTAGGTGTGTTTTGACGGATTATTGTGTGCATGTCGTAATTGATGAGCTAAGGTATAAAATGTGTAATTAGGTGGATTAAAGGGTGAAAAGTAGTATGGGTTGTAATTGAAATGATTATTGGGTTAAAGTGTCAACAACTTTTCGGAAGTGAAGACAAATCAAGCCCAAAGTTAAAGTGGAAGCCCAGACCAAGTGGAAGAAAGAAATGGAGGATTTCTAAAATCCGCTGCCAGCGGATTTTCCAAATTCCGCTGCCAGCGGAATTTCTTGCCAGCGGATTTCCAAAAATCCTCTGCCAGCGGCAGAAATTTAAGCATAGGATTCCTTCTTGGATTCTTTTTCGCATAGGATTCTTTCTCTAGTCTTTTGTTTTTCTTCTTTACTCACCTCTTTTATTCTTCTTCTTCATTATGATCATTTTTATGAGGCATTTTATGAGGCTTTATGAGCCATTGATGAAGATGCTCCATGGATGACTATATAAAGAGGAGAAGTTCACCATCACATTCATCATCCAACACATCAATCATCACTTGTAATTCTCAAAAACACATACATTTTCTAGTTTATTTTGCAAGTAGTTCATTTGTATGGAGGGCTAAGTTCTTATTCTTGGAACAAGTAGTTGAAGCCTTTCAAGTTTGTGAATTGTAAGACTTGTTTCTATTTTACATTAATATTAGAATATCAAGTTTAATTTGCATTATTTCTTGGTTTGTTAATTCATCTTCTAGCTTGATCACCTAGTTTTTGTTATTGATAAACCATTGCTAGAATAGTTAAATGAATCTTTTGTTTGTTTAACTATATCCGAGTAGCAAATATAATTCATCAATTCGTATGCTTTTCATCGTTGTTGAGTTATAAAGATTAAACTTGTATGAAATAAAGTGATACCGCTTGAGTAATCATTCTTCATCTTTGCTAAATTCCATCGTTCTAATCTACATATTGTTATGATTTAGACGCTTGATTTAAATTGACAATATCGTAAGGGTTATTTGAGTATGCTTCTCATATCTTATAACTATTAATAATTGGAATTGGAAGTCGATTAAACTTCATAGCAAAGTATTCTAATATAAATTGTAAAGTAGAAGAGTCAATGATCAATTCGTTAAACTTGATGGTGGATATTGCTTGGTCCAAGTACTTTTCTCATATTTGTTAGATCATTTATTCGTATTATTTTATTTTATTTTGTTAATTTATTTTGTTAGTTTATTAGACTTAGAGTAATCATTCACACATAAATCCCCCCATATTGGTTACTAATTTATATAGATTTATACACACTTAAAACAACATAATCACCTTCCTTGTGGGTTCGACCCCTACTTTCACTAACTACTAGTTTGTGTTAGAAGTGGATTAAAATTGTAATTTGGAGACTCACGACAAGTCTAGCCAAATTTTGGCCCCGTTGCCAGGGAAGGCAATTTTTGTTATTTATTTGTGTGTTTTTCTATATATTGCTATTTTCTTGGTGTTTGGTTTATGCCGAACACCCGTTCTACTAACGATAAATTAGTAGATTTTGATCCAGAATTGGAGCGGACTCTTCGTCGCATTCGGAAGGAAACCAAGAGGAAGCTCGATTTTGATAGCGTAGTTGAGGAGACAAAGGAGATCAAAATGGTCAAAGAAACAAGAACCTTGAAGGAGATCAAAGCTCCCGATCTTTCTCAACAACCACTTTGCATTACTTTTCCGGCCTTGGTGGAAAATGCAACCTTTGAATTGAAGTCCGGTTTGATCCACTTATTACCTTCATTCCATGGGTTAAGTGGTGAGGAGCCACACAAGCACTTATCCGAGTTTCATGTTGTATGCACTAGCATGAAACCGAATGGAGTTACCGAAGAGCAAATCAAATTGAGGGCATTTCCATTTTCTCTCAAAGATGCGGCTCGAGATTGGTTGTACTACCTTCCACCGGATAGTATCACAACTTGGGAATTAATGAAGAAGGCGTTCCTTGAGAAGTACTTCCCCGCCGCCAAATCGTCAAGTATCAAGAAGGAGATATCCAATGTGGAGCAAGACGATGGGGAAATACTTTATCAATATTGGGAGCGTTTCAAAAAATTATTATCAAGTTGCCCATATCATGGGTATAGTGCTACCGATCTCATCCTCTATTTTGTTGGAGGATTATCTCCGGATGATGCCCGAATGGTCCATGCCGCTAGTGGAGGAGGCATTGTTAATAAAAATCCGGACGATGCTTATGCATTATTGAGTGAGCTTGCCGAAAGCTCACGCCAATTTAGTGTGAGAACTACCACAAAAAGGGTGAACATGGCTACTTCAAGTTCTCACACTTCACTTGAAAGGAAGGTTGAAGATTTGGCTTCCATGATGAGGGACATGATGAAGGGGAATCAACAACAAGTTCAAGCTTGCTCTATTTGTTCATCACATGGGCATTTCACCGACAAGTGTCCACTTATGGAAGAGGAGGCCACCGAGGAGGTAAATACGGTCGGTGCTTTTGGCCAAAAGAGGTATGATAATTTTTATATGAGAAGAGACCATCCCGGGTTCCAATATGGAAACCCACAAGGAGGCTTACAACCTCAAGGTCAAATTTTTAATCAACCTCAAGGCCAATCCTTTGGCCAACAATTTGGTCAAGTCCGACCCCGTTTCATTCCTAGAAACCAAGTCCCAAACACCTTCACCCCACAAGCCCAAACTACCACACCTACTATGTCCACGGAGGACATGATCCGGGCTTTAACCTCTAATGTTGCTATAATGCATGCAAACCAAGCCCAATTCCAACATGACACTAAAACTAGCATTCAAAACCTAGAATATCAAATTGGTCAAATGTCTAGTGCTATAGGAAGACTTGAGGCTAGGGATTCCGGAAAACTTCCATCCCAACCTATTCCCCCACCTAATGCTAATGCTAGTGCTATTACTTTGCGAAGTGGGAAAGAATTTCCCGGTCCACAGGATAAGATTCGGGAAATTGTGGAGCAAGAAGAAGAAGAGCTTGAGGTTGAAAACACCATTCCAACCCCGGTGGAGCAAGAAGCATCTTCACCAATAGTGACATCCGCTTATGTGGACCCACCACCATTTCCGGAGGCACTCAAAAGGAAGACTCGGCCCATGCAAGATAAAGATGTCTATGAAACTTTCCGGAAATGTGAGGTAAACATCCCTTTACTTGATTTATTGAAAAGTGTTCCTAGATATGCTAAATTTCTTAAGGAATTGTGTACTATCAAGAGGAATCAAAAGCTTAAGGGAGTCCAAAAAGTTAAAGTAAATGAACATGTGTCGGCTTTGTTTCAACATAAGATACCACCTAAATGTAGTGACCCGGGTATGTTTACCGTTCCTTGCACCGTAGAAGACACCACATTTCCTAATGCTATGCTTGACTTAGGTGCATCGATAAATGTACTTCCATATTCATTATATAAATCTTTGAAATTGGGTCCTTTAATTAAAACGGGGGTGGTAATACAATAAGCCGATCGTTCTAATGCTTACCCTAAGGGGGTTGTTGAGGATGTCCTAGTAATGGTGGACAAACTCATTTTCTTCGCCGATTTTTATGTGCTTGAAATGGAACATGATTCACATGCGACCCCTATACTTTTAGGTAGGCCATTTTTGAAAACCGCAAGCACTAAAATCGATGTGTCTAATGGTTCACTCACTATGGAGGCTAATGGTCAAGTGGTTAATTTTAACATCTATGATTCAATGAAATATCCACGTGACGACCATTTTTGTTATATGATTGATGTTTTGGAGCCCATAGTGCAAGATGTGTTCAACCTAGAAGGAGAAGATGACTTGATTGTGGCTATTGATTATAGCTTATATTGTAATGATTTGGATCTAACCCTTTCTAGTGACTTGCAGGAGGTTGTGGCTTCCTTATCCAAGATGGAGACTTCACCTATTATGTTATCTTTTTCTAAACCACTGACACTAACTTTGCCTCGTGAGAAATTGTTACCTTCAGTTGTGCAGGCACCCGTGGTAGAATTAAAACCCTTGCCGGATCATTTGAAGTATGTGTTTCTAGGAGATGGTGAGACCTTACCCGTCATCATTTCTAACAAGCTCACGGAGGAGCAAGAAGCATGGCTAGTGGAGGTTCTTAAGGAGAATAAGTTAGCAATTGGATGGACTATAGCCGACATCAAAGGCATTAGTCCAACCACTTGTATGCATCACATTTTCCTAGAAGAAGATGCCAAACCGGTGAGGCAACCCCAAAGGAGATTGAACCCACCTATGATGGAGGTGGTAAAAAAGGAGATCTTGAAGCTCTTGCAAGTGGGTATAATTTACCCAATCTCGGATAGCAAATGGGCGAGTCCCACACAAGTTGTGCCAAAGAAGAGTGGAGTAACGGTAGTAGAGAATCAACATGGAGAGTTGGTTCCCACCCGTGTTCAAAATGGGTGGCGCGTTTGCATTGATTACCGTCGACTCAATGCGGTGACTAGGAAGGACCATTTCCCTCTACCTTTCATCGATCAAATGCTAGAGAGGCTTGCCGGTAAGGCCTTTTATTGCTTTTTAGATGGGTACTCGGGCTATTTTCAAGTAGCAATTGCGCCCGAGGATCAAGAGAAAACCACATTTACTTGTCCATTTGTACTTTTGCATATCGACGCATGCCATTTGGGCTATGTAATGCCCCCGCGACTTTTCAACGATGCATGGTTAGTATATTTTTAGAATATGTAGAGAATTTCATTGAAGTTTTCATGGATGACTTTACCGTGCATGGTGACTCGTTTGATAGTTGTTTATCTCATTTATCTCTTGTACTTAAGAGATGCATTGACTCTAACCTTGTTCTTAATTCGGAAAAATGTCATTTCATGGTAGAACAAGGTATTGTCCTAGGTCATGTGGTTTCATCTAGAGGTATTGAGGTCGATAAAGCCAAAATTGACACAATTCAATCCCTTCCTTATCCAACTAATGTGCGTGAAGTTCGTTCTTTCCTTGGTCATGCAGGTTTCTATAGGAGATTTATCAAGGATTTCTCTAAAATGGCTTCACCATTATGCAAGTTGTTGCAAAAGGAAGTAGATTTTGAGTTCGATTTGGCATGCAAGGAGGCGTTTGACAAGTTGAAGGAGAAGTTAACCTCGGCACCAATTATCAAAGCGCCGGATTGGTCACTCCCATTTGAACTCATGTGTGATGCAAGTGACTATGCCATTGGTGCCGTTTTGGGACAAAGAGTTGGAAGGTTACCTCATGTGATTTACTATGCATCTTTGACTCTTAACGAGGCCCAAAAGAACTACTCTACTACCGAGAAGGAAATGTTAGCGCTAGTATTTGCTTTAGAGAAGTTCCGTTCTTACTTACTTGGTACCAAGGTGGTGGTTTACACCGATCACGCCGCTCTTAGGTATTTGATGACAAAGAAGGAGGCCAAACCGAGGCTCATTCGATGGGTTCTATTGTTGAGTGAATTTGAATTAGAGGTCAAAGATAAGAAAGGAGCCAAGAATGTGGTCGCCGACCACTTGAGTCGATTAGTGCATCAAGAGAGGCTAGTGGAGCCTATTCGGGGTTCATTTCCCGATGAAACACTCTTTGCTCTTACTTCCGTTCTTCCTTGGTATGCAAACATTGTTAACTTTCTTGTTTCAAATGAATTTCCTACATGTTTTTCAAAATCCCAAAAAGAGAAGATTCGTAGTGATGCTAAATACTATGTTTGGGACGATCCTTACCTATGGAAACATTGTGCGGACCAAATAGTACGGAGGTGTGTACCGGAGAGTGAGGTGAGGTCTATACTTACCTTTTGTCATTCATATGCTTGTGGAGGCCATTTTTGGAGCTAGACGTACCGCACGAAAGGTACTAGATTGTGGTTTTTATTGGCCTAGCTTGTTTCGTGATGCTCATGGCTTTGTTAAGACTTGTGACAATTGCCAAAGGAGCGGTAACATTTCATGTCGAAATGAGATGCCTCAAACCCCTATGATTTATTGTGAAATTTTTGATGTATGGGGTATTGATTTTATGGGTCCATTCCCCATGTCTCATGGGTATTTGTATATTCTTCTTGCGGTTGATTATGTCTCGAAGTGGGTGGAAGCTAAACCCACTAGGACTAATGATTCTAAAGTTGTTGCAGATTTTGTGAAATCTAACATTTTTTCTAGGTTCGGAATTCCCCGGGCTTTGATAAGTGATAGAGGCACCCATTTTTGCAATAGGACGGTTGGCGCATTGTTGAAGAAATACTTTGTTACTCACAAGGTGTCCACCGCTTATCATCCTCAAACCAATGGGCAAGCCGAGGTGTCTAATCGAGAGGTGAAATCTATATTGGAGAAGACAGTAAACCCGAATCGGAAAGATTGGAGCATGAGGCTTGATGACGCTTTATGGGCCTATAGAACGGCTTATAAGACTCCGATTGGTATGTCACCGTATCGATTAGTATTCGGTAAGTCTTGTCACCTCCCGGTTGAACTTGAGCACACGGCATATTGGGCGGTGAAAAATTTGAATATGAGGATGGATGAATCGGGTGAGTATCGAAAATTGCAACTACAAGAGCTCGAAGAGATTAGGAACGAGTCATATGAGAATGCCGCGATATTTAAAGATCGAACCAAAGCATGGCACGATAAAATGTTGGCTCGGAAAACCTTCACCGTGGGACAAAAAGTGTTGCTTTTTATGTCCCGTCTTCGGTTATTCCCGGGAAAATTGCGATCCCGGTGGGTTGGTCCGTTTGAAGTCACTCAAATATACCCACATGGAGCTGTCGAGATTCGTAGTTTTTCTACGGATAAGGTTTTTAAAGTGAACGGACACCGTCTTAAGCCGTATTATGACGGGTTTCAAAAGAAAACGGTCGAGGAAATCGACATTTTCGACCCAATTTATGAAGATTGAATCCGTTCGCTTTACGTCGAGCCACGACGTTAAATAAGGCGCTTGTCGGGAGGCAACCCGTCTTTTCTTTTCTTTTTCATTTTTTTTATTTCCAGTTATTTTAGAATAATTTTTAACCTTTCTAATTTATTTCATTTTCTTATTTTGTAGGTACGAGTCTCGGATATGAAATCGACGTAATTCGATTTTATATTAAAGGTGTATATATTTATCTTTGAAAAAAAAAAAAGAGCAACCAAATGTCGGAGTTTGAATCGACCAAACATCCCAACCAAAGCAATCGAAAATAGCCGCTGGAGGCGGTGCGTTCAAGCCACTGGCAGCGGACGATTTAACCGGCTGGCCGCGGAGGCCGAACAGGAGGTCGTTCGGTTGGCCGCTGGTGGTTGTGTCTTGGCGGATGGCAGCGGAGTTTTGGCCGCTGGGCGCGGCGTCCTGGCCGCTGGCAGCGGCTATTTGTCTCGTCGCATCGTAACTGTTCTTGGTGTTGTTGGTATATCCGGATTGCTATGGTGATGGTTCGAGGTGCTACTGTCAGGCTGTTGGTGTATAACAGGTATATTTTCTTTCCTATTCCATATTTTATTTTTCTTTTTATTCATCCTCTACACCTTCTTCCTTCATTCTTACAGAAAAATTACTGCAACTTCTCCTTCTCAAAATCCCATCAAAACTCATTTAAATTGACTCAAATTTGTCCCAAATCAATTCAAAATCACTTATTTATCATTACCCATTACAATTCCTATCATTTTAACACATAATTTTGCCCAAAAAGTCAAAAAAATCAAGTTTTTCTACCCTTGGATGTCAAAATCCGAGTTTAATTTTTTTTGTTTTTTTTGACTAATTGAGTCGAATTCGATCTTAATCAACGCAAGGAGGACATTCATTCATTGTTTCAAATTTTAAGAGGTATAATTTTCATATTTTTCTTCCAATTCCTTGAAATTTTACCTCTTACCCATTAATTAGTAGCTTGAATTTTGTTTACTCTTGCTCAATTTTGGGTTTTCTTGCTCCTCCTTGTGTTATTTGAATCGTTTTGTGTGATTGATATTTTTGTTGTGATGGTGTGAAAATTATAGTGATTGAATTGGTGAATTGTGAGTGGATTGAATTGGTGATTTGTGAGTGAATTGTGAAGTGTGAGTGAAAAAAAAAAGTTGAGTGAATTGTGAGTGAGATTTTGTTGAGAGATAGGGAGAGCTAAAAGAAAAAATTACGCCACTACCGTTTCTACACCACCACCGAAAAAATCCAAAACCGTCACTAAAAAAGCTCAACCCAAACACGTCCATCCTAAACATATTCCCGTTACCAAACCATCTTGGTTAACTAAAGCTCAAGACCCAATTTGGGATAGGTTATCTAAGAAGGAGATGAGGGGAACTCGATTTCTTTGTCGTTCTACTCTTGAGAAATTGGGGATGCTTGATGTCATGACCAAGCTAATGAAAAATGCGGGTTTAGAAGAATTTATGGAGAAGGGAGCTCATACTTATAGGAGGTATACACTTGAGTTTTTTTTCCACCATAGCGATTTCTAAAAAAAGCACTAAGCTTGCACCCGCAATTAGCTTTAAGTTGAATGGTAAAGCTCGTGAGTTAACTTATGAGAAGTTGAGGGAAGCTTTTGGTAATCGGGATATGGGTGATAAGGAGTATCTGGGGGTGAGAGAGAGAGGGATTTGGTGGCAAGAGGTTACGGGATTGCTTTTGGGTGGTAAATCCGGTGAGTTGAGTTCAAGTATTCCTAACCCATGTCTTCGACTTGCTCATCGTTTGATTGTTAACTCATTCCTTTGTAAGGAGGAGCCTAACAAGCTTCCCCACTCTCATTTTGGTTACTTGAGGGCTATGATGCCGGATGGCGAAGGTGTTCCCGATTGGGTTGGTCTTTTTGTTTCATCTAGCATAGCTTTGGGTACTAAGGATGGGGGAATCATAAATGGTGGTGGGTTAGTCACTCTCATTATGAATTACTTGAATATTGAGGTGGCGGAGGGGGAGAATCCATTACTTGATAATTACCTCCTTGATATTCCTTGTTTGATTCACGCTAAGATGTTACGACCTCGCATGAAAGTAAAAAGGTCTTATTATTATCGTTGGGGAAAGAATCATGATTCTTATCTACAATTGCCGAGACCCGAGGATGATCCTTTGGTCTATGGTGAAGTTTCGGAAGATTTCTTTGTTCCCCGGGATCGTGACATTGATGATGATGATGAGGAGGAGGAGGAGGAAGAGGGAAGTGATGACGATGTCGAGAGTGAGGAAGATGAGAGTGGTGAGGATAGTCAAGTTCGTGAAAAAGGAGAAGGAGCAAGGGTGAAGGAAGGGAGGAGGTGTGAGAAGAATAAGAGTGTGGATGCTTTGGAGGGGGCGAATAATGAGTTAGAAGTGGATCGAGAAGCTTGGTTTACAAAGATAGATGCTTGGTGTGCCTCGACCGATGCTATGATTCATGATATGCGTACACGGTTGGAGGAAACTCATGCCGCTACTTTGGAGACTAGAGACTTGATTAGAACTTTGTCTCGTGCTCTCTTAGCACGGTTCCCGGACGCTCGACCACCATCGTCCGAGATCCTTGGCGAGATTGAGGGGCAAGCTAACACCTCTAAGGAAGATGACATTGGGGATTCCCCCGACACTTGATTGCTTGGTATGTTCTTTCTTCTCATTTTCTATGTCTTTTTCTTTAATTTTCCTCACATTGAGGACAATGTGGAGATTAAGCGTGGGGAGTGGAATATACTTGTATATATGTTATTTCATATTTTCACTAAAAATAAATCGAAAAAAAAAAATTGAAAAAAGAAAAAGAAAAAAGAAACCCGGCTACGTGAAAACTCGCAAGGGCGAGCGCCTAGGCAAAAATGGGTATATGGCCGAGGACGGAGTGAAAACCCGAAAGGGCGCTCCGGGTAAAATGAAGAAACAAGAAGCGTGCCATGAGAGTAGAAGTGAGGAATAAAAGCTAAATCGAAAACCCGCAAGGGCGGGCGATTTAGGCAAAATGAGGGATTAAAAATATATATATATATATATATATATATATATATATATATATTTTGATTACTATTTTTGCTATTTCTTCATGATTCGGGAGTCATAAGGAGGTTAGAAGGGTGATTCGGGTTTAGGATCATCTTAGAGTTGGAGTGATAAGTGGATGTCAACTACATGTTTTTATTTGTCAATCATTTTTCTGTAGTTGGTGTTGTGATTTTTTGTGTGTTGAGCGGGCATTGATTGTAGTATGGTCTTGGTGAATAGGTTATTTTATTCCTTTGACCATATATATTTTTTGAGAGGGATGTTATAAGGAGGGGGTGTGAGAGTCGAGAGTAGCTTTTGGTTGTATCAAGCTACCTACGCTTCGCTGTATAGACCTTGTGGAGGATCATTATTTTGATTTAATTTACTCGAGGACGAGTAAAGGTCTAAGCGTGGGGATGTTTGATTAGTCTAGTTTAGTAGGGATTAATAAGGGTCATTTAGTTGACTATTTTATAGATTTAGGTGTGTTTTGACGGATTATTGTGTCCATGTCGTAATTGATGGGCTAAGGTATAAAATGTGTAATTAGGTGGATTAAAGGGTGAAAAGTAGTATGGGTTGTAATTGAAATGATTATTGGGTTAAAGTGTCAACAACCTTTCGAAAGTGAAGGATTTCTAAAATCCGCTGCCAGCGGATTTTCCAAATTCCGCTGCCAGCGGAATTTCTTGCTAGCGGATTTCCAAAAATCCGCTGCCAGCGGCAGAAATTTATGCATAGGATTCCTTCTTGGATTCTTTTTCGCATAGGATTCTTTCTCTAGTCTTTTGTTCTTCTTCTTTACTCACATCTTTTATTCTTCTTCTTCATTATGATCATTTTTATGAGGCATTTTATGAGGCTTTATGAGCCATTGATGAAGATGCTCCATGGATGACTATATAAAGAGGAGAAGTTCACCATCACATTCATCATCCAACACATCAATCATCACTTGTAATTCTCAAAAACACATACATTTTCTAGTTTATTTTGCAAGTAGTTCATTTGTATGGAGGGCTAAGTTCTTATTCTTGGAACAAGTAGTTGAAGCCTTTCAAGTTTGTGAATTGTAAGACTTGTTTCTATTTTACATTAATATTAGAATATCAAGTTTAATTTGCATTATTTCTTGGTTTGTTAATTCATCTTCTAGCTTGATCACCTAGTTTTTGTTATTGATAAACCATTGCTAGAATAGTTAAATGAATCTTTTGTTTGTTTAACTATATCCGAGTAGCAAATATAATTCATCAATTCGTATGCTTTTCATCGTTGTTGAGTTATAAAGATTAAACTTGTATGAAATAAAGTGATACCGCTTGAGTAATCATTCTTCATCTTTGCTAAATTCCATCGTTCTAATCTACATATTGTTATGATTTAGACGCTCGATTTAAATTGACAATATCGTAAGGGTTATTTGAGTATGCTTCTCATATCTTATAACTATTAATAAGTGGAATTGGAAGTCGATTAAACTTCATAGCAAAGTATTCTAATATAAATTGTAAAGTAGAAGAGTCAATGATCAATTCGTTAAACTTGATAGTGGATATTGCTTGGTCCAAGTACTTTTCTCATATTTGTTAGATCATTTATTCGTATTAGTTTATTTTATTTTGTTAGTTTATTAGACTTAGAGTAATCATTCACACATAAATCCCCCCATATTGGTTACTAATTTATATAGATTTATACACACTTAAAACAACATAATCACCTTCCTTGTGGGTTCGACCCCTACTTTCACTAACTACTAGTTTGTGTTAGAAGTGGATTAAAATTGTAATTTGGAGACTCACGATAAGTCTAGCCACCTCCACCAAGGGATATCAAGGGGCCAGCTCATCAACAAGCAAGCCCACATCCGCCGCTGCTACTCGTAGCATTTTTGACGAGGTAAATCTACTTGATAACCCGTCCAAGAAGAATGCCACGCCCCGAAAGCCTGGTTCTATAAGCTCGATGCCAAGAAATACAAGTCTTGGGACGACGTAGCAACGGAATTCGCTCGGAACTACGCCGACAATGCGGAGATCTAAACCACGATGCGCACCCTGGAAGTAATGGCCCAGGAACCAAAGGAGGGGTTTACAAAGTACCTTCAACGCTGGAGGGCTGAAAGCGTCAAACTGGTCGATAAGCCCAGTGAAAAGGTCCTAGTTGAAGCCTTTGTCAAGAATCTCCTGCCCGCCTACCAGATCCATCTCTGGTACGCCATCATACCTAGTTTCGCGATCCTAACCGAAATGGGAACGAGAATCGAGGATGATCTAAGGATGGAAAGCCTCACTAAGGCCTACCAGATCCATCTCTGGTACGCCATCATACCTAGTTTCGCGATCCTAACCGAAATGGGAACAAGAATCGAGGATGATCTAAGGATGGAAAGCCTCACTAAGGCCTCCACCAAGGGATATCAAGGGGCCAGCTCATCAACAAGCAAGCCCACATCCGCCGCTGCTACTCGTAGCATTTTTGACGAGGTAAATCTACTTGATAACCCGTCCAAGAAGAATGGCACGCCCCGAGTATTCACCGACATAGGTACTACCTATGCGAATGCCTTACAAAGGCTCTCATCAAAAGGCCTCATCGCCCCGATAGGCCCAACACCCGATCCTCCAGTTGAGCGTCGCTCCAAATTCTACGACGCCCAAGCCTACTGCAAATACCATCAGGGTAAGGGACACGACACCGAAAAATGCTGGAAACTGAAGCATCTTATCCAGGATCTCATCGAAAGCGGGAAAATCCCCTTACCTGGAGGTAAGCCCAACAACAAAGACAACCCGTTGGCCACTCACGCCATCTTCTCCGGGGAAGTTATAGACTGTTCACTTCTCATTTCCCCGTTTAGCCCGCAAATTAACGGGATCTGGTGCGATGATGAAGACGACGTCTATCTTACTAAGGGAGAAGCCGTCCCTATCACGCCCGAGGAGATCCAGAGGGTTAAGTCCAAGGCCTTAACCAGCAGTCACGCCCTCATCATCACCGAACCACCGCCTAAGACGGAGGTCATCCCGGAAGAGCCGCCAACTACTGAAAAGGCTCTGGTAAAGCAGCTGAGCAAGACTCGAGTTGATCTCTCTATATGGCAACTCCTAGTTAGCTCTCAGGAACATCGAGAGGCACTCACTAAGGCCCTCGATCAACTCAAGATCGACTCTATGGCTACTCCAGCTGAAATGGTAGCCACGGTTCTGCCCCACCTAAAGGGGAAAGCTAAAGAAGAAGGCCCACTCATCACCTTCTCCAATGCTGATCTGCCATCATTTGGGCCAGCCCACAACATGGCTCTCTACATTACAGTAATCTGCCGTGGAAAATATCTGCCCATGACCTTTATTGACGACGGGTCCGCAGTCAACGTCCTCCCCTTGAGGACCGCCAAAGCCCTCGGTATCACCGAGGCCGACTACATTCCTACCACTCAAACCATTCAGGATTTCGACGGAAGTCCAAAGTCCGTGGCCGGGGCCGTGAAACTCACTATCATAACGGGCCCAATAGAGAAGGAGCTGGAATTTCTAGTGATCGACATGACTTCTTCCTTTAACCTTCTTCTAGGAAGACCCTGGATCCACTCGACCAGGGCTGTATCCTCCACCCTACACCGGAAGGTCAAGCTACCTTTGCACGATACCGTCATCACTCTAGAAGCCACACCTATGACCGTGGCTAACTGCAACACCTCGGGCCGCACCGATCTTTGGGGGTTCGACTTCATAGGGGCCATCGAAGAAGAATATCTTTTCCGACCCTACTTTACGGTTAGCATGGACTGGATGTTACAGAATCTGGGCTTTCTACCGGGGGTTACATCAAGGCCTGATCTACCCGCAGGAAAAATCCTCGAAGTCCTCGAAAACGGGAGGATTCAAACCGGTCTGGGCTACACCCTGACCCCGGAAAACATGGGCCAAACCGGAACCGGTAAAGTCATTTTCGTCACGCCAGTATTCGAATCCGTCCAAACGGGCCTATACCAGCCCCCAACCACACGCCCTGGGACCCACTTGGCCCAGGTCTGCAACTACATGCCCGACGACATCTTCGCCCTTGTCCAGTCCGAAGATGCTAAGAATGCTGAGCCCGCACTGGGGCTACTTTTTTGGGAGGAGCTCGCGACCCCGACGCCGAAGGAGGAGCTAGTTAGCCTCATTCTTCGCAGCCGCACTTTCGATCCATCCAAGCTGATCTCGGATGTCGGATCCGGGACAGGTAAGAGAGCTTGGAGGAAGACTGTCAAGTGGACTGACAGTCAAGGAAGGACTTTCAAGCTAATCACAGGGGAAGGAGAAATGCCAGAATCTGAGTCTGAGTCTGAGTCCGAGTCAGAGTCTGAGATTGAGTCTAGTGAGTCCGATGCTAGGGTCAGTCCTGTAGCTCCCCCTCTCCCATTAGCTTTTCCTGGTGCTTTGGGGTCTGTCCCGGGCACCCTACCTATCCCGCCACTGACTAGCGATCAGATGGCAGCTCTTTTTGAGCTTTTCTCTCAATTTATGAATAATAACAACCGTTCTGCTTACGACTTGTCTCATTTTCAAAATTTCCTAAATTTTCAAAATATTCTGTGCAATGACATTGAGAAACCCGACGAACAGGTATCCTTGCCTCCACATCTGATCGAGCAACTAGAGCAAAGGGAATCCCGCAACCCGGTAATCGAAGAAACGGAATCCATCAACGTGGGAACAACCTTAGAGCCTCAGATGCTTAAGATAGGGCCATCTCTAGATCCCAGGGAGAAACAACAATTCATCAATCTCCTTCAAGAATTCAAAGACGTCTCCGCTTGGTCCTACAAGGACATGCCGGGGATAGACCGCGAAATAGCCGAGCACCATATACCGATCAAGGAAGGGTTCAAGCCGGTTAAACAGAAACTCCGACGCATGAGGCCCGAATGGTCCCTCAAGGTCAAGGAGGAAGTCGACAAGCAATTCAAAGCTGGGTTCATACGAGTCTCCGAGTATCCAGATTGGGTTGCGAACATCGTACCGGTCCCTAAAAAAGACGGTAAAGTACGTGTTTGCGTGGACTTTTGGGATCTTAACAAGGCGAGCCCGAAAGACGATTTCCCGTTACCACACATCGATATACTGGTGGATAACACAGCTGACCATGCCCTTCTATCATTCATGGACGGGTATGCCGGGTACAATCAAATAAAAAGGGCAGAGGAAGATATGGATAAGACCACCTTTATTACACCTTGGGGTAATTATTGCTATACGGTTATGCCATTTGGTCTCATCAATGCCGGGGCCACCTATCAACGAACCGCCACAACTTTATTACATGACATGATGCATAAAGAAGTGGAAGTTTACGTGGACGATATGATCGTCAAATCCAAGGACAAGGACGGTCACATCACCGCCCTGAGAAGATTTTTCACCCGATTACGCAAATACAACATGAGACTAAACCCTCAGAAATGCAGTTTCGGGGTAACCTCTGGCAAATTACTGGGTCACATCGTCAGCCAACGCGGTATCGAGGTTGATCCAGCCAAGATTAAGGCCATCACCGAGATGCAACCTCCTAAAACCGAAAAGGAAATAAGAGGGTTTCTCGGAAAAGTCCAATACATCAGTAGGTTCATTTCAAAGCTAACCATGGTATGTGAACCGATCTTCAAAAAGCTGAAAATAGGGGAACGGTTACTATGGGACGACAAGTGTCAAGCAGCCTTTGACAGAATCAAAGAAATCTTGTCTTCACTGTCGGTCCTGATGCCACCTCAACCCGGTTTGCCTTTGTCGCTGTACCTAACCACGACAGAGACAACCATGGGGGCTATGCTAGCTCAAACGGTCAACTCCGAAGAACGAGCTATATACTACATCACCAAGAAGTTTCTAGAGTACGAGTGTAAGTACACCATGCTCGAAAAGACGTGTTTAGCTTTGGTCTGGGCCGCTAAAAAGCTTCGACATTACATGCTCAGCTCCGAGGTACAAGTACTGTCAAAAATGGATCCGATCAAGTATCTTTTCGAAAAGTCCATTCTCAACGGCAGAATATCAAGATGGACCCTGATGTTGGCAGAATTCGATCTAAAGTTCGTACGATTGAAAGCCATCAAGGGCCGAGTAGTAGCCGAATTTCTCGCTGACAGTCCCATAACAGAAGAAGGGCACACCGACACTTGGTACTTCCCGGATGAAGATATTTTCCATACTGACACCGAAACGTGGGACTTATACTTTGACGGGGCATCCAACTTCCGAGGATTTGGAGTCGGTATACTTCTAATCTCGCTAAAAGGGGAACATACTCCCATGTCTATCAAATTAGACTTCGACGTCACCAATAACGCCGCTGAGTATGAAGCATGTATCCACGGGCTACAAGCCGCCGCCGACTTAGGGGTCACGAACCTCCGAGTACACGGCGACTCATCGCTGGTCATTAACCAAGCGCTCCAAAAATGGAAAACCCGAAATGCTAACCTCGTGGCCTACCAGACACGAGTAAGGGATCTCGAGAAACAATTCCAAAAGGTAGAGTACGTATACCTACCTCGGGAAGAAAATCAGTTCGCAGATGCACTTTCAAAACTGGCATCTTTACTAAATATTCCCGATCACATGACCAGCATGCCGATCTGTGTCGAAAGACGATCCGAGCCAGCATATATCCATGACATCGAGGATATCGAGATACCTGACCCTGAGCCGTGGTATAAAGCAGTCCAGACATACTTGACAACCAGGGAATATCCACCCGGGGCCGACAATCGAGCCAAAAAGGCCTTGCGTAGGTTAGCGACCCAGTTCGTCCGAACCGATGACGGACAACTTTACAAAAGGACACCGCAGGGGGCTCTCCTTTTATGTGTCGATAAGGGTAACGCCGAGAAGGTCATGACCGAAGTACATGACGGCGAGTGTGGTCCTCACATGAACGCCCAGATGCTAGTCCGAAAGATCATGAGACTCGGGTATTACTGGAACAGTATGAAAACCGATTGTCAGCTTTATGTCAGACATTGCCATAATTGCCAGATTTTCGCTAACATACAGCATATGCCACCATCCCTGCTGTACACCATGACGTCACCCTGGCCGTTTTCAACATGGGGAATCGATATAATCGGAAAGATAAATCCCTCGGGAACCGGAGGACACTGCTTCATTTTGGTAGCAATCGACTATTTCACCAAATGGGTTGAAGCTGAATCCTACCGTATTCTGAACGCCAGTCATGTTGCCAAATTTATCCAAAATAAGATAATATGCCGGTATAGGATCCCTCATGAATTCATCAGTGACCACGGGACCCACTTTCAAGCCGAAACGGCAGCCTTGTTAGCCAAGTATAAGTTCCAAAGACATACGTCTTCACCCTACCGACCCCAAACCAATGGAGCGGTGGAAGCAGCTAACAAAACCATTGTCACCATACTCAAAGAGATGGCTAACAATTATCGGGACTGGCCCGATAAGATACCATTTGCCCTTTGGGGATATCGAACCTCGATTCGTACTGCGACCGGGGCAACACCGTATTACCTTACATACAGGATGGAAGTCGTCCAACCTGTCGAGTTAGAGGTACCGTCACTCAGAATCCTGCTCGAAAGCCAAGTACCCGAAGCCGATTGGGTTCGAGCACGATATGACTCGTTAGTCCTTTTAGACGAACGAAGATCTCGTGCCCTCAATAACATACAGATTTATCAGAAAAGAATCCAACGGGCCTTCAACAAAAGGGTAAGGCCCAGAAACATCAAAGAAGAAGATCTGGTCCTCAAATCTGTCCGAGCTTTATTACCAGTAGACCCAAGGGGAAAATTCAAACCTAACTGGGTCGGGCCATATCTGGTAAAGAAGATTTTATCGGGCGGAGCAGTAATGCTAACAGATCTGGACGGGAATGAGTTTGTCAACCCAACTAACCTAAACCAGTTGAAACGTTATTACCCTTAACCCATTTCTCTCAATGTCATTTGCAAAAGTTTATTAAAAATATCTTTTCAAAAATGAACTTTTAAAAACAAGTCAAAAGTCAGAATTACTTATTCTACTGTTATAAACATCTTGAACCAATAGTCTTGATGTATTTCGAAAATTGCAAATATCTGAACTACGTTTGGTTTGATTCCGCTATCTGTGGATACGTAGGCAGCCCCTCAAAAGGGCACAACCACTGCAATCGAAAAAAAAACAGGAACGGTTTCTAATAAACTTCCTTTATTTATTTCAAAAAAATCCAATTACAAAAAAAAATCCAAAAAAAAACACACAAATAGTACTAATATCTAAATAATGAAAAAATCTAAGGCATTTTTCCCTTTCCCTTGTCCTTAGCCTCTTTTTCGGTCCACCGACGTCGGCATGGAGGTGAACGCTCCCGAATCACCAAGGGAATCTCCTTAACCCGGGCTCGTTTCTTCGAACTTGACTCCTCGGTCGGTCCTAGCCGGGCCCTTGCCCTCTCGGGTAACCGTTCCCGCGGCCCAAGTCTGTCTCGGACCGCTAGCTTTGATCCGAGTCTTCTCTCTAAGTCACTAGCACCGGTCTCTTTAGCTCGAGTCTTAGTTTTTGACTTAGAACCCGACTCCGGCCGGACATGGGTAGTTGGGATTTCCTCCTCATCGAAAAACCATCTATTGTCTTTCACTGATTCTCTACGAGCTAAGTCAAAAGCCTCATTGGTCTTTAAAGCTTCACGGGCCTCTTTAGATTCTTCCGAGGCCCACTTGAGATATGATTCGGAAACCCAAGCGGTCTGACAAGGGCGAGGTATAGTCCACATGACACGGGTAAACCAGCGTTGTAACCACGTGTCACACATAGCGTCCGTCAATTGGAGCGAAACGCTAATAATTGCTTCAGTTTCAGGGATCTGTTGCAACGAACCGAACTGCCTTAGAAGACGATCTGGGTAAATATGGACGGTCCAGTCCAAGGACAAGATCACCAGGTAACGGGCTTTATCTCTTTTAGCTAGGCCCGTCATCTTCGAGAGGAACCACCAGATCACGTTCCACCTAATCAAGGGCCCTCCATGGAATTTTAGCTCTTCATCCCAATATTTCCGATTTATATGATGACTCGAGCTAATTCGTCGGGACCGCGAGCCAATTTGACAGCTTCGATATCTGGATATGCTCACCGGGGGCTCTATGATCGACAGACGCTCGGATAACCAAATCTGCAAAATTTTCGAAAAGTAAAAAACTTTCGAAAAATCAAAAAAATTCCGAAAAAAAATTCAAAAACCGAATTAGACACCGACCGAGCTCCAAATACTCGGCCAAGACAGCCGAATACTCGGCCAACACTCCCCAACCAGCCGAATACTTAGCTTCCCCACCAAGAAACGAGACTTTCGTTCCCTTTCGAACTCTCGTGTTTCCTATCCAAACGGGTGTTTCTTGTTATCCAAGCAAGACACCTCACCTAAACCTCTGCGCCTATAAATAGGACCTCATATTCAACACAAAAGAGACATTCATTACACACAGGAATTATCAATCAATACACAACAATTATTAGTCACACCCATACCCGATATCTAGCAAAAAATAGCCTCGACATACATCCGAAGGAATACCGAAATACCATCCCGAAATACCGACGAAACCGACCCATCCAACCGGCCGAACCCATCTCGTCCCACGTCCAAAAATCCGCACCACCTTAACTCACCCGCATCATCTCGACCTCCCGTGCCTAAGCCACCGTCCGACGAGCCGTATACCGAGAGGATAAAGCATGTAGGTTGAGGGTGTAAATCAAACCCGACTCTTTTCCTTCCTCTCTCCCTCTCTCACGTCTTTTTCATTTTTTTTCGTCCGTCACTTTATTTTTATGGGTCGTCGGTCGTATCATATTATTAATTTGGGTCATTCGTCGCATATTTTTATTTATTTCTAATAATCGATACTATAAAACTATTTTTCATATAACGTTCTTAAAATACGATACCGATTCTCTAATCGAATATCGTATCCACAAGAACTAAATTAAATTGATTCTCGTTGATGCTAACAAAAATCATTACATCTTTTTAAACAAAATTCGATGATTTTAAACGCGGAGAGAATTAACATCTTTTTCGTTCAATTTTTTTTTTTTTTACTTGTCGTTCAAAACGAGTTTTTTTCAAAACCTTTTCTAAAAGCATTCTAACTATTCGATATCGATTTCATAATCGAATATCGAATACGATGAATATCGAAAATATGAATCGGGTATAAATTAATCCATATTTGTACGCGATTTATAAAAATTAAGGATTTTCGAACAAACAAAAAAAACCCGAACAGGCTGCCACGCGAGTCGCGCGCCTGTCAGGCGACTCGCGCAGCTGCCTGGTTCGTCAGGTTCTTTTTTTTTCGTTTCTTCGCTTTTCTATTTTTTAATTCTTTTCGAACCTTACATTAAAATGCGACTTTCGCGACATATTTCGATAAAATACTTTTTTTGACTTCGGTCAACACGTGTTAATCCATCACGTGTCATTAAATCTTTTTCAAAATCATGCATATTATTTATTTACATCTTTATTCGATTTATTCACCATTACTAACTCGTTTTCTCGTGTTTTGTAGCTTTTTATTTGTTTTTATCGTTTTATTAGACTAAAACGAACTCACATGCTAAAATAACTTTGACGTTATTAGTTTAATATGCATTAAACGACTAAGCAACCCATTTATTTATTTTTCTCACATGCTTAGGAAACTAATGTTTGCATATCATTCAACCGTCGAACTAACCCGTGTACACCAAAAACGAACGATATCTTAGTAAAGGCCGCTAAGTGCGGGCGGGGTTGGGTGTTCTCATTGAACTTCCCAACACGTACCCTCACCCTTTACTCAGAACCATGGTTTCCGGATGTCCGAATCCATTGGCAACGAGAGTCATTCAATATACGATCAACCGCTCAAGTCGGCATCGGTATCGATATGCAAAGGGACGAGCCCAATAAACTCTGACATCGAAAATGGGCCGTATTTTGTATACGGCCCACTACAACATAGAGTGGGCTCGAACGGTTCCGAATAACCACAAAATTCGGTGGCGACTCCCACTTCGATTTAAATTTCAATTTGACCATCTCATATGGAGATTCATTCGCCTCCCCAAACCCGCGCGTGGCCGCGTCGGGGTGAACCTATGTCATGTCCACACTATGCCATCGGTGTCGTTTTGGGACAAAGAGTTGGAAGGATACCTCATGTGATTTACTATGCATCTTTGACCCTTGACGAGGCCCAAAGGAACTACTCTACTATCGAGAAGGAGATGTTAGCTGTAGTATTTGCTTTAGAGAAGTTCCGTTCTTACTTACTTGGTACCAAGGTGGTGGTTTACACCGATCACGCCGCTCTTAGGTACTTAATGACAAAGAAGGAGGCCAAACCAAGGCTCATTCGATGGGTACTATTGTTGAGTGAATTTGACTTAGAGGTCAAAGATAAGAAAGGAGCCAAGAATGTGGTCGCCGACCACTTAAGTCGATTGGTGCATCAAGAGAGGCTAGTGGAGCCTATTCGGGGTTCATTTCCCAATGAAACACTCTTTGCTCTTACTTCCGTTATTCTTTGGTATGCAAACATTGTTAACTTTCTTGTTTCCAATGAATTTCCTACAAGTTTTTCAAAATCCCAAAAGCAGAAGATTTGTAGTGATGCTAAATACTATGTTTGGGACGATCCTTACCTATGGAAACATTGTGCGGACCAAATAGTAAGGAGGTGCGTACCGGAGAGTTAGGTGAGCTCTATACTTGCCTTTTGTCATTCATATGCTTTTGGAGGCCATTTTGGAGCTAGACATACCGCACGAAAGGTACTAGATTGTGGTTTTTATTGGCCTAGCTTGTTTCGTGATGCTCATGGATTTGTTAAGACTTGTGACAATTGCCAAAGGAGCGGTAACATTTCACGTCGAAATGAGATGCCTCAAACCCCTATGATTTATTGTGAAATTTTTGATGTATGGGGTATTGATTTTATGGGTCCATTTCCCGTGTCTCATGGGTATTTGTATATTCTCCTTGCGGTTGATTATGTCTCAAAGTGGGTGGAAGCTAAACCCACTAGGACTAACGATTCTAAGGTTGTTGCAGATTTTGTGAAATCTAACATTTTTTCTAGGTTCAGAATTCCTCGGGCTTTGATAAGTGATAGAGGCACCCATTTTTGCAATAGGACGGTTGGCGCATTGTTGAAGAAATACTTTGTTACTCACAAGGTGTCCACCGCTTATCATCCTCAAAGCAATGGGCGAGCCGAGGTGTCTAAGCGTGAGGTGAAATCTATCTTAGAAAAGACGGTAAACCCGAATCGGAAAGATTGGAGCATGAGGCTCGATGACGCATTATGGGCCTATAGAACGGCTTATGAGACTCCGATTGGTATTGTCACCATATCGATTAGTCTTCGGTAAGTCTTGTCACCTCCCTGTTGAACTTGAGCACAAGGCCTATTGGGCGGTGAAAAATTTGAATATGAGGATGGATGAATCGGGCGTGTATCGGAAATTGCAACTACAAGAGCTCGAGGAGATTAGGAACGAGTCCTATGAGAATGCCGCGATATTTAAAGATCGAACCAAACCATGGCACGATAAAATGTTGGCTCGGAAAACCTTCACCGTGGGACAAAAAGTGTTGCTTTTTATGTCCCGTCTTCGGTTATTCCCGGGAAAATTGCGATCCTGCTGGGTTGGTCCGTTTGAAGTCACACAAATATATCCACATGGAGCGGTCGAGATTCGTAGTTTCTCTACGGATAAAGTTTTTAAAGTGAACGTATACCGTCTTAAGCCGTATTATGACGGGTTTAAAAAGGAAACGATCGAGGAAATCGACATTTCCGACCCAATTTATGAAGATTGAATCCGTTCTCTTTACGTCGAGCCACGACGTTAACTAAGGCGCTTGTCGGGAGGCAACCCGTCTTTTCTTTTCTTTTCTTTACTTTTATTTTTCATTTTATTATTATTATTATTATTATTATTATTATTATTATTATATTTTTTTTATTATAAACCGGAGCTTGCATTAATAACGAAACAAATTACAAGAAGTTAGTGGGTAGCCGAGATACTATCTGGGCACCCACTCCCTTAGCAATAGCGAAACTAAGTCTAGTGAAAATAAAGGCAGTTGCGCGAGCCCCCACATCCTCAGCGATAGAGAATTTCTGAATCCGCTTGAGCAACGCGATAGCCTCTACATCAAGCTCCCCAAGTGAAGAGAAGGAGAAAGGCAGGAACCCATACCCAATCTTGGTGCTCAAATCTCCGTACTTGGCGCACTTACGCTGAGCGGCGTCAACAACCGCACGACCAGGCATGAAATCCATCATCGCAGACTGAGTCAATGGGGACGACCCTGTCAGATCGACACACACATCCTGCCCCCTATCACAGGAATAAAGAAGCAAATCCGCCGGGCATAGGGGCCTGTCGTGCCCATCAATCAAACCGACATCTACCTTCTTACCGGCCGAAATACCAGATCGGAAGCAGATATCCAAAAGGGTGTCGCGAACCAGGTTATTATTATTATTATTATTATTATTATTATTATTATTATTATTATTCTTATTATTATTATTATTATTATTATTATTCCCATTTTTTAGAATAAATTTTAATTTTCTAATTATTTTCGTTTTCCTATTTTGTAGGTATAATTCTCGGATATGAAATCGACTTAATTCGATTTTATAACTCGGGTAATAAAATAAATTAAAAAAAATAAAAAAAATTAAGTATCGGAAACTAAAATTGACGACCGAGCTATCAATGTCGGAAATTGAATCGACCCGCAATTGAATAGCATCATATTCCGGCAGCTGGGCGCGGCCCACACGCCGCTGGCAGCGGAGACGAATCAGGAACTTTCTATTTGGCCGCTGGTCATAGTCTTCCGCCGCTGGACGCGGATTTCATCTCCGCTGGGCGCGGCGAATACTGGCCGCTGGCAGCGGCTGTCCAACTTCGTGGTGGTTCGTACTGCTGGTTTTGGTTCGGTTCTTGGTTCCGTTACTGATGGCTGGTTGCGTTCGATGCTGGTTCGGTGTGTCGGTTGTTGATGGTATGTCATCGGGGTGTTGCTGGTGGTGGTCGTGGCTGCTGCTTGTGTTTGCTGCTGTCGTACGTTGTTGGTCTGCTGTTGTCAAGTGCATCAGGTACATTATTCTCCCAATTTTTATTTTTATTCATTCCTTATTCTTTAACTTTCCTTCCTTATTCCAATCTTACTTACTGCAACTTCTCCTTCCCAAAATCCCATCAAAACTCATTCAATTTGACTTAAATTTGTCCTAAATCACTTCAAAATCACTTCTTTATTATTACCCATTACAATTCCTATCATTTTAACACATAATTTTGTCCAACAAGTAAAAAAATCAAGTTTTTCTACCCTTGGATGTCAAAATACGAGTTTGATTTTTTTTGATTTTTTTTTTACTAATTGAGTCGAATTCGATCTTGATCACGCAAGGAGGACATTCGTTCTTTGGGATTTCTTTCTCCTCCTTGTGTTATTTGAATCACTTTGTGTCTTTGATATTTTTGTTGTGATGGTGTGAAAATTTGAGTGATTGAATTGGTGAATTGTGAGTGAATTGTGAAGTGTGAGTGAAAAAAAAAAAGAAAAAAAATTGAGTGAATTGTGAGTGAGATTTTGTTGACCATTACTTGAGAGATGGGGAGAGCTAAAAGGAAAAATTACTCCACTACCGTTTCTACACCACCACCCAAAAAATCCAAAATCGTCACTAAAAATGCTCAACCCAAACCCGTCCATCCTAACATATTTCCGTTACCAAACCATCTTGGTTAACTAAAGCTCAAGACCCAATTTGGGATAGGTTATCTAAGAAGGAGATGAGGGGAACTCGATTTCTTTATCGTTCTACTCTTGAGAAATTGGGGATGCTTGATGTCATGACCAAGCTAATGAAAAATGTGGGTTTAGAAGAATTTATGGAGAAGGGAGCTCATACTTATCGGAGGTATACACTTGAGTTCTTTTCCACCATATCAATTTCTAAAAAAAAACAATAAACTTGTACCCGCAATTAGCTTTAAATTGAATGGTAAAGCTCGTGAGTTAACTTATGAGAAGTTGAGGGAAGCTTTTGGTATTCGGGATATGTGTGAAAAGGAGTATGTGGGGGTGAGAGAGAGAGAGGGATTTGGTGGCAAGAGGTTACAGGGTTGCTTTTTGGTGGTAAATCCGGTGAGTTGAGTTCAAGTATTCCCAACCCATGTCTTCGACTTGCTCATTGTTTGATTGTCAACTCATTCCTTTGTAAGGGGGAGCGTAATAACCTTCCCCACTCTCATTTTGGTTACTTGAGGGCTATGATGCCGAATGACGAAGGTGTTCCCGATTGGATTGCTCTTTTTGTTACATCTAGCATAGCTTTGGGTACTAAGGATGGGGGAATTATAAATGGTGGTGGGTTAGTCACTCTCATTATGAATTACTTGAATATTGAGGTGGCGGAGGGGGAGAATCCGTTACTTGAAAATTACTTCTTTGATATTCCTTGTTTGATTCATGCTAAGATGTTACGACCTCGCATGAAGGTAAAAGGGTCTTATTATTATCGTTGGGAGGAGAATCATGATTCTTATCTACAATTACCGAGACCCGAGGATGATCCTTTGGTCTATTGTAAAGTTTCGGAAGATTTCTTTGTTCCCCGAGATCGTGACATTGATGATGATGATGAGGAGGAGGAGGAGGAAGAGGAAAGTGATGACAATGTCGAGAGTGAGAAAGATGAGAGTGATGAGGAGGGTCAAGCTCGTGAGAAAGGAGAAGGAGCAAGGGTGAAGGAAGGGAGGAGTCGTGAGAAGAATAAGAGTGTGGATGCTTTGGAGGGGGCGAATAATGAGTTAAAAGTGGATCGAGAAGTTTGGTTTACAAAGATAGATGCTTGGTGTGCCTCGACCGATGCTATGATACTTGACATGCGTGCACGGTTGGAGGAGACTCATGCCGCTACTTTGGAGACTAGAGACTTGATGAGAACTATGTCTCGTGTTCTCTTAGCACGATTCCCGAACGCTCAACCACCATCGTCCGAGATCCTTGCCGAGATTGAGGGGCATGCTACCACCACTAAGGAAGATGACACCGGGGATTCCCCCGGCACTTGATTGCTTGGTATGTTCCTTCTTCTCATTTTCTATGTCTTTTTCTTTAATTTTCCTCACATTGAGGACAATGTGGAGATTAAGCGTGGGGAGTGGAATATACTTGTATATATGTTATTTCATATTTTAAAAAAAATAAAAAAATATCGAAAAAAAATTGAAAAAAAAGAAGAAAAAGAAAAAGAAAAAAGAAACCCGGCTAGGTGAAAACTCGCAAGGGCGAGCGCCTAGGCAAAAATGGGTATATGGCCAAGGACGGAGTGAAAACCTGAAAAGACGCTCCGGGTAAAATGAAGAAACGAGAAGCGTGCCATGAGAGTAGAAGTGAGGAATACAAGCTAAATCGAAAACCCGCAAGGGCGGGCGGTTTAGGCAAAATGAGGGATTAGGAAAACAAGAAATCATTATTTTGATTACTATTTTTGCTATTTCTTCATGATTCGGGAGTCATAAGGAGGTTAGAAGGGTGATTCGGGTTTAGGATCATCTTAGAGTTGGAGTGATAAGTGGATGTCAACTACATGTTTTTATTTGTCAACCGTTTTTCTGTAGTTGGTGTTGTGATTTTTTGTGTTTGAGCGGGCATTGATTGTAGTATGATATTGGTGAATAGGTTATTTTATGGGTCGTGCTTTTTCCTAACGAGCTTTTACTCAATCCTAATTACATTTTACTAATTTACCCTTCTCATTTTATCACATTCTCAACCTTTAATGTTTCAGTTTCTCTCTCAAGAATCTCAAAATCAAAAGTTTCCAATTAACAAACCAAAAACAACCACAATTAAGGAACCATTTGGGATCGGTCTCTGGGGTCGAGGGTTGTGGATTGATAGGCCGTAGGTGAGGGTCGGTTCAGGTGGTGGGTGAGGGTGGTATGGGTCGTGGGTGAAGGGTTGGGTTGAGTAGGTCTGGGTGGTCGGATTGGGTCAGATCGGGTGGGGTGGGTGAGGGTGGTTGGGGGTGGTGAAGGTAGTGTGGCCGTGCGGTGATGAAGGCCGAAGCTTACAGTGGGGTTTTCATTTCCCCCCTTTTTTTCCTTTTTTTTTTTTAAAATGTAAATTTCTTTTATTAGTTTTTGTTTTGTCCTTATTTTTCATGTAAATTTCTTTCTGATTTCTGTACTTTTTTTTTTCAAAATTTAAGTGGTGTAATTTAGTTGGAAATTTTTGATTCAATTAATTGTCTTTTTTTTGTATTATCTATAACAAAAATCTTAACTTTTTTCTTTTTTTATATGTTAATCGTAGTCTTAAAATGAATTATCATATTTGTGTATTATGTATTTAAGGCAAAAAATGAATTAAACAATAATAGTAAAATAATATACAAAATAATTAAGAAAATAGGCAATCGATATTATATCACCAATAATTGAATTAGGTCAATAATCGAATTTGAAAACAAAGAGAAGGTGAATTGAATCTTAGTGTGAGAGACTAAACATTTATGAAAGGTTAGAATAGGAAAAGTTGAGGAAAATTCGTTACGATTGAGTAAAACCTCGTCAGGAAAAAGTAATTTCGTATTTTATTACTTTGACCATATATATTTTTTGAGAGGGATGTTATAAGGAGGGGGTGTGAGAGTCGAGAGTAGTTTTTGGTTGTATCAAGCTACCTACGCTTCGCTCTGTAGACCTTGTGGAGGATCATTATTTTGATTTAATTTACTTGAGGACGAGTAAAGGTCTAAGCGTGGGGATGTTTGATTAGTCTAGGTTAGTAGGGATTAATAAGGGTCACTTAGTTGACTATTTTGTAGATTTGGGTGTGTTTTGACGGATTTGTGTGCATGTCGTAATTGATGGGTTAATTTAATAAAATGTGTAATTAGGTGGATTAAAGGGTGAAAAATAATATGGGTTGTAATTGAAATGTTTATTGGGTTAAAGTGTCAACGATCCTTTGGAAGTGAAGACAAATCAAGCCCAAAGTGAAAGTGGAAGCCCAGACCAAGTAGAAGGAAGAAGTGGAGAATTTCTAAAATCCGCTGCCAACGGAATTTCTTGCCAGTGGATTTCCAAAAATCCGCTGCCAGCGGCAGAAATTTATGCATAGGATTCCTTCTTGGATTCTTTTTCGCATAGGATTCTTTCTCTAGTCTTTTGTTCTTCTTCTTTACTCACCTCTTTTATTCTTCTTCTTCTTCTTCTTCTTCTTCATTATGAGGCATTTTATAAGGCTTTATGAGTCATTGATGAAGATGCTCCATGGATGACTATATAAAGAGGGGAAGTTCACCATCGCATTCATCATCCAAGACATCAATCATCACTTGTAATTCTCAAAAACACACATATTTTCTAGTTTATTTTGCAAATATATCTTTTGTATGGAGGGCTAAGTTCTTATTCTTGGAACAAGTAGTTGAAGCCTTTCAAGTTAGTGAATTGTAAGACTCGTTTCTATTTTACATTAATATTAGAATATCAAGTTTAATTTGTATTATTTCTTGGTTTGTTAATTCATCTTCTAGCTTGATCACCTAGTTTTTGTTATTGATAAACCATTGCTAGAATAGTTAAATGAATCTTTCGTTTGTTTAACTATATCCGAGTAGCAAATATAATTCACCAATTTGTATGCTTTTCATCGTTGTTGAGTTACAAGGATTAAACTTGTATGAAACATAGTGATACCGCTTGAGTAATCATTCTTCATCGATCTTTGCTAAATTCCATCGTTCTAATCTACATATTGATACGATTTAGACGCTTGATTTAAATTGACAATATCGTAAGGGTTATTTGAGTATGCTTCTCATATCTTATAACGATTAATAAGTGGAATTAGAAGTCGATTAAACTTCATAGCAAAGTATTCTAATATAAATTGTGAAATAGAAGAGTCAATGATCAATTCGTTAAACTTGTGGTGGATATTGCTTGGTCCAAGTATTTTTTCTAATATATTTTCTTCTCATAATTGTTTCATCGTTTACTCATATTAGTTTATTTCATTTTGTAAATTTATTTAATTAGACTATTAGATTTAGAATCAACACCTTAAAATCCCCCATTTGGTTACTGTGGACATGACGTAGGTCCACCCCGACGCGGCGAAGCGCGGGTTTGGGTAGGCGAATGAATCTCGTGGTAAGATTGTTCTCGGGTTCGAAATTTAAGTCAAAATGGAGTCGCCACCGAATTTTGTGGTTATTCGGAACCATTCGAGCCCACTCTATGTCGTCATGGGCTATACACAAAGTAAGCCCACTTCGATTTTAGAGTTTATGGGGCTCGTCCCTTTGCATTGCAATATCGATACCGTTTACACCGGCTTTCGTATATAGAATGACTCTCGTGCGCCAAGGGTTTCGGACATCCGGAAACCAAAGGTTCTGAGTAAGGGGTGAGGGTACGTGTTGGGAAGCCCACTAAGGACACCCAACCCCGCCCGCACAATGGCGGCCTCTACTAAGACATCGTTCGTGTTCGTGTACGTGCGCTAGTAAAATAATTAAATGATATGCAAACAGCGTTTTCGGGCTAAGCATGTGAGTTATTGGTTAACTACGTCATTTAATGCATCTTATTATTTGTCGGAATGATTTAGCATGCGAGGTTCATTTATAAAGCGTAAAAGCAAGTAAATAAACAAAGCTCGAGAATAAATAGAAATAGCGTACAAATTACACGGGCGGAAATACAACCCGGAATTCACAATACGGCAATACGTGTAAATAATAAACGAAATGAAAATAACGCGATATAATGAAAGGGACGGACCCGTATGTAAACTTGATCGCGAAATATGTAGATGGACTAACCCCGATTAAATACGCATTATGTCGCATATTAAACGAAGGACGGGAACATGAGACTGCGGCATATTGCTAGCCTAATCTCACGTCCCGTAGTCTTGTCCCGACTTATCACGTCAAAGTGATCAAAGTCGTTCTACGTGTCATGATGTGTGTGAGTTTTGAAAAATAGGAAGGTCGGATGATGGTCTAAAGTCGATAAAGAACGGGGCTCGAAATATGTGTCCAAGCCCTCGGTATTGTGGGTTATGAGACCCACTCGATCGAGTCATTGACTGACTCGGTCGAGTGTGTTATTAGCGTGGCTAATGACCACTTTTTGGGGTGCTACTCGATCGAGTGGCCTATGGCACTCGGTCGAGTGCCTCCTGTACGAGTGGTAACTCGCTTTGTTTTATGACTTGAAATTGATGAACGGCCAAACCAAATACAAATATCGCACGATTTGTATTTAATTCGGCCTCCGGTACTATAATCGTGTATGAACGATTATAATACCGTCATCGGAGTTTTAGGAAAACGTTTACGTTAGATTAGAAAATTTTGAATTAGTGACGAAATGTATCCCTCTACGTCACGACATCGGAACTAACCCTTTCGGGTTACGTAATGTCGGTTTTCGTGTCAACGAGTTTCGTACCAATTATGGAAATGGGATTAAATGCGTTCAACTACGACCGGCGCGATCACATCACGCCCTTGAGTACATTGGGGCGGGGCTCCTCGAAAGGGCTCCACCTCCGTCGTTGCTCGTAAAGGGATTAGATGGATCTTAGGCGATCATCGTAGTCAAACGAATTCAAAACCGAATTTTTATACTAGTTTATATGTACACGGTATAATAATGTTAGTGATGATAAAATGATACAAAAAAATGAAAATGCAAAAGTTATAATAATACTAGTGTTAGTGTTACTACTACGATATTAATTACGATGCAAAATACGATAAATTGAATAAAAAATGTGACGAGATAAAAGAGATCGAAAATGGGGTTTAGGACACCCTCAACATACATGCTTAGTAAGGACCTCGGAAATGGACTCGTAATAGCGGCACGGGCTCGGGAGTATCGAGGATGTATGCGAGTTATGGTGTGTATAGGTGTGTGTGTTACGTCGGTTTATCGAGGGACGAAAGCTCGGTTTTTGTGTGTTTTTGCTTAGGATTTCTAAGGCTTTGATGTGTGATGAAGTAAGGTTGAAGTAGGGTAGAATGTAGGTTAAAATGTAGGGTGAAAGTGATTGTCCAAGTCTTCCAAATGCATGGGGGTGAAGCGGTATTTATAGGCCTCACCCCTCGACCTAGGGGCACTCGATCAAGTGGCCCTAGTGCACTCGATCGAGTGCCTTTGAAAACGGGCCAAGCCCAGTTCAAGGCGCTCCACTCGACCGAGTGGGTCAATCCACTCGATCGAGTGGATCAGTTGGGCGAGAAAAATAAGGAAGACTTGGTCTTGTTTGTTTTGGTTGCTTTTTTTGAATTCAAATTTATGCGCCAACTGAACTTAGCTGATTTATGAAACGGTTTCGTCGTTGACCGGGTTTTGACCCGGTCGCCAAAAGACGGGAATTATTTTTGGTGTCGGTTTTGGCCCAAATTAGTCTTATTTGACTCGGAACGACCCACTGGGCCTGAATTTGAGGTCTGTTTTGTGAGATTTTTACTCCGCTAAAAGTCCATGTCGGATATTATGAATTCCGAGCCCAAATCCGAGTATACTAAGTCACGTTGACGTCCGATCATCATCGGGTGTTTTTCGGAGACTACCATAGACACGTGGCAGTCAAAATGCGGGTGTCTACAGAGCCCCCACTCTGACTGAGGCTTGGACAAGGCGAAAGTCAGAGTAGCTACCAAGCCCGCTAAGACCTGGTAGACTTCCGGTCGGGTCGTTTATAGTCCAGTGGACTCGCGTGAAGGGCTCGCCAGCCATAAGCAGAGGGTCATACCTGTCCTGATGATGATAGCTTCGCGGGGAATCAGACTTGTAGCATAAGTCCTGGGTGCGCCTATATGTGGGCCCATCCCGTACCACTTCAGGTAAAACGCCGCCTCGGGCGTTCCGCTGGGAAAGTATGTGAGCTGTACAAGCTTGCCTTCGAAGCCTTGAGTCGTACTTGAGCTGATGATGATGCTCCGTGGGGAGTGAAATTTGCCTTTCTTGGGGAGCAGGTGTACCCGTATGCCGACACATCGCACTTTGGATGTAGCACACCGGGGAAAAGCTAACTCCGTTGGGAAAATTAAATAGTTTCACGGGGACTTGCTTCTGAAGTCTGGAGTGTACCTGTATGCTGACACATAACAACTTGTATGTAACACATAGACAAAACACCGACTCTCGCTGGGGAGAAAAGTAGCTGCGCGGGGACTTGCTTCTGAAGTCTTGGGTGTACCCGTATGCCGACACATCACGTCTTGGATGTAGCATTCCAGGAAAAACACCGCCTTTGTTGTTCCGTTGGGAAGCAATGCTGGTACCTGAAATATTAGATACATAGGCAGAAATAGCAGGCATAGTATATAGCAAGATAGCACATAGGAAATGCAGTTAGCATCTATAGACTGGCTTGCGCTGGGGAAAATGGTTTTTGCTTCATTTTGAAATCGAAGTCCTGAAAGCAACTCATGTGCTAGGAGATAGGTTTTCAAAAGGGGTAGAAAAGAATTTTGCAGTTTAAATAGACCAAAATTTGACCTTGTCGAAAAGGATTTTCTCAAATGGCTAAGTTTTGCAAATTTCAAAACAAGAATTTTGAAGAGAGACATACCGACAGGCTCGACTCTGGACGTGACCGGACGAGTTGACAGACACGACTGAACTCTCGAGGGTTGGACCGTGACTCGGTAAGGGGGTGGGCCACCTAAGATGACAAGACTCTTAAGCTTGCGCTACTCCATAGCCTAGGCGAGTGGCAACACGGTCGAACATCGAAAAGAGAAGGATCCGGTATAGGAGAACCGCAGTAGTCGTTAATAAGACTGTTACTGCACGGCAGGACTTAGCAGTGGCAATGTTGTAGCCTAGTGCTCTTTGAATTTTTGGTTTTGGGGTACATTCCCGAAGTGGGTGCCGCATCGAGTCCCGACAGATTCTCGTCTTCGACCGAGCCGAGTACTAGGACACACTATAGAAAGGAGGCTAGTTTTTTTGAAAATTTTTGGATTTTGTAAGTGGATGGAGAGCTTCTGCCTAAGAGAAGCCCCCAAGACGACAAAGCTAACTGCTGAGAACATGACAGTGTCGTGACCGGAATGACGATGCTTTTTGAATGTGTGGGTGGTTGTGCCTTTGTTGAAAGGCTGCCTACGTATTCACTTGTAGTGAAATCAAACCAAGCCGTAGTTCAGTGGATTGGAAGATATGTTATGGTGCCTAGTTTATTAGGGCTTTGTGTGTAACTAGCCATAGCGATGGTGTAGGCTAGGTGTGTTCCCAATGATGTCTTGATCAAAGAGCTATAACAGTTAGGATGTTGATCCTGTGACTGTGAGCGTTCTCCGGGGTAGCCCCCAGAGGTGGTGTGAACTATTTGGGCATGTTCTATGCCGACCGCAGGTTGGGTTCCCGTGTTCGGGGTTGGTAACTGGTTTGGATGTTTTTTGGAAATGTGGTGCCAGGCAATAAGTGGCTTTGATGCTTCGAAATCTGGAGCTCGATTTTGTGGAGCTAAGGCTTCGAGGGTAAGGTATTGTAATGTGGTAGGAAAGGGGGAAGTCGAGTAAAAATGACTCGGGCTTCGATTGGGCAGGTTTGATGATGCGGGATCTGGTTTCCATGTCTGGCCCTAATGGTTAGGGTGTATCCTATGGAGCTAGAATCCTCAAAATTCCGGGCTGTCTCTTAGCCTAAGTCTCGGGAAGGTCTTGAGGGTTGTAATGTGGGAAGGCTAAGTGTGGTGTTAGCTGACCAGCTTGATTGTTTCTCCTCTATTTGATGGTATGGGCATCGATAATTTTGAATTGACCGTACCCCGGTCAAGGAGCTTTCACTTGTGTCGACCATTGACCACGGTCATGGGTATTTTAATTTTTTTTTTTTTTTTTTTTTTTGGGTTGACCTCTTAGCCCCGGTCGTGGGATTGACCGTATCTGGTCGGGGGATGCTGAGAGTTTTTTTTTTGATGGCCAGCTCTTTTGTTTTGGGCCTTTTGCTTTTTTTTTCTTGGACTTTTGATTTTTTTTTACGGCTGCCCTCCTATGGTGTTGTGGGTGGATATGGGGGTGGGCCCATCGGTTGGATTAGGCTTGTGGAGCTAAACCCTTGTAAGGTGTAAGCCTAGTTGGTATTCGTGTGAGTGCAACTCGCGGTGGAGTACTCTACGGTAAGCATGGTGGTTTGTATCTCGGTATTGTCATCATAGTTCCGAGCAGGCTTAGTGGGAACATCGTCCCGAGTTGGGTATTTTTGGCATCAAGTCAGACTTACGCCTAAGATAGGGATTGGTCAGTTTTATTGGAGGGGTGTTTATTGTGGGAAATGGGCTTGCCTCCCGTCTTGAACCCAAACTAGGAGACTACCTAGATTTGTCATAGGATTCGATACCACTCCTGCTAAGGGTAGTTATGTGGCTGTCTATGCCAGACATGGAACAGGTAAGGGAAAACACGGGCCTCAGTTCCTGCAGTCATTATAGATGTGCCTATAATAGTCACGTGCGTGTGCTCACAGTGTATGATGATGGTGTTCATCATGTTCTCGGAAACACAGAAGGGAAGCATATATGAGAGACTAAAAAAAAAGCTGATTTTATTGGATTGAAAAAGAGGACAGAATACAGTTGACTCTGACTCTGACTTTGAAATTGAAAGAGATAGAACATCCTAGACTCGGACTCAGACTCGGACCCAAATCAAATCTGGACTCTTGGATGGGGTTGTCAGTAGTCTTCGGCTTCTAAGGACTCAAGTGGATGTCCAGTGTAGCCTTTGGTAGAAGCTTCACCCAAATCTTCGTTATGTCGAAGATCGTCTTCAATCCTAGTGCCCATTTCGGTAAGCACAGCAAAGTTTGAGATGCAGGCATACCTAAGATGGACGCGATAGGAGGGTAGGAGGTTGTTGATGAATGCATCTACTAGTGTCTTCTCGCTGGGCTTGTCTACCAGCTTAACACTCTCAGCCCGCCAACTTTGAAGGTATTTGGTGAAACCCTCTGTCTGATCTTGGGCCATGACTTCTAAAGTCCGCATGGTAGTCTGAAGTTCGGTATTATCAGAATAGTTTTTAGCGAACTCGGTAGCCATATCCTCCCAAGTGGGGAATCTTTTTGTATTAAGCCTATAGAACCAGGCTTTTGGATATTTCCCGAGGGATGCGCCGAACAAATTGATGAACATGTCGGCTTTGACCCCCTTGATCGCCATAAATGCTTTGAAGGCTCGGAGGTGTAGTAATGGATCCTCCGTCCCTTCGAATATGGGTAACCCCTCTAAATTGAGATCTGTTGGTAGTTTCTCACTGATGGGTGTATAGTTTCGGGAGTTTTCAACATGAATGTTATTCCCTTGGGAGGCATGGAACTGTTGTTCGAGCTCACGCACCGTGCTGATCAATTTGGCAAATGGCCCAGTATTTACCGATTCAGAATTGAAGTCTTGCCGTTCAATGACAGTTAACGAGCATTCATGGCCTCTTGGTTGGTTTTCAGGATCCCTATATGAGTTTCGGTCATGGTCTGCCTACTAACCATTGTTTCTAGCAAAGCCTTCAGTTCCTTAATGGTGCTTTCCATGTCCCTATTCCCGGTTGTGGATGCCATACTCTGCGAGAATACCCACGTAATCAGAAATGTTGCTTCGGAACTTGAATACGCCAAGGCATAGGAAATAGCACGGGAGGAAAGACAACTCAGGTTTGACTCGGGTTAGACTCTCCTAAAAAAGTGTAAGGTGTGATTCTCGAAGCGACTGTGATTAATCACTCCATCGGAGAATAGCCCTCAGGTGAGACTAAGGACTCTTATAGGACTCAGATGGTGTGGCATCTAAGTGAAAGGGGGGTACGTGAGACAACACGTGTAAGACATGACCCTTAGAGCAACCATGATTGATCGCTCTCCTAAAGGGTAGCCCCCCGAGTGAGATTGTAGGTTTTGCTAAAACTCGAGTGATGGACGAGTGACCCTTAGATGTAAGGATCACGAACCTTTTGTTATAGGCCTATGCCTTGTAAAAGGTTGACTCGGCCTTGATGAAGGCAGACGGGTAAGGGAAGAAACTTGCGATGTAAGATCGGCGGAGTTTCGACGCTAGAGACCCTTGACTTGACTTGAATAAGGATGACCCTGTGATTAGAGTAGACCCTTAAGTTAAAGGATTTTTGAATTGGGATGACTCGACTAACGGATTGAAGACGGGCAAAATTCCCTTAGGAAAGGTCGTGGGGACCGTCCTGTCGGAGGGAAAATTGCGTGTGACTTTCTAGTTAGGACTCGAGTGTTTACGAACCTTCCATTTACGAGTGTATGACTCGTGTTGGTCGGTTGTGCCTTTAGAAAAAGGCGGACTAGGATGGGGAAGAAACCCGTGATATAGGATCGACGGAGTTTCGACGCTATAGACCTTCGACAAATTATGAAAAGACCCGACACACAGATTACGGTAGGTCCTATAATGAGGAAGGTTTTTGAAAAATGATTGTATTTTGAGAGGACAATCCTGAAATCGGTAGTGGGCCAATAGGACCGGGCATGTTGAAATGTTGGAATGGTTGCGAGTAATTTCACGTTTTGAAAAATTGGGAGACGGTCCCGTTTCTTTGAAATTGGCAGCCCGACATGACCGATTTTTTGAAAAGTTAAAATTTTGAAATTTTGAAAATTTGAATATCGAAAATAAATTCCCGAAAATTTGAAAATTGAAAATGAGATCCCGAAGATTTGAAAAATCGAAAACGACATCTCGGAGATTTGAAAATCGAAAATGGAATCTCGAGGATTTGAAAATCGCGAATGGCATCACGAAGATTTGAAGATTGAAATTGAATTTTGAAAATTTGAAAATCGAATGGTGGATCGGAAATTCGAATTGAAATGGATAGCATGCCGGCTAAAAAAGCTTGTTTTGAGTCAAATCGTAAGTCTAATTTTCGGCAGCATTCCGAGTTTTTTTGAAATTGGATATTTTGAAAAGACGGGTCCCGAAACGGACAGTATTTCGGAAAGATGCAATTTTGAAATGACGGTTTTTTGAAAATTGACACGGAAACCAAGTAGCATGTAGTCAAACAAGCATTATAACGACGCTTATGTATGCTTTACGTTAAGTCTCGGTCGGTCAAAATAGGGTCTATACCAACAACGATGGCTTTCTCGTGTGATGGGCGGACTCTCTAAGCCGAGTTGGTCTTAGGACATGCCGCGAAACCGAGACGAGTTCCACCATCGATGTCTTTAGCGCACCCATGTAGGAATGCACCGTGGTATAGTGGGACGTCGGTCACAAGTAACCGGCCCGGGCAAATTTGGGTTATGCATGAATCATTAAACTAATGCGCGCACACTAATCTACGAACGATTTCTCTTCGAGTCTCACCCTAGGAACCCCGATGACATGTGGTACATCAGGTATCCCCAGCGGAGTCGCCAAATTGTGGACATGACGTAGGTCCACCCCGACGCGGCGAAGCGCGGGTTTGGGTAGGCGAATGAATCTCGTGGTAAGATTGTTCTCGGGTTCGAAATTTAAGTCAAAATGGAGTCGCCACCGAATTTTGTTGTTATTCGGAACCATTCGAGCCCACTCTATGTCGTCATGGGCTATACACAAAGTAAGCCCACTTCGATTTCAGAGTTTATGGGGCTCGTCCCTTTGCATTGCAATATCGATACCGTTTACACCGGCTTTCGTATATAGAATGACTCTCGTGCGCCAAGGGTTTCGGACATCCGGAAACCAAAGGTTCTGAGTAAGGGGTGAAGGTACGTGTTGGGAAGCCCACTAAGGACACCCAACCCCGCCCGCACAATGGCGGCCTCTACTAAGACATCGTTCGTGTTCGTGTACGCGCGCTAGTAAAATAATTAAATGATATGCAAACAGCGTTTTCGGGCTAAGCATGTGAGTTATTGGTTAACTACATCATTTAATGCATCTTATTATTTGTCGGAATGATTTAGCATGCGAGGTTCATTTATAAAGCGTAAAAGCAAGTAAATAAACAAAGCTCGAGAATAAATAGAAATAGCGTACAAATTACACGGGTGGAAATACAACCCGGAATTCACAATACGGCAATACGTGTAAATAATAAACGAAATGAAAATAATTCGATATAATGAAAGGGACGGACCCGTATGTAAACTAGATCGCGAAATATGTAGATGGACTAACCCCGATTAAATACGCATTATGTCGCATATTAAACGAAGGACGGGAACATGAGACTGCGGCATATTGCTAGCCTAATCTCACGTCCCGTAGTCTTGTCCCGACTTATCACGTCAAAGTGATCAAAGTCGTTCTACGTGTCGTGATGTGTGTGAGTTTTGAAAAATAGGAAGGTCGGATGATTGTCTAAAGTCGATAAAGAACGGGGCTCGAAATATGTGTCCAAGCCCTCGGTATTGTGGGTTATGAGACCCACTCGATCGAGTCATTGACTGACTCGGTCGAGTGTGTTATTAGCGTGGCTACTGACCACTTTTTGGGGTGCTACTCGATCGAGTGGCCTATGGCACTCGGTCGAGTGCCCCCTGTACGAGTGGTAACTCGCTTTGTTTTATGACTTGAAATTGATGAACGGCCAAACCAAATACAAATATCGCACGATTTGTATTTAATTCGGCCTCCGGTACTATAATCGTGTATGAAAGATTATAATACCGTCATCGGAGTTTTAGGAAAACGTTTACGTTAGATTAGAAAATTTTGAATTAGTGACGAAATGTATCCCTCTACGTCACGACATCGGAACTAACCCTTTCGGGTTACGTAATGTCGGTTTTCGTGTCAACGGGTTTCGTACCAATTATGGAAATGGGATTAAATGCGTTCAACTACGACCGGTCGCGATCACATCACGCCCTTGAATACATTGGGGCGGGGCTCCTCCAAAGGGCTCCACCTCCGTCGTTGCTCGTAAAGGGATTAGATGGATCTTAGGCGATCATCGTAGGCAAACGAATTCAAAACCGAATTTTTATACTAGTTTATATGTACACGGTATAATAATGTTAGTGATGATAAAATGATACAAAAAAATGAAAATGCAAAAGTTATAATAATACTAGTGTTAGTGTTACTACTACGATATTAATTACGATGCAAAATACGATAAATTGAATAAAAAATGCGACGAGATAAAAGAGATCGAAAATGGGGTTTAGGACACCCTCAACATACATGCTTAGTAAGGACCTCGGAAATGGACTCGTAATAGCGGCACGGGCTCGGGAGTATCGAGGATGTATGCGAGTTATGGTGTGTATAGGTGTGTGTGTTGCGTCGGTTTATCGAGGGACGAAAGCTCGGTTTTTGTGTGTTTTTGCTTAGGATTTCTAAGGCTTTGATGTGTGATGAAGTAAGGTTGAAGTAGGGTAGAATGTAGGTTAAAATGTAGGGTGAAAGTGATTGTCCAAGTCTTCCAAATGCATGGGGGTGAAGCGGTATTTATAGGCCTCACCCCTCGACCTAGGGGCACTCGATCGAGTGGCCCTAGTGCACTCGATCGAGTGCCTTTGAAAACGGGCCAAGCCCAGTTCAAGGCGCTCCACTCGACCGAGTGGGTCAATCCACTCGATCGAGTGGATCAGTTAGGCGAGAAAAATAAGGAAGACTTGGTCTTGTTTGTTTTGGTTGCTTTTTTTGAATTCAAATTTATGCTCCAACTGAACTTAGCTGATTTATGAGTCGGTTTTGTCTTTGACCGGGTTTTGACCCGGTCGTCAAAAGACGGGAATTATTTTTGGTGTCGGTTTTGGCCCAAATTAGTCTTATTTGACTCGGAACGACCCACTGGGCCTGAATTTGAGGTCTGTTTTGTGAGATTTTTACTCCGCTAAAAGTCCATGTCGGATATTATGAATTCCGAGCCCAAATCCGAGTATACTAAGTCACGTTGACGTCCGATCATCATCGGGTGTTTTTCGGAGACTACCATAGACACGTGGCAGTCAAAATGCGGGTGTCTACATTTACTAGTATATATAGACTTACACACGCATAAATAGCATAATCACCTTCCTTGTGGATTCGACCCCTACTTTCACTAACTACAAGTTTGTGTTAGAAGTGGATAAAAATTGTAATTTGGAGGCTCACGACAAGTCTAGCCACAGTGATACTAGGAGCCACGACTCGCCCGTGTGTTTATTCTCTGTTTACGTGAAAAATGATTTTAAAATCAAATGGCTGCCAATGTTCCATCTTTTAAACTTTACCGTTTTCATCACCTCACATGTTGATTAATTGAATTAAAGGAAACTATTTGTTACGTGATATCCTTTAATATTTTTGTAAGCATATTATTTGTTATTCACATAGTTGTCTTATGTGTATGAGGTGATGTTAGATGAACGACTTGGTTGCTATTCCACTGTTTTATTTTTTTGCAGGTCTAAGACGTCGGGGAATCGAGCGAAAGAGATTTAATAATATGTTTAGTGTAAAAGTATAATCTATATTCTGTACTAAGTGAATCAAGACTATGTAATTAATAGCCGTTTGTTGTAAGGATCCGTAGTGATCCAGATTTATTTACACTCTGATATAATTTTAATTAAATGACTTAGATAATTTTCTGCATTATCTATTAATTTAAGTCATCAAAAATCCGGGTTGTTACAACGTCACATTACGATAAAAAAATATCCAGAGTATTTTGTAAAATTTGAGGAATCAAGAAATCAAATTAACTATAAGACGAAATTAAGTTATTAACTATAAGATCAATTATTGAAACAAAAAATTACCAATTTCGAAGTCAATACATCTGTTTGTTTTACCCAAGTTGTAACTTGTAAGCAAGTTTCATTTAACAAAAATAAATTCTTATTCTATCTCAAACGGATACAACATAATATTAGCAAACATCTTGACCAAGGAGCATATTCATTCCCTACTTAACCAAAGACTAAGATAGTAGTTGAAATTTATTAGGTTAAAATTGACTTAAATTGGCGAAATTTGAGTAAGGGAAATATAACCTTTGACGTTTAGCGATTTATGCCGTCATTTCGCTTGAGAGTTGTTACTTTTGGGACCTTTGTATTGATTTTATCCTGCAATGACTAAACAAACAACAACAAAATGCAAATTTAGCTAAAATTTTTAGCTCACAATTGAAGGTTGTTGAAATGTTAATCTAGAAAAATCTAGATAAGTGTCAAACAAAATCAAGAAATAATAAGAAGAATGTAGAAGAAGAATGGAGTAGAAGATGAATGATGTAGAAGAAACTGGGTAAGAAAAATCTAGAGATATCCATGAAGGTAGTATAAATAGGTCATAGGTATGCTTGCAAATTGTGTAGCCCAAGCTCAAAATATGGAGCTATGAGGTCTCACCCTCTCCCCCAAATATTGTAATATCACAAATATCAACTCATAATAAAAGATCAACAACATTCATCAACATCGGGCTCAAAACACTTCCGCTGCCCAAAAATTTCAACATGGTATCAGAGCCGATGGTTCAAATCGGGATAAGAATCACGTCGAAGCACCCAATCAAAATCTCCTCCACTTCATTCCCAAAAAAAAAATCCAGTAAACAAAACAATCTGTTTTCAATACTACTTCATGTCCAAAAAAAAAAAAAATTGTTACCTTCCCAAATATATATGAACAACAAACATTTCACCCAAAACAACAGGGTAGCACAATAAAAATGCTAACCCGAAATCCGGGCAGTAAAAAAAAACTGACCCGATGAGAGTAACCAGAAAAGGTTAACTCGAACTCCGGATAGCCAAAAGAGCTAATCCGATGAGGGTAGTAAAAACTAACCCGAATTCAACAAGGGTGACAAAGAAAGGTCAACCCAAAATCAAAAGGGTGAAAAATAGGAGCATCTAAAAGAGACTCCAAACACAAGACGGGCATCTAACCCGACCAAACAAAGGGCATCGACCCTAGAAGAAAAATGGGACAAGGTCCTGCCTCTTCAAGTTTAAAAGAGAAGTACAAGCAAGTCATGGGAAGGGTACCACAACAAACAATGAAGATTCAAGAAATGAAGACATCATACAAGATCATCCAATGAAGCAAGTGAAGACATAGAGGAGGATAAACACAAAAGAAGGTGCAAGATAAGCATATGAAGATACATCAAACAATGAAGGCGACAAAAACAAGACAAAGAAATTCAACATTCAAAGGGAGCAGTTTCAACTTTCAAGTAATACATCAAGTTCAAAGAAACAAGATTTTTCAAGATTAAGGGGGAGTGTTGAAATGTTAATCTAGAAAAATCTAGATAAGTGTCAAACAAAATCAAGAAATAACAAGAAGAATGTAGAAGAAGAATGGAGTAGAAGATGAATGATGTAGAAGAAACTGGGTAAGAAAAATCTAGAGATATCCATGAAGGTAGTATAAATAGGTCATAGGTATGCTTGCAAATTGTGTAGCCCAAGCTCCAAATATGGAGCTATGAGGTCTCACCCTCTCCCCCAAATATTGTAATATCACAAATATCAACTCATAATAAAAGATCAACAACATTCATCAACATCGGGCTCAAAACACTTCCGCTGCCCAAAAATTTCAACAAAGGTTGCTACTTCTTGCAATTTAAAATAAACATAGCAAACAAACGAATAATACCTAAGTTCGATATACCGACAATAAGAGTGAATGACTAACCGCGGTTGACGTATCTCCAAAAAGTTTGAACTTAAGTATTTTCATATCTCTATGAATTATGACCTGAAAATATTAACGTAAAGAGGTTAATGACTGAATTTTGACGTAGGAAATAATTAAGATAAAGTCTTAATTATTTGTCAAAGATATTTTTAAAAAATGCAATGACAATTTTCTTCGAATATATTTGACCCATTAAATAAGCTACTCGTATTCGCTAAATAACCGCAAGAAGACGTAAAGATAAGGTCATTTAGTTGCACAAATTATCATGTACCAACTTGTTCATTGAATTCTCATTTACTCCATAATAATACGACTTTATTAAGCTCATTTTATTACTCCGTAATTTCTATCAATAGGCTAGTGTCATATAGGAATACATCAGGATTTAGCTCATCTATTAAAATTTGGCTTGGTCTCATCTAGCATAACCCCTTCTCATGTACCAATTTTCATCAATAGTCAATAGGGTTTAGGCACATGTAAAATAATAGTAATTTCAATCTTTTGAAGGTCGTACTTTTTGTTGTTGGAAAAGGTAGGTGTTTGATACATTTTCACAAACTAGTTTCGTTACCCGTGAAAATCACGGGTGCGTTTCAAGTAAATTGTGCAAACTTAACCTTAAATAAAAATTTTGTCGTGTTGTATGCACTCGTAATCTCGTATGCAAAAACATATGTGCATGAATGAACTGTAATTCACGTGCTTTGTTCTGAATAAACAAACAATATTATTTATGTGAATATTAATAGTAATACTTCCTAATTCATATAACAATATAATATCAACGTATACGGTTATAAACGTATGAAATCGAATGGAAGAGAGTATTGATAACATTGTAGTCTTGTGACGTCATGTTATCTACATCGACATATAATTATATAATGGAGTAATAAATTATGATTCATGTATTTTTCTAGCTAAGAACAATAATCAAACAACATTCTATTGTTTTATTTAACAAAGATTAAGATGGTGTAAAAGTAAGGTAGATATAAATTATGTACTAACATATCATGACAACTTACGCTACCCAAATCTATATGAAAATTGTGTATTTGTAATTCTACTATAATAACCTAAAACTACATCACCTTTATAAATTTGCGAATATTAGATGAATAATTGCATTAATTAACATAATTTTTTAGTGTACTTATCCATAGTAGTACTTTTAAATTGCAACACCTTAGTTTTACGGGAAAATATTAATTATGCAAACCTTAGTATTATAATTCTTAAATCTAAATCTAACAATAATAATTTCCAAAATTTACTCTGTAACTCCTTGTAGGAATTTATGATTTCACTCATATTTTTTCTCATCTATAAAATTATTTTACAACGTGTGCAAAAAAATAAATAAAAATAAACCATACCAGCCCAAAAATATCAACGAAATGGAATAAAAACGTAAACCAAAAATTGATACATAGTAATAACCAATTATCCTGTAAGAATTTTATTAATAAGATATCTCAATTGTTAAATTGGTATGATATTAAAGTTGTGTAATCAAAATTATTAGCACAACTCATATAAAAAATTCTTTCTAAAAATGTAGAAAATTCTAATAATATGTAATTACTTTGTATTGTATTAATTACAACTAATAAAAGCACATGAACTACATGTTAATGCACAAATTCTTGTTTAAGACGAAGATATCCGTCATAAGCATAAGACGGGTCAAATATTATACCACATATATCAATAAGACAAAAGTGTAGCTAGTATCAACACAATGTGCTTTTGTCTTTTGCTACCTACTTGACCCGTTATAATCTTGTGACGGATATACCCGTCACATGGGTGACCTATTGATATTAATGAGCTCAACATTTTAGTAGTGCCACTTGTCAATACCTTGTAAAGGGTCACATTTTGGAATGACTTTTTATATTTCTATATAGATAGATTAGGACTATTTGAATGTTTTCGACATGAAAATCAAGACCTAACAAAAATCAATGATCTTCTATGTCATTGGTATATGACCGATGGCGACCTGATCAAAAGACGAATGTACCGACTATACTGTAACGATAGAGATCACCAACGTGAATTTACGTTTCTCCCAATTTTCAATTAAAGTAATACACTATGAATCATACATAACCTAAAACGACACTTCTCCCAAATTTAAAATGAAAATTGGGAGAATTAATTTCAAAGATGATAAATACGGAAAATAACAACCATACATTATATTAATGCAAAACCAACAAAGCTACCAATAATGTAGATGCTTAAATCAATCAGACAACAATTGCAGTCCTTGTATTTCATACTGTAATACCACAGTCATCTATGTTAAAATTATGAAAGCCCTTTGTTTTACAAATAGATTAGATGTAAATTACCTCATATCCAACTCACTTTCTCAATTAATCAGTTAACATGAGACGGTTAATTTATTAAATTCACGGCCTCACATGCATCTTTTGATGGAGGAATTCTCGGGCGCTTACTTGAGTGTAGGTCGTTGAGTCTTTTTCCTGGCAATGGGTTTCTTATCATCGTCTTCTAGGTCGTCTTCCTATATTAATAAGTGAAAGATTTATAAAATACCAATTAAATAAATCAGGAATATATGAAAGATGGAAACTTTGAGCGAAGAAAAACAAAGGGAAGCACAAAGAATTGAAAGAACAACCCTGGGTTCTTCTTTTATGGTGTTTGTCGCTGAGTCTTTTTCGTGGCAATGAGTTTCTCATCATCGTCATCATCCCATATTAATAAGTGACATTAAAGGTAACCCAATACCAATCAAATCAATCAGGACGACAATACTAACTAATAATATCACAACACGACAATGAAAATACTATCTGCAATGACTAAAAAGAACATATGAACCGATAATATAATAACACACTAATGACTACACTGTTTGAAACAACTAAATAACAAACATGTCAACTAATAATCTCATAACACAATGATGACTAAAGTGTCTAAAACAACCAAATAATGACACAATTCAACCTACCAATTGATAATATAGTAGCACAACAATGACTACACAATGTGAAACAACAAATAATGACGCAAAACAACATATCACCTGATAATATCATAACACAACAATGACTACACAATCCAAAACAACTAAATAATGGCGCAAAACCACAAACTCATCAACAACAACTTCCGATAATTCTAACAAAACCTAATTTATTGTTATCTACTCAACTTCACTACTGTTACCAAGCTCCATTAAAATGCCTCTTTGTGCTTTCAACTCTCCTCCTATCTCTCTTTCAAAACCCAATTCCCTTTGTTCTTCATTCTCTATGTCTCTGCCCCCTAGTTTCCCTCTTCTTTCTGTTAAAGTTTCAATCTTTCCTCTTGTTTTCTTAGATATTATAGATTTATGTATAGTATTTAGCATTAATAGTGAAAAAAGTATGAACTTTTTGAATTTTGAAGTACTTGTATAATTAATTGGGATATCGTAGTATACCTCGGGATAAATATTAGCAAACTTGAGAATTCGAGAGTGAAAAACCCCCTTTAAATGAGAATACCCTCCATTGCCTTTGCAACCTTGTCGGTTTAAACATCTGTCTCAAATGAAATGAGTAGATCCTCCTTAATATACCCTATTTTTTCATCTTGAACATGGATTTTCTCGACGATAATCAGTTCCAGCACAATGTGCTTCAGATCTGCCAAATGTCGTAATGTGAACGTTCTGGATTCATTTATTAAAAACGATTAGTTCAAATACGATATAATAATCACAAAAAGAAAGTTCAATACAGCAGATAACTACCCCAAACCCTCCACATGTTTTAGTGAAAGTGTGTGTATTGGTACCCAACTTCGATTTGTTAAGCACATGCGATCTTAATTATTCTCGTCTTTCAATTAGTTAAAACTCATCATCATAAATTTATCGTAAACTACACAAAAGCCCAATTCAACTACACAATGCAACAAAAATCCTATCCAATCAAATCAAATCCAACAAACCTTGTAGAAGTAATCAAAATTTCGGTAGAAAGCAAAAAAAAACCTGTGAGGTCAAAGTTGAAAGAATGGAGAAGAGGTCATTGTCAGCAAATATGCGTCAATTCTCGCAAAAATGCATGGAACTAAAGACTCGTAAACAAAGGATTTTTTTCCTCGGTGCATCATATCAGCCAACAGCTAAAATCTTTGCAGTGATCTAAACAAATCTTCTTTACAGTGCATCAGGCCCAATTGAACTACACAATGTAACAAATTGACAAAAACTCAACTGAAATGAAGAAAATTACCGAAAATTCTAGTTCTGAAGCATTTTCAGTGAACTCGTCCGTTAGCAGGAGTTGAATTCAATGTAATATTCAGAAATGAGTAAGCTTACAAAACCCTAAATTGGCTAATTAAATTAAACTGATGAAGAAGATATACCTCGAATTGATGGATATATATGGTGGTCATCGGGGAAAGGTGGTGGCTATGAGTGACCAGTGGTGGTCGTTGTTCTTCGAGGCAAAGTGTGGTTCGTCGATGTGTGGTTCGTTGGCTTCGTCGTTGGGCTTGGAGGAGTAATAGTAGAGTAATTACCCTAATAGTAATACTGTAATTGTGGTAATTGGGGAAGTAATGGATTAAAGGCAATTTCAAGGAGAATTAAAAGCCCCACGTTTTTTTTACAGTAAAGTAACCGCACAGTTAAGTAATGGGTAGTTACTGGATTGATATTAGATAAACTGATTGTTAATGTAACAGCTGTCGGTTTTTTAAATTGTTTTTCAACTAAGCCAACTCACCGCCATGTAATATCCAAGTAAGCGCTTAGTTGGCCGCCTACGTGGGTGAATGTGGTGTGTCCATTTTCTTTAGATTTAATATATAAAAGATAATTGAAAATTGAGGGAATGTCCATGGTACCCCTGTGTTTTCAATGTTTAGCCATGGTACCCTTATATTTTGAATTCTTTGTCCATGGTACCCTTGTGGTTACAATTCATTCAGGGGTACCATGAACAAATAATTGAAACCACAAGGGTACCATGGACAAAAAATTGAAAATACAATGGTACCATGGTTAAAATATTGAAAACACAAAGGTACCATGGACATTTTCTCAATTTTCAACTATTTTAATTTGAATTTCATTAATTTTCTAACTAATTTCACCAAAAAAAAAATTAAAATTAATCACTTTAACTAAACTAACTTTTAACGCCGTTATGACGGAAAATTGATCAGGGGTACCATGGACACTAAACACAAAACACAAGGTTACCATAGGAATAAAACACAAGGTTACCATAGGAACAAACTTAAAATGAGGGTACCATGTATAATGTGTCAAAGTTCGAGGGTACCGTGGGAAATATCCCAAGATTTTATCATACAATAATCATCGTATTCTTCCTCTAATTAAGTTGGACCATAAACTTATTTGATTTACCAATAATACCTTATTTTTACTCAATTTCTTAAAAGTTACCAAAAATTCAATGTCAAGCTTGGATTGAATAAGAGGGGTATTCATTTACCAAAAAGTCTTACTTTTGACGAATAACTTAAATTTTTTTAATTCTGTCTTGTTTTGACTCTGGAACGGAGATTCGAGCCAACCCTCTTAGTCCTTATTGTCTTGAAGCTTTCCTTTCTGTCTAAAACCTTGACCTAGATCGATGCTAAGACCAAACATCATTCCAATTTCGATTGAAAAAGGTGAAATTTGTGAAAAAAAAACGATGTGTATATTCGATTCGTTTTTCATTTTGGTAGAGGTTTTCAAAATTATAAACTATCCATGTGGTAGATAAGACAAAACATGGGTAGTCATTTTGCTTTTGTCTTATCTATCCACATGGGTAGTATTCGACCCGTCGTACACTTATGACGGATAAGGCCGTCACAAGTAAAAATTTGTGTTAATTTACCTTGTAGTTTTTTTAGACAACTTTTGTGTGGAGTTGAGGGTAATTAAATAATTAATGCAACAAGGGTAGTAGTGTAATTTACTAACTAAACGAGTGAACAAATAAAGAAATACTTCGTACTCTTATATGGAATTGATTTTGACGGACCTAAAAGAAAAACGTATGAAATTGATTGGAATGGATGAAGTATTATTTAAATTTATAAGTACGAAAATTTTAAGCTCTCACATTCACCCACATCAACAATTTAACATCCTAATTGTCGTTGAGTTGACGCTATTTAAAAAAATAAAAAGAAAGAACAGTATTTTGAATAATAAGTTATATACTAGCACGTAACTTCTACTTCTACTTTGCTTAACCATTCATCCCTACATACCAAAAAAAAACTAAAAAATCAAAGGCACCCCACTAAATTACTTTTTTTTTGGATGAAAAGATGGGGATCTTATATTAAGTCAATCTCCGCTAAAGCGAGGACAGAATCTGGAATCGAGTCTACAAGCACAAACTCCTCCCCCTTTCTCAAACACATTCTAGCAACATTATGAGCAACACAATTCTTATCTCTCTTAACATGGATCCAACAGCATCGAGCAAAACCCGAACTATATGAGAGAGGATCCTCTGCCAAAAGCCCCAAAAGGTCCCTTGTTTCCCGTTTGCTCTGGACCGCCTCCACCACCGATTTAGCATCCGACTCCATCACCACCAAGCCGTAACCAAGCCTTCTAGCAGTCTCGACACCGAGCTCAAGCGCCTTTGCTTCTGCTATCATTGGCTCCCACCATCGTTGAAGACGTTTGCTTGCCACCCAGAGCACCTTGCCAACCTCGTCCCAACCCACCGCACCCAGGCCCACCTCCCCATCCGAGAAGATGGCTGCATCTGTGTTCACTTTAATAAACCCCGCCGGAGGGGCCTCCCTCGCTCGTATTTCATTTGAACGAACCTCCGAACACCTGGGTTGCAATTCATTTCTATATCTCTCATGCTCTTCAACCATGTGCATCAAACTAATCATGATAGCATCCGTCATCGGCAGCTCATCCTAAAAGGTCTGAATGTTTCTTATGTACCAAGCACCCCAGAGCATACCAAGAAATCGAGACATGTCCTCCACCCTTATACGCGCCAGCATCTAGGTCAACCAGACCCCAAAAGAAGTGGATGGAGCTCCCTGGGTCAGATGGCCAAACTCACTAGCAGTTCACACGCCTGCAATCCAATTACAATGGACCATAGCGTGTAGAGGTGTCTTGGGAGCCGTTTTGCAGAGATCACGGGTAGGGTCCGTGAGGCAATGCCGAAAACTGATTTTCCCGAACTCCAAGAGTGTTTGTGAACGCTCTCCATAAAAGATGCGAAATTTTTGGGATCGTTTTTAGGTTCCAAAGAGATTTCCACAGTGCCTCCTCCGCTCCCGTACCAGTAACCTGTAGCCCCTGGTGCCGACCCTGGATCCCCAGGCGATAGGCAGTCCGAACGGTGTACTCTCCATTTTTACTTGGCCACAAAAATAGCTGATCACAAGGAGTCCGTTTGCTAAGAGGAATGCTAAAGATGGCTTTCGCTTCCGTTTCCACGAAAATATGTCAAACCAACTCCCACTTCCACTCCCCAGACTCCGCATCAATTAGGTCGGAAACCATAAGATTTGCCTCAGCCTCAATATTCGGAACTGGGAACCGGTTCCGCCCCTCCACAACGAGCCAAGCATTATCCCAGACATTAGCGCTCCTCCCATCCCCGATTCTCCATCTTAACCCACCCAGAAGCAGAGATTTCGAAGCCCATAGACTCCTCCACACAAAACTGGGATCGTATCCCCTTCGTGCTTCGAGAACCGAATCATGTTTAAAGTATCTAGCTTTGAAAACTCTACAAGCCAAAGACTTCGGTTTAGTCATAAACCTCCACACTTGCTTAGCCAATAGAACGAGATTGAACACTTTCAGGTCCCGAAACCCCATCCCGCCTTCGAACTTGGGTCGGCACATCTTCTCCCATTTCCACCAATGTAGCTTCCGCTTCTCGGCCGTAGAACCCCACCAAAACCTCGCAATGATTCCATGGATTTTGTCGATAAGACTCTCGGGCATAAGGAAGAGGCTTATCATATAAGACGGTATGGCTTGGGCAATTGCCTTTATCAGGATTTCCTTCCCCGGTTTTGAGAGTAATTTCTCCTTCCATCCTTGGCAATTTTTTCCATATACGATCTTTCAGGCACATAAAAATAGCTTTTTTTTATCTCCCGATAATAGTCGGCAGCCCCAGATATTTCTCGTGTCTATCCACCTCACGCACTGCCAACAAGCCTCTGATCGTCTCACCATCCCTCCTAACAACCTTCTTACTAAAAACGATCTCCGACTTGGAGTAGTTAATCTTCTGACCCGATGCTCTCTCAAAATGGCTAATGATGTTAGCTAAAATTGAGCATTCCTGTAGATTCGCTCTAGCATAAATAATACAGTCGTCAGCAAAAAAGAGGTGAGATATCTGGGGCGCGTTCCTACAAATTTTCACCCCATGAACCCGAGACTCCACAGCCGCACTCCTAATCATGTAAGAAAATACATCCGCACAAAACAGGAACAAATACGGTGACATAGGATCACCTTAACGTAACCCCCGACTCGGTTTCACTTCCTCCGAGTCTTTACCATTCACCCGGAAACTATGTGTCACGGAGGTCACACACGCCATTACCCGCCTACACCATTGTGAGGAAAAACCCATATGTTTCATAGTTGCATCAAGAAAGCTCCACTCAACTCTGTCGTAGGCCTTACTCATATCGAGTTTTAGCGCAACTGAACCCGCCCTCCCCTCCCTTCCTCTCTTCATTGCATGAAATGTCTCAAACGCAATAAGAGCATTATCGATAATAATTCGACCCGGGGTAAACGCACTCTGGTTCTCAGAAACAATACCATCGAGGAATGGTTTTAATCTATTAGCCAAAGTCTTAGAAAAAATTTTATAAATCACATTACAGAGACTAATAGGTCGAAAATCCGACATGGTGCGAGGTAAGCTGCACTTAGGGATAAAGACAACTGCTATAATGACCTCCTCAAGCTCCACTCGACCCTTCCACCAGCTCTGCACAAACGCGACCACATCCACCCCCACCACATCCCAGTATTTTTGAAAGAAAAGTGCATTCATACAGTCCGGCCCAGGTGCCTTATTGGGGGTGCATTTGAAACAAAGCGATCCGAATCTCATCCTCCGTGATAGCACGATCAAGCACCACATTCATATTAGAAGTAATAACGACCGAAACACAGTCGATAGTCTCCTCAAACTGGGTCGGCAAGCTAGACGTAAATAGATTCGAGAAATACTCCTTTACCACTCGGACCATATCTGCCTCATCTATTCTCCAAACCCCATTACCATCCTCAAGTCCCGTTATATTGTTCCTTTTCCCCGCTGCTTGGCCTTGTGGTGAAAATAGGTTGTATTCCTATCCCCGTCTCGGAGTTCATGACATTTAGCCCAAGTTCGCCAAAAGGTTTCAACCTGACCCCGTAATTCCGCCACCTCCTTAGCAAGATTCTGGCATTTGGCTAACATGTCAGTCGATGCCTGTCTTCGTTGCCACCTCCACAACTCTGCTTCCTTCTCCCTAAGTCTCCTATTCACGTCCCTAAACCTTCTCTTCGCCCAGGTAGATAAACTCAACGTGCATGCCCGAATTTTGTTTAAGATACCCACCCCCCTTGTGCTCCCCATGCCTCCTGAACAACCTCGCCACATCTCGGGTCAGACAACCATAGATTTTCAAACCAGAAAAGTCTACCCCTTCTCCGTCTAGAAGCCCCATCAACCTGTTTTTATGACCAGGGGTGCATGGTCAGACGCCACAATCGGGTTAACATGCACGACAAGATCTGGGAATAACTCTCTCCACTCGTTTGTAGCAATTGCCCTATCCAACCTCTCACGGATCAAGGTATCGATGTTCCTCCCTCTCTGCCACGTGAATTTGCTACCAACAAACCCCAAATCCTGAAGCGCACCCGCATCCAAGGTAGCCCGGAACGCGTCCATACACCCTTCACTACGAACCCGGCCTCCTTCTTTTTCATCCGGGCTTAGAATCTTGTTAAAATCCCCGAATAGAATAATGGGTACACGAGAGATCCGACATAAGGATGTGATCATCTCCCAGGTTCTATACTTCTGGTTCCCTTCAGGCCACCCATACACTCCCGCTGCCCTCCATTGCACTGACCCATCATCCCACTTCACCTCAATAACAGCATGGTTTTTGTCATAAGAGACAAGGTCTGCCCTAATATCCTTCCACCACATTCCCACACCTCCCGATCTCCCCCTGCTACTCACGCAAATCCCATCTCTATACCCACACCTTCCACGTAACCTAGCGAGATCACTCCCTCTCATCATCGTCTCCATTAAGAAGACGATGTTTGGGCACTCCCTCCAACACATCTCGGTGAGGGAGCCAACCGTCAGGGGTTGCCCAACCCCTGACAGTTCCAAGTTAGGATTTTCATTGCTCTTCGCGGGGCTGCACATCCGCAGCCTCCGCTACTTTCTGCGATTGATCCAGCAACATTACCAACTGCCCTTGGCTACTTCCCACCTCCACACGACCTTTCTTCCCACCCCGACTATCCTCATTCTCCTCCACGTCCTCATCCTGTCGAACCCGCTTCGTATGTATAGTCAAGATCGAATTTGCCTCTCTGACATTCCCTCTCGAGGTGATTCTATGCCAGGTCCTCCTTCTACCCCCAGCGGCCTCACCCCCTTTTCCCTGATTTATTTCAACCACTCCGCCCTTCAAACTCGGCCTCCCTGCATGCACTAATACTCTCATCATCTAGCATAGAAATGTCCTCGCCATCTGTCATTCTATCCCATTGAAAATCACCAACACCCCACGTACTCTCCACCAAACCCTACAACCCCCCCCCCCCCCCCCACATCAGTAAATACCCTACTCCCACAAAGCTTCGTCCTATCTTCCTCAATAGCATGACCCTCCCCTACCTTCCGCCCTATAGTTGCTTCTCCCTTCCTCCTAATCTGAACAGCTATAGATTGAAGCTTCTCAATTAGGTCACACACTGCTGCTTGATCACGTCCTTTCCTCCTTATCAAACTCTTCCTGCAAAACCATACCGGAGCTCTCCCTCTTCATACGGTCCCTCATCAGATTCTTTTTCCCCATGTCCCAGTACCCCGCACCTATAGCAGAAGGTCGGAAGCCGTTCATATTTTGCCGGGAAACGCACCACCCCTCCAGGAGACATTCTGACATCCACCCCATCATGCAAGGGGACCCTGACATCATGAAGTATTCGCAATCTCACCGCTTTCTCGACCCCAGAAATGGCCTCTCTGTCCTTACTAATAAAAGAATCCAAGCGGTTTCCAATATAAGCGAGGTTTTCATCTTTCCCCCGACCCTTAATAGGTAGGTCATAAACTCGCGCCCATAATGGCACATGGTAGAGCGGTGTTTCCGATAGCCTCCCCTCCCCAACCGGATCGTTGAAACACCAAATGTTTTTATCAAAATGCCATGGTTGATTTTCCACAACTTTTAGTTTATCCATCTTTACAGAAAAGAAAGATACGTTCTTTTTGGTCGATGACATTACCTTCGATCGCTCCTTTAGTCTGCCACACTTTTGGCATCGTATCGGCAACCGCCCTGGCATTTACTGTTTTCGTCGTCCAGAGTTTCCCAATGAGAACGTGCTCCTCCTTATCTGCTTCCCCCGCCTCGCCAACGTCCCAGAAAAAGCCGTCCTCCTGCCCCACAATTTCTTTGCCCTTTCGTTGTCCAACAATAAGTTGTTCATCCATACTCTCGTACGTTACAAGTGCACACACCACGATGAAGATTGAGAAAGATGATTTAGAGAGGAATTTCGATGAAACCCACGTGGGGTAGAAACCGTCAAAAAGATGGATGATGAGGGAAGAAACCCTAGGAAACTTTCATAGAGAAAACCCTAGAGAGAGAATTATCCACTAAATTACATATTAAGAGGATTATACACCTGGTTGTATAATGCTAATATACAACCAGGGTTAATTCTGTCACTTCACTCTTATATTTTAATTAACCTAAATAATAATAATAATGTACATAATCTTCAATTCTCCCGCATTCTTTCTCTAACTGTCTAACTGTTCAACCTATTTTTCTCTTTTCCTCCTATTTCTCCATTAACAAACCAGTATAGTAAATCCATTTTTCAATGGATATTGAAGAATTTAACTTGGTATCGATCACTTTTAGAAGACAACAAGAAGTTTATTCTCCTTGTCAAGGTAATTAGGTAATATTAGTATGAACGGTAGACATTATTACTTCGTTCATATTTCTAGTCTTTCTTTTGCATATTGTAAATTTTCATGGTTAATTGGTTGTGTTTTATGATTATAACGGTATATTAACGTAATACTAAATCATATCATAACAATATTATTCCTAATTTTATCCTAGATATAATATGTAGAATATTCACACAATAATATCATATTGTGTTATACAGTATATACGTTAATATACCGTTATAATGATACACAATAAGTAATTGTAATTTTATTTGTTCATAGATTGATTTAATATTGTCGAATGTTAAATACGGAACGAAAAGTTTTTTGTGGTAGCTCAATTTATTTATGACGAAACTCAAAAACTTATAATCTACTATTTAATGAGTAAATTTGGACCATTATATTGAAAGGGTAGTAGTTATATTGATATGCTCAAAAAGTATGACAATTAGGTCGAAATTTAACTATTATATTACATTTTAATTATAGCTCATATTATAGTCATGATAGCTCAGTAAATTTATTCATATGCTCAACTATTTTTTTACAAGTATTATAGTTAGCTCGGATTTTAATTACTACATTCTAATCAATTTCTGGCTCGAGTTATTTTCATAATAGCTCAAAATGTTTTAGAATTGATAATGGACATGAAAATCAATCGTATCTCGGCTTAAAAAAATCGTGTAATTAGACAGATAATGTTTTTATCTTTTATCTTCAACTACCAATGGTGTTGTGAAGATTAAATTGCGGAGGAAATTATTAATTTATCATCGCCAACGGAAAATGAAATTCCTATAATGAAACAGATAGCAGAGTTAGGAAATTTGAGGGTGTTACATTTCATCACTAAGCTGTACGTTCGCTGAGTAAAGGGAAGGAATTAGAGACACGAAGATCCAAGACTAAGACAAACTCAAAGCTCCATAATTCGTTTTGGAGTTGATTGTTTTTGATCGAAACAATAATAATATGTCTGATAATAATAATAATAATAATAATAATAATAATAATAATAATAATAATAACAAGACTTAGTTTCGCTATTGCTAAGGGAGTGGGTGCCCAGATAGTATCTCGGCTACCCACTAACTTCTTGTAATTTGTTTCGTTATTAATGCAAGCTCCGTTTTTTTTTTTTTAAAAAAACAATAATAATAATAATAATAATAATAATAATAATAATAATAACGGATTTTCTATCATGTGCCCATTGGGCACATGATGATGATGCTAGTTGCATAGGTTAAGCATTATCCTTAGTTACCATTCCCTAATTAGTGGGATTCTAGTGATTATTTTACAACCATATAATATTCTTCTCTCTCCTTCCTTAATTACCCTACCTATAATCTAATCACATTTTTTTTTCTTATGTACACACTCACAATACATTAAAAAATTGTAGAACTAATTGTATAAATACAGTACTCTAGGTCCACATTAAAAGTAATATCTATAGAATTCATGATATAAAAAAAGTCAAAAAAAGCAATATCCATACAATCAATAAATTGTATTATTTTTTCATTAAAAAAACTGGATTCACGCCTTCATCACGTGCTTGGACGTCTTTTTTTCCTCTTTTTAGCTTGCACCTTTGGTATGGTGTTGACCCGATCATTCTCTAGAACGATATTGACATGTACATTCTCCTTATCGGGACAAGTAGTGATATTGCGTCCAGATTTTTTACACAAAGTACAACTCCTCCCTTGTTTAATTCCAACTTCTTTTCCGCCTCTTTCTCGTGTATGTTTCGGTCGACCTTTTGTTTTCGAAATTGGAGGATTGGCGATATAATCATCACCGAGATTGAGGATTTGATTATCCAACCCTTGTTCAGAACTCACTGTCCTTTGATCGGCAATGGAAATAACTCTAGAGTGGAACTCATCTCGACACCATCGTACCGGTAAATACATTGGCGGTATTTCAAAACAATCCTTGTGCATAAACACAGATAAAACATGCCGACAAATTATACCCCAAAACTCAAAGTGCTTACAACTACATAAAATCGTGTCACCGCTCCATGTGACACTATGCTTTCGTGAACGTTGATCCATATAGTGTTGCACAATGAAAACAAAATTGTCACTCTCACTTACCTTGTATTGAGTAGCTCTTTTAAATTCTTCTTGAAATTTTTTGAAGAAGAATACCGTAAAAACTTTTTGTACTTGCTCTTCTAGGGGAGATAAAGTATGAAAGTAGAACCCCTATACGTGTCTAGCATAGAATGATGTAGTTGGGTTAGCCCAACGTCCTCATTCGCAAGATCGACCTACAAATATTAAAAGTGAACTTTAGCAAACGTATAAATTAAAGTAGGTATCTAGCTAGAGCTCATAATTAAAGAGAGTACCAAAAGCTTATTACCTGTTTGATAAGTTGGGTTAAACATGAGCGCGAAGTTGTAAAACGTTTCACAAAGCTATTAATACTTTCACATCTTCCAGTTGTCGTCATTCCACCAAAGAAATAGTCACGAATATAGGCCGGCACCCAATTTTCCTTAATCTTATATAACCTCTGTACATGTTTGTTTCCTTGCAAATTAAACTTTGAAACCACGATGGGTCATTCTTGTTCAAACTCATCAACATTTTCCAACCTGTAGAGTCTATAAAATTCTGCACACCAAGCTGAATACCGCTCTCTAAGAAGTGCGGTAAACTAACCTGAAATTTTTGATGTGATATGCCATATGCAAAATGCATGTTTTGTAAATGGCATTTCTTTGTAAATTGCTTCCGTCAACCACAGATCTTGATCAGTAATGATTGTCACCGGTGGTTTATTCATGAGTGTAACAAAAGTCTGTTAGCAAAGTAATTAAATTATTAACAATTAATACAACTATATACACTATACTTTAAATTAAAACGATGAAATATTAGGGGTTTCCAACTTTTCATACCTTCATTGAGCTACAATCCATTCATGAAAGGTACAAACAATTTTTTTGGTTAATTATTCTTAATCATCGTCATTGTTATTATCAATGTGCTTCCTACGTAAGATGAATGCGTAATACGGAGTATAATTGTGATTCTTTGGTGATTAGAGTACACGCAATTAACAAAATAAAAAACAATCTAACAACCTCTTAAACAATTGAGCAAGATGATGGTGCATGATTAATTACTGTTTGTTTATATTAGGAAAGTGAACTTGTTGATTTTGTTTGAGTAAGATGATTGGCCAATGATTATTATTACCTAGGTTTTATATTGCTCTTTTGAATATGTTGAGATTAATAGCAACTTTTTCCTTTAATGGTCTCATGCAAAATGGTTGTCTTCTTTTTTTGTTTAATTGGCTGATAATATCATACATAGTAGTTTACTGAATCATGGATTTATTTTTTCTTTCTAATAATTATCCGGTACGGCAGGTTGAATATTGTCAATTTTATTGATTTAAACGAGTTACCAGAGCATGAAATATGTAAGTCGGAAAGACAAGAAATGGTACTATTGGATAACAATGAACTTGAAAACGCAAGTGTAATGTGTTTTGAACCGTTTATTGGTCAGTGCTTTCTAAGTGAAGAAGAAGCTTATAGATTTTATGATAATATTGCGAGAAAAGAAGGTTTTTCCATTCGAAAAGGTCGGTTTTTTAATTAGAAGGGAAAAATGATTAGACGTGTTTTTTTTGCCATCGAGAAGGATACCTAGATGAAAAAATTGTTGATCCTTCTAAGGAACAACAGTACCGATCGTCAGCTAGGTGTGGTTGTAAGGCTTTTATGAGGATCACTTTGAAAAAATCTAATGATATTTTTCCTGAAGAATGGCAAGTTACTCTATTTACACCATTTCATAATCATGATTTGCTATCACCTACACCAGTGCGTTTCCTTCCTTTTTACCACACGATTTCTAAGGAAGATGAGCAACAACTTTTATTATACAAAGATGCTGGCCTTTCAGTGAGACAAATAATGCGAGTCATGGAGCTTCAAAAAAATATGAAACATGGCGACCTTCCTTTTTTTCAAAAGGATCTTCATAATTTCTTTGGTAGGATTCAAAAAGAAAATTTAGACAATGATGCTATTGATCTTCTTGAATATTGTAAGAGGGCTAAGATGGATAACCCTAATTTTCAGTTTAGTTACACAATTGATTCTGAAAATAGACTCGAGAATATATTTTGGTCACCTGCTCATTGCTTTGACTTGTACCAAGAGTTTGGCGATTCTACGGGATTTTATACCACCTACAGAGTGAACTCTTATGACATGCCTTTTGGCATTTTTATTGGTATTGACAACCATGGAAGAACTATATTATTTGGTTGTGCCCTTATTCGTAACGAAAGAGTTGCTACTTTTTGTTGGTTAATGAAGGTATGGAAAGTTGGAAACCCCTAATATTTCATCGTTTTAATTTAAAGTATAGTGTATATACTTGTATTAATTGTTAATAATTTAATTACTTTGCTAACAGACTTTTGTTACACTCATGAATAAACCACTGGTGACAATCATTACTGATCAAGATCTGTGGTTGACGGAAGCAATTTCCAAAGAAATGCCATTTACAAAACATGCATTTTGCATATGGCATATCACATCAAAATTTTCAGGTTGGTTTACCGCACTTCTTAGAGAGCGGTATTCAGCTTGGTGTGCAGAATTTTATATACTCTACAGGTTGGAAAATGTTGATGAGTTTGAACAAGAATGGCCCATCGTGGTTTCAAAGTTTAATTTGCAAGGAAACAAACATGTACAGAGGTTATATAAGATTAAGGAAAATTGGGTGCCGGCCTATATTCGTGGCTATTTCTTTGGTGGAATGACGACAACTGGAAGATGTGAAAGTATTAATAGCTTTGTGAAACGTTTTTCAACTTCGCGCTCATGTTTAACCCAACTTATCTGACAGGTAATAAGCTTTTGGTACTCTCTTTAATTATGAGCTCTAGCTAGATACCTACTTCAATTTATACGTTTGCTAAAGTTCACTTTTAATATTTGTAGGTCGATCTTGCGAATGAGGACGTTGGGCTAACCCAACTACATCATTCTATGCAAAAGACACGTATAGGGGTTCTACTTTACGTACTTTATCTCCCCTAGAAGAGCAAGTACAAAAAGTTTTTACGGTATTCTTCTTCAAAAAATTTCAAGAAGAATTTGAAAGAGCTACTCAATACAAGGTAAGTGAGAGTGACAATTTTGTTTTCATTGTGCAACACTATATGGATCAACGTTCACGAAAGCATAGTGTCACATGGAGCGGTGACACGATTTTATGTAGTTGTAAGCACTTTGAGTTTTGGGGTATAATTTGTCGGCATGTTTTATCTGTGTTTATGCACAAGGGTTGTTTTGAAATACCGCAAATGTATTTACCGGTACGATGGTGTCGAGATGAGTTCCACTATAGAGTTGTTTCCATTGCCGATCAAGGGACAGTGAGTTCTGAACAAGTGTTGGATAATCAAATCGTCAATCTCGGTGATGATTATATCGTCAATCCTCCAATTTCGAAAACAAAAGGTCGACCAAAACATACACGAGAAAGAGGCGGAAAAGAAGTTGGAATTAAACAAGGGAGGAGTTGTACTTTGTGTAAAAAATCTGGGCACAATATCACTACTTGTCCCGATAAGGAGAATGTACATGTCAATATCGTTCTAGAGAATGATCGGGTCAACACCATACCAAAGGTGCAAGCTAAAAAGAGGAAAAAAAAGACGTCCAAGCACGTGATGAAGGCGTGAATCCATTTTTTTTAATGAAAAAATAATACAATTTATTGATTGTATGGATATTGCTTTTTTTGACTTTTTTTATATCATGAATTCTATAGATATTACTTTTAATGTGGACCTAGAGTACTGTATTTATACAATTAGTTCTACATTTTTTTAATGTATTGTGAGTGTGTACATAAGAAAAAAAAATGTGATTAGATTATAGGTAGGGTAATTAAGGAAGGAGAGAGAAGAATATTATATGGTTGTAAAATAATCACTAGAATCCCACTAATTAGGGAATGGTAACTAAGGATAATGCTTAACCTATGCAACTAGTATCATCATCATGTACCCAATGGGCACATGATAGAAAATCCGTTATTATTATTACTAGTATTATTATTATTCTTATTGTTTTTTTTTAAAAAACGGAGCTTGCATGAATAACGAAACAAATTACAAGAAGTTAGTGGGTAGCCGAGATACTATCTGGGCACCCACTCCCTTAGCAATAGCGAAACTAAGTCTTGTTGTTGTTGTTATTATTATTATTATTATTATTATTTTTTTTTTTTTATTATTATCAACTGGAGCTTGCATTAATAACGAAAACAAATTACAAAAAGTTAGTGGGTAGCCGAGATACTACCTATGCAAAAAGTTATTATTATTATTATTATTATTATTATTATTATTATTATTATTATTATTATTATTATTATTATTATTATTGTTATTATTATTAGACATACTATTATTGTTTCGATCAAAAACAATCAACTCCAAAACCAATTATGAAGCTTTGAGTTTGTCTTAGTCTTGGATCTTCGTGTCTCTAATTCCTTCCCTTTACTCAGCGAACGTACAACTCAGTGATGAAATGTAACACCCTCAAATTTCCTAACTCTGCTATCTGTTTCATTATAGGAATTTCATTTTCCGTTGGCGATGATAAATTAATAATTTCCTCCGCAATTTAATCTTCACAACACCATTGGTTGTTGAATATAAAAGATAAAAACATTATCTGTCTAATTACACGCTTTTTTTAAGCCGAGATACGATTGATTTTTATGTCCATTATCAATTCTAAAACATTTTGAGCTATTGTGAAAATAACTCGAGCCAGAAATTGATTAGAATGTAGTAATTAAAATTCGAGCTAACTATAATACTTGTAAAAAATTAGTTGAGCATATGAATAAATTTACTGAGCTATCATGACTATAATACGAGCTATAATTAAAATGTAATATAATAGTTAAATTTCGACCTAATTGTCATACTTTTTGAGCATATCAATATAACTACTACCCTTTTAATATAATGGTCCAAATTTACTCATTAAATAGTTAATCGAGAATATAAGTTTTTGAGTTTCGTCATAAATAAATTGAGCTACCACAAAAAACTTTTCGTTCCGTATTTAACATTCGACAATATTAAATCAATCTATGATCAAATAAAATTACAATTACTTATTGTGTATCATTATAACGGTATATTAACGTATATACTGTATAACACAATATGATATTATTGTGTGAATATTCTAGATATTATATCTAGGATAAAATTAGGAATAATATTGTTATGATATGATTTAGTATTACGTTAATATACCGTTACAATCATAAAACACAACCAATTAACCATGAAAATTTACAATATGCAAAAGAAAGACTAGAAATATGAACGAAGTAATAATGTCTACCGTTCATACTAATATTACCTAATTACCTTGACAAGGAGAATAAACTTCTTGTTGTCTTCTAGAAGTGATCGATACCAAGTTAAATTCTTCAATATCCATTGAAAAATGGATTTACTATACTGGTTTGTTAATGGATAAATAGGAGGAAAAGAGAAAAATAGATTGAACAGTTAGACAGTTAGAGAAAGAATGAGGGAGAATTGAAGATTATGTACATTATTATTATTATTTAGGTTAATTAAAATATAAGAGTGAAGTGACATAATTAACCATGGTTGTATATTAGCATTATACAACCAGGTGTATAATCCTCTTACTAAGTAATTTAGTGGATAATTCTCTCTCTAGGGTTTTCTCTATGAAAGTTTCCTAGGGTTTCTTCCCTCATCATCCATCTTTTTGACGGTTTCTACCCCACGTGGGTTTCATCAAAATTCCTCTCTAAATCATCTTTCTCAATCTTCATCGTGGTGTGTGCACTTGTAACGTACGAGAGTATGGATGAACAACTTATTGTTGGACAGCGAAAGGGCAAAGAAATTGTGGGGCAGGAGGACGGCTTTTTCTGGGACGTTGGCGAGGCAGGGGAAGCAGATAAGGAGGGGCACCTTCTCATTGGGAAACTCTGGACGACGAAAACAGTAAATGCCAGGGCGGTTGTCGATACGATGCCAAAAGTGTGGCAGACTAAAGGAGCGATCGAAGGTAATGTCATCGACCAAAAAGAACGTATCTTTCTTTTCCGTAAAGATGGATAAACTAAAAGTTGTGGAAAATCAACCATGGCATTTTGATAAAAACATTTGGTGTTTCAACGATCCGGTTGGGGAGGGGAGGCTATCGGAAACACCGCTCTACCATGTGCTATTATGGGCGCGAGTTTATGACCTACCTATTAAGGGTCGGGGGAAAGATGAAAACCTCGCTTATATTGGAAACCGCTTGGATTCTTTTATTAGTAAGGACATAGATGCCATTTCTGGGGTCGAGAAAGCGGTGAGATTGCGAATACTTCATGATGTCAGAGTCCCCTTGCATGATGGGGTGGATGTCAGGATGCCCTCTGGAGGGGTGGTGCGTTTCCCGATGAAATATGAACGGCTTCCGACCTTCTGCTATAGGTGCGGGGTACTGGGACATGGGGAAAAAGAATCTGACGAGGGACCGTATGAGGAGGGAGAGCTCCGGTATGGTGAGAGTCTCCGTGCCTCACCCTCTAAATTGACCAGAATTGTGTCCTCGCCTAGTAGCACAAGGGGTAGGGTTTTGCAGGAAGAGTTCGATAAGGAGAGGAAGGGACGTGATCAAGCAGCAGTGTGTGACCTAATTGAGAAGCTTCAATCTATAGCTGTTCAGATTAGGAGGAAGGGAGAAGCAACTATAAGGCGGAAGGTAGGGGAGGGTCATGCTATTGAGGAAGATAGGACGAAGCTTGGTGGGAGTAGAGTATTTACTGATGTGGGGGGGGGGGGGGGGTTGTAGGGTTTGGTGGAGAGTGGGGTGTTGGGGATTTTCAATGGGATAGAATGACAGATGGCGAGGACATTTCTATGCTAGATGATGAGAGTATTAGTGCATGCAGGGAGGCCGGGCGGAGTGGTTGAAATAAATCATGGAAAAGGGGGTGAGGCCGCTGGGGGTAGAAGGAGGACCTGGCATAGAATCACCTCGAGAGGGAATGTTAGAGAGGCAAATTCGATCTTGACTATACATACGAAGCGGGTTCGACAGGATGAGGAGGTGGAGGAGAATGAGGATAGTCGGGGTGGGAAGAAAGGTCGTGTGGAGGTGGGAAGTAGCCAAGGGCACTTGGTAATGTTGCTGGATCAATTGCAGAAAGTAGCGGAGGCTGCGGATGTGCAACCCCGCGAAGAGCAATGAAAATCCTAACTTGGAACTGTCAGGGGTTGGGCAACCCCCTGACGGTTGGCTCCCTCACCGAGATGTGTTGGAGGGAGTGCCCAAACATCGTCTTCTTAATGGAGACGATGATGAGCGGGAGTGATCTCGCTAGGTTACGTGGAAGGTGTGGGTATAGAGATGGGATTTGCGTGAGTAGCAGGGGGAGATCGGGAGGTGTGGGAATGTGGTGGAAGGATATTAGGGCAGACCTTGTCTCTTATGAAAAAAACCATGCTGTTATTGAGATGAATTGGGATGATGGGTCAGTGCAATGGAGGGCAGCGGGAGTGTATGGGTGGCCTGAAGGGAACCAGAAGTATAGAACATGGGAGATGATCACATCCTTATGTCGGAGCTCTCGTGTACCCATTATTCTATTCGGGGATTTTAACGAGATTCTAAGCCCGGATGAAAAAGAAGGAGGCCGGGTTCGTAGTGAAGGGTGTATGGACGCGTTCCGGGCTACCTTGGATGCGGGTGCGCTTCAGGATTTGGGGTTTGTTGGTAGAAAATTCACGTGGCAGAGAGGGAGGAACATCGATACCTTGATCCGTGAGAGGTTGGATAGGGCAATTGCTACAAACGAGTGGAGAGAGTTATTCCCAGATCTTGTCGTGCATGTTAACCCGATTGTGGCGTCTGACCATGCACCCCTGGTCATAAAAACAGGTTGATGGGGCTTCTAGACGGAGAAGGGGTAGACTTTTCCGGTTTGAAAATCTATGGTTGTCTGACCCGAGATGTGGCGAGGTTGTTCAGGAGGCATGGGGAGCACAAGGGGGGTGGGTATCTTAAACAAAATTCGGGCATGCACGTTGAGTTTATCGACCTGGGCGAAGAGAAGGTTTGGGGACGTGAATAGGAGACTTAGGGAGAAGGAAGCAGAGTTGGGGAGGTGGCAACGAAGACAGGCATCGACTGACATGTTAGCCAAATGCCAGAATCTTGCTAAGGAGGTGGCGGAATTACGGGGTCAGGTTGAAACCTTTTGGCGAACTTGGGCTAAATGTCATGAACTCCGAGACGGGGATAGGAATACAACCTATTTTCACCACAAGGCCAAGCAGCGGGGAAAAGGAACAATATAACGGGACTTGAGGATGGTAATGGGGTTTGGAGAATAGATGAGGCAGATATGGTCCGAGTGGTAAAGGAGTATTTCTCGAATCTATTTACGTCTAGCTTGCCGACCCAGTTTGAGGAGACTATCGACTGTGTTCCCGTCGTTATTACTTCTAATATGAATGTGGTGCTTGATCGTGCTATCACGGAGGATGAGATTCGGATCGCTTTGTTTCAAATGCACCCCAATAAGGCACCTGGTCCGGACTGTATGAATGCACTTTTCTTTCAAAAATACTGGGATGTGGTGGGGGCGGATGTGGTCGCGTTTGTGCAGAGCTGGTGGAAGGGTCGAGTGGAGCTTGAGGAGGTCATTATAGCAGTTGTCTTTATCCCTAAGTGCAGCTTACCTCGCACCATGTCGGATTTTTGACCTATTAGTCTCTGTAATGTGATTTATAAAATTATTTCTAAGACTTTGGCTAATAGATTAAAACCCTTCCTTGATGGTATTGTTTCTGAGAACCAGAGTGCGTTTACCCCGGGTCGACTTATTATCGATAATGCTCTTATTGCGTTTGAGACATTTCATGCAATGAAGAGAGGAGGGGAGGGGAGGGCGGGTTCAGTTGCGCTAAAACTCGATATGAGTAAGGCCTACGACAAAGTTGAGTGGAGCTTTCTTGATGCAACTATGAAACATATGGGTTTTTCCTCACAATGGTGTAGGCGGGTAATGGCGTGTGTGACCTCCGTGACACATAGTTTCCGGGTGAATGGTAAAGACTCGGAGGAAGTGAAACCGAGTCGGGGGTTACGTTAAGGTGATCCTATGTCACCGTATTTGTTCCTGTTTTGTGCGGATGTATTTTCTTACATGATTAGGAGGGCGGCTGTGGAGTCTCGGGTTCATGGGGTGAAAATTTGTAGGAACGCGCCCCGGATATCTCACCTCTTTTTTGCTGACGACTGTATTATTTTTGCTAAAGCGAATCTACAGGAATGCTCAATTTTAGCTAACATCATTAGCCATTTTGAGAGAGCATTGGGTCAGAAGATTAACTACTCCAAGTCGGAGATCGTTTTTAGTAAGAAGGTTGTTAGGAGGGATGGTGAGACGATCAGAGACTTGTTGGCAGTGCGTGAGGTGGATAGACACGAGAAATATCTGGGGCTGCCGACTATTATCGGGAGATAAAAAAAAGCTATTTTTATGTGCCTGAAAGATCGTATATGGAAAAAATTGCAAGGATGGAAGGAGAAATTACTCTCAAAACCGGGGAAGGAAATCCTGATAAAGGCAATTGCCCAAGCCATACCGTCTTATATGATAAGCCTCTTCCTTATGCCCAAGAGTCTTATCGACAAAATCCATGGAATCATTGCGAGGTTTTAGTGGGGTTCTACGGCCGAGAAGCGGAAGCTACATTGGTGGAAATGGGAGAAGATGTGCCGACCCAAGTTCGAAGGCGGGATGGGGTTTCGGGACCTGAAAGTGTTCAATCTCGCTCTATTGGCTAAGCAAGTGTGGAGGTTTATGACTAAACCGAAGTCTTTGGCTTGTAGAGTTTTCAAAGATAGATACTTTAAACATGATTCGGTTCTCGAAGCACGAAGGGGATACGATCCCAGTTTTGTGTGGAGGAGTCTATGGGCTTCGAAATCTCTGCTTCTGGGTGGGTTAAGATGGAGAATTGGGGATGGGAGGAGCGTTAATGTCTGGGATAATGCTTGGCTCGTTGTGGAGGGGCGGAACCGGTTCCCAGTTCCGAATATTGAGGCTGAGGCAAATCTTATGGTTCAGGCAACTATTAAAAAGCCGTTGTTGAGTAGATTCAAGGACAAATTCTCATCAGTCAGGTGTACAGTCTACGTAGTTTGACCGTTGCCCCCAATGTAGGCGTAGACAAGGCCACCACTCATAAATGTCGAGTTCTCCACTAAAGTTACTCACCTGCCTATCGATGTCTCAGTACCGTCTAATTGCTACCGTTTTGTTAGCTTTAAGGATATCAATGATGGCAAAATTGCAGCCAATCAGTACATAGGTATCTTTGGTGAAGTTTGCACTGCATATGCTGTTTTCTTACTAATGTAATTCTCCGTACGTTTGTTATTTATCAGTTTTTTCCTATGCAGATGTTGTTGGTAATGTGTACGAGATTGGACCAATTACTGAAACAAAGAACGGCTTTAAGTGTAGAAAAATCAAGTTGGAAGATACAGAGTACGCCTCTCTTTCTGAAGGTTCTTTTGTCCTAACGCCAAATTTGTAAATGTCTCACAACTTTGTTCCTTTTTTTTTTCTTAGTGGCGACGTTCTTCACTGCACTTTATGGGCACCGCATGCCGTGGATCTACCTGAGGTACTGGCTATTCTACCCAGCCCTCACCAGTCCAAAGTAGTTGTTCTTAGATGTGTGGAGCCGAAGCTATTTAACAGTAAGTACCTCACTTGGTCGTCCGTTATATTAATGTTTTTTACACACTGATTCTTGCGAAGTAAGTAACATTCTGTTCGCCCACGTCAGATTCTTGGGTTGTGCAAACTACCTTCAACGCAACGACATTTGAGGTTAATCCAAAGTTGCCCGAAGTGGATGCCTTTCAAGAGAGGTTCTACATATATAAAGTTATATTATTATTATTCACTAATTTCTTGGATTCTTTGTTTCTGTTATTTTTAATATGATGTGTTATGATCCTGCAGCCTTTCATCTCAAGCTCCTAGCAATTCATTACAGATTCTCGACGAAGTTGCGGACGGTGAGAGCTTCCACATTCCGGTAGATGAGGTTCTTTCGGTAAAACAGATTCTTGAAAGCGAAAAGGTTTAGTCATATCTCAATCACATTAGTTTTCTAGATGTATACATTCTACACATTCTTGACAACCATTAAAATCATGGACAGGGTGGGTCGTTCTATACCGTGGCAACCATACTAATCCGCAGCGGGGTGGTACTACAACAGCTGCAAGTCTTGCAGATCAAAGGCAGTGAAGAACGATAAAGGGAGGTGGTTTTGTAAGAAGTCTCAGCATGTGTATTCAATTAAGTATTTGCAAGGCAGATCTCTATTTTAATAGCAATTGTCGTCATCGTTGTTACAGGTTTCAGGTCAAGTTTGCAGTTGTCGATTTCTCTGGGATCGAATGTCATTTTGTTGCATTTGATCATCAGGTCGAAAAGTTTCTCCAATACAATCCACAGAGTTGATTGCAAAGATGGAGAAGGTATTTCTATAACTGTACAATTCAAATAAATTTCACTGTCAATGTTTGTTTTGTATTACCTAACTACATCTCTTTTATTTCCACCAGAAAGGAGGTCATTCTATGCCTGAAGAGCTAGCCACGTTCATTGACAACCGCTTCCTATTCAAGATAAAAATAGACGAGAAGTTCAATGTTGAACAGTCGTCTATCTCTTACACAGTTTCCTGGATGTCTGACGACCAAGACAAAATACACATGTGGCACATGAAGTACGAAGAGGCAATTAAGGTTGCTTTTTTAACTCTTTTTGTTTTTTTTTCCACATCGTTAATTTTGTAAGTCTCAAAATTACTTTGATGACAACTTATTCTTTTGTCTGCAGTTAATAATGGACGAGTATGGTCTATCAAAAACTGCTTTAAGCAATGCGAATTTCAGACGTACTGTTCCTGGAGAAGGATCACAACTTGCAGCAGCCCCATCTGTCGGAGTACATGAAACACAGGAAACTGCAAATTCCAGTCAGGTTTTTATTACTTTTGTCATATATTCCAATAGGTTACGTGTTTGATTTTTATGTGGCCGTGTTGTTCACTACAAGCTTCTACGAAAACTTTTGATCCTACTTTTTCTTTGAACATTAAAGTCGTTGACTGCGAAACCGCGTCCAACTCTTCGAAGCATACACCCTTGAAGAGGAATGTAGATGCGCTTGAACTCGAACCATGTACTCCAGTCGGTGGTGCCTCTGATGCTCAGTCTGCTGTCAAGAAAAGGAAATCTGCTTCAACTTAGATCGTCTTACTCTGAAAACATTTGAACATGTCTTTACAATTAGCCGCCCGAATTTTTCTATTACTTTTCAGAATCATTTTTAACTTACTGCTGTTGTTTTGTTTCACCCTTTAAGACCGGTAATTTGTACTTAGTTCATCTACACTCTCTGTTTTGGATTATTTTCAGACCATTCGATCTCAATTTTCTTAGCTGAACTTCGTTATACTATCTATTCTACCTGTTTTTGTGTTCGTTAGCTGCACAAGTATATTCTTGAATAAATTTTGCAGGGAAGAGGCAGTTTTTGCCCAACCACATTTTTGGTTTAATTGGTGAGACAACATCTTCTGCCTCAGAAAATATTCAATATGAGGTCTTCAAGCAATGTTTTTTAGCACTCTTCTTACTCTCTTTGCTTAATTTTTTTTTCCTTTTTTGTCTCACTTATATATTTGTCGTGTTTTCAACTGCAGGACATACATATTTCTACTTATTAACGTAATCGGACTCCCACACTTAAATGTCGGCGGTTATTTCACCGTTGTCTTCGCAAAATATTATAATCAGTCTTATTTTAGTATTTTTTCCACCACTTCTCTAACGTGTAGTATAGTTATGTTTTTGTATATTTATTTAATTTTTAATAGTGTAATTTTGTACACATCACAATTTTCTTTGTAATTTTTATGTAATTTAATTCCGTGTCATTTCTTGAAATTCACAATTTCTGTACTATCATTTTTATCGTTTTTTATGTAATTTTTTATCGTTTCATTTTCCACAAATCACAAAGTTCATTCCGATGAATCCTATCATATCACTTCACTCATTTACTACGACATTTGTTTTTACAACTATTGAAATACATTACAACGTGCATTATACATACTTACGCTCCGGGAGGTAATATTCCTGATGGGAAGGATTTGCCGTCGATCCCTACCAACAAGTAATAACCAACTAGACCTAACTAGTAGCTAGGGAAGTCGGGTCGATATCCATGGAGACGGTTATGAGGTGTCTAGACTATGGTCTACCTACAAGACAAAACTAGGTCACAAACAAGCACAAAGAGGAAGAGAATTGACAAGAATTGATTATCTATGATGATGGGAGAGGATGAAACTAGACTAACAATGAACTAGATATAACATGAACTAAATGAAACAACAAAAGATTAATGAAACAAGTAAACTAGAGAAATGATTAACTAAAGAGATGGAGAAATCAAATTGGGAAGGAGTAGAGTTAGTTTGGGTTCATAAATGTAGTAGGATGATTTGGAAGATCAAGGGTGTAGGTTTCACCTAGTTACTAAGGTCGGTCCGCGCTCTCGCGTCAAAGCCAAAGTCCGCACTCTCGTGCCAAAGACTAAACCTGAATACTCATGCAAGATATTACCCATTACACAAGAATTCAACCACAAATCAATCACACAATGAGAAGATGAAAACAAGTATGAGAAGCATGGCCATTACAACTCAAACAAGCAATTCAACAAACACATAGAGTGCTCAACATGTGACTAGTAACAAAGGATTCATCTTTACCCTTAATCAAACCCTAATTACCCATAATCCACACTTAATCCCCCTACTAACCCCACAATAAGTCTACTCACACATAATGAAACTAACACTAACAACAATAACAAGAGAAATCAACACAAACAACAAAACATTCATTATGAAACTAGCAAGAACAATAACAATAATCAAAGATTGAAACTTGAAAGAGTAAACAAAGATTAAGAGTAAAGAGAATAAGAAGATTATACCTACTAACAAGAGGATGAAAAGATAAGAACTTGCATTAATAAGAAAAACCCAAATAAATCTCCCAAGGTAGTCAATCTTGGTTGAATCTTGAAGAATTCCCTTAATACAAGACTAATTACTAAGATTAATCTAAGATTAACAAAAGATTAATGAAAGATTAAGCTAGGGATGAAGAGAGTCTATCTAGGGTTTAGAATAATGTAGAGTAGTGTCAGATGCTTAAACAATACAAATGGAGAGTATTTATAAGGTTACAAGAGCAAAGGAATTGAAAGAAAGTCACGCGGTGCTGTATTGGGCCCCTTCCCGGTCGGGATGATACAGCCTTCCCGGTCGGGAAGCTTCCTTCCCGGTCGGGATGGCCCATCAGAAGACGCTTCTTTCTTGCACTCCTTCCCGACCGGGAAGGCTACTCTTCCCGCCCGAGAAGGGTCTTGTAGGCCTCCAATATGATCATAAAGGTCCCTATTTGCTCTTCATAGGCTTCTCATCGATTCTCGGTGCTCGGGATCGAGTCTAAGGGGCTCGGGAATGGGTCTCAAGGTCTCGGGATCGAGCCTAATCCACCGAGTGATCGTCGCTTCTCTTCGATGGCTCCAAATGTGTCGGAAACGAGTCAGAATCGTTCCATTTCTCCAATATTGGTCTTAGGAGCCTAAAACAAACTAGAAGAAGCGTAAGTAGCCTCGAAACCGCTCCCAAAGAGTGATTCCACAAGAGAAACCGGGACCAAACACAAGAAATACGCACTACAAACTACACTTATCAACTCCCCCACACTTAACCCTTACTTCCCCTCGAGTATGCACAAACTAACTAAAAGAACTAGACTACTAACCGAGCGGGTATTAGCGCACCCTACGCCCTTTCAACTCACGCGAGTACACCTAGATGAAAAGTGCACTCCGCAAGACAAGTGAGGTCTTGCGACAAAACTGTGGATGCAACCAGACACGAAAACACACAAACAAACAAACATACGAACAAGCAAGCAATCGGTTGCACCCAAGAAGAAATAAATACCGCTTCCCTCTACAAAGCGGTGAAAGAAGTACCGGTTAAGGACTCAAGGCAAATGGTTCCCAAGCTAATAATACAAACCGATATGGACGAAACCCTAATAGTATGACAACAAAGCAATAAAAACGTTGGTAACTTACCTAGGTCCTCCTAACCTTCTAAGAACGTACTACGGGACGATCGGCGGGATGGAAAAAGGATGAACCACGGTGTTAGTCGGCACTGTAGGTAAGTGAGACTCCTCCCCCTTTAGCGATGAGCCAATAGGATCGTACCAAGCTCAAAAACGGCCTAACTAGTCCAAGTAAAAAGGGGAGTATGGTTGCAAAATGAGGAAAGACCGATCATTACCGCTATCATCCTTCCTAGGGACTCGGTCCTTTGGTAGGCTCTTCACGGTAACGATCGGAAAAAGGCTTATTTTTGAGAGGGTGAGAATCTTTTTGTGAGATGGTTTTCTTTTGGCATTTTTTTCTCTTTCATTTGGCTTTTAAGTTTCTATGCCACTTTGTTGTGTGCTAAATTTAGACCGTTTTTCCCTCCATTTAGACCCGTTTTCCCTCGTTTTGCGAGTCTTGAGTGCGATTATCGCCATATTTTGCATACTTCTCGCATTAGCGTCCCTCTTGTGCGTTTTACGTGTTTTTGGTAGTTTTTCTATCAATTTTGATAGGTTTTGCTACAAAATTCACAATTGAGCTTCCACGAGCACAAGAGAAAGGAAAACCGTCCAAAGAGCAAAGCACACAACTTAAAGTTTAAAGCCATCCGATCGAACAAACGAAGAATGAGACAAGACTCGAGGCCACGAAAAATGACCGGGCGAAATTTCACCCGACGGTAAAAGTGCCTCCCGAAGATTTTCCGAGAACTCCCCACCGGGCGAAACTGACCGGGCGAAGTTTCGCCCACCGGGTGAAATTTCGCCCGATGGGAAGAAGTGCCAAAAATGTCAAAAATGGAAGAAAATCTCACCAGGCGAAAATTTCACCCGATGGGAATTAACGTCAAGTCCGCAGGGCGAAGTTTCACCCCATGGAGATGCAAAGGGAGATTGTCTCACTAATGGAGCATAGAGTTGGATTTGGGCTTTAGGTTAAGGATCCATTAAGAGATTACTATATATATGTTACCCTAATTCATTGCCTAACTCACCTCTCCATTGTGATAAGGAGGGAAGACATTACACCCTTCCACCATCCTATTACACCATCCATTAGTAGTAGTAATCTAGAAAAATTCCCAAAAATTCTAGTAGTTTACATAGTTATTAATAGTAGATCTACAAGTTTCCATCAACAATTATTTAGATTTCAAGGTTGTAAGAAGATTATTCAAGTTTTATTTGAAGATTTGTTGGGTTTATTGGAGGATTAGTGACAAGTTCTCCACTTTATTCATCAAAGATTCAATCTTTATCTATGATATCTTCTTATTTCTTATAGATCTACATAGTTGGTATAATTCTCTTTCACTCTCTAATCTCTAGTTTAGTTTTTGTTTTGTTTTCTCATCATCATCTTGCTTAGATCTAATTAATATGCATGTTGTGATGATTTCCATAATGATGTGTGAGTAGATTTCTTGTTGGGGAGTTTAGGGATGAGGGCTTGGATTATTTGAATATAGGGATGTTGGTGGGTTGCTTGCATGTTGGTTTATCTTATTTATGGTGTTATGTCATTATTGTTTTAGTCCGGCTAACTAGACCGACCTTGACTAATTTCTATCAATATGGGGAAACTCGGGGTAGAAATTACCATGACTAGGGACTTACCCTCATTCGCCGCGAAAGCGGGATTTAGGTGTGTTTATCGACATTGCGACAAAAACTTGATTCCGACCTTCTTAGACTCCAAGTACCAAATCCCGACTTCTCCTTAACACCTTTTCCCTAGATTGACCACCTCTAAGCCATCATCGTAGTTATTCCTCTAATATAGACTCGACCTCTACAAAACCCCTCTCTCTAAGACATCAAACACGACACTTAAGCTTCACAAACACACACCGTTCCCTGTGGACCGACCTCGACTTACCACGATTACTCTAGTAGTTTTTGTGTTATTCCGAGTCTTACAAATATCGTTTGATCCCCCGTCCTTCGTTAACAACCGATCCGATTGGGAGGCGATCACACTTCTTTTTCTTCTTTTGTATTTTGTTTTTGACTTCTTGTGCCTTTTCTTTTTCTTCATTATTTTCATTCTTTCTTTTTCTTTCTTTCTTTTTCTCTTTTTCTTTCTTTTGACTTGGCTTGCCTTTTGGATGATTTTGTTTTGTAGGCATTTCTTGCACCCAAGTGAGAATTTCAACAATTTGCAACTTATTTGTGGAGATGTGTAGGAGGTAGGGAAATGGGTAAGTCGGGGGTCGCGATTTCCCTTCAAACCAACAAAAAGGTGGAAAACTTGGACTAATCAAACAATTTCGAACACGGTCACCTAAGGAACGGGACTCGGCAACCAAGGCTTTTTCACACCGTGGGTGGTCATAGTGGTCAAAATGCAAATCCCGTAGTAGATCCCTAGTAGACTAGATGGACTCAAGGTAAAGGACCAACGAAACTATTGATTTAGGGTCATTCTATTAGACTAAAGTCCAAGACTCGACTCATATTACAAGGAAGGGAAAGTAAACACTTCCACACTAGCCTCAAAACCGGGTTTTCGAAAACCTTTTATTACACAAGACACAAACTAAACAAAACGCAACAAGGATGAAAGAAAATGAGACACACTCAACAAAACAAAACAAAATAAGAGAAAAGAAAACAAACATACAAACAAAACAAACACCACCCCGAGACATCCACATAAGCAACCAAAACAACCACAACTTTCAACAAGCTCCATCCAAGCACACATCATCACAAATCTCCATCAAACTCCGCGAGAGACAAAGAGGAAAAGAGATAGAATGACGTTACCGGATGTCTTGAGCTTTCCGAAAATTACGGCGATCTGGGAACCTATAAGGAAATGGGGAGGCAAAACACACAATACAACAAAAATTCGACACAACGACACAAAAGAAAAAGATACAAAAGAAAATCTTTTTGATTTTTATGAAAATTTTCAATTTTTTAGGGATTTTTAAGATTTTTCGAAAAAACTACGAAAATAAAAACTAAAATGTACTAGGATATCGCTCCCCCACACTTAAACTGAGCAATGTCCTCATGCTCGATCTGTAGTGTGTGGAGACACTAAAAAGAAGGGAAACTACGAAAATAAAGCTAAAAATCGAAAAGAAGAGCGAAGAAAGGGTAGAATGTGTCCGGCCGGGGTGTAATCAAGTCATCATGGGCCGAGACGAGAAAAGATATGGGTGGGGGAAGAAATAAAAAGAAGGAAATAAAAGGAAATAAAAGGAAATGAGAGGGGAGGACTAGGTGTAATCAAGTCACCTAGCCTGGATTCCGCCTAAATCCGCCTAAATCCTACAAAAAAGCGGAAAATAAAGAAAAAGTGAAAGGACTTGTAAATTTGGATTTTTGAAATGACTCTCGATGTAGTCACGTCATCGAGAGTCGGGAGCAATGACCACCAAGGCCCCGAGGGCCACCATGACACGAAAATGATAAGGGGAAGGGGAACAAACAAGGGGAGACAAGCAATTAAAGACGGAAAAGAAATGAGAGTCGCCTTACCAAACGGTTAGCAACTCAAAAGTCTTCATCATCTCAATGTTCGAAATCGGCACATTACTTGTCTTCATCATTGTTATTCCTCTTCATTCTCGATATGGTTGCATGGTTGAAGTACTAGGCTCGCAATGGTATAATGAGGGTAGGATTTGATGTGAAACTCGGTGTGTAGTGAAGAGAAGATGAGGTGAAGGTGTATATATGAAGTATATGGGTCTTAGATAGTTGCAAGGGTAGGTAGGGAGGTTGGGAGGGGGTATAAAGTGGTTGGGTGGGCTCAAATGTCAAAGAAGAGGCAAAAGGAGGAGCTGGGCACCATCCCGGTCGGGACGGTCTTGATCCCGGTCGGGATGGCATTCCAGAGAACCTAGTTTTCAGCACACTCATCCCGTTCGGGATGACATCCATCCCGGTCGGGATGAGTCTTCTAGCCCTTCATTTTCTTGATAGCATCACCCACAAGGTCACCGATACATCGAGATCTAAAATCTCGTCCCCAAAAGCTTGTCAAAAGCTTCAAAAACCGACTTCCTTGCCCAAGATCCAAGCTTCTATCATCAACTACTTCTCTCAAAGCTTCATCTTCACTATGACCTATCCAATAAACTCGATGAACATCATCAAATTCCCTCCCTCACATCGCTCATCAAATTACCAAATCACAAGAATTCCACAAAACACAAAAGAATAAGAAAGAGATATATACAAAGAGACAGTTCTTTTGGAACTCCGTCAAACCAAGGATGGAGGTTCTTCATTCATTTTTTTTTTAAAAACACCATAGACAACTCCATCGCCATCAAGAGCACGGAGTAACAAATCAAAGGCTCGAGAGAAGTCTTCAATCAAGCTTGTGGAATACCAATCCACACTCCAAGGTTCTTCACAACCTTGCCTCGAAGTTCCCGGGGCATCCCGATCTACTAAGTTCAACGGCTTGAACTTGTACTTTCGATCCTTCGGTATATACCCAAACTTCCGCTCATCTTTACAAGGCCTCAAGGGAGGCTCAACCCTCTTCTTGCTAACCGGCTTATCTTCACTTACATCACATAGGCATTCATCCGCCCCAAGCTCGGAATCATCATCTTCAACTCCATACAAGTTGTCTTTCAAGCTTTCACCCGACTCATCCCCTAGATCGATGTCTTTCACGGCGTGGATCATATTACACGACTCATCATTTGTAGGCGAGGTATTTCCTTGGAGGTCAAACACGAGCTTCTCGTCGCCTAGCTCAAATATGATCCTACCATTCTTTACATCAATCATCGCACCGGCGGTATGTAGAAACAGGCGGCCTAGGATAATGGGAGTGATGGCATCTTCCGGCATATCAAGTACAAGGAAGTCGACCGGAATGAAGAACTTCCCTATTCTTAGTGGCACATCCTCTAGCATTCCTAATGTTCGGTTAAGCGAACGATCGGCCATTTGAAGTGTAATAGAGGTACACTTGAGCTCTTTCATCCCAAGTTGCTCACAAATGGAATACGGAATAATGCTTACACTCGCACCCAAATCACATAATGCCCTTTCAATCTTCAAGTTCCCTATGGTGCACGGGATTGAGAAACTACCCGGATCCTTTAACTTAGAAAGTGTAGAGCCTTGAATGAGCTCGCTCACCTCTCTTGTGAACGCTATGGTCTCTTCCTTGTCCACGGATCTCTTCCTAGCCAAGATTTCTTTCATGAACTTTCCATAGGCCGGGACTTAGGTAATTAGCTCGGTGAAAGGGATGCTCACATCCAACTTCTTCACAATATCAAGGAACTTGTCATATTGAACATCCACCTTGGTCTTCATTTGCCTTGTTGAGAATGGCAACTTGATGTGTATCTTGTCTTGCTCATTAAGGTTGGACTTTTCAATTGACATTTTCTCCTTTCCTTTGTCTTCTCCTTGGAGTGGGGGAAACTTGTCTTCATGGGGTTTCTCAACCTCCCACAAGACTTGCTCCTCCATGAGGTTTCCCCAACCTTCATTGCTTTGGCACGGGAATTCCACTTCTTTCATGGCTTGTTGCTCACTAGGAAACAAGGGAGTATCGTAGGATGCACCGCTCCTCAAGGTGATAGCATTCACATCTTCAAATTTCGATGGTTCACCTTGAGGAGGTAGTTGACCCCTTTGTCTTGAAGAACTACCGAAGCAACTTGAGCTAGTTGAGTTTCGAGCATCTTGAGATGAGTTTTTGTTTCCTTGTTTTCCATTTGAAGTTGGGAAATAAGTATTTGTTAGGATCTTTGCAACTCCATTTGACTTCTTTGCATCTCCAACATTGATTTTTGCATGTCGAAATCCCGAGGTGGAGATTGTTGATTATGAGGAGTATTGGTGATAGCTAGGGGAATGCCATAATCATGAATTGGAGACCGGCTCCTTTGCTTGCTTTCTTGTTGAGTACCTTGAGACCCTTGTTGTTGTTGAAAGTTCCCTTGGAACCCATGAGAATTGCCTTGATTAAGGCCTTGAGAGTTACCATGATTGTGGTTTTGATGTCCTTGGGAGTGTTGGTTTCCTTGGAAACCACCTTGATGATTGAAGTTCCCTTGATTTTAGAACCCTTGATTGTTGTTAAAGGCACCTTGGTTATGTTGTTGGAAGTTGTTGAAAGGCCTTAGATTGCCTTGATAACCTAGGTAGCCTTGGTTGTTGTCCCTTAAGGGAGGTGGAACACAGATTGGACGGTGTTGTTGTAGAGATTGTTGTTGGGAAGCTTGATGGGAAGCTTGGAACATGTGAGGATTTGGCACATTTTGAGCGTTGAAGTTAGAGTATGGGGCACCTTGCTTGAATGCTTGAAAAGCATTCACTTGCTCAATACTACCTCGACAATGTTGAGGGTCATGTCCAAATATCCCACACATCTCGCATATCCCATAATAGGATGTAGGAGGTACAACTCCCAAAGCATTGACTTGTTGAATTGAATGTTGGTGGGAAGAACTTGTGCTTTGACCTTGATCAAAATGACTTTGGAGCTTCTTGTCAATAGTTTCCATGTGAGTTTTTAATTGTGCTCCAAGATCGATACTAAGTTGTGTAATGGCATCGATCTCGTGCCTTCCCCCTCGATTCGCCTTCCTAGGCCTTGAGTATTGAGAGTTGTGAACCGCCATTTCCTCAATTCTTGACCAAGTTTGGTCATCATCTATCTCGGTGAACCTTCCATTAGATCCCATGTTGAGTATGGCCCTTGAATCTTCATATAACCCGTTCCAAAATTGTTGGACAAGGAACCACTGTGATAAACCATGGTCAGGACAAGAACGGATCAAGGCTTTAAATCTTTCCCACGACTCATAGAGACTTTCTTTATCACGTTGTTGAAACCCCGTGATTGAAGCTCTCAATAGATTGGTCTTCTCCGGTGGATAAAATTGTTGGTAGAATGCTAAGGCTAGCTTCTTCCAAGTGTCTATACCGAGAGCCGTCTTGTCGAGACCTTTGAGCCATTGCTTTGCCTTGCCAATTAAAGAGAAAGAAAATAGGACCCACCGGATTTGGTCTTGGGTTATTCCCGGTTGTGAGATAGCATCGCAATAGTCCGAAAAGGTTTCCATGTGTTGATGAGGATCTTCTGTTGGTAACCCAGTAAATTGACTTCTTTCAACCAATTGGATAAATTGCGTTTTAGCCACAAAATTCCCGGCATATGCGGCCGGTAAAGCAGTTGGACCGGGCAAAATGTCTTCCGTAAAGGTTGAATGAGAAGAGAAATTAGGCATTGTTGGATGTGCGGGAGATGATGGTGTAGATGGTGTTGATGTAGAAATTGAAGGAGAACTAGGTGAAGAAGAATGGATAGATGTACCAAAGGGATTGATGAAGGTCTCTTCGGCGGTCTCTCGAGGTGACTCGTTCAAGTCGGATCCTTGAGCTTGTTCTTCAATGATATTGCTAGTACCCGGTTGAGAGTTCCTAACCCGATCAATCGTCCGTTGGCAAAAGGCTCTAAAGAGTCTTTCCGGCTCTGGATTGAAGAGAAAGAAATCGTCTCTCCTCCTAGGCATGCACTACACACTTGAAAAAACGTGAGAACACCTAGTGCTTTGTGGGCACTAGGCAAAGACAATAAACGAGCACAACGGAAGACAAAGAGAGAAGAAAACAATAAAAATAAGAAAAAGACTACAAATATGCACAACGGATAGAAAAAGAACACAAGAGGGGTAACTAAGTCAAGCTAATAAGTAACCTAAGTCTAAACATGCACCGTCCCCGGCAACGGCGCCAAATTGATGGGAAGGATTTGCCGTCAATCCCTACCAACAAGTAATAACCAACTAGACCTAACTAGTAGCTAGGGAAGTCGGGTCGATATCCACGGAGACGGTTATGAGGTGTCTAGACTATGGTCTACCTACAAGATAAAACTAGGTCACAAACAAGCACAAAGAGGAAGAGAGTTAACAAGAATTGATTATCTATGATGATGGGAGAGGATGAAACTAGACTAACAATGAACTAGATATAACATGAACTTAATGAAACAACAAAAGATTAATGAAACAAGTAAACTAGAGAAATGATTAACTAAAGAGATGGAGAAATCAAATTGGGAAGGAGTAGGGTTAGTTTGGGTTCATAAATGTAGTAGGATGATTTGGAAGATCAAGGGTGTAGGTTTCACCTAGTTACTAAGGTCGGTCCGCGCTCTCGCGTCAAAGCCAAAGTCCGCACTCTCATGCCAAAGACTAAACCCGAATACTCATGCAAGATATTACCCATTACACAAGAATTCAACCACAAATCAATCACACATTGAGAAGATGAAAACAAGTATCAGAAGCATGACCACTACAACTCAAACAAGCAATTCAACAAACACATAGAGTGCTCAGCATGTGACTAGTAACAAAGGATTCATATTTACCCTTAATCAAACCCTAATTACCCATAATCCACACTTAATCCCCCTACTAACCCCACAATAAGTCTACTCACACATAATAAAACTAACACTAACAACAATAACAAGAGAAATCAACACAAACAACAAAACATTCATTATGAAACTAGCAAGAACAATAACAATAATCAAAGATTGAAACTTGAAAGAGTAAACAAAGATTAGGAGTAAAGAGAATAAGAAGATTATACCTACTAACAAGAGGATGAAAAGATAAGAACTTGCATTAATAAGAAAAACCCAAATAAATCTCCCAAGGTTGTCAATCTTGGTTGAATCTTGAAGAATTCCCTTAATACAAGATTAATTACTAAGATTAATTTAAGATTAACAAAAGATTAATGAAAGATTAAGCTAGGGATGAAGAGAGTCTATCTAGGGTTTAGAATAATGTTGAGTAGTGTCAGATGCTTAAACAATACAAAGGGAGGGTATTTATAAGGTTACAAGAGCAAAGGAATTGAAAGGAAGTCACGCGGTGCTGTATTGGGCCCCTTTCCGGTCAGGATGGATGGTCCTGGTCGGGATGATACAGCCTTCCCGATCGGGATGGACCATCAGAAGACGCTTCTTTCTTGCACTTCTTCCCGACTGGGAAGGCTACTCTTCCCGCCCGAGAAGGGTCTTGTAGGCCTCCAATATGATCATAAAGGTCCCTATTTTCTCTTCATAGGCTTCTCATCGATTCTCGGTGCTCGGGATCGAGTCTAAGGGGCTCGGGAATGGGTCCCAAGGTCTCGGGATCGAGCCTAATCCACCGAGTGATCGTCGCTTCTCTTCGATGGCTCCAAATGTGTCGGAAACGAGTCGGAATCGTTCCATTTCTCCAATATTGGTCTTAGGAGCCTAAAACAAACTAGAAGAAGCGTAAGTAGCCTCGAAACCGCTCCCAAAGGCGATTCCAAAAGAGAAACCGGGACCAAACACAAGAAATAGGCACTACAAACTACACTTATCAATTTCTCTAAGACACCTGCCCTCTGTCTTCCATGGTTTACATATTACGCACCACGAATGCCACAGTTCAGAACAAAGTAAACGTTATTCTTCTTAGTGCAATATGAGCGTGATTTTTGTCTATCTTTTTCGAGACATCTTTCTCTGCCCGTCGCATAGTCAAATAAATTAATGTAGAATACATCTATTGGACTTTAGCAAAATGTCAATGTTTTTGTTTCCTTTGTCACAAAAACCGTCAACAATAAATGAGCGTCGGCTGTACTACATCTAAGTTTCGTTGTTCAGAAAACACAAATTTTCAATGTACCGGTATGTACGTAATGTCCAAACACATTCCAACTAATCAACATAATAGATTACAACCCATTTACACATTGCATTGGTAACACAATCCAATTAATTGTGACTTATCATGGGAAATGGATGCGGCTATTGTACTTCAAATTGCATTGTTAAATGAACGGTCTGTAAATTGTTAGCATGTCCTCCTGCGTTACCGGAGTCCATTATTTTGCAGCCATTTCTGAGGGTTTATACAGTTACAGCAGTTTCATACAACGATGGAACGATTACCAAAAAAACCGACTCAACGCAAAAATGTGCGCCAGAAGAGGAAGTTTGCTCCCCACCCTGCACCTAACGTCCCCGAGTCTTCTTTATCCGAGAATGTGCCTGCAAGTGGTCATATATCCGTTGTGAACAGGTGTCGTGGTGGTGACATTTCTAGTTTGACATGAGTATCTCGCCTTCGTTTATACAGCTTTCGTGTCATCCTCCAAACATTCACTAACACGAAGGTGTTTCACGTTCATCGTAACCATGCGAATGCAGTAAATTCTAGGAAGGCCTTTCAAGACATTTCAAACTATCCTACCGAAGAACCGCCAGGATCTTCTGCAGCATCTGTTACCCATTTAGGCGAATGTTCTTAAACGTTATCAGGTAGCTGAATTGAATAATGCTTCTACTTCAGATTTCATAGTTTTGTATAATGCTCTTCATGTTTTGCGTCCTTTGGCTTCCCTCTGTAGCTGTTATTCATAATTTAGAACCTGATTTCCTTACTTTGAAATACAATCTGTTTCTTACTCCCATCTGCGTCTTTATTTGAAGTTCATGTGGGGAGCATCGAACATGGTAATTATTGGGAGCAAGTGGATGTTACTTCAGAACAGACGGATTTGGACATACTAGATGTTTTCGATCGTAGTAGGTAGCAGCTTCAAGATGGTACCCCAGTAGTCTGTAAACCAATTTACTTTGTATTCTTTACGGTCTTTATGGATACATTCAATCTGCCTTACTTTTTAACGTTATGCAGCGAACGAATTGGAAAAATACCTTACCAGGTACCTCACCGCCCAACAAACCAGAGTTGACCGTCGACTCATACAGGCAGATAGGCGCCAAGGTCATAATTCATATGAAGAAGCAATGTACACTGCCAACGATCCATACCGGGAATGGCAGTCGAAGCTTGCACGACACAAACATGTGATCAAGTTTAGGGAGCGCAGAGCACGCAACATATATGTTCCAAATGCATCCACACACATCTCTCCACCTACTGTTGACCTCACCGAAGGTCGTTTGATTTTTTTTTGTTACTTTTGTCCTTATAAATTTTTTAGTAAGAGAATATTAACCAATTTACTCGATCAATTGTGATGGATTACTTAAGCAGGTGACTCATGTAAATGTTGTTCTTCATTGTACATTGTGTCCAATTTTGCTGGGGCAGGGCTTAAGAAAGCACTTACTTTTTCTTTGTAGTGAGCAAATGTAAGATAGTATTCATAATTGGATAAGTAGCTTATTATTATGGTTCAACGACGCAGCTTCCCTTGAGCGTGTTGTAGACGTCACCCGTGAGGCATCTGTTAACGATCCAACCACACCTCAGCGCCTCACCAGCAACAAACGATTTCGTCAGTTTACTCAAAGTGACACTATTATTCAAAGTTTAGCACGTGACATTTTCGGTTCGACTTTAACCGATGAAGACATTGACTCTCCCAGCCACGCCGTAACTACAGGTTATTGAACTAGTATATTACATACCAATGATGCCTACTTACTTACCATAATTGGCTTCGTCTGTATTCTATCACAGGATGGGAAGGGTACGACGACTTAGGGGATCCGGAGTATAAGTGCCAGAAGTGCTCCGCTGATGCGCGCGGGATTGTCGTCTATTCAACGCGGTCAAACAATATTTGTAACCCCGGAATACTACTACTACTACTACGTAGTAGCGGTAAGTCTGGGATCGATCCACAGGGACGGTCGAGGGGTAGTCGTTCAAGTCAATGTCTAGGGGTAATTGAGTCGAGAAGGGGTGTTTGGTTGAGTCGAGCTAGATTTACTAAATGAGCTTATGTGACTAAGGTGGGAAACTATCGATAGGAAAGGCGTTAGGGAGAGTCGGGGAATCGGAAATAAAGACAAGATTCTAATAATGCAAGAATTATCACAAGATGTATAAGGGAGGTTCCACCTTTCGGTTTCTCTACCAACCAAGTCTAAGCCCGCTTTCGCGACGAATAAACTACGGTCTCTAGACGGAATTACCCAAACCCCGAGTTTCCCCATATTGGTCCGGGTGAGTTAAGTCAACCTAGATGATCAAGCTAAGTCAAACATAACACAACAATCCCATAAAGACAATATCACCCTCAAATGCAATAATCTCACAAAAGATGAAATCTTTATCTATTATTCCTCCTCCCCCACCCCCTAACAAAGAGATCTACTCACTAATCATGGTGGTTCACAACAAAGCATTCATTAAGAAGAAAATAATTAAAGCATGCATAAAAACTACACTAACAAATATACTAATGGAGAAGAGGGAGAGGAGAGAATTTTACCAACAATGAAGAGATCTAAAGAGGAAGAAGAAGATTAATAATAATAAAGATTGAATCTTGAGATAAATACACAAGAATTTGTCACTAATCCATGCATAAATCTTCAATCTTCAATAAGAGAAATAAGAATCTTCAAGAAATAAGACAAGGTTTTGTCACATAAACCCTTGTAAAACCCTTGAATCTTCAATAATAAACTCGATTCTTCAATAAAGATTGTAACTTTACTATTAGTAATGGAGTAATTGTATTAGTGTTTGATAGATCTACTAATTATTTTAGAGAATTTTCTAAGAGAGCTTTTACTACAAACTACTATCACTACTAGATATTTTTCTATCCTACTCCTAAGAGGCACACTCAGGCTCACTTTGGCTCAAAACCCTAGGAGGGATATATATAGAGTTGCTTAATGGGTTGCACAAACTTCAAGGCCCAAATCCGATTTCTCTTCATTTTGCTAGACCATCACCCTTTGCATCTTCATGGGGTGGAATTTCGCCCCGCGGCTCGACATAATAATCCTACCGGGTGAAATTTCACCCGGTGAGATTTTCTTCGTTTTTCGCGCTTTCGACCCGTCTTCACCCGGTAGGCGAAATTTCACCCGGTCAAGTCGCCCGGTCGTGCGTGCCGTGAAAATTTTCGGGGATGAAAAGAAATGTCGTCGGGCGAAACTTCGCCCGGTGATGACTCATCGGGCGAAATTTCACCCGGTGGTCCATTGACTCTTTTCCGGTCTTTTTCTTCGTCGATCACTTGGATTACTTGAACTTTCAGTTGTGTGCTTTGCTCTTGGACCGTATCTCTCTCTTGCTCGTAGAAGCTCAAACACGTTTTCGGTCGAAAATCCTATCAAAATAGACAGAAAACTACCAAAAACACGTAAAATGCAAAATATGGCGATAATCGCACTCAAGTCTCACAAAACAGAGGAAAAACGGGTCTAAATGGGAGGAAAAAGGGTCCAAATTTGGCACACAACAATTCCCCCACACTAAACCGTTGCTCGTCCTCAAGCAATGACCCAAAAAGAAACTAACTACTACTACTAAGCTAGACTATGCTAAGCCGATACGAGGCAATTAACGGGCCCGCTACGTCCTTCAACTCACATCGAGATACCCATGAGGTAGGGTACCTCCATGCAAGGCAAGTTGGGGCTTGCTCAAAATTGGGGTTGCGACTAACACACACAAACACAAAACAAAGAAGACACACATAAGGAGATAGTCGCAACCAAAGAGAAAATAAATCACCGAATCTCTCATCGAAACGGCGGAGAAAGCACCGATTCGAGCTTAAGACAAGCGAGAACACTACCAAGCTAGTACCACAAATTGACATGGACAAGATCCTAATAGGATGACAATCAAACAATAAAAACATTGAAAATTTACCAAGGTCCTTCTAATTCCACAAAAGATGCCTACAACGGGACGATAGATGGAGTGGATAAGTGAGAACCATGGAGTTAGTAAGCACTGTAGGTAAGTGTTATGCCGTTTTTATCCGTTTCTTCTATTTTTGGATTTTTCAAAGTTTTTCAAATGTTTTTGGATTTTTCAAAAATTAAGGGAATAAAAAGAAAAGAAATGAAAGATGAAAAAGAAAGAGGAAAAATAAGAAAAATCGATAAGGGAAGAAAAAGGACGTAGGTGTAATCATATCACCTCGCCCGGATTCTGCACGAATTGGGAAAATTAAAAGAAAAAGAGAATTTTTGGATTTTTCAAATGGTTTTGGTGCGATCAAGTCACCAAAGACCGGGAGCAATAATCAGGTCCTTCTTCTCTAAGGCACCTGCAATAAACCTCACGTGTGTAACGACCCAAGTAGGATCACGGAGGGGCTTACAATTCCTCAAATCAACAAAATAATCATTTTAAATCAATCAACAACATAATTTATCAAATGCCAAAAATTGGCGCTACAAGGATTGACAAAAATTACCGAGATAACTGAGATAAGAGAACAGACGACCGATGACTGACAATGACAACTGACACCCCCACACTGACACTGACAACACTCGACCACTCACATAGGACCTGGGGGACGAGGTGGTGGTGGGTAGTAAGACCCTAGCGAAGGCATACCGAAAAATATATCAAAGTAGTGTTGTTGTTGTTGCAACATCCTTTGGTTCTCCTCTGCCGCCAACCTCGCCGCTTGGGCATCCCTAGCGGCGTCCCTAGCCATCTCAAAACTGGTCCGTCCGTACTCAAAACCATCCCTAGAGTACGCGTACGAGCCATGCGCAGTATCGCGCGCATCTCGGGCCAAATTGTAGGCATCTTGGGCCAGGTTTAGTGAGGATGTCGAGTTCTCCCAAGTCTGACGTGTACGGTTATAGACTTCCCCCCATTGGTTATAAAAGTCCTCTGATCCAAAGAACGAGGAGTGTCGCGGAGGACTCATGTTGACGTCCTCCTGAAAACCAGGGGTAGACTGGGTGAACGTGGAGTGTCGGTGTGGTGTGAATTCCGAAAAATTAGGGGTGAAAAATTGCGAGGTCTGGGGTTCGGGTTGGCGGGAGGAAGAGGGTGCATGTGATGATGACGGTAAAGTCCTATAACCCTCGTCCCGAGAGGTTCTAACCTCTGGTTCCTCCTCCGACACATCTACGACCTCTACGTCATCATCGCCAAAGTCTAAGGGTCCCTCGGGGTATTGAACTATACGAAACTTACCTCGGGTGTTATCCCGAACGTATTCCCCGAACCTCTTCGGCATGCCGAAGTTCTCTTCAATATCTAGCCTTACCCAATCGGGGTTAGGCATTGCAATGGCGCGCAGCTCAGTAATCTTATACAGAAACAAACTGTTATAATCCTCTTTCTGGGGCCACACAAGAAAAGGACAATAAACTTCATCTATAAAAATTCCTGCTCCATCAACTGGTCTTAAATCGCTAAAATCAACTTTCATGGCTCTAGCTAACATTGTTACAACACCGCCGCAAGAAATTCTCTTGCGGCCGCCCTTCGCAATCTGAGCGAAATGAGTAGCTAAGGCCTCTGACATATCGATCGATGGGCCTCTCTCCGAAACTGCATCCTCTAAAAGATGAACAGCTGTAGCGCTACAGTTGTGATGCGTATCATAGCTCGACAAGAACGAGTTAGCTATGATGCGCGCCACATACCGGAGGATGGGGTTTTGGATCGAGAAAGAACGCATTTTTCCTCCCTTGAAAGGCCTCTGACGGTCTATTTTAAACCAAAATCGATCTCGGCCGAATTTATCGTCCCGAGCCTGGCCCGCCCTAGACTTTCCAAGGACTGAAGAGGGTAACCCAAGTAGTGCACCGAAGTCTCTCAAGTTGAGGACGTACGAAGTCTCTCGCAACTGAAAAGAGACAGTGGTATTATCGTCACCACTTAACTCGAAAGTTGCGAAAAACTCGCACGTCAATTTCTGAAAAGTTTCCTCCTAAGAGGCATAAAAATTGATGAGACCAAGACTTCGGCACATTGCTCGTACCTGCGGTTCTATGCCCATACGCTCAAGTACATCTCGAGCCGCCCAACGAGTTGGCTCGAGACGACAGACCCATAATTTTTTACATTTATCGACATGAGCTTTTTTAGCAAAATATAGACCAGATAAAGGTTCACGGAAATTACGACGGATTTTCGGGTAACATACCTCGAGCGGAACAGGTTTTTCGCTCGGAACGACTCATTGCGTTTGAACATGCATCGGGACAGATTCTTGCCGAGCCTCGGCCGGTTGCTCTTCGGACCTTGAGGATGATGTTAACCCCGAACTACGATTAAGCATTGATGAAATCCTTTTTCTTGCCATTTGTTTCACTCTCTTCATTCTTGATGCTTGAAATTTGATGATTATGTGTTGACGGTCTCGATTTGGGGTTTGTCGGAACTTGAACGATTTCTCAAAACAAACTCCAAGGAAGTGTTAGGAATGTGATGAGGATGAAGAATATATAATTTGATTGAATTTTAATGGAGGAATGAAGAGATTAGAGATGGTTTAAGGTGGAGGATTTGGGGTTCGTTTGGGTTTTTGGGGTTTGGTTGAGGAGAGAGATAGGAAAAGATGTATAATGAAGATGGGAAGGGTGGTTTGGTTGGGTATAGGACGCGGGGTGAGGTTTCGCCCGGTGAGTCACCATCGGGCGAAATTTCGCCCGACGGACTTCGGGTCGGTTTTTGTCAATTCCGCGCAACAAAACACGTATTCAATATCAAGAGACGGACGTCATATTTATGCAAATTTATGTTGCACATTCCATAAGGAGAAACCACTCAATTCCTAAATTTAAATGAGACCAGTTATAGATGTTACTGGCCTAGGAAGCTCTAAATCCTCAGAATTTTTGTGGTTTGCCGACAAAATGATCAAATTTACTCATTTGGCAATTAACGGTTCAATAGGCAATCATATCAAAATCATCTCATCTCAAGTATTACATGCATTCAGGTACGGAGTCAGCTGTCAATTAGGAGAAATCATGTAAAATGCAATGTCATCATCACCGTTTTGCATGTTTCACATCAGACACAAGACATACACAAAGCCTACAAAAATAAAATCTTTTTGGATTTTTCTGATTTTTCAACTTTTTTGGATTTTTAAAATTTTTGAAAGCACACAAAAACACACAAACTCTCCCCCAAACCTAAATGTCACAGTGTCCTCAATGTGACTCTACAGCGTATAAGACAGTAAAATTCCAAAGCCAATCCTAAGGACAACTCAACCTAAGGGGAAGAAAAAATCTAAGAAAGCAATAAAAACAGAAATAAAAAGGAAAGAATGTACCGTATATACAATGACAGCTCCCCCAAACCGGCTAATCAGCCATATCGTCCTCTCCACCGGTCCCAGATGGACCGACTCCAGTATCGTCCTGGCCTGAGCCGCTAGTACCACCCTGCTGACCCGACTGTCTCAAACCTCTCAACCATTGTGCTCCTAGGCCGCCGTAAGTGTGCCCGTAGTCCGAACCCCAAGCAGATGGATCAACCGCGTAGTCGTGGAATATACCACTAGTGTCGCCCGGACCTCTCCAGTAGGACGGGTGCTGAGGTGCCGAGATGCCTTGAGTAAGCATGTACTCGTGGATCTCGCGGTTGACGATGCTCTGATTAATCCCCTCGTGTACCCATCTCTGGTGCTCATAAACTAGATCATACATAAACGGGTACGAGTGTGGAAACTCGACACCCGGAGTGTGGAACGGGAAGGTCGGTGTGGGTGTAGGTGTGGCCCTAGGTGGCCAGGTCTCGTCGGGTTCGGTCTGCACGCGAACCCTACGTCGAGGGGGTTGAACACCCTCGTCGATAATGAAGAGATCATCGGGAATGAGGTAGCTCGGTGGGTCGGGTGTGTTCTCACCCTCGGGAGTGGGTTGTAATGCAAGTAGTGGGGGTAGGATTGTCCCTTCGACAACCGGGAGTTTCATCCAAACCTTGTCCCGGATGCGCCACAGAAAGTTCGGGGGATTGCCCCGAATCCACTTCAAAGTGGAGAAGAGGTAGCTACGGTCTAGCAAAGGGACGCGGGCGGTGAGACTATCAAAAGTAACCGTTTCCCCAAAACCCCTAATATAGTGCCTTGCTAGCGCGGTGACAATGGCGCCACAAGCGAGCGGTCCAGATCCACTGATCTGGCGCTCGATACCGACACATATCATACCGAGTGCACTGAATGCCTTTAGGGAATTCCTAAAGGGGTTCAGGTAGTGTCCTAGAATCAACACCTCCAATGAGTGGAGTTTACTCATGTCGGAGCGTGGAAAAAATAAATGACTCAGAATCCGCAAGAAGAGGCGGATAGTGGGGTGTGGGATGGCATTGAGTGCCATCGCAGTGACACTGACATCACGACCCGAAAATAACTTAAAATAAGGAGGGGCTTTCGAACTATCGGGTATGTCGTGGATGTCTTCATTCTGGTCAGAGGTAAGTCTAAGACATTCAGACAGGGTGCTAAGGGCAATGCTATGCTCGACATTGTTCAAGCGAAAGTTAATCATGTTGTCTTGCCTATCGTACTCAAACGAACTAAGGAATTCTAAAGTGAGTAGTCGGTAAGATAACTCACGAAGCGTCCATAGTCCACCAAATCCGGTCATGGACAAGAGCTGCGACAATTGCTCGTTCAAACCCAGCTCGATTGCGAATTGCGATGAGCAGCATCAAGTAGCCTCCATCGGCCTTGGTAGCAAGGCAACTAAACGAGTTCGCTGAGCCTCGTCCCTGTACACAATGTCTTCGTAGCCTGATACAGGCTTAACAGTCGGGATAGCTGGCTGCCTTGCGTTCCTGTTCCTGTTGTTGTTCCGGGGTGTATTCCTTCTACCTGTCATGACTATAGCATAATAACAAAACAGAATTATACAAAACTCCCAAAAAAAACACAACATCTCGGCCAAAATCAGCCCTTATACACAAAAATCAATTTTTGAGCACAAAGTGGTGAAATTAACACAAAATCAAGCATGCAATGGGATTAGTATATAACTAAGGATGAAATTAAACTATAAAACCAAGAAAAGAAGTAAGGAAATCAAAAACCCGAAATATACCTTAAGTAGCTCGAAATTTCGAAACTGGGGGAAGAGGGGCGAAAAATTTCAGAAATCAACACCAAGAAACACAAATAAACACTCCCAGTTGCAATTTAGAAGCAAAAATTGTGAAATTTGGTGAAGGATTGATGAAATAGGAGTGATTTGGGTGAATTGGGGGTTAGGGTTCTTAAGACTAGTAAAGGGGAAGGGGTTTTAATTAGAAAAACTGATTTGAGAAAAGGAGTGAGAAACAAAGGAAGGAGGACGGAAAACCGAATTTGAACCAGGTTCAGGGGCACTCGACCGAGTGCATGGGCCACTCGATCGAGTGATCCCATGAAAAGTGGGCAGACGCTCCTTCGTCAGGGCACTCGATCGAGTGACCTCTGTAGCTGCTACTCCCCCTTTTTTCTCTCTTTAATTGCATCAAAATCCTGAAATTAAATCAATTAAACCGTAAAATTCTCTCGTCCTCACTCGATAAATAATACTAACTCCTAATTAGAGCTACCAAGCTAAAAAAAAATTGCGGAAAAGGAAATTACAAATATATACAAGTGGTACCGGGTTGCCTCCCGGTTAGCGCTGCTTTTTACGGTCCCGCTCGACCGGTTTACCTCAATTGGATTAGGTGGAATCGAGAGTGTCGTTGAGGTCCATGGCCTCTACAACACCGACGTACGCACCTTCGTGATAGAGCTTGAGGCGTTGACTGTTCACCTTGAATATTTCGCCTTTTTCGGTAGTGAGTGTAACCGACCATAATTTATTTACTTCAGTCACCATGAACGGTCCAGACCATCGGGATTTAAGTTTCCCGGGAAAGAGTCTAAGTCGGGAATTAAATAAATGTACCTTATCGCTGACATGGAACTCTCGGGGGATAATGTGCTTATCATGCCATCTTTTGGTCCGCTCCTTATAAATTCTCGCGTTATCATAAGCATGGAGACGGAATTCATCTAGTTCGTTCAATTGCATGAGGCGCTTCTCTCCGGCTAGCTTCGGATCGAGATTGAGCTCCTTTAAGGCCCACATAGCCTTAAACTCGAGCTTTACGGGTAGATGGCAACCCTTGCCATAAACAAGCCTATACGGGGATGTCCTGATAGGAGTCTTGAATGCGGTCCGGTAAGCCCAAAGAGAATCATCGAGCTTCGAACTCCAATCTTTTCTCGAAGTATGGACAACCTTCTCGAGAATAGACTTGATCTCACGGTTCGAGATCTCAACTTGTCCACTAGTTTGTGGATGGTAGGCTAGCCCGATACGGTGGTGAACATCGTATTTCTTCAATAGCTTAGTGAGTTGGCGTTCATGAAAATGTGAACCACCATCACTAATAACAGCCCGTGGGACCCCAAAATGCGGGAATATTGTCTTCTTAAAGAGCCGGATCACCACGTTAGCATCGTTAGTAGGTGAAGCGATGGCTTCCACCCACTTCGAAACTTAATCTACGGCGACCAAAATATACCGATTCCCATAAGAAGAAGGGAACGGTCCTTGATAATCTATACCCCAAACTTCAAATAATTCTACCTCAAGAATCCCGGTTTGAGGCATTTCGTGTCGTTGAGAAATATTTCCCGTTCGTTGGCATCCGTCGCAAGAACGGATAAAAGTGGTGGCATCTTTGAGAATAGTGGGCCAATAGAAACCCGATTGCATTACCTTCGCGAATGTCTTCGAAGAACCATGATGTCCACCATAAGAAGAGGAGTGGCATCTAGTGAGGATAGAATGTACCTCACTCTCGGGAATACACCTCCTAAATAAGCCATCTGCACCTTCTCGGAAAAGATATGGGTCGTCCCAGAAATAACGCTTCACATCATGTAAGAACCGCTTCTTCTGCTGATACTAAAGGTCGGGAGGTAGAGTTCCTTCAACTAGGAAGTTGGCATAATCAGCAAACCATGGAGTCTCCATGGTAATAGCAAGCAAATGGTCATCCGGAAATGAATCATCAATTGGGGCGAGATCCCCACCATCATATCTTAGCCGGGATAGGTGATCGGCTACGACATTCTCGGCCCCGGACTTATCACGGATCTCCAAGTCAAACTCCTGCAGTAATAGGATCCATCTAATAAGTCTCGGTTTGGCCTCCTTCTTCGCTAGAAGGTACTTCAAGGCTGCATGGTCTGTATACACTATCACCTTCGAGCCAATGAGATAGGCCCGAAACTTGTCTAGAGCGTAGATGATGGCCAATATCTCCTTCCCCGTGGTAGCATAATTGATCTGCGCCATATCTAACGTTCGACTAGCATAGTAGATCGCATGTAAAGCCTTGTCTTTCCTTTGCCCGAGCACGGCTCCTACAGCGTAATCGCTAGCGTCGCACATAACCTCGAAAGGCAAATCCCAATCGGGAGCTCGGATAATAGGTGCGGAAACAAGAGCCTGCTTAATCCTGTCAAAAGCTCGAGCACACTCGTCAGTAAAGGCGAACGAGGCATCTTTGAGGAGCATCTGAGTCAGAGGTTTGACAATCTTGGAGACATCTTGGATGAAACGGCGGTAAAAACCCGCGTGACCATGAAAACTCCGCACACCCTTAACATTAACGGGGTATGGTAATTGCTCAATCACCTCGACTTTCGCTTTATCCACTTGGATGCCGCGTTCGGACACTAAATGACCCAAAACGACTCCCTCTGTCACCATGAAGTGACATTTCTCCCAGTTTAAGACCAAATTGGTCTCCTCACAACGTTGCAAGACCCGTGAAAGATTAAGTAGACATGTATTATAATCAGTGCCATATACACTGAAGTCATCCATGAAAACTTCCATGACAGACTCGATAAGGTCCGAAAATATGGACATCATACAACTTTGAAAAGTGGCCGGGGCATTACAAAGGCCAAAAGGCATCCTTCGGTATGCGAAGGTGCCGTAGGGACAGGTGAATGTTGTTTTCTCCTGGTCGTCTGGGTGAATTGGGATTTGGAAAAATCCTGAGTAGCCATCTAAGTAGCAGAAGTACTTATGGCAAGCAAGACGCTCTAGCATCTGGTCAATGAAGGGGAGTGGGAAATGGTCTTTCCTAGTAGCTACGTTCAGCTTACGGTAGTCAATACACATTCTCCATCCAGTCACTAATCGAGTAGAAATGAGCTCATTCTTTTCGTTTGTGATAACCATGGTCCCACTCTTCTTAGGGACCACTTGGACTGGACTAACCCATTTAGAGTCGGAAATGGGATAGACAATGCCAGCATCTAGGAGTTTCATAACCTCCTTCCTAACCACATCCTGCATGTTCGGGTTCAACCTACGTTGTCCCTGAATGGATGGTCTATGGTCTCCCTCTAAGTGAATGCTATGCATGCAAAACTCGGGACTAATACCACGTAGGTCATCAATACTGTACCCAATAGCCTTCTTATGTCGTTGTAATATGACTAACAACTCCGAAAGTTGGCTATCTGTGAGTGCAGCGTTGACAATTACGAGGTTTAGACCCTTATCATCTAGGAATGCATATTTCAGATTAGAGGGGAGGCGTTTTAGTTCAGGTTTACTTACCTCGACCTCCTTTTTAGGGGTGCCGAGACTGTATACCTTCTCGATAGTACTCTCCTTTTCGTTTAGCATGCGTTCCAGCTCATCCACTTCCGCACTCCATGATCTCTTCTCGGCATCAGCATCGCCGGATGTTAGCGATTTCTCCAAAGGGTCCCTGCCAAGATAGTCGTCAATATAATTTTATATTTCCAAATCAATGACATTTATGCTATAACAGGACTCCTCTATCATGGGCTTCTTAAGAGCGTGATCGAGAGTCACGGTGTCATCTCCTACGGAGAGTGTGAGCTTCCCATTTTTGACATTGATGATCGCCCCTGCCGTGTGTAGGAAAGGGCGACCGAGGATAATAGGGATTATGGCGTCCTCAGCCATGTCTAAGACTACAAAGTCAACGGGAATGAAGAATTTCCCTACTTGGACCGGAACATCCTCTAAGACACCTAGAGGATACTTGACCGATCTATCTGCCATTTGCAGAGTCATATTGGTACATTTTAAGACACCCATATTCAATTTCTGACAAATAGAGTATGGCATGACACTAACGCTAGCTCCTAAGTCACACAGGGCTTTATCGATAGCTAATGTCCCTATAGTACAAGGGATAGAAAAACTCCCTGGATCCTTGAGCTTGGGCGGAGTACGACTCTGTAGTAGCGCGCTGCATTCCTCTGTGAGAGCAACTGTCTCAGTCTCACTAAAAGACCGCTTACGAGTTAGTATTTCTTTCATAAATTTCGCGTAAGCAGGAACTTGAGTGATTAAATCAGTAAAAGAAACACTTACCTGCAGATTCTTGACGACTTCCATAAACTTACCGAACTGTTGATCAAGCTTTGTCTTACGCTGTCGGTGGGGAAATGGAAGTATGATCAGAATCGCAGGCTCCTTGGCTTGAGACGGGGACGCTTGAGAAGAATTAGCATCCTTAATTGAAACCTGGGGATGAAAAATAGCTGAATTAGGCGTTACAGTCTTCACTCGATCGAGTCCAGGCTGACTCGGTCGAGTGCCATCATACTCCATCGAGTCACCTGTAGGCACTCGATCGAGTGGTATCACTGGGGGCTACTGACCACTTTTGGAGGGTCTACCCGATCGAGTGGGCTGATACCACTCGGTCGAGTGACCTCCAACTCGATCGAGTCTGGTGTGACTCGGTCGAGTGAACTGCTTGACTGCTCTCTGCCAGGTTTTAAGGGGTCTACTCGATCGAGTGAAGTGGTGTTACTCGATCGAGTAGCCTCAATTCGTGGCCTAATCAACGCTTCCTCGGCTAGCTCTTGCTTCTCCAACTCAGTTTCATCAACCACAACATACTCCTCGGGCATTTTCGGACCTTCATAATGGGTTCCGCTTCTCAACGTTATCGCGTTGGCTTGCTCGTGTGATTGTTCGCCTTGAGGAGGTAGAGTACCCGGTGGCCTAGCTTGCTTTTGGGTGGCAAGTTGTGCTACTTGGTTATATAGGATCTTGTTATGGGCGAGTATTTGGTTGATCTGGGTTTCTTGCTTTTGGTAAGCTTGAATACCTTGCATCAACAATGCCTTGATCTCCGCATACTCGGTATTGGTTGGAGCCTGAGCTTGGGTTTGGTTTTGATTTTGTGGGATCGGTTGGAATTGTTGTTGATTCCCCCACCCTTGTTGGTTACCCCAAGGTTGGTTATTACCCCACTGTTGGTTACCCCAGTTTTGTTGGTTACCCCAATTTTGTTGCCCTCCTTGAAATTGTTGTCGGTTATTGTTATGGTTTTGGGAAGGTCGGTTATGGGGTGCTACATATGGGACGGTTTTGTAACCGTCGGGTGGTGGTGGGTTAAGCACGTTTTGACTCCTATAGGACAACAAGGACTTGTCATAGCCCGGTTGGTTCATGTATGGGAAGTTTGGTCTCATGGATTGGAATGCGTTCGCCGTTTCTAAACTCACACACTCTTGGGCATAATGACCCATATTCCCACAATTCTCACAAACAACCTCAAACATTGCATTAACATGGTACATATCGCCTTGTTGTTGGTGGTTTTGGGTTCTAGCAAGCTCCATGGAATCAATCCGCTTAGTTAAAGCGGCTAGGTGGCTAACTATGGCATTTGATGACTCGGAGTCACCACTATTTCCCCGGGTGTTACCTCGTGGATTTCCCCAACGTGAGTGATGAGTAGCCACATCTTCAATCAATTTCCATGCTTTATCATCATCAACGTTGTTTTTGGAACCTGCCATTAGCTGCAGAATCGAGCGTAGCTCGGCAATCGTCATATAAACCATTATAGAATTGATTGCACAAAAACCATACCTCGAATCCGTGACGTGGGCACTCCTTAACTAGCTTTTTAAACCTTACCCACGCCTCGTAGATATTCTCGTGAGATGTCTGTCGGAAGTTAGTAATCTGACTCCTCAACATGTTGGTCTTCTGCGGCGTGTAGTAGTGCTTGTAAAAAGCTAAGGCTAGGGAGTTCCAGTCTGTGATTCCTTCGGTTTCTTTGTCTAGATCCGTGATCCAGTCTCTCGCGTTATCGCGTAGGGAGAACATGAATAGCATCTCCATCACCTCTTCTTGTGTCACTCCCGCGGGGAGTGGAATAGTAGAGCAATAGTCGGTGAAAAGCTTCATGTGCTTCGCCGGGTCTTCATCGGGACCTCCACCGAATTGATTTCGCTCCACCAACGTAATGAAAGCGGGGCGAATCTCGAATGTACCTGTAGTGGTCGTGGACCTCTTCAACGGTTTCGGTAGGGAACTTTGCTCCGGCTCGGAATGGCTAGCAAGTTTGGGAGGCATCTTGACTAGTGGTGTCTCGGGGGCAGTAGTGAAATTATCCTCTTCAAAGGACAGCGATTCGGATATGTGCTCGTCGTCTGAATGTTCCACTGATTCTGATCTTTCTGTCTCAGCAATCTCCTTGTAGAATTTCCTAGACCTGCGGAGAGTTCTCTCTGTTCAGGATCGAATGGTGGTATGTAGCCTGAAATTCGAGAGGACCTGGGCATACGAGGAAACTACAGAAAAAATGTGAGAAACGGTCACAAGGAACTGAAGTTCCTCGAGACAAGCAATCAAAAGACTAAAACACAAAACAAGTAAATAAATAACACCGTCTCCCCGGCAACGGCGCCAAAATTTGACAGGGGTAGTCGTATCCCTAGTCAAAGATACCCTAAGGTACACTAACTAATGCATATAGTGAAGTAGGGGTCGAACCACAAGGAGACGGGCTTAAATACCTGTTCTAAGGTCTAGACTTAAGACTACAGGTCACTGTTTTTCTTGTTTGTTTAAGTGGACTGACAGCTAATTACTAAAAGGTAAATCAATAATAAAAAGGTCTAGGGTCTCAGGTTCACAATGAATATCAATCGGGTCAGGGAGTCAACTAACAGGTCAATAATCGAACTGTCTAAGGTGTAGGTCCGGTCGGTACTACTACGAACTTTAGAACTAAACTTAACCTGCGGTCGCTAGAATTAAGCTAGTCTACCCAAAATGTCGTGACCTAATTAGTCCTTAACCCGATCGGCGAAAAGTCCTAATTGTGATACTAACTAATTAATCCTAGCCAGTAATTAATTAATCAGAGTTAAAACAACATTCAGGCGACAGTTCATATGATCAGAGACAGGTCAATTTTCCATAACCCAATTAATACCCATCGATCCCCTTAAACCCTAGATAAAATTTAGCTACGCATAATGATTGTAATTAAACTAACAAAATATGAATTGCAATTAAACATGATGAATGCGAATTAAATTAAACTACAAGACTGAAATCAGATAACTACGAAAACTAAGAACGAATTAAGACAAGGATTAAACTAAAAGGGAAGAACGGAATTCGATGAATCTTGCGAAGAAAAGCGGAAACGAACGTAGTCTTCTATCCTAAGAAAAACTAACGTAATGTTTAGTATGAAAAAAAGGGATGTCTGACAATCCTCCTCCAACTGATTTAAAAGAAATCAGTTGGACTTACAAACAGACCCATAATTCTAATATGCTAAAATCTGATCCGCGGCCTGGGTGTAACGCACTCGATCGAGTGCACTAGGGTACTCGATCGAGTGGATGCGTGATCTCTCCAAGTTGAACTCGTCTTTGGGCTGAAACGAGAAATCGGCCCAAAACTCTGATGCAGTCCGGTTGAGCACGGATATGAGGCACTCGATCGAGTGCTCAGCACTACTCGATCGAGTGGGTGTTGCTGAGCTCGTTATTAAGCTTCTATTTGCTTCTCAGCTTTTCGTTTTCTTCCTCGTCCTTCGTCCTCGTCTTGACTATCTTGGCTATTACTCCTAAATATGCTCGAAACTGCACTTAACCTACAAAATAGCACGAGAACCGACAGTATCGACTTTCTAATAGAAATCGACATTAAACATATAAATATGGAAGAAGAAAAGCTCAAAAATAGGTATCGGAGGACTACAAAATACGATATAAAATACGTTGATCACCTGTAACACGAGCCAACCCAATCTAGGGCGGAGCATCTCGATCAACTTTTAAGGTGGTCTCGTCTGTCTGGATACTTGCACATGCGGACGGTAAGGGATCCCTCGATGCGGTTATTCATTATAATATATCACAATCCTTTTCTGCAATTCACTGCCAACTGTTCTACATCCATTATTTTCAGAGATGGGCTGCGTTACCAGGAGAGCTCCCCCCGATTGATGATTGTGACGTTGATGATTGGATCCCACGTTTCACTGTTCTGCAAGGACCATATCTTTTCTTTTATCTTTCATCGACAGGTACATATCCTTTCTGACATCTAAATTACAGTTATTATGTTTATAGTCCAAACATTTAGTTACTAAGATGTTTGCATTTTCACTTCATCACATGCCAAACACCGTTCACGGGCATGAAATTGCATTGCACCCTATGCTTGTAGAATGATGGGATGGGAGGGAGAGTGAGTGAGGTCTGAGTGAATGTTTTTGTTAGAAATAATGCAAAGACAATAGATTGATCATTGTTGCATTGTAAGGGTATCTCCCATTAAGTAGCACATTGACACCAATATTCATGATGGTTATGAATATCATTATCTTTATAGTAATGACAATTCATTACCATCATGAATAGCCTTGGATACCCTTTGATATTAGTCTCATACTCTCATGTAGTCTTATATAAGGTGATATAAGAGAATGAGAATGGGTAAGAGACATACATCAAATACTTCCTCATCCAAATATCTTGATAAATTCTGAGTATACCATCGAGTTCCAACTCCTAATGGTTGAGTACACAATCTTTTAGGAGTGTTGTGTGACCTTGGGGGACGACGCCTATTCCGATTTGTACCGTAGTCGGGGCGATTTCGTTTCTCATTCAGTGGCCTTCATACCACGACACAACAACGTGTATTTACTAGTTATATATCGCCCCTATAGTGACCCTATATTTCCAACAGTTTTTTTGGGTATAACCTTGAGTATCAAGGGAAGTGAATGCTAAGAACAAGAGTTAGCTCAAGTGGTAAGATCTCTCTTATTCCGACCAAATGCTTGGAAGGTTCATTCTTACCTAGAACATTGTGCGCTCATTTGAACAAAAAACAAGGGAAGTGAATGCTTAATGCGTAGAGAGTTGGGGCAGGTGATTGGGTGAGGTTATATGATGTATTGAAGTTGATAGTGTGCACCGTGTAATGCATGAGTGTGAGTTTCTGAGTCTTCTAAACCGAAGTTTGCAATATATAACCATCATCATCTAATGTTTAGGTAATATATTTAACGCAGATTTAAGTCATTTGGATTCAACTCTCCTTGCTGACATTATTGAAGTAGATCAATTACCTACTCTTGCTAGAGAAAATGAAGAATTTGGCATTGCTTTTACCTTGCGACTCGTCATGGACTGAGGATAGAGTGTTCAGCATTTCCAAAATACAGGTACGTTAAATGGTTGGTCTGTACGTTTCAATGTAGCCTAGGCAACCATCATACGGAGTATTATTTACTTAAAATTTGTAGTCTTGACATATCTGTAACTATCCAATTTTATCAAAGTAATGCTCATGCGATGAAGAAAACCATGGTTATGGAACTGTGCTTGAGCCTGGATTTATGATTTTACTTCAGCTATGTTTTCTTCTTAGAATTATCATCACTGTTAATAACATGACTACATAATTGAGAGAATTAATTGTCCTTAAAAAATTTTTTTTTTAAAAAAAAAAAAACCTATTCAATGCTGATGAGAACCACTTAAATCATGATCTGTTGTATATTTACATTGTTGGTTAGGCTATGTGAATTCTCGCTAAAACAAGTATGTAAAATAAATATTGGTTACTTGAATGTTGAATAAGATTGAGCATCAAGTCCATAACTTTATGACGTGGGAAAAGGGTGTGTAATGTGAAGTATGCTTTGAAATGTCCTTTTGGTGACCTGGTGTTATTTCTCTGCTAATACTGTGAGACCACTTGTTGGCGCGGCGCAGGTTGATTCTTGGCTGCGAGCTCTACGGGCGGAATGCAAATTTGAAACTGATAACTGATTCGATTGGTTAGTTTTGCGAGGACATTTCGCAGAAACATGTATAGTGTTACAAAGGTTGATGGAAATGTCAGCTTGAGTTCCAGAAACTTCTAATTTGATTGGGTGTATAGTGTCCCATGTAAATAAGGTAGTACGGATTCGTAAGTAGTAACACAACTCACTTGCTTTTTAACGTTGTACCATCGTAAACATTGCTCGTTTGTGCTTAGAGTTTGGAAGGATAAGGGAATAGTTAGAAGCCTTCTTCACCGGATCTAAGCAAAACCTTGTTTTTGGCAATAATGATCTGATGAAAACCTCAGCTTGTTTGTTGAGCTTAAACCATTGTACAAGCCATCAATTGTGGATATCGCTGGGGGGTGATTATTTGCTGTGGATTCGTAACTTGGATCAATGGAATGTACTCCTATTTTGTTTGGTTGATATCAAGAACGTATCCAACTTACGAGATCTCATTACGAGATGTGGTGGTCTACCTAAGATACAATATTTCTGCTGGCAAAAAAAAAAAAAAAAAATACAATATTTCTACTTAGACATGAAAATCAAGATGATTGCTCATAATCATAGTCATATGAGTTGTATCAGCTGGTTAGATATGAGTTACCTCCTCTCACCGGTTTTCTTCTATCTTTCTTTATTGAACTTAATTTGCTTTTCTTTGATCTTTTTTTTTTTGGATTGTACTTTTAATTATTTATTTTATTTTATTTATTATGGAGTACTTTCTTAATTCGTATGTCCAAAAGAAAGGGGAAGAAACAGGTGATAGGAGGGACCGAGGGAGTATGAGTTAAGACTTAAGATGAGTGAAGGATTTAGAAGTTTCAACTTTAAATTCTGATGGGTACAACTCGCCTAAGGTTGTACCTGGCTCATACGACCACCCTGCTTTGAAGGCTCCTAACTAGTGTACTCTAATACTCTATCTAACTTAATCCGTGACTTGATGACGGAGTAGATTTGTAGTTACGTTAATATTTGTGAGGGGTAAATGTTTTGGTTGTGATTATTTTTCATCAAATTATTTACATTCTACTGGTGAATTACGGAGTATCTATCAGAACTAAAAATTTTCAAAGTATTTTGTGAGTGCACTGTACAGTAAAAAACAAGTCTCGAACAACGTATATTTATTAAATTACTTGTCGACGAGGGGATATTTCTAAGTTGAGTTATACGGCTATTACTTGTTCGGTCTCGTTATTTATTCAGCTTTTGTATTAATTTTATAAAGTATTTTAACCAAAGATAACCAAATATTTGAGAGGGAGAAAGTATATATTTATATTCGATGATCTTAAATGTCAAATTTTTGTTTGTGACGGGAATATCTGTCTAAAACTTATGACGAGTCAAACATATGGGATAAGACAAACTGATGTCGCTAGGTTGTTGGAATTTTTTTTTTCGACATTTCCTTCTCAATTGGATATACTGTATTTGGTTATGACGGATATGGGCATTGCAATGAATACAAACGGATGTTAAATGGGGTTGGTTTGGATAGATAAGATCTAGGTTGAACCGATACGGACATGGACACGGGCACGGCAAAAAAAAGACAATATGTATATCGAAATAAAGGGAATTTTAAGCTCTTTATAACGAACGGTAATAAGGAGATGGTTGGTGACGGGTGTGTTTGAAAAGCGGAGAGTTTTGTTTTTTTTTTGTCTTGAATTGTGTCCTAAATGTGTCGGTCTGTGTCCAATACGTGTCCATTTGAAAAAAAAAAAAAACAAGATACGATTTTTGGTGTGTCCGACACGTATCCGGACGTGTCATAGGCATGTCGGTGTCCGTGCAACCTAGGATAAGATGAGATGAGATGAGATTGGCGAGGATTCCAAAAGTGTTGGGCTAAAAAGGAAGGTATTCCAGTGAGAATAGCGAGGGAGGCAATCGAGGCAAGGAAGGCATCTTGTTGGGTGTTGCAGCTAGAGTAATTTTGGGGCCCATTTACTACTCACTCCCTCCCTCTCTCTCTGTGTATATATCATATCAGTAGACAGCAACACATACGCTTCTCCCTTGCCATTCTTTCTGATTCTACACAAGTAAAGAAAGATGAGGTCTCAGTTATACAGATCTGTTTCAAGGGCTGCCAGGTCCCTTCTTTCCTCTTCTAAGTCCTCCTCCAATTTCCTACCTGGTATAATCTCTCTCTTCTTCCTTTCTCTCTGTTTTTTCTTCTGAGTAAATCAAATCTCCATTTTTTTTTTATTTTTTTTTAATCCATCTCATTGCAAGTTTCGTTCCATCTTAGATAATCATTCATTCATTCATTCATTCTGATCTGACTAATCTTGTTGATGAGTGAGTTTGTTAGATATCTGGATTCATCATCTACTTACTCATCACATTCTTCTAAATCTCATCATCTATCTCATCAAGATGTCGCCCCCGATTTTCTGTATCTTCAAAACCCCCATTCATGTCAATCATTAATCTAGGAAAACTAAAGGCCTCGCCAATTCTCACCATTCAATTTTTAAGTACCTCTCATTTTCTTGTTATTTTTATTTTGACCTCTTTTGATGTTACATGTATTCCAAGTTTAATCTCATTATTATTATGTCTTGAATGCAGAAGGGCGTGCGCTCGCTGCTGCCGCTGTTTCCTTAAGAGCCAAATCACACTACTTGGCATCACCCCATGCATCTGCTTCCTGGTTCTCCTATGCTCTCGCTTTGCCTGCAGCAGGTATCTCGTCTATTCTTCTTTTGTAATGGTGGTCTACATTTTGTCTACTTTGAATTATTTTTGCCTTAACTTTTTATACTTCAAAGCCTGTGTTTTTGGCATTGTCTTATTTCAACCTTTATGAAGAGGAGCCTTGTATCTTCCTTAGGTTTTTTAATTACGTTCTCAAATGGTTTCTTGATGCTTCCACCTTTTACGTCTTCTATGAACTGGTTTTCTCATTAATTTAATATATGGCTTATGGCGTTGTCTGCAGTTCTGATATTAGTGTTGATTTTGACATAGACATATTCAGTGGAATCATAAGGCCACTGCCCAAATTCACAATAGCCATAGTAATCATAGTCTTGAGGAGAAATTACAAGTTACCACATGTTTTATTTTTTTACAAGTTACCTACCTTTTAATGTATAAATCCAAACTGCCACTATATTTCATTCCCGACCTTAATTTTTTGTAATCCTGACTTTTTTAAGTGAATTATATTTTTAAGGACCAAAATACCCCCATGATAATCTTCTTCAAACATACCATCTGATCCCCAATTCAAACCCTGAAATCAAAAACAAAACGATCAAAGCTAAATCAAATTAAAACCAATAACAAAACAATCAAGAAAAACACAAATGGAAATCATTTTGCGTTATAAAAGTTTACTTGATGAGTACCACCACCAACTGCATATTGTCTAATAAGGAATTAGATTGCTATGTTGTTCATAATCACATCAGTGATTATTAACATTGTTTAGCAGAGTGGTGATCTTTCTTGAGCAATCTGCTTACTGTATGTCTGTATGCGAAAGACAATCCTAACGAAATGTGTCCAGCAGCCCTGGGAAGAAGTCGATATCTTAGCTAGGGGGCTTTTTTTTATTTCGATTTGGGTTCTTGATTGTTTTTATTTAGTTTGATTAAGGTTTTTGTTTGTGTTTTTGTTTTTGATTTGGGGATTAAAGGGTAGGTTTGGGGAGGATAATCATATGGGCATTTTGGTCCATAAAAGCTTAACTCACTCAAAAAAAGTTGGAATAAAAAATTAAGGTGGGGAATGAAATAAGGTGGGGAGTTCACATATATATGGTGAGAGTTTGGATATATCATATATCATAAGTATATGATAAAAGGTACTCGTAGGTGGTAACTTGTAAAAAACAAAATTGTGGTGATATGTTGTAAAATACGAGTACAACAATTACATGGTTGTAACTTAATTTTTCCTAATTTTGATTATAAAGTTCATGATAAAAATATTGCTTCTCTCTGCTGTCAATAAATACAACGCCTGACTTATCATCTTTATGGTCTCTTTCTCTATGTAGTTTATATGCTTCAGGACCAGGACGCCCAAGCTGCAGAGGTATTGACCAAATGTTTTTCAATTATGCTTTGTAAAATCTTCCTTGTTACTGGCAGCATTTTATTTCCATCACACATAATGGAACTCTTAAGTTTTTGTGATGATAATTATTGTAGATGGAGCGCATTTTCATTGCCATCAAACCTGACGGAGTTCAAAGAGGATTGGTACGTTCAACTATCTTCACGCTGTCATATCATTGTAATTTGTAATCAAGGGAATGCTGCTTGTTTGGCTATAATACTGAAGTATCATTGTAAACATGCAGATCTCTGAAATTGTGGCACGTTTTGAACGTAAAGGTTTCAAGCTTGTTGCAATCAAGGTGGTTGTCCCTTCTAAGCAATTTGCGCAGAAGCACTATCATGACCTTAGTGCAAGACCTTTCTTCAATGGCCTCTGTGATTTCTTGAGCTTTGGCCCTGTTGTTGCAATGGTATGTGTGAAACTTCTAGTATTTTCTTCAGGATTGGTCCACTGTTTCGGCCCAGAAAACTAGAAAAGCTCACTGCAAAGCCCTCTCAAATGGGCTAATTGTATTATCCCGACCCTGATCATCTTTAGTCCAGTAGTTTATTATTCAGTTTTTTTTTATTTGCATAGGTTTGGGAAGGTGAAGGTGTGATTAGATACGGCAGAAAATTGATAGGAGCCACCGATCCTCAGAAATCAGAACCAGGAACCATCAGAGGAGATCTTGCTGTAGTTGTTGGAAGGTATACTATTTCATCTTTTTTAGACTTTGCTTATAGATGTTTTAGGTTTTTTTCCCGGCAGTACTAATCTGAGTGTACCTGACCATGGCTCCAGGAACATTATTCATGGAAGTGACGGTCTAGAGACTGCTAAAGACGAGATCAACTTGTGGTTCAAGCCTGAGGAATTGGTCACTTACACAAGCAACACCGAGAAGTGGATCTATGGAAACAACTGAGGATCTCATTGCGACTATATTTTGACATACACAATTGCAACAATAAAATTAAAACATTCATTGCTTAGATCCATGAAACAGCATAGTATTATTTTCTGCTTATGGACTCTACTTTTGCAATAATGTAGTTGATCCTTGTTTGCTCGATCGGCCAAGAATAGTTGATGAAAACATTGATGAATTTGAGTTTTTTTTGGGTCTACTCTTGGCATAATCTGAAAGCAAGTGTTTTTTTGCGAATAATGTTTTTACTTCTTTATGAAATGAGAATAAATTGTAGTAACGGCAATACTAATAATGTAACAGTAACCACCAATAATAGAATTAACAATAATAGCCGTGGAAGTAATAAAGTAAAGTGCATGTATCAAATTATCAATTTAAGGTTATTTTATTGGGAATAAAAATTATCATACGAGTATCTTCCATTAACACCTTCCTCATCATTATCAACTTCCATAAAAACCAACCCCACGGCCAATAGACCATCGTTAACTTCCTAACCTCATTTTCACACCAACCTACTCCATAAACGATTCCTCCTCGTTCTTTGTGCGAATGTGCGATCATAAAAACTACATCACTAGTAAACCGGACCGACTTGTTAGCATATTATTAACATGACATAAATAAAACATAGAGTAAATTAAAAATTACTCCCTTTTAAAATACCAATTTTAAAATTTACTCCCTTTTGAAATTTTTGTTAAAATAACTCACAAAATCTATCAAAAGTTCAAAAAATTACTCCAAAATATTATTTTTGGACGAAAATGCCCCTAACTTTTTTATGCCATATTACTTCACCTCGCCTCTAGCCAAGGGCATTTTCGTCCTTAAAATAAATTTGGGAGCAATTTTTGAACTTTTGATAGATTTTGGGAGTTATTATTAACAAAAATTCCAAAAGGGAGTAAATTTTAAAATTGAAATTTTAAAAGGGAGTCATTTTTAATTTACTCTAAAACATAATTCCCATAAATCTTTGAACAACATGAAGGTCAAAAGATTAATTAAGACTAGATTAAGACATACCTCATTACGGAATAAATCGAAATCTAATACGAACGATATTAGATCTCTATAAGACAACTTCATAAGTAATAAGACGACTTCATAAATACTAAGACGACTTCAAATAATAATAATACGTCTTCATATGATCTTCAAATAATAATAATAATAATAATAATAATAATAGGTACGATTTCGTAATTAATAGGTATGGTTTCTCTCTCTTGTCCATAATGTAATAAGTGTTGTTTGACTTTAATAATACGCACAGAGATTCTGATGGGGAAGACTCTATTATATAGGCAGAGAGGACCAGATTTCTACTATTAGGGTTTTAAATTACGGTAATCTCGACCTTCCATCAAGGTTGAGTAAATATGGAAAGACTCCTTATTTAATCCGATATTATTGTGATAACATATCTCTATAAGATCCGATTTCCAATAAGACCATAATTATGGGGAAGAAATATTAGCATAATAATAGGTAAGATATATTGCATATCCCGTAATATTATTATATCATAAAATATTCTTACAGTCTCCCACTTGGTCGATTTAGAACATCCGTCATGTTCGTTAGAGAATATATATAAGTTGCGCATACTATGCTAAAACATACTCCCTCCGGTTTTATATGATTGCCCCATTTCCATAATATATGTGAGGAGTATTATATTGAAACGAGGCAAACATATAAAACCGGAGGGATATTTTAAATCGGTGTTCATAAGCACCTTGACTGATGCAGTCGTTAAAGAGAGTCATGGCGTGCACATGTCACTTCCATATACCACTACATCAACGAATTGAACAGCCATAAGTGGAGTTCTATGTAATGGTCCACATAATGTCTTACAAAGACTATAAATCCGTTATCATTCATCCAATAATAAATGTATAGGCATTGGAAAAACAGAAATAATATTATATAGCAATTGTAGAAATTAATTCATAATCTAACATCTTGCTTTCGTTAAGATATTTAAGGTTCATGTGTTTTGACCCCTTAGATATCATATCATGGAGCTAGAAAAAGATTGCAATTTCATTATTATCACGGTAATTACGCAATCATGCTCCTTATATTAAAGCCTCATAATAAGTCACATATTCAGTTAACATGATGGCGGTATAAAGCAACTGTGAGTACAGTGACTTGTGTCATAACATCCTTCAAAATCTGAAAGCATAAATAATGTCAGGTTTACCTGAGCATACATTAAGTTCCCAACCAGAGATGCATAAAGATATTATTTATTTAACCATTTAAGACATAAGTCTTAATTTTATGTGAAAAAACTTGATCGTTACTGGCTAATAAAATATCATCTCCAAGAGCCATGGTCGAGGTCCCAGTTGGACACAAATTGAAGGAGTTGATCAAGTTTAAAGATGAAGAAGGGAAAGTAGTTGAGGTTAAGGTATTTTATGAATGGAAGCATGTTCTATGCTCGAAATGTAAGCTATACGGGCATGAGAGTTTGCAGTGTAAGGAGGGTAAGAAGCAGTTGCAACAACCTCCAAAAATTACAAGCACGCAAGGCTTTCAACCACGACCTAATAACATACTTAAGCGGCCTGTTGCTACTACTGTGAACAAAGAATTCTTACCAGATTTGAATAGAGCTCCGGTACAAGGGGAGAGTATGGGAGGTTTTGGAAACAAAGACATAACATTTGTGCAGAATGTGGCAGGAGGGTCTCCAAGTAAGACAGTCCAAGTGGGGAAAGACTGTGACTTTGTGCAAGGTATTCCTCATGTCTAAGTCACATAATATTGGATTTTGGAATGTACGGGGCATGAACAATATAAATAAGCAACGTACAATTAGTGAGTTTGCTAGGAAGCAAGAAATAGCAATTTTTGGATTGTTGGAGACGAAAATAAAGAGTAGTAGTTTGAATAATGTTAGCTCATACTTCACGGATAGATGGGCTATTAGTACTAATAATCATTGTGCAAATGGAGGTCGGATATGGGTTATTTGGAACCCGGAGATAGTCAATGTCTCTATTCTTGATGCTAATCCGCAAGCGGTTCATCTTCTTGTTATGGATAACTCAATAGAATATCATTTCACTCTAATCTATGCCTTCAACTCCATTGAAGAGAGGGAGGATTTGTGGTGTCAAGTGCGTGAGTATGCTGTTAAGATAACAGGGCCATGGGTTGTCGGTGGGGATTTCAATACGGTTTTAAACTCCGATGAAAGGTTAGGGGGCAACTGTAGTGAGTTGGAGATGGTTCCGTTCAGGGCATGTCTCCCAGATTGTGGTCTAGATGATAGTCCGGCAGCAGGAGCGTGGTATACTTGGAATAATAAGCAGCGTCCTGAAGATAGAGTCTATAGTCGATTGGATCGGTGTCTTGTGAATAAGGAGTGGGTTGAGACATTTCCGGATGGGTTTGCGAATTTCCTCCCGGAAGGAACGTTTGACCATTGTCCTTGTATCATTAAAACCACCAAACAAGCTACTCCGAAAGCTAGATCTTTCAAGTATTTGAATATGTGGGGAGAGTGCCCACAATTCAAGCATTTAGTACGTGAGAGTTGGCAAGATGAGGTGGTAGGCACATGCATGTTCCAGGTGGTTTCTAAGCTTAAAAGACTGAAGTGAGTGCTCAAAGGGTTAAACAATGAAAGTGTGGAGGACATAGTGAATAAGAGTTCACAGGCAGAGGTGTCATTGAGGCAATTACAACTTGCTTTACAGGTAGACCCTACTAATCAGTTGTTGCTGGAACAGGAATGGAAATTGAATAAAGAAGTTGTTCGGCTAAATTCAGCATGTAGATCATTCCTGCAACAGAAAGCGAAGGTGACATGGCTACAAGAAGGGGATATAAACTCGGCCTATTTTCACTCCGTCTTGAGGAGGAGGCATACCCAGAATAGAGTCATAATTATTAAGGATGCGCAGGGCATTGAGAGGTCGGATGTACCTGAGATTCATCAAGCATTTATTGATTACTACGGGTCATTGCTTGGAAGTGCAGCGGAGATTGTACCGGTGCAACGAAATATGGTGAGACAAGGGAGAATATGTAATGATGTTCATTGGGGTATTTTATTGGCGCCAGTGACGTCCCAAGAGGTTCGTGAAACGATGTTCAGCATTTCGAAAGACAAGGCACCTGGGCCGGATGGATATTCTAGTCAGTTCTACAAGGATGCGTGGGATATCGTGGGTACTGAGGTAGTGGCTGCTGTGAAATATTTTTTTGTGTCGGGTAAGCTCCTCAAGCAAATTAATGCTACTAACTTGACGCTGATACCCAAAGTTAATCGGCCAGAGAATGTGATGCAGTTTAGGCCAATTGCCTGTTGTAATGTGATATACAAGTGCATATCCAAAATTCTGAGTAATAGGTTGGGGAAAGTCCTACCTGAGATTATTAGCCCACAACAAGGCAGTTTTATACAAGGGAGAAATATTATTGAAAATGTCCTAATCTGCCAAGATTTAGTGAAATTGTATAATAGGAAAACTGTCTCGCCGCGATGTTTGATGAAGATTGATCTACAAAAGGCTTATGATAGTGTGGAATGGGCGTTTTTAGCATAGATGTTGGAGGCCCTCAATTTGCCCGAAAGGTTCAGGGATTGGGTTATGGAGTGTGTAACTTCCGTGAGCTTCTCGCTGAACTTGAACGGAGATTCCTTTGGATTTTTTAGAGGGAAGAAAGGACTGCGACAAGGGGATCCTATCTCGCCTTTACTGTTCGCTATTTGTATGGAATATCTCACTCGTACCCTGCATTATGTGACGGAAAATTCTAAGTTTAGATATCATCCTAAATGTGCGTCCATGAAATTGTGTCATCTTATGTTTGCGGATGATTTGTTGCTTTTTTGTAAAGGAGAGTTGGGGTCTGTTGGTATTCTTATGAGGGCGTTTTCTACCTTCTCTAAGACCTCAGGATTAATTATGAGTATTGGTAAATCCAACCTGTACTGTGCTGGTATGAGTGAGGCGGTGAAATCTGAAGTTTTGCGTATCTCGGGATGTACTATAGGAGAATTGCCGTTCAGGTACTTAGGTATTCCAATTCAAACTACAAAATTGGCAAGGCAAGATTGCAATACATTGGTTGAAAGGATTACGAGAAGAATCTTGAGTCTAGGAGCGAAGAAACTTTCATATGCGGGTCGATTAACTTTGGTTCATCTGTGTTGTCTCAGGTACATACTTATTGGGCAATGATTTTCATGATCCCTAAGTGTGTACTGGCCAGGATAGATGCTATGTGTCGGAATTTCCTGTGGGAAGGAAAGGAGGAGTATCGTAGAGTCCCACTCGTAGCTTGGGATAAGGTATGTTGTCCTAAGGATGAAGGGGGGCTAGGGATCCGTCAATTGGTGAATTGGAATGCTACAGCTATCATTAAGTTAGTCGCGTGGATTTTTCAACACAAAGACCGACTCTGGGTTTTGTGGGTACATCACTTTCATCTGAAAGGACGAGCTTGGGCGGATTATAGTCCAGGGGCGGCCTCGTCTTGGGGCTGGAAGCAAATATGTGCGTTAAAGGAGCGGATTAAGCATCAGTTTATTATTAGACAATGGCGAAATGGTGGAGAGGAGTATACTATTGCGAAAGGTTATGACCTGCTGAGGGCTAAATATCAGCAAGTGTCGTGGGCGGGACTGGTTTGGGACAGTTGGGTTCTTCCTAAACATCAATTTGTGATGTGGCTGGGGTGTCGGGATGCGTTGAACACAAGGGTAAGACTGCACAGACATGGGGTTTGTGCTACAGAATGCTACTGCTTATGTGAAGTTGATGTTGAAACAACAGAGCATCTATTTTTCAGGTGCAATTATAGTGATGCATTACTGCGGATGCTGAATGTGTGGCTCGATCAGCAGTTGCCGGCTGCTATGCTGGACAGCAGGCCTCTGGGCACTCTGCTGCAACATCGAGTATGTCGGGTGGCGTTGGCTGCAGTGGTCTATAATGTTTGGGATCAACGGAATAAGGCGAGAATGGAAGGGACTATTATTAGGCCAACTCGAGTATTTGATCGTATTAAACGTGAAATATGTCATAGGTTGGAATGGCTTGTGCAAAAACAAATTTTCTCATTAGAGCAAGATTGGATTGATCAACTTAGGTCGACTTAGAATGTACATTGAGTAATTGATATATATATATATATATATATATATATATATATATATATATATATATATATATATATATATATATATATATATATATATATATATATATATATATATATATATATATATATATATATATATATATATATATATATATATACAGTTCTTACATTTTACCCAAAAAAAATATCATCTCCAAACAGAATCAAATATATGAACTTACTCCCACTGATCTTGAGATTTGTGCAAAGATCAACGATATTTTCTTTAAAATCGGTAATGATTTTATCGAACTTTAAATATTATCATTGTTTCAATGCTTGTTTCAGTCCATACAATGAATTCTTAAGTCTTAATGTTGGTTCCAATTATCCAAAACAAAAATAAAACGCATAATCTGTCAGATCTCTCCCAAGATTCACGGAAGGATATTTGAGCAGTACTTTCAGAAGTTAAGTCAGTCGGCTTGTCTTTGCGAAGACTAGTATCCAGTTTCATCAACTTCAAGGTGAACTTAAATTAATTACTCTTTTCATTCAGAGTAGTTTGTTCGTTCCATTAAGCTCAACAACAGAGTTATAACATAAGATTTCACTTGGTTATGTAATTTTAGTTGTGATAAAATAAGACAATATAAATAATAAGACTTCAATATGTGAAACAACACATCTTTAATAATAGTGCTCCTGTGGGTAGTCACTAAAATATTTAAATAAATAGAATGTTACACCCGGTATATATAATCTACCTGCGGGTAAATATATATTTCGCAACTACTTTTTACCGTTGACACTTTACTTCTTACCGTCGGCGTTAATTACGTGAAATGACGACTTTGTTCTTTCTATTTATTCTCAAAATAATATTACTTTTACATTTTATAGATTATCGGTTTATTAAAACTCAATAATAAAACCATCTTTTTCGATTATCGTAATAAACCAAAACCGACTTCCTATATAGTTAATTACGCAAAATGACGAGTTCTTCTTTGCAATTAATTCTCGAAATATTATCACATTTATATTTTACAGAGTATCGGTTTATTAGAACTCGATAATAAAATCGTTTTTTCGATTATTGTTACGCCTCCGATTTTAAACAGTTAATTAGATTAATTAACGACTTAATACAATTTAATAAACGTAATTAACAAATACGCGTAATATGCAAATTAAATCCTAATTAATCTACGACAAGTCGACAATCAATATTTATTATACAGATCGATTCAAATTAAAATACAAAAATTCGGAAATGGGTCAGGTCAAGAGGATTTTTCGACCCACCCAAGGGTCGTATTATTTTTTCTATAATACTTGAAAGTTTTGAGAAATAATTTAAGTATAATATAAATATTCCAATAGTATAAAACATGAAGTATAATGTAGTGAAATTGGTTACATTGACAACATTTCATACAAGTGGCTCGGGTTTGAATCCTCTTGTTTACACATTTGTCTTTTGAAAAAATAATTAAATTTACAAAATAATGCTATTAACAAGGCTCGAACCTCTAACCTATTGATTAGGAGGCAAATAACTAAAAAATGACTTGGTCGAAAAAAATCGTCGATTTGCCGATGGGGTAGTCGACCAATTTCTTCGACTCGCCGATGGGGTAGTCGACTAATTTCTTCGACTACCCAAATTGGTCGACTACCCCATCCGCGAGTCGACGATTTTTTTCGACCAAACCATTTTTCCGGGTTTTTTTTTCTCTTTTAAGATAGTTTTCAACCATTTGAAATATCAATTTGTTGATGGTGGTGTAGTGGTTTAGTTATTTGCCTCCTAATCAATAGGTCAGGGGTTTGAGTCTTGTTAATAGCGTTATTTTGTAAATTTTAATTATTTTTTCAAATTTTTTGGAAGAAAAATGTGTAAACAAGATGATTCGAACCCGAGCCACCTATATGAAATGTTGTCAATGTAACCAATTTCACTACATTATACTTTATGTCTTATACCATTGGAAGACTTATATTATACTTAAACTATTTCTCAAAACTTTCAAGTATTATAGAGAAAATAATACGACCCTTAGGTGGGTCGAAAAACCCACCTGACCTGACCCATTTCCGGATTTTTTTATTTTAATTTGCATCGATCTGTATAATAAATATTGATTGTCGACTTGTCGTAGATTAATTAGGATTTAATTTGCATATTACTCGTATTTGTTAATTACGTTTATTAAATTGTATTAAGTTGTTAATTAATCTAATTAACTGTTTAAAATCGAAGGCGTAACAATAATCGAAAAAACAGTTTTATTATCGAGTCGAGTTCTAATAAACCAATACTCTATACAATGTAAATGTGATAATATTTCGAGAATTAATTGCAAAGGAGAACTCGTCATTTTGCGTAATTAACTATATAGGAAGTCGGTTTTGGTTTATTACGATAATCGAAGAAGACGGTTTTATTATCGAGTTTTAATAAATCGATAATTTATAAAATGTAAAAGTAATATTCTTTTGAGAATAAATACCAAGGACAAAGTCGTCATTTCATGTAATTAACACCGACGGTAAAAAGTAAAGCGCCGACGGTAAAAAATAGTCCCCATATATTTTTATGTGTGAACTATATAATGACTCTACATAGTATGTCAAAATTAAACTTAAGTTGTAAATTCACTGCGGTGAAATTTAACCATAAGAATTTCATATTATCATTATCTAAAACCAAATATGAAATTATAACTTATCATAAATCATTATTTGTCAAACGAATAATTATATCGAATGATCATAATTCCTACGGTCAAAACGTATTTCAGTAAATCATGTAATCATACGGAGTATATTATAATCATATCCTTTATTTATTAAAGAAAGGACCAAGAGCAACTATGTGGCAGCACCTCCCTTCAGTATTTCGAAATACTTCACTGACAATCATCCAACATAAATTAGGCAGCTAATGCATTGAATAAATTGGGCTTTACAAACCATTTACACAATAAAACCCGGTAAACCATAAACCATTTACACAATGATAAAACCCTAAAGCAGCAAGTTACCCTCCAAACACAGTAAAAACGTTAAATAAAAACTCTAATAAAACATAAAAGCAACCAAGTTACCCTTAAAACACAGTAAAAACGTTAAATAAAAACCCTAATAAAACATATTCTTCAATAGTCACATAATTCCCCTGTCAAATTTGTCTTCTGAAATGTCGTCGGCTATTAATCCTACCATTAACAAGATCATTACCTTCATCTTGCAGCTAATTTCACCCAAACAATTGCAATAACATTCACTCTTCAATTCACTTTAACAGATCGTTATTAAAATTGATTTTTGAGAAAATCGAAAATGGCTCCTTTATACAGATCCGTGCTAATCCCATCCTTCTTGAGTATATAGAGAATGAAAATTATTGAAGCTTTTGACGAGAAGATTTATAATGGGAGGAATCAGACATATTAAGAGATTAAGGAGGAAGATGATAGGATAAAGCTGTCTTAAAAGCTAAGTGTTTGTCAATTTTTGTTACTGTAATTGAAACGGAACCGTTTATCAATTTGGACAAAAGTAACATTTACCAACACGATTAGATAACGATATTTCTAAGTTCATAATGACGGTAGTCACTTAAAATCACGATAGAAATAATCCACTTGAAAAATGCCGTTTACTATTTGAAATTGATCATAATCATAGACGTTATTCGTAGGTGGTTCAAAAGAGTGCCTATAAATTATCCAATTTGATATATTTTATAATATTTAATAGCCGACACGATAGTAACAAATTATGTCTTTAATGATTATTAACCTTCAACAAATAAAGTTATTATTTTGACGGACTACCGCTTCAATGTCAAATACCAATATTACTGCGCTACCAGCTTTAACATATACAATTAAAGTAGCGTAACAACACCGTCACATCAACCCAAACATATAGAAAAACCGAAACGTCCAGAAACACAAACAATCCCGTGATGTTTCACGGGTCAATACACTAGTTGTCATGGAATTACAACACAAGTAATAAAATTTAATTCACTTCACATTAAAACTTAATCTATAATTCATATAATCATGACAAAATCAGTTTAACATAATAATACAATAATGATATCAATGTCAGGTTAAACTTTCATTCATTTCCATATCATTAATAAGAATTTTGTCGTAGAATGAAATTCAAAAGACATCAACTCATCACCAAACATTACATAATGGAATACGGAAATTTCTACGACGTAACATTAATGAACTGCGTGTATACTCAAGTATTTAAGAGCTCCTAATAAACTTCATCAGAGTACACAAACCACTCTTAATAGAGTCTCAAATATGTATATTATTATAATCAAACGCCATAATACGAAGACACACATACTGATTCACATGCACAACAGTTAGTCGAATTTATTTGGTAATTGCGGACGGTATTGAATTCTATCATGCATAAACACACCATACTCCAAAACGTAATACGAGTATATAATAATAAGAATCATAATTATTAGACAAATACGTTTACGATATGGAGTAATATGATGTATAATAATAATAATAATAATAATAATAATAATAATAATAATAATAATAATAATAATAATCTTAATTAATGGACAATCACGAGTTCAACAACCTAAGCTCTGATATCACATGTTAGCATATTATTAACATGACATAAATAAAACATAATTCCCATAAATCTTTGAACAACATGAAGGTCACAAAAGATTAATTAAGACGAGATTAAGACATACCTCATTACGGAATAAGTCGAAATCTAATACGAACGATATTAGATATCTATAAGACAACTTCATAAGTAATAGGACGACTTCATAAATAATAAGACGACTTCAAATAATAATAATACGTCTTCATATGATCTTCAAATAATAATAATAATAATAATAATAATAATAATAATAAGTACGATTTCGTAATTAATAGGTACGGTTTCTCTCTCTTGTCTCATAACGTAATAAGTGTTGTTTGACTTTAATAATACGCATAGAGTTTCTGATGGGAAAGACTCCATTATATAGGCAGAGAGAGGACCAGATTCCTACTATTAGGGTTTTAGATTACGGTAATCTCGACCTTCCATCAAGGTTGAGTAAATATGGAAAGACTTCTTATTTAATCCGATATTATTGTGATAGCATATCTCTATAAGATCCGATTTCCAATAAGACCATAATTATGGGGAAGAAATATTAGCATAATAATAGGTAAGATATATTGCATATCCCGTAATATTATTATATCATAAAATATTCTTACACGACTCGCTTTTGAAACCTGAATTTCAGAGTTACAAGTTTTTGAAACCCGAACTTCAGAGTTTATTCCTTTTGTATTTTTTTTAATTACCCCAAAAGTCATCAAAAGTTTAAAACTTGCACCAATTTTTTTGGGTCATTTGTTATATTTTTTGGACATGATATAACAAGTTAATTAGGTACGTGATGCTCCCTCTTCCTCCTTCTCAAGGCGGCTCATCAGCTGGATGTTAGCTCGGGTTGATGGTGGGACAAGAACCCGACTACTGGCTATGTTGTGGTCAGTTTGGTACATTCGAAACATTCGAGTTTTCGAGGAGAACCCGCCTGCACCTAGCGTGATAGTTACTGGTATGATAAATATGGCGTTGGAGCATGCTCGGTATGGCCGTGAAATGGGGCCTGCACAGGTGGGTGATGGGCGGACTTGCGAGGGTAAATGGCGTCCACCGTTGGTTGGTATGGTTAAAGTGAACTCGGACGCAGCTGTGTTCGCAAATGGGGAAGTCGGGTTGGGGATTGTGGGTCGTGATGAGCTTGGCAGGGTGGTTTTTGTGGGCAGTCGCAGGTGTCAAGCGGGCTGGGAACCTGTGGTTGCTGAAGCAAAAGCTATGGAGTGGGGAATGGAGGTGCCGAGTGATCTTCTCTTCCTCCGAGTCGTGTTTGAGACAGATGCCCAGCTAATTATTTCTGCTGTCAAGAAGGGCTGCGCTAATCGATTGCCAATGGGCCTTTCGATGATTTATTAGCTCTAAAATTTCGGTTTGTTCAATGTTTGTGGTCCCATGTGAAACGTGACGGTAACACGGTTGCACATTATGCGGCTAGATTATGTCTGACTAGTGGGAACGAACTGTTGTATGATTCGAATTTTCCGGATGCTATTATCGCATTGACGGAAATTGATTTAATATAATCCCACTATTCTCCAAAAATAACTAGGTACGTGTCCCATGAAATTCACGGGTTTATCTGTTTCAATTTTTATCGTAATGTTAATATATTTTCTACCAAGTATCGCGTTAATTTTAAATGATATGAGACACATAAAAGTGATCATTGTCAATATTATAATACATAAATTTATAGCATCGGACAGTAGAAAGTGGACATAAAATTATACCATTAATGTAGATGCTGCATCTCATTTCTGTAACCGCGAACTGGTGATATAAGCATCTTTGGTATAATATATTTACCTGCGATTAAAACAGGTAATGAAGTGAGTTGTTTAATCACAAATCTTAAAAAGCGGGAAGAAACCTAAAGAACGGAGGGAGTAATACATTGAGAACATAAAAATACTAACAACTATGCAAATACATGAAGTCCCCTAAAAAAAATGCAAATACATGAAGTGTGTTGTCAATGTTGTTTTAGCATTTCTTCTACGCTATTTATAATACAATACTTAAATTAATTCTCATAAATGAGGACAGCTATTTATTTGTAAATAATCATGTAAATATAATAAGTAAGGGAATTTTGAAAGTTGTTGATGAACAATTTATTAATGTATTTATTTAAGATATTTATGTTTTTTTAATAAAGACAAGTGAAAAGATTTTTTTAAAGAAACAATTAGTAATGAATTAATAACGCTTTTGCTCTTTTATAAAGCTAAATGATTTTTTTATCAAACAATTAATAATTTAATTAATAAAATATTTAATAATAAAGGTAAATAATTATTTTTTTGATGGAATAATTAATAAAAAATTTAACAAACCGTTTAATAATATATTTTTTAATGTGGGCAAATGAAAAATTTGTAGATGAAACAATTAATAATTTAATTAATAATGTGTATTTGTTTAACGACAAATGAAACGTTTTTTATGAAAAATTATTAATCTAATTAATAAAAATTTAATAAATCAATTAATAATATATTTTTTGAATAAAAGAGAAGTGAAAAGTTTTGATAAATAAAAAATAAGATGAAACAATTAATAATTTACTGAATAATGTTTATGTTTTTTTAATAAAGACAAATAAAAAGTTTTTGATAAAACAATTAATATTTTAATTAATTAAATTTGTAATAATAAAGGCAATTGAAAAGTTTTTTATGTAACAATTAATAATCTAATCAATAAAAAATTTAATTAGTTCTTAGGGTTTATTTAAGTTTTTTATTTTTAAAGAGTTATATTCGCTTTGTATTAATCAAAGTGACAAATACAATAGAGTGTCTTACAAAAAATTGAAACCCTCAAACAAAATAACACTCAACCACTAAGCATATCAATAATAGATTGTATGGGAGAGTTTCGAGTAATTTATTCAAGTTACTTATATAAAATTTTAAAATTTGTAGTATTGTTTATTTCATGATATATGAAAATACTTTTCTCATTTTAATTATAATATTCTTACTGAGTTTTTGGTTAAAATTTCAAAATTTAAACCATTAAATTTAGTGTAAATATTACTATGACGCTAAAATTTTTACATGTTATAAATAATAAAATGGAGTAATATTCTTAAAATTGTATACAAATCGTAAGAAGTTATGTTTGAAGAGCATTACAGTTGAAAGATACGGTGTAGTAATCTTTTCTAAAAAATATATGCAAACCGGAATATTAATCATTTAATTAATGAAAAATATAATAAACCATGTAATGATGCTGTCACATAGCAAAAAAATTTAATGAGGAAGAGAACTCTTCGGTTAGATTTTATATTGTTTTGATAATTGAAATATTGAATAATGTTGATTAGTTTGAGACTCAAATGTTAAATGTACTCCCTCCCACTCTTTGGAAACCTTCCATTTTTCTTTTTCGGCCTATTCATTCAATTTCTACTATTTCTAAAAGTGGCAAAAATAAACCCCAAAAGGTACTTTTTACCCCCATCATATTGCCAACTATCAACACATATGTGAGAAAAAAGAGTATTTTGGTAAACATCTACTTTTGTACCACTATTCTTTATAATGAGTCCATTTATAAATGGTAGGTTCCAATAGAATGGGGAGGGAGTATTACTCTAACAATTTATAATATGTCACTTAAAATTAACATTTAAAATATTATTTTTGGAAATAATTTTTTGAAAAATTCATTGATTTTCATTCAATAGAATTCCAAAAAAAATCATAGAAGCATTATTTTTGAAAATAATTATTTCCATTTTGAACATCAAAAAATGTTTACTCTTATAAATAAAAAATCATGAGATTATTTAAAGTGAACAAAAAATTCCATATAAACATAACCGTCATAAAAAACAGATATAACATTATACCTGAATCATGAGAAATTGAGAACTTGACGATTGGCTTTGCATAAGGCTTGGATAAAAAAATGTAAAAGATAAAATTAGTTTTAAAATTAAAGTCAAGAAACAACAAATTCATTTTATTAAAAAAAATTATTTAAAAATAAAGTCAATGAAATGTGAATACAAAGTTACAAATTCCCAAGTATTTTATGTCATTCTTTAATTGCTTTATATTCTATTTTCACACGCATGTAATGAATAAAATAATTAATGAAAAAAAGTAAATGTAAGGGTAAATGAAAAGTATTTGTTAAAAGAAAATTAATAATCTAATTAATATGGAGTACAAAATTTAATAAGAATAAAATTTAACAACCTATTTAGTAAGATGTTTTAAATAAAGACAAATCTTAATTTATATAAAGATAACACCATTATAGCCGACGTGGCATGGCTAGAATCTCACAATTCCTCGCTCTGACCTCCCACGTTAGTTGGACAAAATCGTCCTATCACTTAACTAATTTCCAATCTCTTCTTTATTTTAGGGGCAAGATTGTCATTTAGGATGTGTATATTTTTCGTATTTATATACGCCTACTATACGGCTACTATACGGTTATTTTTGATGTGTATTTTTCGTATTTAGTATATGTATACGCCTACTATACGGATTTTTTTTATATTCTTCATATTTTTATTTAGTATAATTAATGCATATTTTACGTTATATCTTCACTGTAACGTTATAACCGTAACGTTATATCTTAAAACTTTATATTATGCACCATGCATATTATAACCATCTTAATTACTATAATGTTAGATATTTTCCTAATATAATGTTATATTTTTGCTTATATAACACATTAAAAATATATAATTGTATATACAAACATATAATTGCACATACTTTAATATATATTATAACTTATACATATACTTTAACATATAATTACATATACACATTTTATATATAAATAAATATATAATTACGTGAAATATAATTATCTTAGTTTATAATTTATATAAAGATAACACCATTATAGCCGACGTGGCATGGCTAGAATCTCACAATTCCTCGCTCTGACCTCCCACGTTAGTTGGACAAAATCGTCCTATCACTTAACTAATTTCCAATCTCTTCTTTATTTTAGGGGCAAGATTGTCATTTAGGATGTGTATATTTTTCGTATTTATATACGCCTACTATACGGCTACTATACGGTTATTTTTGATGTGTATTTTTCGTATTTAGTATATGTATACGCCTACTATACGGATTTTTTTTATATTCTTCATATTTTTATTTAGTATAATTAATGCGTATTTTACGTTATATCTTCACTGTAACGTTATAACCGTAACGTTATATCTTAAAACTTTATATTATGCACCATGCATATTATAACCATCTTAATTACTATAATGTTAGATATTTTCCTAATATAATGTTATATTTTTGCTTATATAACACATTAAAAATATATAATTGTATATACAAACATATAATTGCACATACTTTAATATATGTTATAACTTATACATATACTTTAACATATAATTACATATACACATTTTATATATAAATAAATATATAATTACGTGAAATATAATTATCTTAGTTTATAATTTATATAAAGATAACACCATTATAGCCGACGTGGCATGGCTAGAATCTCACAATTCCTCGCTCTGACCTCCCACGTTAGTTGGACAAAATCGTCCTATCACTTAACTAATTTCCAATCTCTTCTTTATTTTAGGGGCAAGATTGTCATTTAGGATGTGTATATTTTTCGTATTTATATACGCCTACTATACGGCTACTATACGGTTATTTTTTATGTGTATTTTTCGTATTTAGTATATGTATACGCCTACTATACGGATTTTTTTTATATTCTTCATATTTTTATTTAGTATAATTAATGCATATTTTACGTTATATCTTCACTGTAACGTTATAACCGTAACGTTATATCTTAAAACTTTATATTATGCACCATGCATATTATAACCATCTTAATTACTATAATGTTAGATATTTTCCTAATATAATGTTATATTTTTGCTTATATAACACATTAAAAATATATAATTGTATATACAAACATATAATTGCACATACTTTAATATATGTTATAACTTATACATATACTTTAACATATAATTACATATACACATTTTATATATAAATAAATATATAATTACGTGAAATATAATTATCTTAATTTATAATTTATATAAAGATAACACCAGTATAGCCGACGTGGCATGGCTAGAATCTCACAATTCCTCGCTCTGACCTCCCACGTTAGTTGGACAAAATCGTCCTATCACTTAACCCATTTCCAATCTCTTTTTTATTTTAGGGGCAAGATTGTCATTTAGGATGTGTATATTTTTCGTATTTATATACGCCTACTATACGGCTACTATACGGTTATTTTTGATGTGTATTTTTCGTATTTAGTATATGTATACGCCTACTATACGTATTTTTTTATATTCTTCATATTTTTATTTAGTATAATTAATGCATATTTTACGTTATATCTTCACTATAACGTTATAACCATAACGTTATATCTTAAAACTTTATATTATGCACCATGCATATTATAACCATCTTAATTACTATAATGTTAGATATTTTCCTAATATAATGTTATATTTTTGCTTATATAACACATTTAAAATATATAATTGTATATACAAACATATAATTGCACATACTTTAATATATGTTATAACTTATACATATACTTTAACATATAATTACATATACACGTTTTATATCTAAATAAATATATAATTACATGAAATATAATTATGTAAAATATGATATTTCGAACATTTCCAACGTCAAATTCGTGTTTTTGACATTTCAAATAACCTTAAAAATAGTAAAACGTTAGGATATTTATTTGGTATAATAGGTGTATAATATATAATAAATCGTGAGGATCTTAAAGGTAATAATATTTCAAATATATGTATATTAGGTATATTGTTATACATGGACACTACAATATATTCTAAATATCCTTCAACCCCATAATGTTAGTGATTTTGTCAAACTATGAGTTATATTAAATATAATAACATATTAGGAAATAAATATTACGAAATACTATAACATATAATAAATATTAGTAAATAAATACTATATACATATACATTAACATATAATTTTATATCTATATTATAATATATCATATATATATGGTTATACCTTATCTAAAGGAATTCGTTAGGAAATAAATATCTTATGGTTATATCTTATATAACCATAAAATTAGCAAATAGTTAGGAAATAAATATCTTATAGTTATTCATATATAACCATATTAGGGAATAAATATTACATTTCATATTAGACAGTAAATTAAGATAATACCGAATATATGTATATTGGTTATATTGTTATATATGGATACTACAAGATATGTAATTAGTCATATATTATTCACATTATTCACGTAATGTTAGTCATAGATATCGAAGTATGCATCCGCCCTGGATATGAGCTGATATATTGATATAGTAAATCCCGTGATTTTAGTGATACCCTAAGAAGTTACCTTTAAGGATAACAATTCCTTAACCATACGACACTTCAAAGATTTCTATGATACTATTTCTATTCAACCTTGACTCCAACTAATCATAAGAATATCCCTCGATATCCTCCCCTCGATATTCTCCCAAAATAACGTTTGTTCACATTATGTAACTCCACCTTATATATCTGTCTAATTTACTGTTCTTTTTACCCCAACTACTCCTATCTTTATTATCCCATAACAGTCCATTGTTTTCAACATTATGTCGAATTCCGAGATAACTAACATATCGAGATTGGAGCAGGGGAGGCGGCTGAAAGAGATGATCGTGAGGGTCATCCACCGCTGGACCCGGCCGGTCATGAAGGATAGAACCAAAGTCGAGTCTATCGAGGTTCTCATGATCGATTCTCAGGTATTACGTCCACCATATTATTACGTTAATCCTTCGCATCCGTTCATTAGTCGTTTATTTACTATATATTTGTTATATCTATACTTCATATACTTTATTACGTTTTTTATTTAATTTTTATTCGTACGTATATATGAATCGTACGTATACATGAATCGTTTTTAAATTTCTCAGATAATTTTTATATAAATTAGAAACGTACGTATAGTTGTATATTAATTTTTCTATAAACGTACGTCCGGTAATTTTAGAAAAATTAATAGAATATTATCGTACGATATTATTCTCAGATAATATTATCGTACGTTTTGTATATTAATAACGTACCTATAGAAAAATTATCGTACATAGTAACGTACGTTTTTTAGTCGTATATATAGAATCGTTTATTGTATTTATATTTTTATAACAAATGAATCGTACGTATATTAGTCATTTATTAATTTCTCATATAATTTTTATTTCGTACGTATATATGAATCGTTTTTTTTTCGTTGCCAAATCTTAATCTAATTCGTATTTCGAACAAATTCATGTATAGTTGTATTCTCTTATGCGTTTTATATGATACGTTTTAGGTATATGATTATAATAACAATTATACTATATGTACATTAGTATATCGTTTTTTTTATCAATTTCGTATTTCTATCAAATTCGTATTTAGTTGTGTTCTCTAATAATTTCTATTTTGTACGTACATATGAATCGTTTTTGTTATATCTAATTAATTACATATTACGTCTCATATCTACATTATATTATATATATATATATATATATATATATATATATATATATATATATTATATTACATATCATACATATTAGGAAATAAATAACTAAAAAATATATAACCATGAATTACTTTAAAGTAACCTTAAAAGTAGTTGATCATTATGAAATAAATATTTTATGGTTAATATTTCAAATATATGTATATTAGGTATATGTTTATAGTATCAATTATACTATATGTGTATTAGGTATATCATTTTTTTTTTCAATTTCGTATTTCTATCAAATTTGTATTTTGTTGTGTTCTCTGATAATTTTTAAGAAAAATACCCATGTGATGCATATCATTTCAAGCAACTATCAAATCAGGAATATTTTGTCTTTCCAATGCTACTCTACCATCACATCCCAGTATTTGATGCTGAATTGGCTTCAATTTTGTATGCAGTCCACGATAATATCTGTTCTTAAAAGGGTATGAAACAGTATATGAAGTAAGGGAGTCTGTTACTTACCTGAATAACGGCGTGTTTGATATATAAACTCTATCTCGACGTGGTCTTTCCCATTCAATATAGAACACCACCTTCATCGAACATTAAGCGTAAGAATGTTCAGTTAGATCATTATTCGGACTATAGTCTAATTGTTCGGTATAAATTCTTTCTTGGTTTGAATCATTTGAAAACGATAATATTTATTAAGGTTGTCAAATTTATTTTCGGCGACCTTTGTGCGAAATATTGTACACTAACTTCGTAGTATAGACACCTTAATAGTGTATACATTAAGCATATAAATGTGTAGTCAGTTCATAATTCGGAGTATATTTTGATTATTCTAATTTCTCATCAGTGAATGTATTTGAAAAACGACAATATTTATTATTATGTATAGTTTTTTTTCGTCGACAACATTGCCAAACATTGTGGCCTAACTTCATAATTTTGATGTATTTCATGTTTCACATTTGTTAGTAATAGCTGCAACGTATTATGATGAACTATGTCACTCATCGCTTTAGTTAATAATAACTACATCTTTTCGTATATTTCACATTTGACATTAGTCATTCATAACTGTAGTCTACACTAAACACGTCAATTACTAATATTCGTTTTCGCGATATTTCGACCATCTAACTCATTAGTTCACAAATTATTTTTTGGTTGACGTTATTGTTGTACTTATAAAATTCGACAACCTAATCAGTTCGATTACAATTTCTACACCATTTTAAGACGAGTTCCATCATTCGTAACTTTAGTCGATAATAACTACGTTATTTCCTATATTGCACATTCGCCATTACTCATTGACAAATTGATTGTTCAATGATAACTACGTCAAGCTCTAATATGGATCTACTTGGCATTCGTTCTTCGCGTAATACGATAAAAACAAGTACTCCAATAGTCCTACTTATTTAACCCCGTGATTTTATCACGGGTATTAAACTAGTAAAAAGGTTTTTTGGTTAAACAATTAATAAAGAAATTAAATAAATATAATAATTTAATTAGAATTTTTTTATAACAAAGACAAATGAAATTTTCTGATGAAATAATTAATAATTTAATTGATAAATTTTTTTAATTATAAAGGTAAATGAAAATTTCGATAAAATAATTAATAATTCAATTAATAAAAATGTTTAAAAATTAAATTTGATAAACCATTTAATGATATTTTTTTTGTAAGAATGACAAATGATTTTTTTAATAAGTAATTAATGAAAAAATAAATAAATTAATTAATTAATAATAAAGACAAATGAAATTTTTTCGATGAACAGTTAATAATTTAATTAATAATTTTTTTAAAATAAAGATAAATGAAAAGTTTTTGATAATAAAAACAATTCATAATCTAATTCATAAGAAAATTCATAAGAATAAATTTAATAATACAATTAATAAAATGTTATTTAATAGAGCCAAATAAAAAGTTGTTGATGAAATAATTAGTAATTTAATTAATAAAATATTAAATATATTAAAATTTTAATAATTTAATTAAATTAAAATATTAATAAACAATGTAATAAATGTGTCACGTGGCAAAAAATTTAACAGGGAGAAAGTCTTTTAACTATATATATATATATATATATATATATATATATATATATATATATATATATATATATATATATATATATATATATATATATATATATAGCTAGATTAGAAGTAATCTGATTTTTCTTTCTCCTTTTTTATTTTCTGTTACCATCTTCGTCACCATCATCAACCTTTATCAAAACTAACTCCATCACCAATACACTACCATCAACTCCCCAACTTTATTTTAGCACCAACCAACTTGTAGACACCCGCATTTTGACCGCCAGGTGTCTATGGCAGTTTCCAAAAAACACCCGATGATGATCGGACGCTAACGTGCTTCTATACGCTCGGATACGGGCACAAATCCATTAATCGCTGGCTAACACACTTGCAGAGTACAAATTTCACAAAACCAACCTCGAATCCAGGCCCAGTGGATCATTCCTAGTTAAACAAGACTAATTTGGGCCAAAACCGACACCGGAATTAAAACCGACTTTTCACGATTGGGTCAACCCCGGTCAAAGTCATTTTCGAGACACACAAAACAGCCATACAATCCTCAAAAGTCCAAGTCAAACACAAAACCCATCAAACACCCAAAGTCAAGGTCCAAAACAAAGGACCCGTGCAACCCGACTGGGCCACTCGATCGAGTGACCCACCCACTCGATCGAGTGGGCCTGTTTTGAGCCCGGCTGCAGGCTTCACGGGCCACTCGACCGAGTTAGCCCTTTACTCGGTCGAGTAACCCTAATTTGGGTGCCCTAGCCTTGCCTATATAAGCAACCCTCATGCAACAACTTTGAACAACTTTTTCGCAACCCTAACAAACCCTAGAGTAACCTTACACACACGCATACTATGTCTTTTGCAAACCCTAATCAAACCCTAATCAAACCCTAGCAATCTTACACTAGCAAAAACCCTAAAACCTAGTTTTAGGAATCAATCCCGAGTCACCACAACTTAACCTACATAAAACCTCGAAGACTCTTGTGTAGAAGCCACGGTTACGAGTCCGCACCGAGACAAGAACATGTAGGTTGAGGGTGTCAAAACCCTCTCTTTTCTCCTTCTCTTCTCCACGTCGTCGTCTTCTCCTTCTTCTCCTCTTTTTTTCGTTTTTTTCGTCTTTTTATTCATTGCACCGTAATATCGATAATACTACTAATATCAAAGCATTAAAATATTTATCGATTTGTGTCGAATAAGGAGGATACCGGGATAAGGAAAACCACATATACAAGTGTACTGCACACGCGTCGTCGGTCGCTTATCCCGGTACCCCGACTATTTGATTATTGAGATAAATTAACTTAAATAACAATTCGTTATTATTTCTCGTTATCATCATCATTAATCTTGCATCCATCAATTTTCAAATCAATTTTAATAAGGGTCGAAACCCGTTGACACGGATCCGACATCACAATCCCTAGGGATTTTTCGATGTCGGAGAAGTCGAGGGAATCAAGTTTTTTTATTCAAGTAAAGCGTCGATTTTGGATTCGATACCAATTCCATAATTGGATATCGAATCTAACCATCAAGTCATATGAATTAATTAACGTGATTTGTTCATATCACGATAATTAATTTAAAGCGACTAAAATTAATTTATCCTTTTTTTATATTTCACTCTAATATCCCATATCGATTCAATAATCGAATATGGGATACGATGAGTATTCAAATTTAGAATCGGGTATAAATTCAACAATATTTATATTCGGTTTAATAAAATCAACGATTTATAAAAAAACTCGAATCGAGCATAGGTCATGCAATACTTATGCCCAATTCGGTAAAACCGTCGATTCATCAAAAATCTAAAGCAATTTCGAAAATCAATATAAAATTGCAAGCGAATTACAATTCGTACAGATGCCACTCGACCGAGTGCCTTAGTCACTCGATCGAGTGACATCACAAAATCGAGTCAGAATGCCTTTTACGACCCCCACTCGATCGAGTCTCACAGTGACTCGGTCGAGTGGCCATGTACTCGACCGAGTTGGTCAATAACTCGGCCGAGTACGGTCGGTAGCGCAAACAAAATCGTCTTTTACAGGTCCACTCGATCGAGTCCATCAACCACTCGATCGAGTGACCTATAACGATTAACACAATAAATCGTACATTAGTCTATTTTCAAAACTCGGTAGTAATTTGTGATTTATGTCAACACGTGTTTAATCAATCATGTGTATTACTACCTTTTCAAGCCATACATCTCATATTCGCATCTTTTCATCTCATCTCATATTTGCACAAACCGTTATTATTCGTTATATTATTACATCGTTACTAACGCGTTTGTTATTTTCTCTTGTCAATTTAATTATTGTTCGCTTATTGTACTAAATGAACCCACATGCTAAAATTCCACTTTGACGTAGAATTAAATTGCATTAAATTGACATAGAAACCCTCTTTTCAATTTCATTCACATGCCTAGGAAAAACAATGTTTGCATAAGCATTTTTCCCGTTTTACTAACGCGCGTATTGTAAGTCATTCGAATTCTTAGTAGAGGCCGCTAATGTGCGGGCGGGGTTGAGTGTCCTTTGTGGGCTTCCCAACACGTACCCTCACCCCTTACTCAGAACCTCGGTTTCCGGTTGTCCGAAACCGTTGGCACACGAGAGTCATTCATACACGATATCCGATAATGTCGGTATCGGTATCGCAATGCAAAGGGACGGGCCCAATAAACTCTGACATCGGAAATGTGCCATATTTTGTATACGGACCACTACGACATAGAGTGAGCTCGAACGGTTCCGAATAACCACAAAATTCGGTGGCGACTCCACATAGACCTAAATTTCAATTCGATCCATTCTCATATGGAGATTCATTCGCCTACCCAAACCCGCGCATGGCCGCGTCGGGGTGGACCTATGTCATGTCCACAATTTGGCGACTCCGCTGGGGATTAACTGATGCGTGACTTACCATCGGCATCCTCAGGGTGAGACTCGAATAGAAATCGTTTGACAAATACAGTACGCGTTTTAGTTCTACGGTTCATGCATAACCCATATTTTCCCGAGCCGGTACTCGCGACCGACGTCCCACTATACCGTTGATGTACTCCAATATGGATATGTCAAAAGGTGTCCATAGTCGATTCGAGTGGGTTTCGCGGCATGTTCTAAGATCAACTCGACTTAGGAAGTCCGTCCCGATCAACGTCTAGACTATGTACACTGGTATAGACCCCCTATAGACCGACCGAGACTTAGTATAGAGCATACATGGCGTCGTTATAATGCTTGTGTGACTACGTGCTACTTGGTTTCCAAGTCGTTTTCAAAAAACCGTCAACTTTTTAAAATTGCATCCTTTTCAAACTATTCGATTTCAAAACCCGGGACACATACCGAATTTAGGACTTATGATTTTACTCAAAATAGCCTATTTTCTAGCCGGTATGCTGCCCAAATCAAAACTCGAACTTTCAAAACCCGTGGCCCAATGACTTTTCGTCCTCTTTTTCGGAAATTTGGGCCATTCACCGAGTCCACTCGGTCCTTTTTCAAAAATCATCAATTTTCAAAACCTTCCATTTCTAGGACTTCCCGTATTTAGCAGTGTCGGGTCGAGTCTTACGTTGTCAAGGTCTTTAGCGTCGAAACTCCGTCGATCTTACATCACGAGTTTCTTCCCTACCCCAGTCCGCCTTATTAGACAAAGGCAAGGCCCACCTACGTAGGACATACTCCTACAAAGGAAGGCCCGTCTACACACTCGAGTCTGAAAGTCTGGGGATGTCTCACGTGGACCTTCCTTCAAACAGGACTCGGCCCACATGCCGAATCCTAAGGAAGGCCCACCTTTCACAAGTCACCCGTCTAGGTGTCTTTTCCGAGTCAACCTTTTACAAGGTATAGCCCTATAACAAAAGGTTCACGGTCCTTACGTCTAAGGGTCACTCGTCCCACACTCCAGTCTTAACAAAATCTTCAATCCCACTTGGGGACTACCCCTTAGCAGGGCGATCAATCACGATTGCTCTAAGGGTCATGTCTTACACGTGTCTCACGTAACCCACTTTCGAGTCACTTAGATGCCACACCATGTGAGTCCTTAGTCTCACTTGGGGGCTATTCTCCGACGGAATGACTAATCACAGTCACTCCGAGAATCGTAACCTACACATTTGTCTTAGGGGAGTCTAACCCGAGTCAAACTGGGGCCGTCCCTCCTCTTGCGCTATTTCCTATGCCTTGGTGAGTTTGAGTTCCGAAGCAACCTCTCTGATTACGTGGTGCTCCTACAGACAGGTCACCCGAAACCAGACGCCAACGCAAGATGGATGAATTGAAAAATGCTCTGACCAAGATCGAGACCCAACTGGCTGCCATCCAGGCTAACGAAGCTACTTTATCCACCCGCCTAAGCACCGTGGAGAAAACGGCTCCAGTTGAAGGAGCTGAGCCCACTTGGCCCGTAGCCGAGTTGATCAGTGTTGTTCGTAGGCTCGAAGAGCAAGTCCACTTATCGACGAACAACTCGATCCACACCGAAAATGCTCGTAATTATTCACCTTTGAATGACGAGCTACCTGCCAACCTCAACCTTACGGGAATTCCAATGTTTGAGGGTACTGGAGACCCGGTCCATCACATCCGGGCTTTCAAAGATTTCGTGGCGGTCCAAGGGGTAAAGTCCACCATGTTTAAGCACTTATTCCCTTCCTCCCTCGAGAAGCACCCCAAAGCCTGGTGCTACAGGCTCGATTCCAAGAAATACCCGACTTGGGATGACGTGGCAACGGAGTTCGCTCGGAACTACGCTGATAATATCGAGATCCAGACTACAATGCGTACTCTGGAAGTCATGGCCCAAGAGCCCAAAGAAGGGTTCACTAAATATCTTCAAAGATGGAGGGCCGAGAGTGTAAAGTTGGTAAACAAGCCCAACGAGAAGACACTAGTGGAGGCATTCATCAACAACCTCCTACCTTCTTACCGCGTCCATCTTAGGTATGCCGGCATTTCAAACTTTGCCGTACTTACCGAAATGGGCATTAGGATTGAAGACGATCTTCGACACAAGGCATATCTGGGAGAATTTTCTATTGAAGGCTATACTGGACTTCAACTCGAGTCCTTAGAAGCCGACGACTAATGACAACATCATCCGAGAGTCCAGATTTGGTTTAAGTCTGAGTCTGAGTCCGAGTCTAGGATGTACCATTTCTTTCAAAGTCAAAGTCAAAGTCAGAGTCAGAGTCAGTCGTATTCTGTTCTCTTTTTCAAAATTCAATAAAATCAGCTTTTAATATTCTTTCTCATATATACTTTCTTTATGTGTTTCCGAGAACATGATGAACACCATCATACACTGTGAGCACACGCACGTGACTATTATAGGCACATCTATAATGACTGCAGGAAACCGAGCCGTGTTTTCTTTTTACCTATTCCGTGTCTGGTATAGAAAAGCCACATAACTACCCCTAGCAGGAGCGGTATCGAATCCTATGACGAATCTAGGTAATCTCCTAGTTTGGGTTCAAGACGGGAGGCAAGCCTATTTCCCACAATAAAACACCCCTCCAACAAGACTAACCAATCCCTACCTTAGGTGTTAGTCTGACCGGCAAAAAAAAAACGAAAGAACACTGGACAAAAAAAATCAAAAGTCAAAAAAAAAAAAAAAAAGAAAGAGCCAAAGCAAAAAGAAGGGCATCAAAAAAAAAAGAAAATTGGACAAAAAAAAAAAATCGAAAGTCCATGAAAAAAAAAAGAAGCAAAAGGCCAAAACAAAAAAAGCAGGCCATCAATCAAAAATCAAATACCCATGACCGTGGTCAACGGTCAACTCAAGTGAAAATCCTTTGACCGGGGTACGGTCAAATTCAAAATTATACATGCCATCCAATAGGGGAGTGACAATCAAGCTGGTCAGCTAACACCACACTCAGCCTTCCCACATTACAACCCTCAAGACCTTCCCGAGACCCAGGCTAAAGACAGCCCGGAATTTTGAGGATTCAAGCTCCATAGGATACCCCTAACCATTAGGGCCAGACATGGAAACCAGATCCCGCATCATCAAACATATCCCGATCAAAGTTCGAGCCATTTTACTCGACTTCCCCTTTACATAACAAAATTCACAATCACCATACAAAGCCCCGAGAGCAAAACTCGTTAAAATCCCCGAGAGCAAAACTCGTTAAAATCTCCGAGAGCAAAACTCGTTAAAATCCCCGAGAGCAAAACTCGTTAAAATCCCCGAGAGCGAAACTCGTTAAAATCCCGTCCCAATTCTTCTCATCCAAGCCAGTTACCAACCCCGAACACAGGAACTCAACTTGCAGTCGGCATAGAGCATGCCCAAATAGTTCACACCACCTCTGGGGGCTACCTCGAAGAACGCTCACAGTCACAGGATTAATATCCTAACCATTCAAGCCCTTTGATCAAGACATCACTGGGAATGCACCTAGCCTACATCATCGTTATGGCTAGTTACACACAAAGTCCTATTAGAATAGGCACCATAATACATCTTCCGACACTGAACTACGACATGGTTTGATTTCACTACACGTGAATACGTAGGCAGCCTTTCAACAGAGGCACAACCACCCACATTGACACACATTCAAAAAGCGTCATTATTCCGGTCACGACACCATCGTGTTCTCAACAGCAAGCTTTGTTGTCCCGGCGGCTTCTCTTAGACAGAAGACCTCCATCCACTCACAAAATCCAGATGAATCCAACAAAAAATCTAGCCTCCTTTCTGTAGTGTGTCCTAGTACTCGGCTCAGTCGAAGACAAGAATCTGTCAGGATTCGAGGCAATACCCACTTTGGAAATGTATCCTAAAATAGGAAGTCCAGAAGGGCACCAGACTAAAACAGTCTCATTACAGGCTACTGCAATCCCCCCATAGCATATCTATCCCATTTCGATGTGCGACCGTGTTGCCACTCGCCTAGGCTACGGGATAGCGCAACTTAAGAGTCTTGTTAGGCGGCCCACACCCCTACCGAGTCACGGTCCAACCCTTAGAGAGTCCAGTCCGTGTCGGTCAACTCGTCCTGTCTCATCCAGAGTCGAGTCTGTCGGTAGGCCTCTCTCTTCACATTCCACTTTGAGATTTGCAAAGTTTAATCATTTGAAAAAAGATCTTTTTCGACAAGGTCAGATTTCAGTCTATTATATCCATTTCCATTTTGAAAACCTAGCTCATGATTGCTTTCAGGAATTCAAAAACCATTTTCCCTAGCACGAGTCATTTTACTACCTACGTGTTGCATGCATTTTATGTAACTTATACAGGTACGACTCAAGCAAAAACATGCAAGCCATCAAATCTCCCCAGTAGCATTTTCCGGGATAGCACGGGATGGGCCAACACACAGGCACGCCCAGGGCTTACGCGACAAACCCAAAGTCCCCACGGAGCGCAGGTATGATCTCTGCCTTATGGCTGGCGAGCCCTTCACGCGAGTCTAATGGACTATAAACGACCCGACCGAAAGTCTACCAGGTCTTAACGGGCTTGGTAGCTACTCTGACTTTCGCCTTGTCCAAGCCTCAGTTAGAGTGGGGGCTCTGTAGACACCCACATTTTGACCGCAAGGTGTCTATGGCAGTTTCCAAAAACCACCCGATGATGATCGGACGCTAACGTGCTTCTATGCGCTCGGATACGGGCTCAAATCCATTAATCGCTGGCTAACACACTTGCAGAGTACAAATTTCACAAAACCAACCTCGAATCCAGGCCCAGTGGATCATTCCGAGTCAAACAAGACTAATTTGGGCCAAAACCGACACCGAAATTAAAACCGACTTTTCACGATTGGGTCAACCCCTGTCAAAGTCGTTTCCGAGACACACAAAACAGCCATACAATCCTCAAAAGTCCAAGTCAAACACAAAACCCATCAAACACCCAAAGTCAAGGTCCAAAACAAAGGACCCGTGCAACCCGACTGGGCCACTCGATCGAGTGACCTACCCACTCGATCGAGTGGGCATGTTTTGAGCCCGGCTGCAGGCTTCACGGGCCACTCGACCGAGTTAGCCCTTTACTCGGTCGATTAACCCTAATTTGGGTGCCCTAGCCTTGCCTATATAAGCAACCCTCATGCAACAACTTTGAACAACTTTTTCGCAACCCTAACAAACCCTAGAGCAACCTTACACACACACGCATACTACGTCTTTTGCAAACCCTAATCAAACCCTAGCAATCTTACACTAGCAAAAACCCTAAAACCTAGTTTTAGAAATCAATCCCGAGCCACCACAACTTAACCTACATAAAACCTCGAAGACTCTTGTGTAGAAGCCACAGTTACGAGTCCGCACCGAGACAAGAACATGCAGGTTGAGGGTGTCAAAACCCTCTCTTTTCTCCTTCTCTTCTCCACGTCGTCGTCTTCTCCTTCTTCTCCTCTTTTTTTCGTTTTTTTCGTCTTTTTATTCATTGCACCGTAATATCGATAATACTACTAATATCAAAGCATTAAAATATTTATCGATTTGTGTCGAATAAGGAGGATACCGGGATAAGGAAAACCGCATATACAAGTGTACTGCACACGCGTCATCGGTCGCTTATCCCGGTGCCCCGAATATTTGATTATTGAGATAAATTAACTTAAATAACAATTCGTTATTATTTCTCGTTATCATCATCATTAATGTTGCATCCATCAGTTTTCAAATCAATTTTAATAAGGGTCGAAACCCGTTGACACGGATCCGACATCACAATCCCTAGGGATTTTTTGATGTCGGAGAAGTCGAGGGAATCAAGTTTTTTTATTCAAGTAAAGCGTCGATTTTGGATTCGATACCAATTCCATAATTGGATATCGAATCTAACCATCAAGTCATATGAATTAATTAACGTGATTTGTTCATATCACGATAATTAATTTAAAGCGACTAAAATTAATTTATCCTTTTTTTTATATTTCACTCTAATATCCCATATCGATTCAATAATCGAATATGGGATACGACGAGTATTCAAATTTAGAATCGGGTATAAATTCAACAATATTTATATTCGGTTTAATAAAATCAACGATTTATAAAAAACCCGAATCGAGCATAGGTCATGCAATACTTATGCCCAATTCGGTAAAACCGTCGATTCATCAAAAATCTAAAGCAATTTCGAAAATCAATATAAAATTGCAAGCGAATTACAATTCGTATAGATGCCACTCGACCGAGTGCCTTAGTCACTCGATCGAGTGACATCACAAAATCGAGTCAGAATGCCTTTTACGACCCCCACTCGATCGAGTCTCACAGTGACTCGTTCGAGTGGCCATGTACTCGACCGAGTTGGTCAATAACTCTGCCGAGTACGGTCGGTAGCGCAAACAAAATCGTCTTTTACAGGTCCACTCGATCGAGTCCATCAACCACTCGATCGAGTGACCTATAACGATTAACACAATAAATCGTACATTAGTCTATTTTCAAAACTCGGTAGTAATTTGTGATTTATGTCAACACGTGTTTAATCAATCATGTGTATTACTACCTTTTCAAGCCATACATCTCATATTCGCATCTTTTCATCTCATCTCATATTTGCACAAACCGTTATTATTCGTTATATTATTACATCGTTACTAATGCGTTTGTTATTTTCTCTTGTCAATTTAATTATTGTTCGCTTATTGTACTAAATGAACCCACATGCTAAAATTCCACTTTGACGTAGAATTATATTGCATTAAATTGACATAGAAACCCTCTTTTCAATTTCATTCACATGCCTAGGAAAAACAATGTTTGCATAAGAATTTTTCCCGTTTTACTAACGCGCGTATTGTAAGTTATTCGAATTCTTAGTAGAGGTCGCTAATGTGCGGGCGGGGTTGAGTGTCCTTTGTGGCCTTCCCAACACGTACCCTCACCCCTTATTCAGAACCTCGGTTTCCGGTTGTCCGAAACCGTTGGCGCACGAGAGTCATTCATACACGATATCCGATAATGTCGGTATCGGTATCGCAATGCAAAGGGACGGGCCCAATAAACTCTGACATCGAAAATGGGCCGTATTTTTTATACGGACCACTACGACATAGAGTGGGCTCGAACGGTTCCGAATAACCACAAAATTCGGTGGCGACTCCACATAGACCTAAATTTCAATTCGATCCATTCTCATATGGAGATTCATTCGCCTACCCAAACCCGCGCGTGGCCGCGTCGGGGTGGACCTATGTCATGTCCACACAACTCCACCATCGGTTCCTCCTCGTCCTTTGTGCGAGTGTGCGACCATCAAAATCAACTCTACCACCGGTAAACCGGACCGAGTCGGACCGTCATGTCAAGATCGGACCAAACTGGGCACATGGTGTCCAGTCTCCAGTCCGGTCCACATTTTTTTTGTCATTTCAAATTTACTATATTTTCTTGGTCCAACCTAATCCAAACCCAATCTTAAGAGAGATCGGTCCGGTCTTCAGTTTGTATTTTTCGGGTGACCGTTGTTCGGGTATATCCGTTCCGGACCATTCCGAATTCGGACCATGAACACACCTCTAGCTAGAAGGGTCTAATGAATGGTTAGGGGAAAAAAATTACTTTTAATGTTAGAGAGTGGCCGGTGAAATGGATCAATTAGAGGATTATACCACTGATTGTACATAGCTCTATGTACAACCGATTTTAAGATTTTGAGCTTTATCACAAAGATTTCGAGTTTTGCTATAAACTTTCTGAGCTTTAATGTAAAGTTGTCGAGTTAAATCACATAAATGTTGAAGCTCAAAAACTTACAACTCAGCTCAGAAACTTTTATAATCTCAATAAATATACACAAAAGCTCGACAAATTTGCCTTGGTTGTACAATGCTATTGTACAACCAGGTATATAATCCTATTTTCCGAAATGGATGGTTAGAGGAAAAAATTACTCTTAGGGACTGTTTGGTTTGGGTTTACAGGAAAAGAAAAAAGAAACACCTTCTATCATTCCCTTTGTTCTCGTTTGTTTGAGTTTTTTTTTCCATTCCCTTTCCCTTCCCTAATCTTCCCCATTCCTCCCAACTCTTCTACCTTCATTACCTCACGCCCTAGGGTTTGAATTTTGATTACCCATCATCTCTCTCACCATCCTTTCCTGTAAACCTGTTAAATTTTGACTCGACTGCTTGACCCATTTATTTTAGGGTTAAGAACCATATTTTTTGACCCGTGATCCATTTGATTCAAATTTGAAATGACTTGTTAATTTAGATTTGAGATCCGCCCATTAATTTATTATATTTAAAATAACAATTAAAAAGCTACTAACTTTAACATGGTAAATTATAAAAATAATTATAAAAAATGCAATTCATATTACTTTTACATACTCTATCATTTAGTAATAGAATATTTGTAAAATCATATAGTTTTTAAATTTTAAACACGGTTTTTGAATACTCAATATGAAAAAAAAAACAATTTTTTTTGGTAAAATGTACGAGTAATTTTTTTTTGTTAAAAAGGAAGGCATCACAAATTATTTCGAACCAAACATAATTAGTGACCCGTGTTTGACTCAACTCGTATTCATATCCGACCAGTGGTTGTTTCTCATTCTGTTACATTTTGTAACCAAACAAACAGTAACATGAAAGGTAACCATTTCCTTTCCTTTTCATTCCGTTTGTTGATTTCATTCTCTTACCCCTTCGCCACCCAAACGGCCCCTTATTGTTAGAGAGTGGTGAGTTGGTGATCGGTAAAATAAGTAACCTGTCATTTGCACTGTTATGAGGGAAATATATATAAAATTAATTTTACATAAAGTTATTCTATTGTCACGTCATATATATCTAACAAATTTCAATACTTAATTTTATTTTGCCTCAATAAAGAATTTTATATAAGTTCTTAAATGGAGCCCACTTTCCATCATCTTATGTTTTTTATTAAATAATATCATGAAATAAATAATAATAATTGATCTTTGACATTCCAAGGTCTTTCTCAAATCCAAAGATTTTATAAACCGAGTTCTTAATTTAGAACTCAGTTAAGAACAAACTTTATTGTGAAGTAGAAAAATTTGTAAAAAAATAAGTTCTCGGTGACAAACCCAATAACAAAACTAGCCCTTTCATTCGTATCCAAAGGGTACATTTCTATTTTGCGCAAGGATTAAGAAAGCATTAAAATAATATTAAAAGTACAATAATGATGAACAAATTAGTACTCTCTTCGGTCACTATTTTTCACTCCAATTTTCTTATTTGGTAGGTTATTTTTTATATTATACCCAAATTACCATATTACCCTTATTTCTTTATTTTATTTACAAGATTTGTCATTGAATTAACATACTCTTCTCTGTGAGGGTTGTAAAGAGTTTCTCTTTTTTTGATTTCCACAAGCTATATCTTCGTGGTTTCATCCCTACTTCTCTGTAAGTAGGGTTCTGTGAGGCAGAGTGACGATGACTATGAGTTCAGTACACATTGTAAGGAATTAAGGGAAGGAGAAGGTTGGTGAGGGGCCTGTTTTCGAGTGGAAGGATGACGATGGCGCAGGCGGATCGAAGGAGTCTTATGCCCTACTGGGCAAATTATGGTCTAATAGAACAATTAACAGACGAGCAACGATCGAGACTATGACCAAATTATGGCTAACGAAGGGAACGATTGATGCAAATGTCATTGATATCAAGGAGTGGATTTTCATATTCAGGTTTTCGTCGGAGGAGGATATGGCAAAGGTTATTGAAGGGCAACCATGACACTTCGATAAATTTATTTGGTGTTTCAATTATCCGAGCGCGGAGGGCAAACTAACAGATACGCCGCTATTTCATGTTCGGATGTGGGCACAAATCTATGAACTTCCGCTCAAAGGGCGAACCAATCAGGACAAAGTAGGGAATATGTGTGAACAACTTGGGCAATTTGTAGGCTGGGACGAAATGACCAACACACAAATTGACAGTGCGGTCCGTATTCGAATCCTACATGTCGTTAGATAGAAGCTAGTTCGACATATTGACATTCGTATGCCAAAAGGTAACATCGTTGCTTTTCCTGTTAAATACGAGCGGTTGCCATTATTTTGTTACGGTTGTGGGGTGCTTGGGCATGGAGTGAAGGATTGTGAGAAAGGGCCGTTTGAGGAGGCCAGGGGAAATTGTTGCATGTTGTGGAATTACGAGCCTCGTCGTGGAGACCGACAAAACCCTTGAGTGTGACACGGGACGGGAAGGGCAAGAAATTGGGGCCTGAATTTGACGCTGAATTGAACAAAGGGTGAGAGAGAGAGGAGGAAGCCATAGTTCGAATAATAGATAAGCTCCAAGAAATTGCCTTGAAGAGTAGAGCTAGGAAGACAAATGAGAAGGGAAGGTGTGGGATCGGGGACACGAGGCTAGTGGGGGACAATGAGGAGAGGGAAGTGGGGGTTGTTGGGAAGCAGACATGGGAAGAGGAGGAATTTAATGTGTTGAGGGGGATAGGGGAGAGGTCAGGAGGAGGGAAGCATGGATTGATGGGGGATGAGGCTAGTTTGAATGATAAAGGGAGGAATCAAGATAGTATGTGTGGACATGACATAGGTCCACCCCGAAGCGGCCACGCGCGGGTTTGGGGCGGCGCATGAATCTCATGTGAGATGGATCTCGAATTGAAATTTAAATCGAAGTGGAGTCGCCACCGAACTTTGTGGGAGTTCGGGCCCGTTCGAACCCACTCTATATCTTAGTGGGCCGTGCACATAATACGGTCCATTTCGATTTCAGAGTTTATGGGGTTCGTCCCTTTGCATTGCGATACCGATACCGACATTATCGGTTATCGTGTATTGAATGACTCTCGTATGCCAATGGTTTCGGACATCCGGAAATCACGGTTCTGAGTAAGGGGTAAGGGTACGTGTTGGGAAGTTCACAAAGAACACCCAACCCCGCCCGCACTTAGCGGCCTTTACTAAGATATCGTTCGTTGTTCGTGTACGCGTCTTAGTTTGACGGTTGAATGTTATGCGAACAAGGCGTTTTGACTAAACATGTGAATTATGTTTGACTACGTCGTTTAATGCAACTAAACTAACGTCAAAGTTGTTTTAGCATGCGAGGTTCATTTTAGTACAATAATACAAACAACGAAATAAAAGGTGCGACAACAAATTACAATATACGAGCGGCATACAACTCGGAAATACAATGCCAAAAATGCGATAATATCAAAGTACAAACGAATTAGAAGATGTAAATATGGTACGATGCGGTTTCGAAAAGAGGTTGATCACGTGATGGATTTGACACGTATTGACCGAAGTCGTTTGAAAAAGGTTTGTCGAGACTTGTAGCGTGTAAGACGCGTTTATTTAGGCGTAATTGGGGCTACTCGGCCGAGTCATGGAGGGACTCGGTCGAGTACCCCTTGATAAAAGTTTCTGCCGGTTTTTTGGTGTGTCACTCGACCGAGTGGCTATGACACTCGATCGAGTGCCCCTTGTTCGAGTGGTGACTCGATTTGCAAGTTTCGAAATTGCTTTTAATTTTTGAAAACCGATAATTTTGCTAAGTTGTGTAAAAATATGACACAATTTATACCCGACTTAAAATTTTCAAAACTCGTAAATATTTGATATTCAACTAAGAAATCGATATCCAATACTTAGAGCGATTATAAAAAAAAAGATGTTTTTAGAAATTGTTTTGAATAAATCCCTCCGCGTTGTAATGTCGTAATTAGTCTTTTTAGGACTATGTGACGATTATTTCGGCATCAACGAGATTATGCTTAAAATAGTTTTAATGATTGATTCCTTTAGATCCGATATTCGACTATAGAGTCGATATCGAATCCTTAGGGACGACTAGTTATTGCTAACTATGATAGTAGTAATAATAATATTAGAAACAATAAAAATAAAGAGACGACAACGACGCTTGACGACGAAAAAAACGAAAAGAAGGAAGAGAAGAAAGAGAGAGATCGGGATTTGTAACACCCTCAACCTACATGCTTAATTATCTCGAAAATGGACTCGTAGTAGCGGCCTCGGCGCGGGAGCGTTAAGATGTATAGGTGAGTTATGGTGTGTATGGTTAGGGAGGGGATTTGGCGAGTTTTGCTCTCGGGTTTGTATATGATGGTTTGCCTAAAATTGCCTTAAATTTCGGGTTGGTATTTGGATGTTGGGAATTGTTGATGTTGTGTCGGGAATTGTAATTGTTGTGTTAGATGTAGATGATATTTTTGTGTTGTGTCGGAGGGTGTATTTATAGGGGAGGTTTCCTAGCTTGGATGGGAAGAAACTCCTGTTTCGGATAGGAAAGGTAGTAGTCTTGGATGCAATAGGATTCCGTCTTTGGATAGGAAAAGGTTGCTTGTAAGGGAAGAAAACCCGGTTTTGGCTGATTTTATGAGTCCACTCGATCGAGTGGGTCTAGCCGGATGGAAGACCTCCTTAGAGATCGAGTTTTGTCCTTTTGAGAGGTTTTTAGTTACTTAACTCTTCTTCATTGCTGATTTTTTGTAGGTATTTGACTTCAAGTTGGATTTTCGAGGTGGTGTGCCAGATTTTTATGGCTCGGAAACGCCATTAACCGGGGTTTGATCCGGTTGCTAAAAGACCGTTTTGACCCAAATTAGTCTCTTTTGACTGGAAATGACCCACTGGGCCTGAATTTGAGGTCGATTTGGTGAGATTTTTATTCCACTAAAAGCTCGTGCCAACTACTATTGATTCCGAGTCCAAAAATCGAGTGTATTGAGTCATGTTTGCGTTCGATCATCATCGGGTATTTTTTGGAAACTGCTATAGACACCTGACGATCAAAATGAGGGTGTCTACAGTATGATGTTTGACGCTGAACCCATTAGTCTACTGTTAGTAGATAATACGAACACAAGTGATACGTTTATTTTAAGCCCAAATAATGGCAAGACTGGGAAATGGAAACGTATTGTACGTGAGGGAAAGGATAATACGGAGGGAGTAGAGGGGAAATCGGGGAAAAGAAGTAGAGACGAGGAGACAGAGAGTAAGACGGGGGATGGGAAGAAAGTGAATATATCATGGGTGTCAGTTCACCTGAGGCGGAGGTTGAAGTAGCTCAGTCCGGCCGGGCCTAATGAGTCTTCTCAGCCTTAACTGCAGGGGGCTGGGCAACCCCACTGCATTAGGCGGGTTAAGAAACCTTCTTAGGAAGGATACCCCTGCTATAACTTTCTTGTGCGAGATGAAGCTAAGTAGTATGGAATTTGGGGGCGTTAGGGAGCAATTAATTGACTACGAGAGTGTAGAAGTGGATAGTGTGGGTAGATCGGGGGGTCTCACTTTTTTTGTGGAGGAAGGATATTCAGTGTACTTTTAGGTCTTCATCAGTTCATCATATTGACTTTGAGGTCCAGGTGGGTGGGCATGTGTGGCGGGTGACGGGTTTTTATGGGTGGCCGACTGTGAGTGATAGACACTTGTCGTGGGAGCTTCTTAGGTTACTGAGGGAAGAGTACGTGGGACCGTGGCTGTGTATTGGGGACTTTAATGAGATTCTTTATGCTACGGAGATGAAGGGCGGGGTTCGGGCTCAGTGGCAGATGAATAATTTCTGGGCCGCGGTGGATGACTGTGGATTGAGGAATGTGGTTTTTGAGGGGTACGAGTTCACCTACGATAATGGGCAAGCAGACGATATGAACCAACAGTGTAGACCGGACCGTGCGCTCGCTAATGAGGTATTGCTTGATCTTTTCCCGAGTGCTTAGCTCGTTCACTTACCTCGAGAATGATCGGACCATGCTCCGATCAAACTCTATTTGGAGCCTAAGAGGGAGATGGGCAGAGCTAGGAAGTTGTTTCAGTTTGAACATATGTGGGTGAGCGAGGAGGGATGTGAGGACACGGTGGAGAGGGCATGGAATGGGGGGAGATGAGGAGTTACTCGATCGGTTGAGAGTGTGTGGGGAGGAGTTGTTAAAATGGAAGGATGTGAGCA